>JAUKNM010000016.1:2920000-4120000 GCA_030765045.1 Tenodera sinensis
ACTACTACTAGTGAGTGACAGTATCCGAGAACTTGCATTCGATGCATGAGATTTCGATTAGCGAATACTACTACTAGTGAGTGACAGTATCCGAGAACTTGCATTCGAATGCATGAGATTTCGATTAGCGAATACTACTACTAGTGAGTGACAGTATCCGAGAACTTGCATTCGAATGCATGAAATTTCGATTAGCGAATACTACTACTAGTGAGTGACAGTATCCAAGAACTTGCATTCGAATGCATGAAATTTCGATTAGCGAATACTACTACTAGTGAGTGACAGTATCCGAGAACTTGCATTCGAATGCATGGGATTTCGATTAGCGAATACTACTACTAGTGAGTAACAGTATCCGTGAACTTGCATTCGAATGCATGAAATTTCGATTAACGAATACTACCACTAGTGAGTGACAGTATCCGAATTATTGCATTCGAATGCAAGAGATTTGCATTAGCGAATACTACTACTAGTGAGTGACAGTATCCGAGAACTTGAATTCGAATGCAAGAGATTTCGATTACCGAATACTACTACTAGTGAGTGAGAGTATCCGAGAACTTGCATTCGAAAGCATGAGACTTCGATTAGCGAATACTACTGCTAGTGAGTGACAGTTTCCGAGAACTTGCATTATAATGCAAGAGATTTCGATTAGCAAATACTACTACTAGTGAGTGACAGTTTCCGAGAACTTGCATTCGAATGCAAGAGATTTCGATTAGCGAATACTACTACTAGTGAGTGACAGTTTCCGAGAACTCGCATTCGAATGCAAGAGATTTCGATTAGCGAATACTACTACTAGTGAGTGACTGTATCCGAGAACTTGCATTCGAATGCAAGAGATTTCGATTAGCAAATACTACTACTAGTGAGTGACAGTTTCCAAGAACTTGCATTCGAATGCAAGAGATTTCGATTAGCGAATACTACTACTAGTGAGTGACAGTATCCGAGAACTTGCATTCGAATGCAAGAGATTTCGATTAGCAAATACTACTACTAGTGAGTGACAGTTTCCGAGAACTTGCATTCGAATGCAAGAGATTTCGATTAGCGAATATTACTACTAGTGAGTGGCAGTATCCGAATTATTGCATTTGAATGCATGAGATTTCGATTAGCGAACACTACCACTAGTGAGTGACAGTATCCGAATTATTGCATTCGAATGCATGAAATTTCGATTAGCGAATCCTAATACTAGTGAGTGACAGTATCCGAGAACTTGCATTCGAATGCATGAGATTTCGATTAGCGAATACTACTACTAGTGAGTGACAGTATCCGAGAACTTGCATTCGAATGCATGAGATTTTGGTTAGCGAATACTACTATTAGTGAGTGACAGTTTCCGAGAACTTGCATTCGAATGCATGAGATTTCGGTTAGCGAATACTACTACTAGTGAGTGACAGTATCCGAATTATTGCATTCGAATGCAAGAGATTTCGATTACTCAATACTACTACTAGTGAGTGAAAGTATCCGAGAACTTGCATTTGAATGCATGAGATTTCGATCGGCGAATACTACTACTAGTGAGTGATAGTATCCGAGAACTTGCATTCGAATGCATGAGATTTCGATTAGCGAATACTACTACTATTGAGTGACAGTATCCGAGAACTTGCATTCGAATGCATGAGATTTCGATTAGCGAATACTACTACTAGTGAGTGACAGTATCCAAATTATTGCATTCGAATGCAAGAGATTTCGATTAGCGAATACTACTACTAGTGAGTGACAGTATCTGAGAACTTGCATTCAAATGCAAGAGATTTCGATTACTCAATACTACTACTAGTGAGTGACAGTATCCGAGAACTTGCATTCGAATGCATGAGATTTCGATTAGCGAATACTACTACTAGTGAGTGACAGTATCCGAGAACTTGCATTCGAATGCATGAGATTTCGGTTAGCGAATACTACTACTAGTGAGTGACAGTATCCGAATTATTGCATTCGAATGCAAGAGATTTCGATTAGCGAATACTACTCCTAGTGAGTGACGGTATCCGAGAACTTGCATTCGAATGCAAGAGATTTCGATTACTCAATACTACTACTAGTGAGTGACAGTATCCGAGAACTTGCATTCGAATGCATGAGATTTGGATTAGCGAATACTACTACTAGTGAGTGATAGTATCCGAGAACTTGCGTTCGAATGCATGAGATTTCGATTAGCGAATACTACTACAAGTGAGTGACAGTATCCGAGAACTTGCATTCGAATGCAAGAGATTTCGATTACTCAATACTACTGCTAGTGAGTGACAGTATCCGAGATCTTGCATTCAAATGCATGAGATTTCGATTAGCGAATGCTACTACTAGTGAGTGACAGTATCCGAGAACTTGCATTCGAATGCATGAGATTTCGATTAGCGAATACTACTACTAGTGAGTGACAGTATCCGAATTATTGCATTCGAATGCAAGAGATTTCGATTAGCGAATACTACTACTAGTGAGTGACAGTATCCGAGAACTTGCATTCGAATGCAAGAGATTTCGATTAGCGAATACTACTACTAGTGAGTGACAGTATCCGAGAACTTGCATTCGAATGCAAGAGATTTGCATTAGCTAATACTACTACTAGTGAGTGACAGTATCCGAGAACTTGCATTCGAATGCATGAGATTTCGATTAGCGAATACTACTACTACTACTGAGTGGCAGTATCCGAGAACTTGCATTCGATGCATGAGATTTCGATTAGCGAATACTACTACTAGTGAGTGACAGTATCCGAGAACTTGCATTCGAATGCATGAGATTTCGGTTAGCGAATACTACTACTAGTGAGTGACAGTATCCGAGAACTTGCAATCGAATGCATGAGATTTCGGTTAGCGAATACTACTACTAGTGAGTGACAGTATCCGAATTATTGCTTTCGAATGCAAGAGATTTCGAATACTCAATACTACTACTAGTGAGTGAAAGTATCCGAGAACTTGCATTCGAATGCAAGAGATTTCGATTGCTCAATACTACTACTAGTGAGTGACAGTATCCGAGAACTTGCATTCGAATGCATGAGATTTCGATTAGCGAATACTACTACTAGTGAGTGACAGTATCCGAGAACTTGCATTCGATGCATGAGATTTCGATTAGCGAATACTACTACTAGCGAGTGACAGTATCCAAGAACTTGCATTCGAATGCATGAAATTTCGATTAGCGAACACTACTACTAGTGAGTGACAGTATCCGAGAACTTGCATTCGAAAGCATGAGACGTCAATTAGCGAATACTACTACTAGTGAGTGACAATTTCCGAGAACTTGCATTATAATGCAAGAGATTTGGATTAGCAAATACTACTACTTGTGCGTGACAGTTTCCGAGAACTTGCATTCGAATGCAAGAGATTTCGATTAGCGAATACTACTACTAGGGAGTGACAGTTTCCGAGAACTCGCATTCGAATGCAAGAGATTTCGATTAGCAAATACTACTACTAGTGAGTGACAGTTTCCGAGAACTTGCATTCGAATGCAAGAGATTTCGATTAGCGAATACTACTACTAGTGAGTGACAGTGTCCGAGAACTTGCATTCGAATGCAAGAGATTTCGATTAGCAAATACTACTACTAGTGAGTGACAGTTTCCGAGAACTTGCATTCGAATGCAAGAGATTTCGATTAGCGAATACTACTACTAGTGAGTGACAGTATCCGAGAACTTGCATTGGAATGCAAAAGATTTCGATAAGCGAATACTACTACCAGTGAGTGACAGTATCCGAATTATTGCATTCGAATGCATGAAATTTCGATTAGCGAATACTACTACCAGTGAGTGACAGTATCCGAATTATTGCATTCGAATGCAAGAAATGTCGATTAGCGAATACTACCGCTAGTGAGTGACAGTATCCGAGAACTTGCATTCGAAGGCATGAGATTTCGGTTAGCGAATACTACCACTAGTGAGTGACAGTATCCGAATTATTGCATTCGAATGCAAGAGATTTCGATTAGCGAATACTACTACTAGTGAGTGACAGTATCCGAGAACTTGCATTCGAATGCAAGAGATTTCGATTAGCGAATACTACTACTAGTGAGTGACAGTATCCGAGAACTTGCATTCGAATGCAAGAGATTTTGATTAGCCAATACTACTACTAGTGAGTGACAGTATCCGAGAACTTGCATTCGAATGCAAGAGATTTCGATTAGCGAATACTACTACTAGTGAGTGACAGTATCCGAGAACTTGCATTCGAATGCAAGAGATTTCGAATACCGAATACTACTACTAGTGAGTGAGAGTATCCGAGAACTTGCATTCGAAAGCATGAGACTTCGATTAGCGAATACTACTACTAGTGAGTGACAGTTTCCGAGAACTTGCATTATAATGCAAGAGATGTCGATTAGCAAATACTACTATTAGTGAGTGACAGATTCCGAGAACTTGCATTCAAATGCAAGAGATTTCGATTAGCGAATACTACTACTAGTGAGTGACAGTTTCCGAGAACTCGCATTCGAATGCAAGAGATTTCGATTAGCGAATACTACTACTAGTGAGTGACTGTATCCGAGAGCTTGCATTCAAATGCAAGAGATTTCGATTAGCAAATACTACTACTAGTGAGTGACAGTTTCCGAGAACTTGCATTCGAATGCAAGAGATTTCGATTAGCGAATACTACTACTAGTGAGTGACAGTATCCGAGAACTTGCATTCGAATGCGAGAGATTTCGATTAGCAAATACTACTACTAGTGAGTGACAGTTTCCGAGAACTTGCATTCGAATGCAAGAGATTTCGATTAGCGAATATTACTACTAGTGAGTGGCAGTATCCGAATTATTGCATTCGAATGCAAGAGATTTCTATTAGCGAATACTACTACTAGTGATTGACAGTATCCGAATTATTGCATTCGAATGCATGTGATTTCGATTAGCGAATACTACTACTAGTGAGTGACAGTGTCCGAATTATTGCATTCGAATGCATGACATTTCGATTAACGAATACTACTACTAGTTAGTGACAGTATCCGAATTATTGCATTCGAATGCAAGAAATTTCGATTAGCGAATACTTCTACTAGTGAGTGACAGTATCAGAGAACTTGCATTCGAATGCATGAGATTTCGATTAGCGAATACTACTACTAGTGAGTGACAGTATCCGAGAACTTGCATTCGAAGGCATGAGATTTCGGTTAGCGAATACTACCACTAGTGAGTGACAGTATCCGAATTATTGCATTCGAATGCAAGAGATTTCGATTAGCGAATACTACTACTAGTGAGTGACAGTATCCGAGAACTTGCATTCGAATGCAAGAGATTTCGATTACTCAATACTACTACTAGTGAGTGACAGTATCCGAGAACTTGCATTCGAATGCATGAGATTTGGATTAGCGAATACTACTACTAGTGAGTGATAGTATCCGAGAACTTGCGTTCGAATGCATGAGATTTCGAATAGCGAATACTACTACTAGTGAGTGACAGTATCCGAGAACTTGCATTCGAATGCAAGAGATTTCGATAACTCAATACTACTGCAAGTGAGTGACAGTATCCGAGAACTTGCATTCGAATGCATGAAATTTCGATTAGCGAATACTACTACTAGTGAGTGACAGTATCCGAGAACTTGCATTCGAATGCATGGGATTTCGATTAGCGAATACTACTACTAGTGAGTGACAGTATCCAAGAACTTGCATTCGAATGCATGAAATTTCGATTAGCGAATACTACTACTAGTGAGTGACAGTATCCGAGAACATGCATTCGAATGCATGGGATTTCGATTAGCGAATACTACTACTAGTGAGTAACAGTATCCGAGAACTTGCATTCGAATGCATGATATTTCGATTAACGAATACTACCACTAGTGAGTGACAGTATCCGAATTATTGCATTCGAATGCAAGAGATTTGCATTAGCGAATACTACTACTAGTGAGTGACAGTATCCGAGAACTTGAATTCGAATGCAAGAGATTTCGATTACCGAATACTACTACTAGTGAGTGAGAGTATCCGAGAACTTGCATTCGAAAGCATGAGACTTCGATTAGCGAATACTACTACTAGTGAGTGACAGTTTCCGAGAACTTGCATTATAATGCAAGAGATTTCGATTAGCAAATACTACTACTAGTGAGTGACAGTTTCCGAGAACTTGCATTCGAATGCAAGAGATTTCGATTAGCGAATACTACTACTAGTGAGTGACAGTTTCCGAGAACTCGCATTCGAATGCAAGAGATTTCGATTAGCGAATACTACTACTGGTGAGTGACTGTATCCGAGAACTTGCATTCGAATGCAAGAGATTTCGATTAGCAAATACTACTACTAGTGAGTGACAGTTTCCAAGAACTTGCATTCGAATGCAAGAGATTTCGATTAGCGAATACTACTACTAGTGAGTGACAGTATCCGAGAACTTGCATTCGAATGCAAGAGATTTCGATTAGCAAATACTACTACTAGTGAGTGACAGTTTCCGAGAACTTGCATTCGAATGCAAGAGATTTCGATTAGCGAATATTACTACTAGTGAGTGGCAGTATCCGAATTATTGCATTTGAATGCATGAGATTTCGATTAGCGAATACTACCGCTAGTGAGTGACAGTATCCGAATTATTGCATTCGAATGCATGAAATTTCGATTAGCGAATCCTAATACTAGTGAGTGACAGTATCCGAGAACTTGCATTCGAATGCATGAGATTTCGATTAGCGAATACTACTACTAGTGAGTGACAGTATCCGAGAACTTGCATTCGAATGCATGAGATTTCGGTTAGCGAATACTACTATTAGTGAGTGACAGTTTCCGAGAACTTGCATTCGAATGCATGAGATTTCGGTTAGCGAATACTACTACTAGTGAGTGACAGTATCCGAATTATTGCATTCGAATGCAAGAGATTTCGATTACTCAATACTACTACTAGTGAGTGAAAGTATCCGAGAACTTGCATTTGAATGCATGAGATTTCGATTGGCGAATACTACTACTAGTGAGTGATAGTATCCGAGAACTTGCATTCGAATGCATGAGATTTCGATTAGCGAATACTACTACTAGTGAGTGACAGTATCAGAGAACTTGCATTCGAATGCATGAGATTTCGATTAGCGAATACTACTACTAGTGAGTGACAGTATCCGAGAACTTGCATTCGAAGCCATGAGATTTCGGTTAGCGAATACTACCACTAGTGAGTGACAGTATCCGAATTATTGCATTCGAATGCAAGAGATTTCGATTAGCGAATACTACTACTAGTGAGTGACAGTATCCGAGAACTTGCATTCGAATGCAAGAGATTTCGATTACTCAATACTACTACTAGTGAGTGACAGTATCCGAGAACTTGCATTCGAATGCATGAGATTTGGATTAGCGAATACTACTACTAGTGAGTGATAGTATCCGAGAACTTGCGTTCGAATGCATGAGATTTCGATTAGCGAATATTACTACTAGTGAGTGACAGTATCCGAGAACTTGCATTCGAATGCAAGAGATTTCGATAACTCAATACTACTGCTAGTGAGTGACAGTATCCGAGAACTTGCATTCAAATGCATGAAATTTCGATTAGCGAATACTACTACTAGTGAGTGACAGTATCCGAGAACTTGCATTCGAATGCATGGGATTTCGATTAGCGAATACTACTACTAGTGAGTGACAGTATCCAAGAACTTGCATTCGAATGCATGAAATTTCGATTAGCGAATACTACTACTAGTGAGTGACAGTATCCGAGAACTTGCATTCGAATGCATGGGATTTCGATTAGCGAATACTACTACTAGTGAGTAACAGTATCCGAGAACTTGCATTCGAATGCATGAAATTTCGATTAACGAATACTACCACTAGTGAGTGACAGTATCCGAATTATTGCATTCGAATGCAAGAGATTTGCATTAGCGAATACTACTACTAGTGAGTGACAGTATCCGAGAACTTGAATTCGAATGCAAGAGATTTCGATTACCGAATACTACTACTAGTGAGTGAGAGTATCCGAGAACTTGCATTCGAAAGCATGAGACTTCGATTAGCGAATACTACTACTAGTGAGTGACAGTTTCCGAGAACTTGCATTATAATGCAAGAGATTTCGATTAGCAAATACTACTACTAGTGAGTGACAGTTTCCGAGAACTTGCATTCGAATGCAAGAGATTTCGATTAGCGAATACTACTACTAGTGAGTGACAGTTTCCGAGAACTCGCATTCGAATGCAAGAGATTTCGATTAGCGAATACTACTACTGGTGAGTTACTGTATCCGAGAACTTGCATTCGAATGCAAGAGATTTCGATTAGCAAATACTACTACTAGTGAGTGACAGTTTCCAAGAACTTGCATTCGAATGCAAGAGATTTGGATTAGCGAATACTACTACTAGTGAGTGACAGTATCCGAGAACTTGCATTCGAATGCAAGAGATTTCGATTAGCAAATACTACTACTAGTGAGTGACAGTTTCCGAGAACTTGCATTCGAATGCAAGAGATTTCGATTAGCGAATATTACTACTAGTGAGTGGCAGTATCCGAATTATTGCATTTGAATGCATGAGATTTCGATTAGCGAATACTATCACTAGTGAGTGACAGTATCCGAATTATTGCATTCGAATGCATGAAATTTCGATTAGCGAATCCTAATACTAGTGAGTGACAGTATCCGAGAACTTGCATTCGAATGCATGAGATTTCGATTAGCGAATACTACTACTAGTGAGTGACAGTATCCGAGAACTTGCATTCGAATGCATGAGATTTCGGTTAGCGAATACTACTATTAGTGAGTGACAGTTTCCGAGAACTTGCATTCGAATGCATGAGATTTCGGTTAGCGAATACTACTACTAGTGAGTGACAGTATCCGAATTATTGCATTCGAATGCAAGAGATTTCGATTACTCAATACTACTACTAGTGAGTGAAAGTATCCGAGAACTTGCATTTGAATGCATGAGATTTCGATTGGCGAATACTACTACTAGTGAGTGATAGTATCCGAGAACTTGCATTCGAATGCATGAGATTTCGATTAGCGAATACTACTACTATTGAGTGACAGTATCCGAGAACTTGCATTCGAATGCATGAGATTTCGATTAGCGAATACTACTACTAGTGAGTGACAGTATCCGAATTATTGCATTCGAATGCAAGAGATTTCGATTAGCGAATACTACTACTAGTGAGTGACAGTATCTGAGAACTTGCATTCGAATGCAAGAGATTTTGATTACTCAATACTACTACTAGTGAGTGACAGTATCCGAGAACTTGCATTCGAATGCATGAGAGTTCGATTAGCGAATACTACTACTAGTGAGTGACAGTATCCGAGAACTTGCATTCGAATGCATGAGATTTCGGTTAGCGAATACTACTACTAGTGAGTGACAGTATCCGAATTATTGCATTCGAATGCAAGAGATTTCGATTAGCGAATACTACTCCTAGTGAGTGACGGTATCCGAGAACTTGCATTCGAATGCAAGAGATTTCGATTACTCAATACTACTACTAGTGAGTGACAGTATCCGAGAACTTGCATTCGAATGCATGAGATTTGGATTAGCGAATACTACTACTAGTGAGTGATAGTATCCGAGAACTTGCGTTCGAATGCATGAGATTTCGATTAGCGAATACTACTACAAGTGAGTGACAGTATCCGAGAACTTGCATTCGAATGCAAGAGATTTCGATTACTCAATACTACTGCTAGTGAGTGACAGTATCCGAGATCTTGCATTCAAATGCATGAGATTTCGATTAGCGAATGCTACTACTAGTGAGTGACAGTATCCGAGAACTTGCATTCGAATGCATGAGATTTCGATTAGCGAATACTACTACTAGTGAGTGACAGTATCCGAATTATTGCATTCGAATGCAAGAGATTTCGATTAGCGAATACTACTACTAGTGAGTGACAGTATCCGAGAACTTGCATTCGAATGCAAGAGATTTCGATTAGCGAATACTACTACTAGTGAGTGACAGTATCTGAGAACTTGCATTCGAATGCAAGAGATTTGCATTAGCGAATACTACTACTAGTGAGTGACAGTATCCGAGAACTTGCATTCGAATGCATGAGATTTCGATTAGCGAATACTACTACGACTGAGTGGCAGTATCCGAGAACTTGCATTCGATGCATGAGATTTCGATTAGCGAATACTACTACTAGTGAGTGACAGTATCCGAGAACTTGCATTCGAATGCATGAGATTTCGGTTAGCGAATACTACTACTAGTGAGTGACAGTATCCGAGAACTTGCAATCGAATGCATGAGATTTCGGTTAGCGAATACTACTACTAGTGAGTGACAGTATCCGAATTATTGCTTTCGAATGCAAGAGATTTCGAATACTCAATACTACTACTAGTGAGTGAAAGTATCCGAGAACTTGCATTCGAATGCATGAGATTTCGATTAGCGAATACTACTACTAATGAGTGATAGTATCCGAGAACTTGCATTCGAATGCATGAGATTTCGATTAGCGAATACTACTACTAGTGAGTGACAGTATCCGAGAACTTGCATTCGAATGCATGAGATTTCGATTAGCGAATACTACTACTAGTGAGTGACAGTATCCGAGAACTTGCATTCGATGCATGAGATTTCGATTAGCGAATACTACTACTAGCGAGTGACAGTATCCAAGAACTTGCATTCGAATGCATGAAATTTCGATTAGCGAACACTACTACTAGTGAGTGACAGTATCCGAGAACTTGCATTCGAAAGCATGAGACGTCAATTAGCGAATTCTACTACTAGTGAGTGACAATTTCCGAGAACTTGCATTATAATGCAAGAGATTTGGATTAGCAAATACTACTACTTGTGCGTGACAGTTTCCGAGAACTTGCCTTCGAATGCAAGAGATTTCGATTAGCGAATACTACTACTAGGGAGTGACAGTTTCCGAGAACTCGCATTCGAATGCAAGAGATTTCGATTAGCGAATACTACTACTAGTGAGTGACTGTATCCGAGAACTTGCATTCGAATGCAAGAGATTTCGATTAGCAAATACTACTACTAGTGAGTGACAGTTTCCGAGAACTTGCGTTCGAATGCAAGAGATTTCAATTAGCGAATACTACTACTAGTGAGTGACAGTATCCGAGAACTTGCATTCGAATGCAAGAGATTTCGATTAGCAAATACTACTACTAGTGAGTGACAGTTTCCGAGAACTTGCATACGAATGCAAGAGATTTCGATTACCGAATACTACTACTAGTGAGTGACAGTATCCGAATTATTGCATTCGAATGCAAGAAATTTCGATTAGCGAATACTACTACTAGTGAGTGACAGTATCCGAATTATTGCATGCGAATGCATGAAATTTCGAGTAGCGAATACTACTACTAGTGAGTGACAGTATCCGAATTATTGCATTCGAATGCAAGAAATTTCGATTAGCGAATACTACTACTAGTGAGTGACAGTATCCGAGAACTTGCATTCGAATGCATGAGATTTCGATTAGCGAATATTACTACTAGTGAGTGACAGTATCCGAGAACTTTCATTCGAATGCATGAGATTTCGGTTAGCGAATACTACTAATAGTGAGTGACAGTATCCGAGAACTTGCATTCGAATGCATGAGATTTCGGTTACCGAATACTACTACTAGTGAGTGACAGTATCCGAATTATTGCTTTGGAATGCAAGAGATTTCGAATACTCAATACTACTACTAGTGAGTGAAAGTATCCGAGAACTTGCATTCGAATGCATGAGATTTCGATTAGCGAATACTACTACTAATGAGTGATAGTATCCGAGAACTTGCATTCGAATGCATGAGATTTCGATTAGCGAATACTACTACTAGTGAGTGATAGTATCCAAGAACTTGCATTCGAATGCAAGAGATTTCGATTACTCAATACTACTAGTAGTGAGTGACAGTATCCGAGAACTTGCATTCGAATGCATGAGATTTCGATTAGCGAATACTACTACTAGTGAGTGACAGTATCCGAGAACATGCATTCGAATGCATGAGATTTCGATTAGCGAATACTACTACTAGTGAGTGACAGTATCCGAATTATTGCATTCGAATGCAAGAGATTTGGATTAGCGAATACTACTACTAGTGAGTGACAGTATCCGAATTATTGCATTCGAATGCAAGAGATTTCGATTAGCGAATACTACTACTAGTGAGTGACAGTATCCGAGAACTTGCATTCGAATGCAAGAGACTTCGATTAGCGAATACTACTACTAGCGAGTGACAGTATCCGAGAACTTGCATTCGAATGCAAGAGATTTCGATTAGCAAACACTACTACTAGTGAGTGACAGTTTCCGAGAACTTGCATTCGAATGCAAGAGATTGCGATTAGCGAATACTACTACTAGTGAGTGACAGTATCCGAATTATTGCATTCGAATGCATGAGATTTAGATTAGCGAATACTACTACTAGTGAGTGACAGTATCCGAATTATTGCATTCGAATGCATGAAATTTTGATTAGCGAATACTACTACTAGCGAGTGACAGTATCCGAATTATTGCATTCGAATGCAAGAGATTTCGATTACTCAATACTACTACTAGTGAGTGAACGTGTCCGAGAACTTGCATTCGAATGCATGAGATTTCGATTAGCGAATACTACTACTAGTGAGTGATAGTATCCGAGAACTTGCATTCGAATGCATGAGATTTCGATTAGCGAATACTATTACTATTGAGTGACAGTATCCGAGAACTTGCATTCGAATGCATGAGATTTCGATTAGCGAATACTACTACTAGTGAGTGACAGTATCCGAGAACTTGCATTCGAATGCATGAGATTTCGGTTAGCGAATACTACTACTAGTGAGTGACAGTATCCGAATTATTGCATTCGAATGCAAGAGATTTCGATTAGCGAATACTACTACTAGTGAGTGACAGTATTCGAGAACTTGCATTCGAATGCAAGAGATTTCGATTACTCAATACTACTACTAGTGAGTGACAGTATCCGAGAACTTGCATTCGAATGCATGAGATTTGGATTAGCGAATACTACTACTAGTGAGTGATAGTATCCGAGAATTTGCGTTCGAATGCATGAGATTTCGATTAGCGAATACTACTACTAGTGAGTGACAGTATCCGAGAACTTGCACTCGAATGCAAGAGATTTCGATTACTCAATACTACTGCTAGTGAGTGACAGTATCCGAGAACTTACATTCGAATGCATGAGATTTCGATTAGCGAATACTACTACTAGTGAGTGACAGTATCCGAATTATTGCATTCGAATGCAACAGATTTCGATTAGCAAATACTACTACTAGTGAGTGACAGTTTCCGAGAACTTGCATTCGAATGCAAGAGATTTCGATTAGCGAATACTACTACTAGTGAGTGACAGTATCCGAATTATTACATTCGAATGCAAGAAATTTCGATTAGCGAATACTACTACTAGTGAGTGACAGTATCCGAGAACTTGCAATCGAATGCATGAGATTTCGGTTAGCGAATACTACTACTAGTGAGTGACAGTATCCGAATTATTGCTTTCGAATGCAAGAGATTTCGAATACTCAATACTACTACTAGTGAGTGAAAGTATCCGAGAACTTGCATTCGAATGCATGAGATTTCGATTAGCGAATACTACTACTAATGAGTGATAGTATCCGATGAACTTGCATTCGAATGCATGAGATTTCGATTAGCGAATACTACTACTAGTGAGTGACAGTATCCGAGAACTTGCATTCGAATGCATGAGATTTCGATTAGCGAATACTACTACTAGTGAGTGACAGTATCCGAGAACTTGCATTCGATGCATGAGATTTCGATTAGCGAATACTACTACTAGCGAGTGACAGTATCCAAGAACTTGCATTCGAATGCATGAAATTTCGATTAGCGAACACTACTACTAGTGAGTGACAGTATCCGAGAACTTGCATTCGAAAGCATGAGACGTCAATTAGCGAATACTACTACTAGTGAGTGACAATTTCCGAGAACTTGCATTATAATGCAAGAGATTTGGATTAGCAAATACTACTACTTGTGCGTGACAGTTTCCGAGAACTTGCCTTCGAATGCAAGAGATTTCGATTAGCGAATACTACTACTAGGGAGTGACAGTTTCCGAGAACTCGCATTCGAATGCAAGAGATTTCGATTAGCGAATACTACTACTAGTGAGTGACTGTATCCGAGAACTTGCATTCGAATGCAAGAGATTTCGATTAGCAAATACTACTACTAGTGAGTGACAGTTTCCGAGAACTTGCGTTCGAATGCAAGAGATTTCAATTAGCGAATACTACTACTAGTGAGTGACAGTATCCGAGAACTTGCATTCGAATGCAAGAGATTTCGATTAGCAAATACTACTACTAGTGAGTGACAGTTTCCGAGAACTTGCATACGAATGCAAGAGATTTCGATTACCGAATACTACTACTAGTGAGTGACAGTATCCGAATTATTGCATTCGAATGCAAGAAATTTCGATTAGCGAATACTACTACTAGTGAGTGACAGTATCCGAATTATTGCATGCGAATGCATGAAATTTCGAGTAGCGAATACTACTACTAGTGAGTGACAGTATCCGAATTATTGCATTCGAATGCAAGAAATTTCGATTAGCGAATACTACTACTAGTGAGTGACAGTATCCGAGAACTTGCATTCGAATGCATGAGATTTCGATTAGCGAATACTACTACTAGTGAGTGACAGTATCCGAGAACTTTCATTCGAATGCATGAGATTTCGGTTAGCGAATACTACTAATAGTGAGTGACAGTATCCGAGAACTTGCATTCGAATGCATGAGATTTCGGTTACCGAATACTACTACTAGTGAGTGACAGTATCCGAATTATTGCTTTCGAATGCAAGAGATTTCGAATACTCAATACTACTACTAGTGAGTGAAAGTATCCGAGAACTTGCATTCGAATGCATGAGATTTCGATTAGCGAATACTACTACTAATGAGTGATAGTATCCGAGAACTTGCATTCGAATGCATGAGATTTCGATTAGCGAATACTACTACTAGTGAGTGATAGTATCCAAGAACTTGCATTCGAATGCAAGAGATTTCGATTACTCAATACTACTAGTAGTGAGTGACAGTATCCGAGAACTTGCATTCGAATGCATGAGATTTCGATTAGCGAATACTACTACTAGTGAGTGACAGTATCCGAGAACATGCATTCGAATGCATGAGATTTCGATTAGCGAATACTACTACTAGTGAGTGACAGTATCCGAATTATTGCATTCGAATGCAAGAGATTTGGATTAGCGAATACTACTACTAGTGAGTGACAGTATCCGAATTATTGCATTCGAATGCAAGAGATTTCGATTAGCGAATACTACTACTAGTGAGTGACAGTATCCGAGAACTTGCATTCGAATGCAAGAGACTTCGATTAGCGAATACTACTACTAGCGAGTGACAGTATCCGAGAACTTGCATTCGAATGCAAGAGATTTCGATTAGCAAACACTACTACTAGTGAGTGACAGTTTCCGAGAACTTGCATTCGAATGCAAGAGATTGCGATTAGCGAATACTACTACTAGTGAGTGACAGTATCCGAATTATTGCATTCGAATGCATGAGATTTAGATTAGCGAATACTACTACTAGTGAGTGACAGTATCCGAATTATTGCATTCGAATGCATGAAATTTTGATTAGCGAATACTACTACTAGCGAGTGACAGTATCCGAATTATTGCATTCGAATGCAAGAGATTTCGATTACTCAATACTACTACTAGTGAGTGAACGTGTCCGAGAACTTGCATTCGAATGCATGAGATTTCGATTAGCGAATACTACTACTAGTGAGTGATAGTATCCGAGAACTTGCATTCGAATGCATGAGATTTCGATTAGCGAATACTATTACTATTGAGTGACAGTATCCGAGAACTTGCATTCGAATGCATGAGATTTCGATTAGCGAATACTACTACTAGTGAGTGACAGTATCCGAGAACTTGCATTCGAATGCATGAGATTTCGGTTAGCGAATACTACTACTAGTGAGTGACAGTATCCGAATTATTGCATTCGAATGCAAGAGATTTCGATTAGCGAATACTACTACTAGTGAGTGACAGTATTCGAGAACTTGCATTCGAATGCAAGAGATTTCGATTACTCAATACTACTACTAGTGAGTGACAGTATCCGAGAACTTGCATTCGAATGCATGAGATTTGGATTAGCGAATACTACTACTAGTGAGTGATAGTATCCGAGAATTTGCGTTCGAATGCATGAGATTTCGATTAGCGAATACTACTACTAGTGAGTGACAGTATCCGAGAACTTGCACTCGAATGCAAGAGATTTCGATTACTCAATACTACTGCTAGTGAGTGACAGTATCCGAGAACTTGCATTCGAATGCATGAGATTTCGATTAGCGAATACTACTACTAGTGAGTGACAGTATCCGAATTATTGCATTCGAATGCAACAGATTTCGATTAGCAAATACTACTACTAGTGAGTGACAGTTTCCGAGAACTTGCATTCGAATGCAAGAGATTTCGATTAGCGAATACTACTACTAGTGAGTGACAGTATCCGAATTATTACATTCGAATGCAAGAAATTTCGATTAGCGAATACTACTACTAGTGAGTGACAGTATCCAAATTATTGCATTCGAATGCATGAAATTTCGATTAGCGAATACTACTACTAGTGAGTGACAGTATCCGAATTATTGCATTCGAATGCAAGAAATTTCGATTAGCGAATACTACCACTAGTGAGTGACAGTATCCGAATTATTGCATTCGAATGCATGAAATTTCGATTAGCGAATCCTAATACTAGTGAGTGACAGTATCCGAGAACTTGCATTCGAATGCATGAGATTTCGATTAGCGAATACTACTACTAGTGAGTGACAGTATCCGAGAACTTGCATTCGAATGCATGAGATTTCGGTTAGCGAATACTACTATTAGTGAGTGACAGTTTCCGAGAACTTGCATTCGAATGCATGAGATTTCGGTTAGCGAATACTACTACTAGTGAGTGACAGTATCCGAATTATTGCATTCGAATGCAAGAGATTTCGATTACTCAATACTACTACTAGTGAGTGAAAGTATCCGAGAACTTGCATTTGAATGCATGAGATTTCGATCGGCGAATACTACTACTAGTGAGTGATAGTATCCGAGAACTTGCATTCGAATGCATGAGATTTCGATTAGCGAATACTACTACTATTGAGTGACAGTATCCGAGAACTTGCATTCGAATGCATGAGATTTCGATTAGCGAATACTACTACTAGTGAGTGACAGTATCCGAATTATTGCATTCGAATGCAAGAGATTTCGATTAGCGAATACTACTACTAGTGAGTGACAGTATCTGAGAACTTGCATTCGAATGCAAGAGATTTCGATTACTCAATACTACTACTAGTGAGTGACAGTATCCGAGAACTTGCATTCGAATGCATGAGATTTCGATTAGCGAATACTACTACTAGTGAGTGACAGTATCCGAGAACTTGCATTCGAATGCATGAGATTTCGGTTAGCGAATACTACTACTAGTGAGTGACAGTATCCGAATTATTGCATTCGAATGCAAGAGATTTCGATTAGCGAATACTACTCCTAGTGAGTGACGGTATCCGAGAACTTGCATTCGAATGCAAGAGATTTCGATTACTCAATACTACTACTAGTGAGTGACAGTATCCGAGAACTTGCATTCGAATGCATGAGATTTGGATTAGCGAATACTACTACTAGTGAGTGATAGTATCCGAGAACTTGCGTTCGAATGCATGAGATTTCGATTAGCGAATACTACTACAAGTGAGTGACAGTATCCGAGAACTTGCATTCGAATGCAAGAGATTTCGATTACTCAATACTACTGCTAGTGAGTGACAGTATCCGAGATCTTGCATTCAAATGCATGAGATTTCGATTAGCGAATGCTACTACTAGTGAGTGACAGTATCCGAGAACTTGCATTCGAATGCATGAGATTTCGATTAGCGAATACTACTACTAGTGAGTGACAGTATCCGAATTATTGCATTCGAATGCAAGAGATTTCGATTAGCGAATACTACTACTAGTGAGTGACAGTATCCGAGAACTTGCATTCGAATGCAAGAGATTTCGATTAGCGAATACTACTACTAGTGAGTGACAGTATCCGAATTATTGCATTCGAATGCAAGAGATTTGCATTAGCGAATACTACTACTAGTGAGTGACAGTATCCGAGAACTTGCATTCGAATGCATGAGATTTCGATTAGCGAATACTACTACTACTGAGTGGCAGTATCCGAGAACTTGCATTCGATGCATGAGATTTCGATTAGCGAATACTACTACTAGTGAGTGACAGTATCCGAGAACTTGCATTCGAATGCATGAGATTTCGGTTAGCGAATACTACTACTAGTGAGTGACAGTATCCGAGAACTTGCAATCGAATGCATGAGATTTCGGTTAGCGAATACTACTCCTAGTGAGTGACAGTATCCGAATTATTGCTTTCGAATGCAAGAGATTTCGAATACTCAATACTACTACTAGTGAGTGAAAGTATCCGAGAACTTGCATTCGAATGCATGAGATTTCGATTAGCGAATACTACTACTAATGAGTGATAGTATCCGAGAACTTGCATTCGAATGCATGAGATTTCGATTAGCGAATACTACTACTAGTGAGTGACAGTATCCGAGAACTTGCATTCGAATGCAAGAGATTTCAATTACTCAATACTACTACTAGTGAGTGACAGTATCCGAGAATTTGCATTCGAATGCATGTGATTTCGATTAGCGAATACTACTACTAGTGAGTGACAGTATCCGAGAACTTGCATTCGATGCATGAGATTTCGATTAGCGAATACTACTACTAGCGAGTGACAGTATCCAAGAACTTGCATTCGAATGCATGAAATTTCGATTAGCGAACACTACTACTAGTGAGTGACAGTATCCGAGAACTTGCATTCGAGAGCATGAGACGTCAATTAGCGAATACTACTACTAGTGAGTGACAATTTCCGAGAACTTGCATTATAATGCAAGAGATTTGGATTAGCAAATACTACTACTTGTGCGTGACAGTTTCCGAGAACTTGCATTCGAATGCAAGAGATTTCGATTAGCGAATACTACTACTAGGGAGTGACAGTTTCCGAGAACTCGCATTCGAATGCAAGAGATTTCGATCAGCGAATACTACTACTAGTGAGTGACTGTATCCGAGAACTTGCATTCGAATGCAAGAGATTTCGATTAGCAAATACTACTACTAGTGAGTGACAGTTTCCGAGAACTTGCGTTCGAATGCAAGAGATTTCAATTAGCGAATACTACTACTAGTGAGTGACAGTATCCGAGAACTTGCATTCGAATGCAAGAGATTTCGATTAGCAAATACTACTACTAGTGAGTGACAGTTTCCGAGAACTTGCATTGGAATGCAAGAGATTTCGATTACCGAATACTACTACTAGTGAGTGACAGTATCCGAATTATTGCATTCGAATGCAAGAAATTTCGATTAGCGAATACTACTACTAGTGAGTGACAGTATCCGAATTATTGCATGCGAATGCATGAAATTTCGAGTAGCGAATACTACTACTAGTGAGTGACAGTATCCGAATTATTGCATTCGAATGCAAGAAATTTCGATTAGCGAATACTACTACTAGTGAGTGACAGTATCCGAGAACTTGCATTCGAATGCATGAGATTTCGATTAGCGAATACTACTACTAGTGAGTGACAGTATCCGAGAACTTTCATTCGAATGCATGAGATTTCGGTTAGCGAATACTACTAATAGTGAGTGACAGTATCCGAGAACTTGCATTCGAATGCATGAGATTTCGGTTACCGAATACTACTACTAGTGAGTGACAGTATCCGAATTATTGCTTTCGAATGCAAGAGATTTCGAATACTCAATACTACTACTAGTGAGTGACAGTATCCAAGAACTTGCATTCGAATGCAAGAGATTTCGATTACTCAATACTACTAGTAGTGAGTGACAGTATCCGAGAACTTTCATTCGAATGCATGAGATTTCGATTAGCGAATACTACTACTAGGGAGTGACAGTATCCGAGAACATGCATTCGAATGCATGAGATTTCGATTAGCGAATACTACTACTAGTGAGTGACAGTATCCGAATTATTGCATTCGAATGCAAGAGATTTGGATTAGCGAATACTACTACTAGTGAGTGACAGTATCCGAATTATTGCATTCGAATGCAAGAGATTTCGATTAGCGAATACTACTACTAGTGAGTGACAGTATCCGAGAACTTGCATTCGAATGCAAGAGATTTCGATTAGCGAATACTACTACTAGCGAGTGACAGTATCCGAGAACTTGCATTCGAATGTAAGAGATTTCGATTAGCAAACACTACTACTAGTGAGTGACAGTTTCCGAGAACTTGCATTCGAATGCAAGAGATTGCGATTAGCGAATACTACTACTAGTGAGTGACAGTATTCGAATTATTGCATTCGAATGCATGAGATTTAGATTAGCGAATACTACTACTAGTGAGTGACAGTATCCGAATTATTGCATTCGAATGCATGAAATTTTGATTAGCGAATACTACTACTAGTGAGTGACAGTATCCGAATTATTGCATTCGAATGCAAGAAATTTCGATTAGCGAATACTACTACTAGTGAGTGACAGTATCCGAATTATTGCATTCGAATGCAAGAGATTTCGATTACTCAACACTACTACTAGTGAGTGAACGTGTCCGAGAACTTGCATTCGAATGCATGAGATTTCGATTAGCGAATACTACTACTAGTGAGTGATAGTATCCGAGAACTTGCATTCGAATGCATGAGATTTCGATTAGCGAATACTATTACTATTGAGTGACAGTATCCGAGAACTTGCATTCGAATGTATGAGATTTCGATTAGCGAATACTACTACTAGTGAGTGACAGTATCCGAGAACTTGCATTCGAATGCATGAGATTTCGGTTAGCGAATACTACTACTAGTGAGTGACAGTATCCGAATTATTGCATTCGAATGCAAGAGATTTCGATTAGCGAATACTACTACTAGTGAGTGACAGTATTCGAGAACTTGCATTCGAATGCAAGAGATTTCGATTACTCAATACTACTACTAGTGAGTGACAGTATCCGAGAACTTGCATTCGAATGCATGAGATTTGGATTAGCGAATACTACTACTAGTGAGTGATAGTATCCGAGAATTTGCGTTCGAATGCATGAGATTTCGATCAGCGAATACTACTACTAGTGAGTGACAGTATCCGAGAACTTGCACTCGAATGCAAGAGATTTCGATTACTCAATACTACTGCTAGTGAGTGACAGTATCCGAGAACTTGCATTCGAATGCATGAGATTTCGATTAGCGAATACTACTACTAGTGAGTGACAGTATCCGAATTATTGCATTCGAATGGAACAGATTTCGATTAGCAAATACTACTACTAGTGAGTGACAGTTTCCGAGAACTTGCATTCGAATGCAAGAGATTTCGATTAGCGAATACTACTACTAGTGAGTGACAGTATCCGAATTATTACATTCGAATGCAAGAAATTTCGATTAGCGAATACTACTACTAGTGAGTGACAGTATCCGAATTATTGCATTCGAATGCATGAAATTTCGATTAGCGAATACTACTACTAGTGAGTGACAGTATCCGAATTATTGCATTCGAATGCAAGAAATTTCGATTAGCGAATACTACTACTAGTGAGTGACAGTATCCGAGAACTTGCATTCGATGCATGAGATTTCGATTAGCGAATACTACTACTAGCGAGTGACAGTATCCAAGAACTTGCATTCGAATGCATGAAATTTCGATTAGCGAACACTACTACTAGTGAGTGACAGTATCCGAGAACTTGCATTCGAGAGCATGAGACGTCAATTAGCGAATACTACTACTAGTGAGTGACAATTTCCGAGAACTTGCATTATAATGCAAGAGATTTGGATTAGCAAATACTACTACTTGTGCGTGACAGTTTCCGAGAACTTGCATTCGAATGCAAGAGATTTCGATTAGCGAATACTACTACTAGGGAGTGACAGTTTCCGAGAACTCGCATTCGAATGCAAGAGATTTCGATCAGCGAATACTACTACTAGTGAGTGACTGTATCCGAGAACTTGCATTCGAATGCAAGAGATTTCGATTAGCAAATACTACTACTAGTGAGTGACAGTTTCCGAGAACTTGCATTCGAATGCAAGAGATTTCGATTAGCAAATACTACTACTAGTGAGTGACAGTTTCCGAGAACTTGCATTCGAATGCAAGAGATTTCGATTACCGAATACTACTACTAGTGAGTGACAGTATCCGAATTATTGCATTCGAATGCAAGAAATTTCGATTAGCGAATACTACTACTAGTGAGTGACAGTATCCGAATTATTGCATGCGAATGCATGAAATTTCGAGTAGCGAATACTACTACTAGTGAGTGACAGTATCCGAATTATTGCATTCGAATGCAAGAAATTTCGATTAGCGAATACTACTACTAGTGAGTGACAGTATCCGAGAACTTGCATTCGAATGCATGAGATTTCGATTAGCGAATACTACTACTAGTGAGTGACAGTATCCGAGAACTTTCATTCGAATGCATGAGATTTCGGTTAGCGAATACTACTAATAGTGAGTGACAGTATCCGAGAACTTGCATTCGAATGCATGAGATTTCGGTTACCGAATACTACTACTAGTGAGTGACAGTATCCGAATTATTGCTTTCGAATGCAAGAGATTTCGAATACTCAATACTACTACTAGTGAGTGACAGTATCCAAGAACTTGCATTCGAATGCAAGAGATTTCGATTACTCAATACTACTAGTAGTGAGTGACAGTATCCGAGAACTTTCATTCGAATGCATGAGATTTCGATTAGCGAATACTACTACCAGGGAGTGACAGTATCCGAGAACATGCATTCGAATGCATGAGATTTCGATTAGCGAATACTACTACTAGTGAGTGACAGTATCCGAATTATTGCATTCGAATGCAAGAGATTTGGATTAGCGAATACTACTACTAGTGAGTGACAGTATCCGAATTATTGCATTCGAATGCAAGAGATTTCGATTAGCGAATACTACTACTAGTGAGTGACAGTATCCGAGAACTTGCATTCGAATGCAAGAGATTTCGATTAGCGAATACTACTACTAGCGAGTGACAGTATCCGAGAACTTGCATTCGAATGTAAGAGATTTCGATTAGCAAACACTACTACTAGTGAGTGACAGTTTCCGAGAACTTGCATTCGAATGCAAGAGATTGCGATTAGCGAATACTACTACTAGTGAGTGACAGTATTCGAATTATTGCATTCGAATGCATGAGATTTAGATTAGCGAATACTACTACTAGTGAGTGACAGTATCCGAATTATTGCATTCAAATGCATGAAATTTTGATTAGCGAATACTACTACTAGTGAGTGACAGTATCCGAATTATTGCATTCGAATGCAAGAAATTTCGATTAGCGAATACTACTACTAGTGAGTGACAGTATCCGAATTATTGCATTCGAATGCAAGAGATTTCGATTACTCAATACTACTACTAGTGAGTGAACGTGTCCGAGAACTTGCATTCGAATGCATGAGATTTCGATTAGCGAATACTACTACTAGTGAGTGATAGTATCCGAGAACTTGCATTCGAATGCATGAGATTTCGATTAGCGAATACTATTACTATTGAGTGACAGTATCCGAGAACTTGCATTCGAATGTATGAGATTTCGATTAGCGAATACTACTAGTAGTGAGTGACAGTATCCGAGAACTTGCATTCGAATGCATGAGATTTCGGTTAGCGAATACTACTACTAGTGAGTGACAGTATCCGAATTATTGCATTCGAATGCAAGAGATTTCGATTAGCGAATACTACTACTAGTGAGTGACAGTATTCGAGAACTTGCATTCGAATGCAAGAGATTTCGATTACTCAATACTACTACTAGTGAGTGACAGTATCCGAGAACTTGCATTCGAATGCATGAGATTTGGATTAGCGAATACTACTACTAGTGAGTGATAGTATCCGAGAATTTGCGTTCGAATGCATGAGATTTCGATCAGCGAATACTACTACTAGTGAGTGACAGTATCCGAGAACTTGCACTCGAATGCAAGAGATTTCGATTACTCAATACTACTGCTAGTGAGTGACAGTATCCGAGAACTTGCATTCGAATGCATGAGATTTCGATTAGCGAATACTACTACTAGTGAGTGACAGTATCCGAATTATTGCATTCGAATGGAACAGATTTCGATTAGCAAATACTACTACTAGTGAGTGACAGTTTCCGAGAACTTGCATTCGAATGCAAGAGATTTCGATTAGCGAATACTACTACTAGTGAGTGACAGTATCCGAATTATTACATTCGAATGCAAGAAATTTCGATTAGCGAATACTACTACTAGTGAGTGACAGTATCCGAATTATTGCATTCGAATGCATGAAATTTCGATTAGCGAATACTACTACTAGTGAGTGACAGTATCCGAATTATTGCATTCGAATGCAAGAAATTTCGATTAGCGAATACTACTACTAGTGAGTGACAGTATCCGAGAAATTGCATTCGAATGCATGAGATTTCGATTAGCGAATACTACTACTAGTGAGTGACAGTATCCGAGAACATGCATTCGAATGCATGAGATTTCGATTAGCGAGTACTACTACTAGTGAGTGACAGTATCCGAATTATTGCATTCGAATGCAAGAGATTTGGATTAGCGAATACTACTACTAGTGAGTGACAGTTTCCGAGAACTCGCATTCGAATGCAAGAGATTTCGATTAGCGAATACTACTACTAGTGAGTGACTGTATCCGAGAACTTGCATTCGAATGCAAGAGTTTTCGATTAGCAAATACTACTACTAGTGAGTGACAGTTTCCGAGAACTTGCGTTCGAATGCAAGAGATTTCAATTAGCGAATACTACTACTAGTGAGTGACAGTATCCGAGAACTTGCATTCGAATGCAAGAGATTTCGATTAGCAAATACTGCTACTAGTGAGTGACAGTTTCCGAGAACTTGCATTCGAATGCAAGAGATTTCGATTACCGAATACTACTACTAGTGAGTGACAGTATCCGAATTATTGCATTCGAATGCAAGAAATTTCGATTAGCGAATACTACTACTAGTGAGTGACAGTATCCGAATTATTGCATGCGAATGCATGAAATTTCGAGTAGCGAATACTACTACTAGTGAGTGACAGTATCCGAATTATTGCATTCGAATGCAAGAAATTTCGATTAGCGAATACTACTACTAGTGAGTGACAGTATCCGAGAACTTGCATTCGAATGCATGAGATTTCGATTAGCGAATACTACTCCTAGTGAGTGACAGTATCCGAGAACTTTCATTCGAATGCATGAGATTTCGGTTAGCGAATACTACTAATAGTGAGTGACAGTATCCGAGAACTTGCATTCGAATGCATGAGATTTCGGTTACCGAATACTACTACTAGTGAGTGACAGTATCCGAATTATTGCTTTCGAATGCAAGAGATTTCGAATACTCAATACTACTACTAGTGAGTGAAAGTATCCGAGAACTTGCATTCGAATGCATGAGATTTCGATTGGCGAATACTGCTACTAGTCAGTGACAGTATGCAAATTATTGCATTCGAATGCAGGAGATTTCGATTAGCAAATACTACTACTAGTGAGTGACAGTATCCGAGAACTTGCATTCGAATGCATGAGATTTCGATTAGCGAATACTACTACTAGTGAGTGACAGTATCCGAATTATTGCATTCGAATGCAACAGATTTCGATTAGCAAATACTACTACTAGGGAGTGACAGTTTCCGAGAACTTGCATTCGAATGCAAGAGATTTCGATTAGCGAATACTACTACTAGTGAGTGACAGTATCCGAATTATTACATTCGAATGCAAGAAATTTCGATTAGCGAATACTACTACTAGTGAGTGACAGTATCCGAATTATTGCATTCGAAAGCATGAAATTTCGACTAGCGAATACTACTACTAGTGAGTGACAGTATCAGAATTATTGCATTCGAATGCAAGAAATTTCGATTAGCGAATACTACTACTAGTGAGTGACAGTATCCGAGAACTTGCATTCGAATGCATGAGATTTCGGTTAGCGAATACTACTACTAGTGAGTGACAGTATCCGAATTATTGCATTCGAATGCAAGAGATTTCGATTAGCGAATACTACTACTAGTGAGTGACAGTATCCGAGAACTTGCATTCGAATGCAAGAGATTTCGATTACTCAATACTACTACTAGTGAGTGACAGTATCCGAGAACTTGCATTCGAATGCATGAGATTTGGATTAGCGAATACTACTACTAGTGAGTGATAGTATCCGAGAACTTGCGTTCGAATGCATGAGATTTCGATTAGCGAATACTACTACTAGTGAGTGACAGTATCCGAATTATTGCATTCGAATGCAACAGATTTCGATTAGCAAATACTACTACTAGTGAGTGACAGTTTCCGAGAACTTGCATTCGAATGCAAGAGATTTCGATTAGCGAATACTACTACTAGTGAGTGACAGTATCCGAATTATTACATTCGAATGCAAGAAATTTCGATTAGCGAATACTACTACTAGTGAGTGACAGTATCCGAATTATTGCATTCGAATGCATGAAATTTCGATTAGCGAATACTACTACTAGTGAGTGACAGTATCCGAGAACTTGCATTCGAATGTAAGAGATTTCGATTAGCAAACACTACTACTAGTGAGTGACAGTTTCCGAGAACTTGCATTCGAATGCAAGAGATTGCGATTAGCGAATACTACTACTAGTGAGTGACAGTATTCGAATTATTGCATTCGAATGCATGAGATTTAGATTAGCGAATACTACTACTAGTGAGTGACAGTATCCGAATTATTGCATTCGAATGCATGAAATTTTGATTAGCGAATACTACTACTAGTGAGTGACAGTATCCGAATTATTGCATTCGAAAGCATGAAATTTCGACTAGCGAATACTACTACTAGTGAGTGACAGTATCAGAATTATTGCATTCGAATGCAAGAAATTTCGATTAGCGAATACTACTACTAGTGAGTGACAGTATCCGAGAACTTGCATTCGAATGCATGAGATTTCGGTTAGCGAATACTACTACTAGTGAGTGACAGTATCCGAATTATTGCATTCGAATGCAAGAGATTTCGATTAGCGAATACTACTACTAGTGAGTGACAGTATCCGAGAACTTGCATTCGAATGCAAGAGATTTCGATTACTCAATACTACTACTAGTGAGTGACAGTATCCGAGAACTTGCATTCGAATGCATGAGATTTGGATTAGCGAATACTACTACTAGTGAGTGATAGTATCCGAGAACTTGCGTTCGAATGCATGAGATTTCGATTAGCGAATACTACTACTAGTGAGTGACAGTATCCGAATTATTGCATTCGAATGCAACAGATTTCGATTAGCAAATACTACTACTAGTGAGTGACAGTTTCCGAGAACTTGCATTCGAATGCAAGAGATTTCGATTAGCGAATACTACTACTAGTGAGTGACAGTATCCGAATTATTACATTCGAATGCAAGAAATTTCGATTAGCGAATACTACTACTAGTGAGTGACAGTATCCGAATTATTGCATTCGAATGCATGAAATTTCGATTAGCGAATACTACTACTAGTGAGTGACAGTATCCGAGAACTTGCATTCGAATGCATGAGATTTCGAATAGCGAATACTACTACTAGTGAGTGACAGTATCCGAGAACTTGCATTCGAATGCATGAGATTTCGGTTAGCGAATACTACTACTAGTGAGTGACAGTATCCGAAAACTTGCAATCGAATGCATGAGATTTCGGTTAGCGAAAACTACTACTAGTGAGTGACAGTATCCGAATTATTGCTTTCGAATGCAAGAGATTTCGAATACTCAATACTACTACTAGTGAGTGAAAGTATCCGAGAACTTGCATTCGAATGCATGAGATTTCGATTAGCGAATACTACTACTAATGAGTGATAGTATCCGAGAACTTGCATTCGAATGCATGAGATTTCGATTAGCGATTACTACTACTAGTGAGTGACAGTATCCGAGAACTTGCATTCGAATGCAAGAGATTTCGACTACTCAATACTACTACTAGTGAGTGACAGTATCCGAAAACTTGCATTCGAATGCATGAGATTTCGATTAGCGAATACTACTACTAGTGAGTGACAGTATCCGAGAACATGCATTCGAATGCATGAGATTTCGATTAGCGAATACTACTACTAGTGAGTGACAGTATCCGAATTATTGCATTCGAATGCAAGAGATTTGGATTAGCGCATACTACTACTAGTGAGTGACAGTATCCGAATTATTGCATTCGAATGCAAGAGATTTCGATTAGCGAATACTACTACTAGTGAGTGACAGTATCCGAATTATTGCATTCGAATGCAAGAGATTTCGATTAGCGAATACTACTACTAGTGAGTGACAGTATCCGAATTATTGCATTCGAATGCAAGAAATTTCGATTAGCGAATACTACTACTAGTGAGTGACAGTATCCGAATTATTGCATTCGAATGCAAGAGATTTCGATTACTCAATACTACTACTAGTGAGTGAAACTGTCCGAGAACTTGCATTCGAATGCATGAGATTTCGATTAGCGAATACTACAACTAGTGAGTGATAGTATCCGAGAACTTGCATTCGAATGCATGAGATTTCGCTTAGCGAATACTATTACTATTGAGTGACAGTATCCGAGAACTTGCATTCGAATGCATGAGATTTCGATTAGCGAATACTACTACTAGTGAGTGACAGTATCCGAGAACTTGCATTCGAATGCATGAGATTTCGGTTAGCGAATACTACTACTAGTGAGTGACAGTATCCGAATTATTGCATTCGAATGCAAGAGATTTCGATTAGCGAATACTACTACTAGTGAGTGACAGTATCCGAGAACTTGCATTCGAATGCAAGAGATTTCGATTAGCAAACACTGCTACTAGTGAGTGACAGTTTCCGAGAACTTGCATTCGAATGCAAGAGATTTCGATTACCGAATACTACTACTAGTGAGTGACAGTATCCGAATTATTGCATTCGAATGCAAGAAATTTCGATTAGCGAATACTACTACTAGTGAGTGACAGTATCCGAATTATTGCATGCGAATGCATGAAATTTCGAGTAGCGAATACTACTACTAGTGAGTGACAGTATCCGAATTATTGCATTCGAATGCAAGAAATTTCGATTAGCGAATACTACTACTAGTGAGTGACAGTATCCGAGAACTTGCATTCGAATGCATGAGATTTCGATTAGCGAACACTACTCCTAGTGAGTGACAGTATCCGAGAACTTTCATTCGAATGCATGAGATTTCGGTTAGCGAATACTACTAATAGTGAGTGACAGTATCCGAGAACTTGCATTCGAATGCATGAGATTTCGGTTACCGAATACTACTACTAGTGAGTGACAGTATCCGAATTATTGCTTTCGAATGCAAGAGATTTCGAATACTCAATACTACTACTAGTGAGTGAAAGTATCCGAGAACTTGCATTCGAATGCATGAGATTTCGATTGGCGAATACTGCTACTAGTCAGTGACAGTATGCAAATTATTGCATTCGAATGCAGGAGATTTCGATTAGCAAATACTACTACTAGTGAGTGACAGTATCCGAGAACTTGCATTCGAATGCATGAGATTTCGATTAGCGAATACTACTACTAGTGAGTGACAGTATCCGAATTATTGCATTCGAATGCAACAGATTTCGATTAGCAAATACTACTACTAGGGAGTGACAGTTTCCGAGAACTTGCATTCGAATGCAAGAGATTTCGATTAGCGAATACTACTACTAGTGAGTGACAGTATCCGAATTATTACATTCGAATGCAAGAAATTTCGATTAGCGAATACTACTACTAGTGAGTGACAGTATCCGAATTATTGCATTCGAAAGCATGAAATTTCGATTAGCGAATACTACTACTAGTGAGTGACAGTATCAGAATTATTGCATTCGAATGCAAGAAATTTCGATTAGCGAATACTACTACTAGTGAGTGACAGTATCCGAGAACTTGCATTCGAATGCATGAGATTTCGGTTAGCGAATACTACTACTAGTGAGTGACAGTATCCGAATTATTGCATTCGAATGCAAGAGATTTCGATTAGCGAATACTACTACTAGTGAGTGACAGTATCCGAGAACTTGCATTCGAATGCAAGAGATTTCGATTACTCAATACTACTACTAGTGAGTGACAGTATCCGAGAACTTGCATTCGAATGCATGAGATTTGGATTAGCGAATACTACTACTAGTGAGTGATAGTATCCGAGAACTTGCGTTCGAATGCATGAGATTTCGATTAGCGAATACTACTACTAGTGAGTGACAGTATCCGAATTATTGCATTCGAATGCAACAGATTTCGATTAGCAAATACTACTACTAGTGAGTGACAGTTTCCGAGAATTTGCATTCGAATGCAAGAGATTTCGATTAGCGAATACTACTACTAGTGAGTGACAGTATCCGAATTATTACATTCGAATGCAAGAAATTTCGATTAGCGAATACTACTACTAGTGAGTGACAGTATCCGAATTATTGCATTCGAATGCATGAAATTTCGATTAGCGAATACTACTACTAGTGAGTGACAGTATCCGAGAACTTGCATTCGAATGCATGAGATTTCGAATAGCGAATACTACTACTAGTGAGTGACAGTATCCGAGAACTTGCATTCGAATGCATGAGATTTCGGTTAGCGAATACTACTACTAGTGAGTGACAGTATCCGAAAACTTGCAATCGAATGCATGAGATTTCGGTTAGCGAAAACTACTACTAGTGAGTGACAGTATCCGAATTATTGCTTTCGAATGCAAGAGATTTCGAATACTCAATACTACTACTAGTGAGTGAAAGTATCCGAGAACTTGCATTCGAATGCATGAGATTTCGATTAGCGAATACTACTACTAATGAGTGATAGTATCCGAGAACTTGCATTCGAATGCATGAGATTTCGATTAGCGATTACTACTACTAGTGAGTGACAGTATCCGAGAACTTGCATTCGAATGCAAGAGATTTCGATTACTCAATACTACTACTAGTGAGTGACAGTATCCGAAAACTTGCATTCGAATGCATGAGATTTCGATTAGCGAATACTACTACTAGTGAGTGACAGTATCCGAGAACATGCATTCGAATGCATGAGATTTCGATTAGCGAATACTACTACTAGTGAGTGACAGTATCCGAATTATTGCATTCGAATGCAAGAGATTTGGATTAGCGCATACTACTACTAGTGAGTGACAGTATCCGAAATATTGCATTCGAATGCAAGAGATTTCGATTAGCGAATACTACTACTAGTGAGTGACAGTATCCGAATTATTGCATTCGAATGCAAGAGATTTCGATTAGCGAATACTACTACTAGCGAGTGACAGTATCCGAGAACTTGCATTCGAATGCAAGAGATTTCGATTAGCAAATACTACTACTAGTGAGTGACAGTTTCCGAGAACTTGCATTCGAATGCAAGAGATTGCGATTAGCGAATACTACTACTAGTGAGTGACAGTATCCGAATTATTGCATTCGAATGCATGAGATTTCGATTAGCGAATACTACTACTAGTGAGTGACAGTATCCGAATTATTGCATTCGAATGCATGAAATTTTGATTAGCGAATACTACTACTAGTGAGTGACAGTATCCGAATTATTGCATTCGAATGCAAGAAATTTCGATTAGCGAATACTACTACTAGTGAGTGACAGTATCCGAATTATTGCATTCGAATGCAAGAGATTTCGATTACTCAATACTACTACTAGTGAGTGAAACTGTCCGAGAACTTGCATTCGAATGCATGAGATTTCGATTAGCGAATACTACAACTAGTGAGTGATAGTATCCGAGAACTTGCATTCGAATGCATGAGATTTCGCTTAGCGAATACTATTACTATTGAGTGACAGTATCCGAGAACTTGCATTCGAATGCATGAGATTTCGATTAGCGAATACTACTACTAGTGAGTGACAGTATCCGAGAACTTGCATTCGAATGCATGAGATTTCGGTTAGCGAATACTACTACTAGTGAGTGACAGTATCCGAATTATTGCATTCGAATGCAAGAGATTTCGATTAGCGAATACTACTACTAGTGAGTGACAGTATCCGAGAACTTGCATTCGAATGCAAGAGATTTCGATTACTCAATACTACTACTAGTGAGTGACAGTATCCGAGAACTTGCATTCGAATGCATGAGATTTCGATTAGCGAATACTACTACTAGTGAGTGACAGTATCCGAATTATTGCATTCGAATGCAACAGATTTCGATTAGCAAATACTACTACTAGTGAGTGACAGTTTCCGAGAACTTGCATTCGAATGCAAGAGATTTCGATTAGCGAATACTACTACTAGTGAGTGACAGTATCCGAATTATTACATTCGAATGCAAGAAATTTCGATTAGCGAATACTACTACTAGTGAGTGACAGTATCCGAATTATTGCATTCGAAAGCATGAAATTTCGATTAGCGAATACTACTACTAGTGAGTGACAGTATCAGAATTATTGCATTCGAATGCAAGAAATTTCGATTAGCGAATACTACTACTAGTGAGTGACAGTATCCGAGAACTTGCATTCGAATGCATGAGATTTCGGTTAGCGAATACTACTACTAGTGAGTGACAGTATCCGAGAACTTGCAATCGAATGCATGAGATTTCGGTTAGCGAATACTACTACTAGTGAGTGACAGTATCCGAATTATTGCTTTCGAATGCAAGAGATTTCGAATACTCAATACTACTACTAGTGAGTGAAAGTATCCGAGAACTTGCATTCGAATGCATGAGATTTCGATTAGCGAATACTACTACTAATGAGTGATAGTATCCGAGAACTTGCATTCGAATGCATGAGATTTCGATTAGCGAATACTACTACTAGTGAGTGACAGTATCCGAGAACTTTCATTCGAATGCAAGAGATTTCGATTACTCAATACTACTACTAGTGAGTGACAGTATCCGAAAACTTGCATTCGAATGCATGAGATTTCGATTAGCGAATACTACTACTAGTGAGTGACAGTATCCGAGAACATGCATTCGAATGCATGAGATTTCGATTAGCGAATACTACTACTAGTGAGTGACAGTATCCGAATTATTGCATTCGAATGCAAGAGATTTGGATTAGCGAATGCTACTACTAGTGAGTGACAGTATCCGAATTATTGCATTCGAATGCAAGAGATTTCGATTAGCGAATACTACTACTAGTGAGTGACAGTATCCGAGAACTTGCATTCGAATGCAAGAGATTTCGATTAGCGAATACTACTACTAGCGAGTGACAGTATCCGAGAACTTGCATTCGAATGCAAGAGATTTCGATTAGCAAATACTACTACTAGTGAGTGACAGTTTCCGAGAACTTGCATTCGAATGCAAGAGATTGCGATTAGCGAATACTACTACTAGTGAGTGGCAGTATCTGAATTATTGCATTCGAATGCATGAGATTTCGATTAGCGAATACTACTACTAGTGAGTGACAGTATCCGAATAATTGCATTCGAATGCATGAAATTTCGATTAGCGAATACTACTACTAGTGAGTCACAGTATCCGAATTATTGCATTCGAATGCAAGAGATTTCGATTACTCAATACTACTACTAGTGAGTGAAAGTGTCCGAGAAGTTGCATTCGAATGCATGAGATTTCTATTAGCGAATACTACTACTAGTGGGTGATAGTATCTGAGAACTTGCATTCGAATGCATGAGATTTCGATTAGCGAATACTACTACAATTGAGTGACAGTATCCGAGAATTTGTATTCGAATGCATGAGATTTCGGTTAGCGAATACTACTAATAGTGAGTGACAGTATCCGAGAACTTGCATTCGAATGCATGAGATTTCGGTTAGCGAATACTACTACTAGTGAGTGACAGTATCCGAATTATTGCTTTCGAATGCAAGAGATTTCAAATACTCAATACTACTACTAGTGAGTGAAAGTATCCGAGAACTTGCATTCGAATGCATGAGATTTCGATTAGCGAATACTACTACTAGTGAGTGAAGGTATCCAAGAACTTGCATTCGAATGCAAGAGATTTCGATTACTCAATACTACTAGTAGAGAGTGACAGTATCCGAGAACTTGCATTCGAATGCATGAGATTTCGATTAGCGAATACTACTACTAGTGAGTGACAGTATCCGAGAACATGCATTCGAATGCATGAGATTTCGATTAGCGAATACTACTACTAGTGAGTGACAGTATCCGAATAATTGCATTCGAATGCAAGAGATTTGGATTAGCGAATGCTACTACTAGTGAGTGACAGTATCCGAATTATTGCATTCGAATGCAAGAGATTTCGATTAGCGAATACTACTACTAGTGAGTGACAGTATCCAAGAAGTTGCATTCGAATGCAAGAGATTTCGATTAGCGAATACTACTACTAGCGAGTGACAGTATCCGAGAACTTGCATTCGAATGCAAGAGATTTCGATTAGCAAATACTACTACTAGTGAGTGACAGTTTCCGAGAACTTGCATTCGAATGCAAGAGATTGCGATTAGCGAATACTACTACTAGTGAGTGACAGTATCCGAATTATTGCATTCGAATGCATGAGATTTCGATTAGCGAATACTACTACTAGTGAGTGACAGTATCCGAATTATTGCATTCGAATGCATGAAATTTTGATTAGCGAATACTACTACTAGTGAGTGACAGTATCCGAATTATTGCATTCGAATGCAAGAAATTTCGATTAGCGAATACTACTACTAGTGAGTGACAGTATCCGAATTATTGCATTCGAATGCAAGAGATTTCGATTACTCAATACTACTACTAGTGAGTGAAAGTGTCCGAGAACTTGCATTCGAATGCATGAGATTTCGATTAGCGAATACTATTACTATTGAGTGACAGTATCCGAGAACTTGCATTCGAATGCATGAGATTTCGATTAGCGAATACTACTACTAGTGAGTGACAGTATCCGAGAACTTGCATTCGAATGCATGAGATTTGGATTAGCGAATACTACTACTAGTGAGTGATAGTATCCGAGAACTTGCGTTCGAATGCATGAGATTTCGATTAGCCAATACTACTACTAATGAGTGACAGTATCCGAGAACTTGCATTCGAATGCAAGAGATTTCGATTGCTCAATACTACTGCTAGTGAGTGACAGTATCCGAGAACTTGCATTCGAATGCATGAGATTTCGATTAGCGAATACTACTACTTGTGAGTGACAGTATCCGAATTATTGCATTCGAATGCAACAGATTTCGATTAGCAAATACTACTACTAGTGAGTGACAGTTTCCGAGAACTTGCATTCGAATGCAAGAGATTTCGATTAGCGAATACTACTACTAGTGAGTGACAGTATCCGAATTATTACATTCGAATGCAAGAAATTTCGATTAGCGAATACTACTACTGGTGAGTGACAGTATCCGAATTATTGCATTCGAATGCATGAAATTTCGATTAGCGAATACTATTACTAGTGAGTGACAGTATCCGAATTATTGCATTCGAATGCAAGAAATTTCGATTAGCGAATACTACTACTAGTGAGTGACAGTATCCGAGAACTTGCATTCGAATGCATGAGATTTCGAATAGCGAATACTACTACTAGTGAGTGACAGTATCCGAGAACTTGCATTCGAATGCATGAGATTTCGGTTAGCAAATACTACTACTAGTGAGTGACAGTATCCGAGAACTTGCAATCGAATGCATGAGATTTCGGTTAGCGAATACTACTACTAGTGAGTGACAGTATCCGAATTATTGCTTTCGAATGCAAGAGATTTCGAATACTCAATACTACTACTAGTGAGTGAAAGTATCCGAGAACTTGCATTCGAATGCATGAGATTTCGATTAGCGAATACTACTACTAATGAGTGATAGTATCCGAGAACTTGCATTCGAATGCATGAGATTTCGATTAGCGAATACTACTACTAGTGAGTGACAGTATCTGAGAACTTGCATTCGAATGCAAGAGATTTCGATTACTCAATACTACTACTAGTGAGTGACAGTATCCGAAAACTTGCATTCGAATGCATGAGATTTCGATTAGCGAATACTACTACTAGTGAGTGACAGTATCCGAGAACATGCATTCGAATGCATGAGATTTCGATTAGCGAATACTACTACTAGTGAGTGACAGTATCCGAATTATTGCATTCGAATGCAAGAGATTTGGATTAGCGCATACTACTACTAGTGAGTGACAGTATCCGAATTATTGCATTCGAATGCAAGAGATTTCGATTAGCGAATACTACTACTAGTGAGTGACAGTATCCGAGAACTTGCATTCGAATGCAAGAGATTTCGATTAGCGAATACTACTACTAGCGAGTGACAGTATCCGAGAACTTGCATTCGAATGCAAGAGATTGCGATTAGCGAATACTACTACTAGTGAGTGGCAGTATCAAAATTATTGCATTCGAATGCATGAGATTTCGATTAGCGAATATTACTACTAGTGAGTGACAGTATCCGAATTATTGCATTCGAATGCATGAAATTTCGATTAGCGAATACTACTACCAATGAGTGACAGTATCCGAATTATTGCATTCGAATGCAAGAGATTTCTATTACTCAATACTACTACTAGTGAGTGAAAGTGTCCGAGAAGTTGCATTCGAATGCATGAGATTTCGATTAGCGAATACTACTACTAGTGAGTGATAGTATCTGAGAACTTGCATTCGAATGCATGAGATTTCGATTAGCGATTACTACTACAATTGAGTGACAGTATCCGAGAACTTGCATTCGAATGCATGAGATTTCGATTAGCGAATACTACTACTAGTGAGTGACAGTATCCGAGAACTTGCATTCGAATGCATGAGATTTCGGTTAGCGAATACTACTACTAGTGAGTGACAGTATCCGAATTATTGCATTCGAATGCAAGAGATTTCAATTAGCGAATACTACTACTAGTGAGTGATAATATCCGAGAACTTGCATTCGAATGCAAGAGATTTCGATTACTCAATACTACTACTAGTGAGTGACAGTATCCGAGAACTTGCATTCGAATGCATGAGATTTCGATTAGCGAATACTACTACTAGTGAGTGACAGTATCCGAGAACTTGCATTCGAATGCAAGAGATTTCGATTAGCGAATACTACAACTAGTGAGTGACAGTATCCGAGAACTTGCATTCGAATGCAAGAGATTTGCATTAGCGAATACTACTACTAGTGAGTGACAGTATCCGAGAACTTGCATTCGAATGCAAGAGATTTCGATAAGCGAATACTACTACTAGTGAGTGCCACTATCCGAGAACTTGCATTCGAATGCAAGAGATTTCGATTACTCAATACTACTACTAGTGACTGACAGTATCCGAGAACTTGCATTCGAATGCATGAAATTTCGATTAGCGAATACTACTACTAGTGAGTGACAGTATCCAAGAACTTGCATTCGAATGCATGAAATTTCGATTAGCGAATACTACTACTAGTGAGTGACAGTATCCGAGAACTTGCATTCGAATGCATGGGATTTCGATTAGCGAATACTTCTACTAGTGAGTGACAGTATCCGAGAACTTGCATTCGAATGCATGAAATTTCGATTAACGAATACTACTACTAGTGAGTGACAGTATCCGAATTATTGCATTCGAATGCAAGAGATTTCGATTAGCGAATACTACTACTAGTGAGTGACAGTATCCGAGAACTTGCATTCGAATGAAGAGATTTCGATTAGCGAATACTACTACTAGTGAGTGACAGTATCCGAGAACTTGCATTCGAATGCAAGAGATTTCGATTAGCGAATACTACTACTAGCGAGTGACAGTATCCGAGAACTTGCATTCGAATGCAAGAGATTTCGATTAGCAAATACTACTACTAGTGAGTGACAGTTTCCGAGAACTTGCATTCGAATGCAAGAGATTTCGATTAGCGAATTCTACTACTAGTGAGTGACAGTATTCGAATTATTGCATTCGAATGCATGAGATTTGATTAGCCAATACTACTACTAGTGAGTGGAAGTATCCGAGAACTTGCATTCGAATGCAAGAGATTTCGATTAGCGAATACTACTACTAGTGAGTGACAGTATCCGAGAACTCGCAATTCGAATGCAAGAGATTTCGATTAGCGAATACTACTACTAGTGAGTGACAGTATCCGAATTATTGCATTCGAATGCAACAGATTTCGATTAGCAAATACTACTACTAGTGAGTGACAGTTTCCGAGAACTTGCATTCGAATGCAAGAGATTTCGATTAGCGAATACTACTACTAGTGAGTGACAGTATCCGAATTATTACATTCGCATGCAAGAAATTTCGATTAGCGAATACTACTACTAGTGAGTGACAGTATCCGAATTATTGCATTCGAATGCATGAAATTTCGATTAGCGAATACTACTACTAGTGAGTGACAGTATCTGAGAACTTGCATTCGAATGCATGAGATTCGAATAGCGAATACTACTACTAGTGAGTGACAGTATCCGAGAACTTGCATTCGAATGCATGAGATTTCGGTTAGCGAATACTACTACTAGTGAGTGACAGTATCCGAAAACTTGCAATCGAATGCATGAGATTTCGGTTAGCGAATACTACTACTAGTGAGTGACAGTATCCGAATTATTGCTTTCGAATGCAAGAGATTTCGAATACTCAATACTACTACTAGTGAGTGAAAGTATCCGAGAACTTGCATTCGAATGCATGAGACTTCGATTAGCGAATACTACTACTAATGAGTGATAGTATCCGAGAACTTGCATTCGAATGCATGAGATTTCGATTAGCGAATACTACTACTAGTGAGTGACAGTATCCGAGAACTTGCATTCGAATGCAAGAGATTTCGATTACTCAATACTACTACTAGTGAGTGACAGTATCCGAAAACTTGCATTCGAATGCATGAGATTTCGATTAGCGAATACTACTAGTGAGTGACAGTATCCGAGAACATGCATTCGAATGCATGAGATTTCGATTAGCGAATACTACTACTAGTGAGTGACAGTATCCCAATTATTGCATTCGAATGCAAGAGATTTGGATTAGCGCATACTACTACTAGTGAGTGACAGTATCCGAATTATTGCATTCGAATGCAAGAGATTTCGATTAGCGAATACTACTACTAGTGAGTGACAGTATCCGAGAACTTGCATTCGAATGCAAGAGATTTCGATTAGCGAATACTACTACTAGTGAGTGACAGTATCCGAGAACTTGCATTCGAAAGCAAGAGATTGCGATTAGCGAATACTACTACTAGTGAGTGACAGTATCCGAATTATTGCATTCGAATGCATGAGAATTCGATTAGCGAATACTACTACTAGTGAGTGACAGTATCCGAATTATTGCATTCGAATGCATGAAATTTTGATTAGCGAATACTACTACTAGTGAGTGACAGTATCCGAATTATTGCATTCGAATGCAAGAAATTTCGATTAGCGAATACTACTACTAGTGAGTGACAGTATCCGAATTATTGCATTCGAATGCAAGAGATTTCGATTACTCAATACTACTACTAGTGAGTGAAACTGTCCGAGAACTTGCATTCGAATGCATGAGATTTCGATTAGCGAATACTACTACTAGTGAGTGATAGTATCCGAGAACTTGCATTCGAATGCATGAGATTTCGCTTAGCGAATACTACTACTAGTGAGTGACAGTATCCGAATTATTGCATTCGAATGCAAGAGATTTCGATTAGCGAATACTACTACTAGTGAGTGACAGTATCCGAATTATTGCATTCAAATGCAAAAGATTTCGATTAGCAAATACTACTACTAGTGAGTGACAGTTTCCGAGAACTTGCATTCGAATGCAAGAGATTTCGATTAGCGAATACTACTACTAGTGAGTGATAGTATCCGAATTATTACATTCGAATGCAAGAAATTTCGATTAGCGAATACTACTACTAGTGAGTGACAGTATCCGAATTATTGCATTCGAATGCATGAAATTTCGATTAGCGAATACTACTACTAGTGAGTGACAGTATCCGAGAACTTGCATTCGAATGCAAGAGATTTCGATTAGCGAATACTACTACTAGCGAGTGACAGTATCCGAGAAATTGCATTCGAATGCAAGAGATTTCGATTAGCAAATACTACTACTAGTGAGTGACAGTTTCCGAGAACTTCATTCGAAAGCAAGAGATTGCGATTAGCGAATACTACTACTAGTGAGTGACAGTATCCGAATTATTGCATTCGAATGCATGAGATTTCGATTAGCGAATACTACTACTAGTGAGTGACAGTATCCGAATTATTGCATTCGAATGCATGAAATTTTGATTAGCGAATACTACTACTAGTGAGTGACACTATCCGAATTATTGCATTCGAATGCAAGAAATTTCGATTAGCGAATACTACTACTAGTAAGTGACAGTATCCGAATTATTGCATTCGAATGCAAGAGATTTCGATTACTCAATACTACTACTAGTGAGTGAAACTGTCCGAGAACTTGCATTCGAATGCAAGAGATTTCGATTACTCAATACTACTACTAGTGAGTGACAGTATCCGAGAACTTGAATTCGAATGCATGAGATTTGGATTAGCGAATACTACTACTAGTGAGTGATAGTATCCGAGAACTTGCGTTCGAATGCATGATATTTCGATTAGCGAATACTACTACTAGTGAGTGACAGTATCCGAGAACTTGCATTCGAATGCAAGAGATTTCGATTACTCAATACTACTGCTAGTGAGTGACAGTATCCGAGAACTTGCATTCGAATGCATGAGATTTCGATTAGGGAATACTACTACTAGTGAGTGACAGTATCCGAATTATTGCATTCGAATGCAACAGATTTCGATTAGCAAATACTACTACTAGTGAGTGACAGTTTCCGAGAACTTGCATTCGAATGCAAGAGATTTCGATTAGCGAATACTACTACTAGTGAGTGACAGTATCCGAATTATTACATTCGAATGCAAGAAATTTCGATTAGCGAATACTACTACTAGTGAGTGACAGTATCCGAATTATTGCATTCGAATGCATGAAATTTCGATTAGCGAATACTAATACTAGTGAGTGACAGTATCCGAATTATTGCATTCGAATGCAAGAAATTTCGATTAGCGAATACTACTACTAGTGAGTGACAGTATCCGAGAACTTGCATTCGAATGCATGAGATTTCGGTTAGCGAATACTACTACTAGTGACTGACAGTATCCGAGAACTTGCAATCGAATGCATGAGATTTCGGTTAGCGAATACTACTACTAGTGAGTGACAGTATCCGAATTATTGCTTTCGAATGCAAGAGATTTCGAATACTCAATACTACTACTAGTGAGTGAAAGTATCCGAGAACTTGCATTCGAATGCATGAGATTTCGATTAGCGAATACTACTACTAATGAGTGATAGTATCCGAGAACTTGCATTCGAATGCATGAGATTTCGATTAGCGAATACTACTACTAGTGAGTGACAGTATCCGAGAACTTTCATTCGAATGCAAGAGATTTCGATTACTCAATACTACTACTAGTGAGTGACAGTATCCGAAAACTTGCATTCGAATGCATGAGATTTCGATTAGCGAATACTACTACTAGTGAGTGACAGTATCCGAGAACATGCATTCGAATGCATGAGATTTCGATTAGCGAATACTACTACTAGTGAGTGACAGTATCCGAATTATTGCATTCGAATGCAAGAGATTTGGATTAGCGAATGCTACTACTAGTGAGTGACAGTATCCGAATTATTGCATTCGAATGCAAGAGATTTCGATTAGCGAATACTATTACTAGTGAGTGACAGTATCCGAGAACTTGCATTCGAATGCAAGAGATTTCGATTAGCGAATACTACTACTAGCGAGTGACAGTATCCGAGAACTTGCATTCGAATGCAAGAGATTTCGATTAGCGAATACTACTACTAGCGAGTGACAGTATCCGAGAACTTGCATTCGAATGCAAGAGATTTCGATTAGCAAATACTACTACTAGTGAGTGACAGTTTCCGAGAACTTGCATTCGAATGCATGGGATTTCGATTAGCGAATACTTCTACTAGTGAGTGACAGTATCCGAGAACTTGCATTCGAATGCATGAAATTTCGATTAACGAATACTACTACTAGTGAGTGACAGTATCCGAATTATTGCATTCGAATGCAAGAGATTTCGATTAGCGAATACTACTACTAGTGAGTGACAGTATCCGAGAACTTGCATTCGAATGAAGAGATTTCGATTAGCGAATACTACTACTAGTGAGTGACAGTATCCGAGAACTTGCATTCGAATGCAAGAGATTTCGATTAGCGAATACTACTACTAGCGAGTGACAGTATCCGAGAACTTGCATTCGAATGCAAGAGATTTCGATTAGCAAATACTACTACTAGTGAGTGACAGTTTCCGAGAACTTGCATTCGAATGCAAGAGATTTCGATTAGCGAATTCTACTACTAGTGAGTGACAGTATTCGAATTATTGCATTCGAATGCATGAGATTTGATTAGCCAATACTACTACTAGTGAGTGGAAGTATCCGAGAACTTGCATTCGAATGCAAGAGATTTCGATTAGCGAATACTACTACTAGTGAGTGACAGTATCCGAGAACTCGCATTCGAATGCAAGAGATTTCGATTAGCGAATACTACTACTAGTGAGTGACAGTATCCGAATTATTGCATTCGAATGCAACAGATTTCGATTAGCAAATACTACTACTAGTGAGTGACAGTTTCCGAGAACTTGCATTCGAATGCAAGAGATTTCGATTAGCGAATACTACTACTAGTGAGTGACAGTATCCGAATTATTACATTCGCATGCAAGAAATTTCGATTAGCGAATACTACTACTAGTGAGTGACAGTATCCGAATTATTGCATTCGAATGCATGAAATTTCGATTAGCGAATACTACTACTAGTGAGTGACAGTATCTGAGAACTTGCATTCGAATGCATGAGATTTCGAATAGCGAATACTACTACTAGTGAGTGACAGTATCCGAGAACTTGCATTCGAATGCATGAGATTTCGGTTAGCGAATACTACTACTAGTGAGTGACAGTATCCGAAAACTTGCAATCGAATGCATGAGATTTCGGTTAGCGAATACTACTACTAGTGAGTGACAGTATCCGAATTATTGCTTTCGAATGCAAGAGATTTCGAATACTCAATACTACTACTAGTGAGTGAAAGTATCCGAGAACTTGCATTCGAATGCATGAGACTTCGATTAGCGAATACTACTACTAATGAGTGATAGTATCCGAGAACTTGCATTCGAATGCATGAGATTTCGATTAGCGAATACTACTACTAGTGAGTGACAGTATCCGAGAACTTGCATTCGAATGCAAGAGATTTCGATTACTCAATACTACTACTAGTGAGTGACAGTATCCGAAAACTTGCATTCGAATGCATGAGATTTCGATTAGCGAATACTACTAGTGAGTGACAGTATCCGAGAACATGCATTCGAATGCATGAGATTTCGATTAGCGAATACTACTACTAGTGAGTCACAGTATCCGAATTATTGCATTCGAATGCAAGAGATTTGGATTAGCGCATACTACTACTAGTGAGTGACAGTATCCGAATTATTGCATTCGAATGCAAGAGATTTCGATTAGCGAATACTACTACTAGTGAGTGACAGTATCCGAGAACTTGCATTCGAATGCAAGAGATTTCGATTAGCGAATACTACTACTAGCGAGTGACAGTATCCGAGAACTTGCATTCGAATGCAAGAGATTTCGATTAGCAAATACTACTACTAGTGAGTGACAGTTTCCGAGAACTTGCATTCGAAAGCAAGAGATTGCGATTAGCGAATACTACTACTAGTGAGTGACAGTATCCGAATTATTGCATTCGAATGCATGAGAATTCGATTAGCGAATACTACTACTAGTGAGTGACAGTATCCGAATTATTGCATTCGAATGCATGAAATTTTGATTAGCGAATACTACTACTAGTGAGTGACAGTATCCGAATTATTGCATTCGAATGCAAGAAATTTCGATTAGCGAATACTACTACTAGTGAGTGACAGTATCCGAATTATTGCATTCGAATGCAAGAGATTTCGATTACTCAATACTACTACTAGTGAGTGAAACTGTCCGAGAACTTGCATTCGAATGCATGAGATTTCGATTAGCGAATACTACTACTAGTGAGTGATAGTATCCGAGAACTTGCATTCGAATGCATGAGATTTCGCTTAGCGAATACTACTACTAGTGAGTGACAGTATCCGAATTATTGCATTCGAATGCAAGAGATTTCGATTAGCGAATACTACTACTAGTGAGTGACAGTATCCGAGTTATTGCATTCAAATGCAACAGATTTCGATTAGCAAATACTACTACTAGTGAGTGACAGTTTCCGAGAACTTGCATTCGAATGCAAGAGATTTCGATTAGCGAATACTACTACTAGTGAGTGATAGTATCCGAATTATTACATTCGAATGCAAGAAATTTCGATTAGCGAATACTACTACTAGTGAGTGACAGTATCCGAATTATTGCATTCGAATGCATGAAATTTCGATTAGCGAATACTACTACTAGTGAGTGACAGTATCCGAGAACTTGCATTCGAATGCAAGAGATTTCGATTAGCGAATACTACTACTAGCGAGTGACAGTATCCGAGAACTTGCATTCGAATGCAAGAGATTTCGATTAGCAAATACTACTACTAGTGAGTGACAGTTTCCGAGAACTTCATTCGAAAGCAAGAGATTGCGATTAGCGAATACTACTACTAGTGAGTGACAGTATCCGAATTATTGCATTCGAATGCATGAGATTTCGATTAGCGAATACTACTACTAGTGAGTGACAGTATCCGAATTATTGCATTCGAATGCATGAAATTTTGATTAGCGAATACTACTACTAGTGAGTGACACTATCCGAATTATTGCATTCGAATGCAAGAAATTTCGATTAGCGAATACTACTACTAGTGAGTGACAGTATCCGAATTATTGCATTCGAATGCAAGAGATTTCGATTACTCAATACTACTACTAGTGAGTGAAACTGTCCGAGAACTTGCATTCGAATGCAAGAGATTTCGATTACTCAATACTACTACTAGTGAGTGACAGTATCCGAGAACTTGAATTCGAATGCATGAGATTTGGATTAGCGAATACTACTACTAGTGAGTGATAGTATCCGAGAACTTGCGTTCGAATGCATGAGATTTCGATTAGCGAATACTACTACTAGTGAGTGACAGTATCCGAGAACTTGCATTCGAATGCAAGAGATTTCGATTACTCAATACTACTGCTAGTGAGTGACAGTATCCGAGAACTTGCATTCGAATGCATGAGATTTCGATTAGCGAATACTACTACTAGTGAGTGACAGTATCCGAATTATTGCATTCGAATGCAACAGATTTCGATTAGCAAATACTACTACTAGTGAGTGACAGTTTCCGAGAACTTGCATTCGAATGCAAGAGATTTCGATTAGCGAATACTACTACTAGTGAGTGACAGTATCCGAATTATTACATTCGAATGCAAGAAATTTCGATTAGCGAATACTACTACTAGTGAGTGACAGTATCCGAATTATTGCATTCGAATGCATGAAATTTCGATTAGCGAATACTAATACTAGTGAGTGACAGTATCCGAATTATTGCATTCGAATGCAAGAAATTTCGATTAGCGAATACTACTACTAGTGAGTGACAGTATCCGAGAACTTGCATTCGAATGCATGAGATTTCGGTTAGCGAATACTACTACTAGTGACTGACAGTATCCGAGAACTTGCAATCGAATGCATGAGATTTCGGTTAGCGAATACTACTACTAGTGAGTGACAGTATCCGAATTATTGCTTTCGAATGCAAGAGATTTCGAATACTCAATACTACTACTAGTGAGTGAAAGTATCCGAGAACTTGCATTCGAATGCATGAGATTTCGATTAGCGAATACTACTACTAATGAGTGATAGTATCCGAGAACTTGCATTCGAATGCATGAGATTTCGATTAGCGAATACTACTACTAGTGAGTGACAGTATCCGAGAACTTTCATTCGAATGCAAGAGATTTCGATTACTCAATACTACTACTAGTGAGTGACAGTATCCGAAAACTTGCATTCGAATGCATGAGATTTCGATTAGCGAATACTACTACTAGTGAGTGACAGTATCCGAGAACATGCATTCGAATGCATGAGATTTCGATTAGCGAATACTACTACTAGTGAGTGACAGTATCCGAATTATTGCATTCGAATGCAAGAGATTTGGATTAGCGAATGCTACTACTAGTGAGTGACAGTATCCGAATTATTGCATTCGAATGCAAGAGATTTCGATTAGCGAATACTATTACTAGTGAGTGACAGTATCCGAGAACTTGCATTCGAATGCAAGAGATTCGATTAGCGAATACTACTACTAGCGAGTGACAGTATCCGAGAACTTGCATTCGAATGCAAGAGATTTCGATTAGCAAATACTACTACTAGTGAGTGACAGTTTCCGAGAACTTGCATTCGAATGCAAGGGATTGCGATTAGCGAATACTACTACTAGTGAGTGGCAGTATCCGAATTATTGCATTCGAATGCATGAGATTTCGATTAGCGAATATTACTACTAGTGAGTGACAGTATCCGAATAATTGCATTCGAATGCATGAAATTTCGATTAGCGAATACTACTACTAGTGAGTCACAGTATACGAATTATTGCATTCGAATGCAAGAGATTTCGATTACTCAATACTACTACTAGTGAGTGAAAGTGTCCGAGAAGTTGCATTCGAATGCATGAGATTTCTATTAGCGAATACTACCACTAGTGAGTGATAGTATCTGAGAACTTGCATTCGAATGCATGAGATTTCGATTAGCGAATACTACTACAATTGAGTGACAGTATCCGAGAACTTGCATTCGAATGCATGAGATTTCGGTTAGCGAATACTACTAATAGTGAGTGACAGTATCGGAGAACTTGCATTCGGATGCATGAGATTTCGGTTAGCGAATACTACTACTAGTGAGTGACAGTATCCGAATTATTGCTTTCGAATGCAAGAGATTTCGAATACTCAATACTACTACTAGTGAGAGAAGGGATCCAAGAACTTGCATTCGAATGCAAGAGATTTCGATTACTCAATACTACTACTAGAGAGTGACAGTATCCGAGAACTTGCATTCGAATGCATGAGATTTCGATTAGCGAATACTACTACTAGTGAGTGACAGTATCCGAGAACATGCATTCGAATGCATGAGATTTCGATTAGCGAATACTACTACTAGTGAGTGACAGTATCCGAATAATTGCATTCGAATGCAAGAGATATGGATTAGCGAATGCTACTACTAGTGAGTGACAGTATCCTAATTATTGCATTCGAATGCAAGAGATTTCGATTAGCGAATACTACTACTAGTGAGTGACAGTATCCGAGAAGTTGCATTCGAATGCAAGAGATTTCGATTAGCGAATACTACTACTAGCGAGTGACAGTATCCGAGAACTTGCATTCGAATGCAAGAGATTTTGATTAGCAAATACTACTACTAGTGAGTGACAGTTTCCGAGAACTTGCATTCGAATGCAAGAGATTGCGATTAGCGAATACTACTACTAGTGAGTGACAGTATCCGAATTATTGCATTCGAATGCATGAGATTTCGATTAGCGAATACTACTACTAGTGAGTGACAGTATCCGAATTATTGCATTCGAATGCAAGAAATTTCGATTAGCGAATACTACTACTAGTGAGTGACAGTATCCGAATTATTGCATTCGAATGCAAGAGATTTCGATTACTCAATACTACTACTAGTGAGTGAAAGTGTCCGAGAACTTGCATTCGAATGCATGAGATTTCGATTAGCGAATACTACTACTAGTGAGTGATAGTATCCGAGAACTTGCATTCGAATGCATGAGATTTCGATTAGCGAATACTATTACTATTGAGTGACAGTATCCGAGAACTTGCATTCGAATGCATGAGATTTCGATTAGCGAATACTACTACTAGTGAGTGACAGTATCCGGGAACTTGCATTCGAATGCATGAGATTTGGATTAGCGAATACTACTACTAGTGAGTGATAGTATCCGAGAACTTGCGTTCGAATGCATGAGATTTCGATTAGCGAATACTACTACTAGTGAGTGACAGTATCCGAGAACTTGCATTCGAATGCAAGAGATTTCGATTACTCAATACTACTGCTAGTGAGTGACAGTATCCGAGAACTTGCATTCGAATGCATGAGATTTCGATTAGCGAATACTACTACTAGTGAGTGACAGTATCCGAATTATTGCATTCGAATGCAACAGATTTCGATTAGCAAATACTACTACTAGTGAGTGACAGTTTCCGAGAACTTGCATTCGAATGCAAGAGATTTCGATTAGCGAATACTACTACTATGGAGTGACAGTATCCGAATTATTACATTCGAATGCAAGAAATTTCGATTAGCGAATACTACTACTGGTGAGTGACAGTATCCGAATTATTGCATTCGAATGCCTGAAATTTCGATTAGCGAATACTACTACTAGTGAGTGACAGTATCCGAATTATTGCATTCGAATGCAAGAAATTTCGATTAGCGAATACTACTACTAGTGAGTGACAGTATCCGAGAACTTGCATTCGAATGCATGAGATTTCGAATAGCGAATACTACTACTAGTGAGTGACAGTATCCGAGAACTTGCATTCGAATGCATGAGATTTCGGTTAGCAAATACTACTACTAGTGAGTGACAGTATCCGAGAACTTGCAATCGAATGCATGAGATTTCGGTTAGCGAATACTACTATTAGTGAGTGACAGTATCCGAATTATTGCTTTCGAATGCAAGAGATTTCGAATACTCAATACTACTACTAGTGAGTGAAAGTATCCGAGAACTTGCATTCGAATGCATGAGATTTCGATTAGCGAATACTACTACTAATGAGTGATAGTATCCGAGAACTTGCATTCGAATGCATGAGATTTCAATTAGCGAATACTACTACTTGTGAGTGACAGTATCCGAGAACTTGCATTCGAATGCAAGGGATTTCGATTACTCAATACTACTACTAGTGAGTGACAGTATCCGAAAACTTGCATTCGAATGCATGAGATTTCGTTTAGCGAATACTACTACTAGTGAGTGACAGTATCCGAGAACGTGCATACGAATGCATGAGATTTCGATTAGCGAATACTACTACTAGTGAGTGACAGTATCCGAATTATTGCATTCGAATGCAAGAGATTTGGATTAGCGCATACTACTACTAGTGAGTGACGGTATCCGAATTATTGCATTCAAATGCAACAGATTTCGATTAGCAAATACTACTACTAGTGAGTGACAGTTTCCGAGAACTTGCATTCGAATGCAAGAGATTTCGATTAGCGAATACTACTACTAGTGAGTGATAGTATCCGAATTATTACATTCGAATGCAAGAAATTTCGATTAGCGAATACTACTACTAGTGAGTGACAGTATCCGAATTATTGCATTCGAATGCATGAAATTTCGATTAGCGAATACTACTACTAGTGAGTGACAGTATCCGAGAACTTGCATTCGAATGCAAGAGATTTCGATTAGCGAATACTACTACTAGCGAGTGACAGTATCCGAGAACTTGCATTCGAATGCAAGAGATTTCGATTAGCAAATACTACTACTAGTGAGTGACAGTTTCCGAGAACTTCATTCGAAAGCAAGAGATTGCGATTAGCGAATACTACTACTAGTGAGTGACAGTATCCGAATTATTGCATTCGAATGCATGAGATTTCGATTAGCGAATACTACTACTAGTGAGTGACAGTATCCGAATTATTGCATTCGAATGCATGAAATTTTGATTAGCGAATACTACTACTAGTGAGTGACACTATCCGAATTATTGCATTCGAATGCAAGAAATTTCGATTAGCGAATACTACTACTAGTGAGTGACAGTATCCGAATTATTGCATTCGAATGCAAGAGATTTCGATTACTCAATACTACTACTAGTGAGTGAAACTGTCCGAGAACTTGCATTCGAATGCAAGAGATTTCGATTACTCAATACTACTACTAGTGAGTGACAGTATCCGAGAACTTGAATTCGAATGCATGAGATTTGGATTAGCGAATACTACTACTAGTGAGTGATAGTATCCGAGAACTTGCGTTCGAATGCATGAGATTTCGATTAGCGAATACTACTACTAGTGAGTGACAGTATCCGAGAACTTGCATTTGAATGCAAGAGATTTCGATTACTCAATACTACTGCTAGTGAGTGACAGTATCCGAGAACTTGCATTCGAATGCATGAGATTTCGATTAGCGAATACTACTACTAGTGAGTGACAGTATCCGAATTATTGCATTCGAATGCAACAGATTTCGATTAGCAAATACTACTACTAGTGAGTGACAGTTTCCGAGAACTTGCATTCGAATGCAAGAGATTTCGATTAGCGAATACTACTACTAGTGAGTGACAGTATCCGAATTATTACATTCGAATGCAAGAAATTTCGATTAGCGAATACTACTACTAGTGAGTGACAGTATCCGAATTATTGCATTCGAATGCATGAAATTTCGATTAGCGAATACTAATACTAGTGAGTGACAGTATCCGAATTATTGCATTCGAATGCAAGAAATTTCGATTAGCGAATACTACTACTAGTGAGTGACAGTATCCGAGAACTTGCATTCGAATGCATGAGATTTCGGTTAGCGAATACTACTACTAGTGACTGACAGTATCCGAGAACTTGCAATCGAATGCATGAGATTTCGGTTAGCGAATACTACTACTAGTGAGTGACAGTATCCGAATTATTGCTTTCGAATGCAAGAGATTTCGAATACTCAATACTACTACTAGTGAGTGAAAGTATCCGAGAACTTGCATTCGAATGCATGAGATTTCGATTAGCGAATACTACTACTAATGAGTGATAGTATCCGAGAACTTGCATTCGAATGCATGAGATTTCGATTAGCGAATACTACTACTAGTGAGTGACAGTATCCGAGAACTTTCATTCGAATGCAAGAGATTTCGATTACTCAATACTACTACTAGTGAGTGACAGTATCCGAAAACTTGCATTCGAATGCATGAGATTTCGATTAGCGAATACTACTACTAGTGAGTGACAGTATCCGAGAACATGCATTCGAATGCATGAGATTTCGATTAGCGAATACTACTACTAGTGAGTGACAGTATCCGAATTATTGCATTCGAATGCAAGAGATTTGGATTAGCGAATGCTACTACTAGTGAGTGACAGTATCCGAATTATTGCATTCGAATGCAAGAGATTTCGATTAGCGAATACTATTACTAGTGAGTGACAGTATCCGAGAACTTGCATTCGAATGCAAGAGATTTCGATTAGCGAATACTACTACTAGCGAGTGACAGTATCCGAGAACTTGCATTCGAATGCAAGAGATTTCGATTAGCAAATACTACTACTAGTGAGTGACAGTTTCCGAGAACTTGCATTAGAATGCAAGGGATTGCGATTAGCGAATACTACTACTAGTGAGTGGCAGTATCCGAATTATTGCATTCGAATGCATGAGATTTCGATTAGCGAATATTACTACTAGTGAGTGACAGTATCCGAATAATTGCATTCGAATGCATGAAATTTCGATTAGCGAATACTACTACTAGTGAGTCACAGTATACGAATTATTGCATTCGAATGCAAGAGATTTCGATTACTCAATACTACTACTAGTGAGTGAAAGTGTCCGAGAAGTTGCATTCGAATGCATGAGATTTCTATTAGCGAATACTACCACTAGTGAGTGATAGTATCTGAGAACTTGCATTCGAATGCATGAGATTTCGATTAGCGAATACTACTACAATTGAGTGACAGTATCCGAGAACTTGCATTCGAATGCATGAGATTTCGGTTAGCGAATACTACTAATAGTGAGTGACAGTATCCGAGAACTTGCATTCGAATGCATGAGATTTCGGTTAGCGAATACTACTACTAGTGAGTGACAGTATCCGAATTATTGCTTTCGAATGCAAGAGATTTCGAATACTCAATACTACTACTAGTGAGTGAAAGTATCCGAGAACTTGCATTCGAATGCATGAGATTTCGATTAGCGAATACTACTACTAATGAGTGATAGTATCCGAGAATTTGCATTCGAAAGCATGAGATTTCGATTAGCGAATACTACTACTAGTGAGAGAAGGGATCCAAGAACTTGCATTCGAATGCAAGAGATTTCGATTACTCAATACTACTACTAGAGAGTGACAGTATCCGAGAACTTGCATTCGAATGCATGAGATTTCGATTAGCGAATACTACTACTAGTGAGTGACAGTATCCGAGAACATGCATTCGAATGCATGAGATTTCGATTAGCGAATACTACTACTAGTGAGTGACAGTATCCGAATAATTGCATTCGAATGCAAGAGATATGGATTAGCGAATGCTACTACTAGTGAGTGACAGTATCCTAATTATTGCATTCGAATGCAAGAGATTTCGATTAGCGAATACTACTACTAGTGAGTGACAGTATCCGAGAAGTTGCATTCGAATGCAAGAGATTTCGATTAGCGAATACTACTACTAGCGAGTGACAGTATCCGAGAACTTGCATTCGAATGCAAGAGATTTCGATTAGCAAATACTACTACTAGTGAGTGACAGTTTCCGAGAACTTGCATTCGAATGCAAGAGATTGCGATTAGCGAATACTACTACTAGTGAGTGACAGTATCCGAATTATTGCATTCGAATGCATGAGATTTCGATTAGCGAATACTACTACTAGTGAGTGACAGTATCCGAATTATTGCATTCGAATGCAAGAAATTTCGATTAGCGAATACTACTACTAGTGAGTGACAGTATCCGAATTATTGCATTCGAATGCAAGAGATTTCGATTACTCAATACTACTACTAGTGAGTGAAAGTGTCCGAGAACTTGCATTCGAATGCATGAGATTTCGATTAGCGAATACTACTACTAGTGAGTGATAGTATCCGAGAACTTGCATTCGAATGCATGAGATTTCAATTAGCGAATACTATTACTATTGAGTGACAGTATCCGAGAACTTGCATTCGAATGCATGAGATTTCGATTAGCGAATACTACTACTAGTGAGTGACAGTATCCGGGAACTTGCATTCGAATGCATGAGATTTGGATTAGCGAATACTACTACTAGTGAGTGATAGTATCCGAGAACTTGCGTTCGAATGCATGAGATTTCGATTAGCGAATACTACTACTAGTGAGTGACAGTATCCGAGAACTTGCATTCGAATGCAAGAGATTTCGATTACTCAATACTACTGCTAGTGAGTGACAGTATCCGAGAACTTGCATTCGAATGCATGAGATTTCGATTAGCGAATACTACTACTAGTGAGTGACAGTATCCGAATTATTGCATTCGAATGCAACAGATTTCGATTAGCAAATACTACTACTAGTGAGTGACAGTTTCCGAGAACTTGCATTCGAATGCAAGAGATTTCGATTAGCGAATACTACTACTAGTGAGTGACAGTATCCGAATTATTACATTCGAATGCAAGAAATTTCGATTAGCGAATACTACTACTGGTGAGTGACAGTATCCGAATTATTGCATTCGAATGCCTGAAATTTCGATTAGCGAATACTACTACTAGTGAGTGACAGTATCCGAATTATTGCATTCGAATGCAAGAAATTTCGATTAGCGAATACTACTACTAGTGAGTGACAGTATCCGAGAACTTGCATTCGAATGCATGAGATTTCGAATAGCGAATACTACTACTAGTGAGTGACAGTATCCGAGAACTTGCATTCGAATGCATGAGATTTCGGATAGCAAATACTACTACTAGTGAGTGACAGTATCCGAGAACTTGCAATCGAATGCATGAGATTTCGGTTAGCGAATACTACTACTAGTGAGTGACAGTATCCGAATTATTGCTTTCGAATGCAAGAGATTTCGAATACTCAATACTACTACTAGTGAGTGAAAGTATCCGAGAACTTGCATTCGAATGCATGAGATTTCGATTAGCGAATACTACTACTAATGAGTGATAGTATCCGAGAACTTGCATTCGAATGCATGAGATTTCAATTAGCGAATACTACTACTTGTGAGTGACAGTATCCGAGAACTTGCATTCGAATGCAAGGGATTTCGATTACTCAATACTACTACTAGTGAGTGACAGTATCCGAAAACTTGCATTCGAATGCATGAGATTTCGTTTAGCGAATACTACTACTAGTGAGTGACAGTATCCGAGAACGTGCATACGAATGCATGAGATTTCGATTAGCGAATACTACTACTAGTGAGTGACAGTATCCGAATTATTGCATTCGAATGCAAGAGATTTGGATTAGCGCATACTACTACTAGTGAGTGACAGTATCCGAATTATTGCATTCGAATGCAAGAGATTTCGATTAGCGAATACTACTACTAGTGAGTGACAGTATCCGAGAACTTGCATTCGAATGCAAGAGATTTCGATTAGCGAATACTACTACTAGCGAGTGACAGTATCCGAGAACTTGCATTCGAATGCAAGAGATTGCGATTAGCGAATACTACTACTAGTGAGTGGCAGTATCCGAATTATTGCATTCGAATGCATGAGATTTCGATTAGCGAATATTACTACTAGTGAGTGACAGTATCCGAATTATTGCATTCCAATGCATGAAATTTCGATTAGCGAATACTACTACTAGTGAGTGACAGTATCCGAATTATTGCATTCGAATGCAAGAAATTTCGATTAGCGAATACTACTACTAGTGAGTGACAGTATCCGAATTATTGCATTCGAATGCATGAAATTTCGATTAGCGAATACTACTACTAGTGAGTGACAGTATCCGAGAACTTGCATTCGAATGCAAGAGATTTCGATTAGCGAATACTACAACTAGTGAGTGACAGTATCCGAGAACTTGCATTCGAATGCAAGAGATTTGCATTAGCGAATACTACTACTAGTGAGTGACAGTATCCGAGAACTTGCATTCGAATGCAAGAGATTTCGATAAGCGAATACTACTACTAGTGAGTACAGTATCCGAATTATTGCATTCGAATGCATGAAATTTCGATTAGCGAATACTACTACTAGTGAGTGACAGTATCCGAATTATTGCATTCGAATGCAAGAAATTTCGATTAGCGAATACTACTACTAGTGAGTGACAGTATCCGAATTATTGCATTCGAATGCATGAAATTTCGATTAGCGAATACTACTACTAGTGAGTGACAGTATCCGAGAACTTGCATTCGAATGCAAGAGATTTCGATTAGCGAATACTACAACTAGTGAGTGACAGTATCCGAGAACTTGCATTCGAATGCAAGAGATTTGCATTAGCGAATACTACTACTAGTGAGTGACAGTATCCGAGAACTTGCATTCGAATGCAAGAGATTTCGATAAGCGAATACTACTACTAGTGAGTGACACTATCCGAGAACTTGCATTCGAATGCAAGAGATTTCGATTACTCAATACTACTACTAGTGACTGACAATATCCGAGAACTTGCATTCGAATGCATGAAATTTCGATTAGCGAATACTACTACTAGTGAGTGACAGTATCCAAGAACTTGCATTCGAATGCATGAAATTTCGATTAGCGAATACTACTACTAGTGAGTGACAGTATCCGAGAACTTGCATTCGAATGCATGGGATTTCGATTAGCGAATACTACTACTAGTGAGTGACAGTATCCGAGAACTTGCATTCGAATGCATGAAATTTCGATTAACGAATACTACTACTAGTGAGTGACAGTATCCGAATTATTGCATTCGAATGCAAGAGATTTCGATTAGCGAATACTACTACTAGTGAGTGACAGTATCCGAGAACTTGCATTCGAATGCAAGAGATTTCGATTAGCGAATACTACTACTAGTGAGTGACAGTATCCGAGAACTTGCATTCGAATGCAAGAGATTTCGATTAGCGAATACTACTACTAGCGAGTGACAGTATCCGAGAACTTGCATTCGAATGCAAGAGATTTCGATTAGCAAATACTACTACTAGTGAGTGACAGTTTCCGAGAACTTGCATTCGAATGCAAGAGATTTCGATTAGCGAATTCTACTACTAGTGAGTGACAGTATTCGAATTATTGCATTCGAATGCATGAGATTTGATTAGCTAATACTACTACTAGTGAGTGGAAGTATCCGAGAACTTGCATTCGAATGCAAGAGATTTCGGTTAGCGAATACTACTACTAGTGAGTGACAGTATCCGAGAACTCGCATTCGAATGCAAGAGATTTCGATTAGCGAATACTACTACTAGTGAGTGACTGTATCCGAGAACTTGCATTCGAATGCAAGAGATTTCGATTAGCAAATACTACTACTAGTGAGTGACAGTTTCCGAGAACTTGCATTCGAATGCAAGAGATTTCAATTAGCGAATACTACTACTAGTGAGTGACAGTATCCGAGAACTGGCATTCGAATGCAAGAGATTTCGATTAGCAAATACTACTACTAGTGAGTGACAGTTTCCGAGAACTTGCATTCGAATGCATGAAATTTCGATTAGCGAATACTACTACTAGTGAGTGACAGTATCCGAATTATTGCATTCGAATGCAAGAAATTTCGATTAGCGAATACTACTACTAGTGAGTGACAGTATCCGAGAACTTGCATTCGAATGCATGAGATTTCGGTTAGCGAATACTACTACTAGTGAGTGACAGTATCCGAGAACTTGCATTCGAATGCATGAGATTTCGGTTAGCGAATACTACTACTAGTGAGTGACAGTATCCGAATTATTGCATTCGAATGCAAGAGATTTCGATTACTCAATACTACTACTAGTGAGTGAAAGTATCCGAGAACTTGCATTCGAATGCATGAGATTTCGATTAGCGAATACTACTACTAGTGAGTGAGAGTATCCGAATTATTGCATTCGAATGCAAGAGATTTGGATTAGCGAATACTACTACTAGTGAGTGACAGTATCCGAATTATTGCATTCGAATGGAAGAGATTTCGATTAGCGAATACTACTACTAGCGAGTGACAGTATCCGAGAACTTGCATTCGAATGCAAGAGATTGCGATTAGCGAATACTACTACTAGTGAGTGACAGTATCCGAATTATTGCATTCGAATGCATGAGATTTCGATTAGCGAATACTACTACTAGTGAGTGACAGTATCCGAATTATTGCATTCGAATGCATGAAATTTCGATTAGCGAATACTACTACTAGTGAGTGACAGTTTCCGAATTATTGCATTCGAATGCAAGAAACTTCGATTAGCGAATACTACTACTAGTGAGTGACAGTATCCGAATTATTGCATTCGAATGCATGAGATTTCGGTTAGCGAATACTACTACTAGTGAGTGACAGTATCCGAATTATTGCATTCGAATGCAAGAGATCTCGATTAGCGAATACTACTACTAGTGAGTGACAGTATCCGAGAACTTGCATTCGAATGCAAGAGATTTCGATTACTCAATACTACTCTCACTGAGTGACAGTATCCGAGAACTTGCATTCGAAAGCATGAGATTTGGATTAGCGAATACTACTACTAGTGAGTGATAGTATCCGAGAACTTGCGTTCGAATGCATGAGATTTCGACCAGCGAATACTACTACTAGTGAGTGACAGTATCCGAGAACTTGCATTCGAATGCAAGAGATTTCGATTACTCAATACTACTGCTAGTGAGTGACAGTATCCGAGAACATGCATTCGAATGCATGAGATTTCGATTAGCGAATACTACTACTAGTGAGTGACAGTATCCGAATTATTGCATTCGAATGCAAGAGATTTCGATTAGCGAATACTACTACTAGTGAGTGACAGTATCCGAGAACTTGCATTCGAATGCAAGTGATTTCGATTACTCAATACTACTACTAGTGAGTGACAGTATCCGAGAACTTGCATTCGAATGCAAGAGATTTCGATTAGCGAATACTACTACTAGTGAGTGACAGTATCCGAGAACTTGCATTCGAATGCAAGTGATTTCGATTACTCAATACTACTACTAGTGAGTGACAGTATCCGAGAACTTGCATTCGAATGCATGAGATTTCGATTAGCGAATACTACTACTAGTGAGTGACAGTATCCGAGAACTTGCATTCGATGCATGAGATTTCGATCAGCGAATACTACTACTAGTGAGTGACAGTATCCGAGAACTTGCATTCGAATGCATGAAATTTCGATTAGCGAATACTACTACCAGTGAGTGACAGTATCCGAGAACTTGCATTCGAATGCATGAAATTTCGATTAGCGAATACTACTACTAGTGAGTGACAGTATCCAAGAACTTGCATTCGATTGCATGAGATTTCGATTAGCGAATACTACTACTAGTGAGTGACAGTATCCGAATTATTGCATTCGAATGCATGAAATTTTGATTAGCGAATACTACTACTAGTGAGTGACAGTATCCGAATTATTGCATTCGAATGCAAGAAATTTCGATTAGCGAATACTACTACTAGTGAGTGACAGTATCCGAATTATTGCATTCGAATGCAAGAGATTTCGATTACTCAATACTACTACTAGTGAGTGAAAGTGTCCGAGAACTTGCATTCGAATGCATGAGATTTCGATTAGCGAATACTACTACTAGTGAGTGATAGTATCCGAGAACTTGCATTCGAATGCATGAGATTTCGATTAGCGAATACTATTACTATTGAGTGACAGTATCCGAGAACTTGCATTCGAATGCATGAGATTTCGATTAGCGAATACTACTACTAGTGAGTGACAGTATCCGAGAACTTGCATTCGAATGCATGAGATTTGGATTAGCGAATACTACTACTAGTGAGTGATAGTATCCGAGAACTTGCGTTCGAATGCATGAGATTTCGATTAGCGAATACTACTACTAGTGAGTGACAGTATCCGAGAACTTGCATTCGAATGCAAGAGATTTCGATTACTCAATACTACTGCTAGTGAGTGACAGTATCCGAGAACTTGCATTCGAATGCATGAGATTTCGATTAGCGAGTACTACTACTAGTGAGTGACAGTATCCGAATTATTGCATTCGAATGCAACAGATTTCGATTAGCAAATACTACTACTAGTGAGTGACAGTTTCCGAGAACTTGCATTCGAATGCAAGAGATTTCGATTAGCGAATACTACTACTAGTGAGTGACAGTATCCGAATTATTACATTCGAATGCAAGAAATTTCGATTAGCGAATACTACTACTAGTGAGTGGCAGTATCCGAATTATTGCATTCGAATGCATGAAATTTCGATTAGCGAATACTACTACTAGTGAGTGACAGTATCCGAATTATTGCATTCGAATGCAAGAAATTTCGACTAGCGAATACTACTACTAGTGAGTGACAGTATCCGAGAACTTGCATTCGAATGCATGAGATTTCGAATAGCGAATACTACTACTAGTGAGTGACAGTATCCGAGAACTTGCATTCGAATGCATGAGATTTCGGTTAGCGAATACTACTACTAGTGAGTGACAGTATCCGAGAACTTGCAATCGAATGCATGAGATTTCGGTTAGCGAATACTACTACTAGTGAGTGACAGTATCCGAATTCTTGCTTTCGAATGCAAGAGATTTCGAATACTCAATACTACTACTAGTGAGTGAAAGTATCCGAGAACTTGCATTCGAATGCATGAGATTTCGATTAGCGAATACTACTACTAATGAGTGATAGTATCCGAGAACTTGCATTCGAATGCATGAGATTTCGATTAGCGAATACTACTACTAGTGAGTGACAGTATCCGAGAACTTGCATTCGAATGCAAGAGATTTCGATTACTCAATACTACTACTAGTGAGTGACAGTGTCCGAAAACTAGCATTCGAATGCATGAGATTTCGTTTAGCGAATACTACTACTAGTGAGTGACAGTATCCGAGAACATACATTCGAATGCATGAGATTTCGATTAGCGAATACTACTACTAGTGAGTGACAGTATCCGAATTATTGCATTCGAATGCAAGAGATTTCGATTAGCGAATACTACTACTAGTGAGTGACAGTATCCGAGAACTTGCATTCGAATGCAAGAGATTTCGATTAGCGAATACTACTACTAGCGAGTGACAGTATCCGAGAACTTGCATTCGAATGCAAGAGATTTCGATTAGCGAATACTACTACTAGTGAGTGACAGTTTCCGAGAACTTGCATTCGAATGCAAGAGATTGCGATTAGCGAATACTACTACTAGTGAGTGGCAGTATCCGAATTATTGCATTCGAATGCATGAGATTTCGATTAGCGAATACTACTACTAGTGAGTGACAGTATCCGAATTATTGCATTCGAATGCAAGAAATTTCGATTAGCGAATACTACTACTAGTGAGTGACAGTATCCGAATTATTGCATTCGAATGCAAGAGATTTCGATTACTCAATACTACTACTAGTGAGTGAAAGTGTCCGAGAACTTGCATTCGAATGCATGAGATTTCGATTAGCGAATACTACTACTAGTGAGTGATAGTATCCGAGAACTTGCATTCGAATGCATGAGATTTCAATTAGCGAATACTATTACTATTGAGTGACAGTATCCGAGAACTTGCATTCGAATGCATGAGATTTCGATTAGCGAATACTACTACTAGTGAGTGACAGTATCCGGGAACTTGCATTCGAATGCATGAGATTTGGATTAGCGAATACTACTACTAGTGAGTGATAGTATCCGAGAACTTGCGTTCGAATGCATGAGATTTCGATTAGCGAATACTACTACTAGTGAGTGACAGTATCCGAGAACTTGCATTCGAATGCAAGAGATTTCGATTACTCAATACTACTGCTAGTGAGTGACAGTATCCGAGAACTTGCATTCGAATGCATGAGATTTCGATTAGCGAATACTACTACTAGTGAGTGACAGTATCCGAGAACGTGCATACGAATGCATGAGATTTCGATTAGCGAATACTACTACTAGTGAGTGACAGTATCCGAATTATTGCATTCGAATGCAAGAGATTTGGATTAGCGCATACTACTACTAGTGAGTGACAGTATCCGAATTATTGCATTCGAATGCAAGAGATTTCGATTAGCGAATACTACTACTAGTGAGTGACAGTATCCGAGAACTTGCATTCGAATGCAAGAGATTTCGATTAGCGAATACTACTACTAGCGAGTGACAGTATCCGAGAACTTGCATTCGAATGCAAGAGATTGCGATTAGCGAATACTACTACTAGTGAGTGGCAGTATCCGAATTATTGCATTCGAATGCATGAGATTTCGATTAGCGAATATTACTACTAGTGAGTGACAGTATCCGAATTATTGCATTCCAATGCATGAAATTTCGATTAGCGAATACTACTACTAGTGAGTGACAGTATCCGAATTATTGCATTCGAATGCAAGAAATTTCGATTAGCGAATACTACTACTAGTGAGTGACAGTATCCGAATTATTGCATTCGAATGCATGAAATTTCGATTAGCGAATACTACTACTAGTGAGTGACAGTATCCGAGAACTTGCATTCGAATGCAAGAGATTTCGATTAGCGAATACTACAACTAGTGAGTGACAGTATCCGAGAACTTGCATTCGAATGCAAGAGATTTGCATTAGCGAATACTACTACTAGTGAGTGACAGTATCCGAGAACTTGCATTCGAATGCAAGAGATTTCGATAAGCGAATACTACTACTAGTGAGTACAGTATCCGAATTATTGCATTCGAATGCATGAAATTTCGATTAGCGAATACTACTACTAGTGAGTGACAGTATCCGAATTATTGCATTCGAATGCAAGAAATTTCGATTAGCGAATACTACTACTAGTGAGTGACAGTATCCGAATTATTGCATTCGAATGCATGAAATTTCGATTAGCGAATACTACTACTAGTGAGTGACAGTATCCGAGAACTTGCATTCGAATGCAAGAGATTTCGATTAGCGAATACTACAACTAGTGAGTGACAGTATCCGAGAACTTGCATTCGAATGCAAGAGATTTGCATTAGCGAATACTACTACTAGTGAGTGACAGTATCCGAGAACTTGCATTCGAATGCAAGAGATTTCGATAAGCGAATACTACTACTAGTGAGTGACACTATCCGAGAACTTGCATTCGAATGCAAGAGATTTCGATTACTCAATACTACTACTAGTGACTGACAATATCCGAGAACTTGCATTCGAATGCATGAAATTTCGATTAGCGAATACTACTACTAGTGAGTGACAGTATCCAAGAACTTGCATTCGAATGCATGAAATTTCGATTAGCGAATACTACTACTAGTGAGTGACAGTATCCGAGAACTTGCATTCGAATGCATGGGATTTCGATTAGCGAATACTACTACTAGTGAGTGACAGTATCCGAGAACTTGCATTCGAATGCATGAAATTTCGATTAACGAATACTACTACTAGTGAGTGACAGTATCCGAATTATTGCATTCGAATGCAAGAGATTTCGATTAGCGAATACTACTACTAGTGAGTGACAGTATCCGAGAACTTGCATTCGAATGCAAGAGATTTCGATTAGCGAATACTACTACTAGTGAGTGACAGTATCCGAGAACTTGCATTCGAATGCAAGAGATTTCGATTAGCGAATACTACTACTAGCGAGTGACAGTATCCGAGAACTTGCATTCGAATGCAAGAGATTTCGATTAGCAAATACTACTACTAGTGAGTGACAGTTTCCGAGAACTTGCATTCGAATGCAAGAGATTTCGATTAGCGAATTCTACTACTAGTGAGTGACAGTATTCGAATTATTGCATTCGAATGCATGAGATTTGATTAGCCAATACTACTACTAGTGAGTGGAAGTATCCGAGAACTTGCATTCGAATGCAAGAGATTTCGGTTAGCGAATACTACTACTAGTGAGTGACAGTATCCGAGAACTCGCATTCGAATGCAAGAGATTTCGATTAGCGAATACTACTACTAGTGAGTGACTGTATCCGAGAACTTGCATTCGAATGCAAGAGATTTCGATTAGCAAATACTACTACTAGTGAGTGACAGTTTCCGAGAACTTGCATTCGAATGCAAGAGATTTCAATTAGCGAATACTACTACTAGTGAGTGACAGTATCCGAGAACTGGCATTCGAATGCAAGAGATTTCGATTAGCAAATACTACTACTAGTGAGTGACAGTTTCCGAGAACTTGCATTCGAATGCATGAAATTTCGATTAGCGAATACTACTACTAGTGAGTGACAGTATCCGAATTATTGCATTCGAATGCAAGAAATTTCGATTAGCGAATACTACTACTAGTGAGTGACAGTATCCGAGAACTTGCATTCGAATGCATGAGATTTCGGTTAGCGAATACTACTACTAGTGAGTGACAGTATCCGAGAACTTGCATTCGAATGCATGAGATTTCGGTTAGCGAATACTACTACTAGTGAGTGACAGTATCCGAATTATTGCATTCGAATGCAAGAGATTTCGATTACTCAATACTACTACTAGTGAGTGAAAGTATCCGAGAACTTGCATTCGAATGCATGAGATTTCGATTAGCGAATACTACTACTAGTGAGTGAGAGTATCCGAATTATTGCATTCGAATGCAAGAGATTTGGATTAGCGAATACTACTACTAGTGAGTGACAGTATCCGAATTATTGCATTCGAATGGAAGAGATTTCGATTAGCGAATACTACTACTAGCGAGTGACAGTATCCGAGAACTTGCATTCGAATGCAAGAGATTGCGATTAGCGAATACTACTACTAGTGAGTGACAGTATCCGAATTATTGCATTCGAATGCATGAGATTTCGATTAGCGAATACTACTACTAGTGAGTGACAGTATCCGAATTATTGCATTCGAATGCATGAAATTTCGATTAGCGAATACTACTACTAGTGAGTGACAGTTTCCGAATTATTGCATTCGAATGCAAGAAACTTCGATTAGCGAATACTACTACTAGTGAGTGACAGTATCCGAATTATTGCATTCGAATGCATGAGATTTCGGTTAGCGAATACTACTACTAGTGAGTGACAGTATCCGAATTATTGCATTCGAATGCAAGAGATCTCGATTAGCGAATACTACTACTAGTGAGTGACAGTATCCGAGAACTTGCATTCGAATGCAAGAGATTTCGATTACTCAATACTACTCTCACTGAGTGACAGTATCCGAGAACTTGCATTCGAAAGCATGAGATTTGGATTAGCGAATACTACTACTAGTGAGTGATAGTATCCGAGAACTTGCGTTCGAATGCATGAGATTTCGACTAGCGAATACTACTACTAGTGAGTGACAGTATCCGAGAACTTGCATTCGAATGCAAGAGATTTCGATTACTCAATACTACTGCTAGTGAGTGACAGTATCCGAGAACATGCATTCGAATGCATGAGATTTCGATTAGCGAATACTACTACTAGTGAGTGACAGTATCCGAATTATTGCATTCGAATGCAAGAGATTTCGATTAGCGAATACTACTACTAGTGAGTGACAGTATCCGAGAACTTGCATTCGAATGCAAGTGATTTCGATTACTCAATACTACTACTAGTGAGTGACAGTATCCGAGAACTTGCATTCGAATGCAAGAGATTTCGATTAGCGAATACTACTACTAGTGAGTGACAGTATCCGAGAACTTGCATTCGAATGCAAGTGATTTCGATTACTCAATACTACTACTAGTGAGTGACAGTATCCGAGAACTTGCATTCGAATGCATGAGATTTCGATTAGCGAATACTACTACTAGTGAGTGACAGTATCCGAGAACTTGCATTCGATGCATGAGATTTCGATCAGCGAATACTACTACTAGTGAGTGACAGTATCCGAGAACTTGCATTCGAATGCATGAAATTTCGATTAGCGAATACTACTACCAGTGAGTGACAGTATCCGAGAACTTGCATTCGAATGCATGAAATTTCGATTAGCGAATACTACTACTAGTGAGTGACAGTATCCAAGAACTTGCATTCGATTGCATGAGATTTCGATTAGCGAATACTACTACTAGTGAGTGACAGTATCCGAATTATTGCATTCGAATGCATGAAATTTTGATTAGCGAATACTACTACTAGTGAGTGACAGTATCCGAATTATTGCATTCGAATGCAAGAAATTTCGATTAGCGAATACTACTACTAGTGAGTGACAGTATCCGAATTATTGCATTCGAATGCAAGAGATTTCGATTACTCAATACTACTACTAGTGAGTGAAAGTGTCCGAGAACTTGCATTCGAATGCATGAGATTTCGATTAGCGAATACTACTACTAGTGAGTGATAGTATCCGAGAACTTGCATTCGAATGCATGAGATTTCGATTAGCGAATACTATTACTATTGAGTGACAGTATCCGAGAACTTGCATTCGAATGCATGAGATTTCGATTAGCGAATACTACTACTAGTGAGTGACAGTATCCGAGAACTTGCATTCGAATGCATGAGATTTGGATTAGCGAATACTACTACTAGTGAGTGATAGTATCCGAGAACTTGCGTTCGAATGCATGAGATTTCGATTAGCGAATACTACTACTAGTGAGTGACAGTATCCGAGAACTTGCATTCGAATGCAAGAGATTTCGATTACTCAATACTACTGCTAGTGAGTGACAGTATCCGAGAACTTGCATTCGAATGCATGAGATTTCGATTAGCGAGTACTACTACTAGTGAGTGACAGTATCCGAATTATTGCATTCGAATGCAACAGATTTCGATTAGCAAATACTACTACTAGTGAGTGACAGTTTCCGAGAACTTGCATTCGAATGCAAGAGATTTCGATTAGCGAATACTACTACTAGTGAGTGACAGTATCCGAATTATTACATTCGAATGCAAGAAATTTCGATTAGCGAATACTACTACTAGTGAGTGGCAGTATCCGAATTATTGCATTCGAATGCATGAAATTTCGATTAGCGAATACTACTACTAGTGAGTGACAGTATCCGAATTATTGCATTCGAACGCAAGAAATTTCGACTAGCGAATACTACTACTAGTGAGTGACAGTATCCGAGAACTTGCATTCGAATGCATGAGATTTCGAATAGCGAATACTACTACTAGTGAGTGACAGTATCCGAGAACTTGCATTCGAATGCATGAGATTTCGGTTAGCGAATACTACTACTAGTGAGTGACAGTATCCGAGAACTTGCAATCGAATGCATGAGATTTCGGTTAGCGAATACTACTACTAGTGAGTGACAGTATCCGAATTCTTGCTTTCGAATGCAAGAGATTTCGAATACTCAATACTACTACTAGTGAGTGAAAGTATCCGAGAACTTGCATTCGAATGCATGAGATTTCGATTAGCGAATACTACTACTAATGAGTGATAGTATCCGAGAACTTGCATTCGAATGCATGAGATTTCGATTAGCGAATACTACTACTAGTGAGTGACAGTATCCGAGAACTTGCATTCGAATGCAAGAGATTTCGATTACTCAATACTACTACTAGTGAGTGACAGTGTCCGAAAACTAGCATTCGAATGCATGAGATTTCGTTTAGCGAATACTACTACTAGTGAGTGACAGTATCCGAGAACATACATTCGAATGCATGAGATTTCGATTAGCGAATACTACTACTAGTGAGTGACAGTATCCGAATTATTGCATTCGAATGCAAGAGATTTCGATTAGCGAATACTACTACTAGTGAGTGACAGTATCCGAGAACTTGCATTCGAATGCAAGAGATTTCGATTAGCGAATACTACTACTAGCGAGTGACAGTATCCGAGAACTTGCATTCGAATGCAAGAGATTTCGATTAGCGAATACTACTACTAGCGAGTGACAGTATCCAAGAACTTGCATTCGAATGCAAGAGATTGCGATTAGCGAATACTACTACTAGTGAGTGGCAGTATCCGAATTATTGCATTCGAATGCATGAGATTTCGATTAGCGAATATTACTACTAGTGAGTGACAGTATCCGAATTATTGCATTCGAATGCATGAAATTTCGATTAGCGAATACTACTACTAGTGAGTGACAGTATCCGAATTATTGCATTCGAATGCAAGAGATTTCGATTACTCAATACTACTACTAGTGAGTGAAAGTGTCCGAGAAGTTGCATTCGAATGCATGAGATTTCGATTAGCGAATACTACTACTAGTGAGTGATCGTATCTGAGGACTTGCATTCGAATGCATGAGATTTCGATTAGCGAATACTACTACAATTGAGTGACAGTATCCGAGAACTTGCATTCAAATGCATGAGATTTCGATTAGCGAATACTACTACTAGTGAGTGACAGTATCCGAGAACTTGCATTCGAATGCATGAGATTTCGGTTAGCGAATACTACTACTAGTGAGTGACAGTATCCGAATTATTGCATTCGAATGCAAGAGATTTCAATTAGCGAATACTACTACTAGTGAGTGACAATATCCGAGAACTTGCATTCGAATGCAAGAGATTTCGATTACTCAATACTACTACTAGTGAGTGACGGTATCCGAGAACTTGCATTCGAATGCATGAGATTTCGATTAGCGAATACTACTACTAGTGAGTGACAGTATCCGAGAACTTGCATTCGAATGCAAGAGATTTCGATTAGCGAATACTACAACTAGTGAGTGACAGTATCCGAGAACTTGCATTCGAATGCAAGAGATTTGCATTAGCGAATACTACTACTAGTGAGTGACAGTATCCGAGAACTTGCGTTCGAATGCAAGAGATTTCGATAAGCGAATACTACTACTAGTGAGTGACACTATCCGAGAACTTGCATTCGAATGCAAGAGATTTCGATTACTCAATACTACTACTAGTGACTGACAGTATCCGAGAACTTGCATTCGAATGCATGAAATTTCGATTAGCGAATACTACTACTAGTGAGTGACAGTATCCAAGAACTTGCATTCGAATGCATGAAATTTCGATTAGCGAATACTACTACTAGTGAGTGACAGTATCCGAGAACTTGCATTCGAATGCATGGGATTTCGATTAGCGAATACTACTACTAGTGAGTGACAGTATCCGAGAACTTGCATTCGAATGCATGAAATTTCGATTAACGAATACTACTACTAGTGAGTGACAGTATCCGAATTATTGCATTCGAATGCATGAGATTTGATTAGCCAATACTACTACTAGTGAGTGGAAGTATCCGAGAACTTGCATTCGAATGCAAGAGATTTCGATTAGCGAATACTACTACTAGTGAGTGACAGTATCCGAGAACTCGCATTCGAATGCAAGAGATTTCGATTAGCGAATACTACTACTAGTGAGTGACTGTATCCGAGAACTTGCATTCGAATGCAAGAGATTTCGATTAGCAAATACTACTACTAGTGAGTGACAGTTTCCGAGAACTTGCATTCGAATGCAAGAGATTTCGATTAGCGAATTCTACTACTAGTGAGTGACAGTATTCGAATTATTGCATTCGAATGCATGAGATTTGATTAGCCAATACTACTACTAGTGAGTGGAAGTATCCGAGAACTTGCATTCGAATGCAAGAGATTTCGATTAGCGAATACTACTACTAGTGAGTGACAGTATCCGAGAACTTGCATTCGAATGCAAGAGATTTCGATTAGCGAATACTACTACTAGTGAGTGACTGTATCCGAGAACTTGCATTCGAATGCAAGAGATTTCGATTAGCAAATACTACTACTAGTGAGTGACAGTTTCCGAGGACTTGCATTCGAATGCAAGAGATTTCAATTAGCGAATACTACTACTAGTGAGTGACAGTATCCGAGAACTGGCATTCGAATGCAAGAGATTTCGATTAGCAAATACTACTACTAGTGAGTGACAGTTTCCGAATTATTGCATTCGAATGCAAGAAATTTCGATTAGCGAATACTACTACTAGTGAGTGACAGTATCCGAATTATTGCTTTCGAATGCATGAAATTTCGATTAGCGAATACTACTAATAGTGAGTGACAGTATCCGAATTATTGCATTCGAATGCAAGAAATTTCGATTAGCGAATACTACTACTAGTGAGTGACAGTATCCGAGAACTTGCATTCGAATGCATGAGATTTCGGTTAGCGAATACTACTACTAGTGAGTGACAGTATCCGAGAACTTGCATTCGAATGCATGAGATTTCGGTTAGCGAATACTACTACTAGTGAGTGACAGTATCCGAATTATTGCATTCGAATGCAAGAGATTTCGATTACTCAATACTACTACTAATGAGTGATGGTATCCGAGAACTTGCATTCGAATGCATGAGATTTCGATTAGCGAATACTACTACTAGTGAGTGACAGTATCCGAGAACTTGCATTCGAATGCAAGAGATTTCGATTACTCAATACTACTACTAGTGAGTGACAGTATCCGAGAACTTGCATTCGAATGCATGAGATTTCGTTTAGCGAATACTACTAGTGAGTGACAGTATCCGAGAACATGCATTCGAATGCATGAGATTTCGATTAGCGAATACTACTACTAGTGAGTGAGAGTATCCGAATTATTGCATTCGAATGCAAGAGATTTGGATTAGCGAATACTACTACTAGTGAGTGACAGTATCCGAATTATTGCATTCGAATGCAAGAGATTTCGATTAGCGAATACTACTACTAGCGAGTGACAGTATCCGAGAACTTGCATTCGAATGCAAGAGATTTCGATTAGCAATTACTACTACTAGTGAGTGACAGTTTCCGAGAACTTGCATTCGAATGCAAGAGATTGCGATTAGCGAATACTACTACTAGTGAGTGACAGTATCCGAATTATTGCATTCGAATGCATGAGATTTCGATTAGCGAATACTACTACTAGTGAGTGACAGTATCCGAATTATTGCATTCGAATGCATGAAATTTCGATTAGCGAATACTACTACTAGTGAGTGACAGTTTCCGAATTATTGCATTCGAATGCAAGAAACTTCGATTAGCGAATACTACTACTAGTGAGTGACAGTATCCGAATTATTGCATTCGAATGCAAGAGATTTCGATTACTCAATACTACTACTACTGAGCGAAAGTGTCCAAGAACTTGCATTCGAATGCATGAGATTTCGATTAGCGAATACTACTACTAGTGAGTGATAGTATCCGAGAACTTGCATTCGAATGCATGAGATTTCGATTAGCGAATACTACTACTATTGAGTGACAGTATCCGAGAACTTGCATTCGAATGCATGAGATTTCGATTAGCGAATACTACTACTAGTGAGTGACAGTATCCGAGAACTTGCATTCGAATGCATGAGATTGCGGTTAGCGAATACTACTACTAGTGAGTGACAGTATCCGAATTATTGCATTCGAATGCAAGAGATCTCGATTAGCGAATACTACTACTAGTGAGTGACAGTATCCGAGAACTTGCATTCGAATGCAAGAGATTTCGATTACTCAATACTACTCTCACTGAGTGACACTATCCGAGAACTTGCATTCGAATGCATGAGATTTGGACTAGCGAATACTACTACTAGTGAGTGATAGTATCCGAGAACTTGCGTTCGAATGCATGAGATTTCGACTAGCGAATACTACTACTAGTGAGTGACAGTATCCGAGAACTTGCATTCGAATGCAAGAGATTTCGATTACTCAATACTACTGCTAGTGAGTGACAGTATCCGAGAACATGCATTCGAATGCATGAGATTTCGATTAGCGAATACTACTACTAGTGAGTGACAGTATCCGAATTATTGCATTCGAATGCATGAAATTTCGATTAGCGAATACTACTACCAGTGAGTGACAGTATCCGAGAACTTGCATTCGAATGCATGAAATTTCGATTAGCGAATACTACTACTAGTGAGTGACAGTATCCAAGAACTTGCATTCGAATGCATGAAATTTCGATTAGCGAATACTACTACTAGTGAGTGACAGTATCCGAGAACTTGCATTCGAATGCATGGGATTTCGATTAGCGAATACTACTACTAGTGAGTGACAGTATCCGAGAACTTGCATTCGAATGCATGAAATTTCGATTAACGAATGCTACTACTAGCGAGTGACAGTATCCGAATTATTGCATGCGAATGCAAGAGATTTCGATTAGCGAATACTACTACTAGTGAGTGACAGTATCCGAGAACTTGCATTCGAATGCAAGAGATTTCGATTAGCGAATACTACTACTAGTGAGTGACAGTATCCGAGAACTTGCATTCGAATGCAAGAGATTTCGATTAGCGAATACTACTACTAGCGAGTGACAGTATCCGAGAACTTGCATTCGAATGCAAGAGATTTCGATTAGCAAATACTACTACTAGTGAGTGACAGTTTCCGAGAACTTGCATTCGAATGCAAGAGATTTCGATTAGCGAATACCACTACTAGTGGGTGACAGTATCCGAATTATTGCATTCGAATGCATGAGATTTGATTAGCGAATACTACTACTAGTGAGTGACAGTATCCGAATTATTGCATTCGAATGCATGAAATTTCGATTAGGGAATACTACTACTAGTGAGGGACAGTATCCTAATTATTGCATTCGAATGCAAGAAATTTCGATTAGCGAATACTACTACTAGTGAGTGACAGTATCCGAATTATTGCATTCGAATGCAAGAGATTTCGAATACTCAATACTACTACTAGTGAGTGAAAGTATCCGAGAACTTGCATTCGAATGCATGAGATTTCGATTAGCGAATACTACTACTAGTGAGTGATAGTATCCGAGAACTTGCATTCGAATGCATGAGATTTCGATTAGCGAATACTACTACTAGTGAGTGACAGTTTCCGAGAACGTGCATTATAATGCAAGAGATTTCGATTAGCAAATACTACTACTAGTGCGTGACAGTTTCCGAGAACTTGCATTCGAATGCAAGAGATTTCGATTAGCGAATACTACTACTAGGGAGTGACAGTTTCCGAGAAGTTGCATTCGAATGCAAGACATTTCGATTAGCGAATGCTACTACTAGCGAGTGACAGTATCCGAATTATTGCATTCGAATGCATGAGATTTCGATTAGCGAATACTACTACTAGTGAGTGACAGTATCCGAATTATTGCATTCGAATGCAAGAGATTTGGATTAGCGAATACTACTACTAGTGAGTGACAGTATCCGAATTATTGCATTCGAATGCAAGAGATTTCGATTAGCGAATACTACTACTAGTGAGTGACAGTATCCGAGAACTTGCATTCGAATGCAAGAGATTTCGATTAGCGAATGCTACTACTAGCGAGTGACAGTATCCGAGAACTTGCATTCGAATGCAAGAGATTTCGATTAGCAAATAGTACTACTAGTGAGTGACAGTTTCCGAGAACTTGCATTCGAATGCAAGAGATTGCGATTAGCGAATACTACTACTAGTGAGTGACAGTATCCGAATTATTGCATTCGAATGCATGAGATTTCGATTAGCGAATACTACTACTAGTGAGTGACAGTATCCGAATTATTGCATTCGAATGCATGAAATTTTGATTAGCGAATACTACTACTAGTGAGTGACAGTATCCGAATTATTGCATTCGAATGCAAGAAATTTCGATTAGCGAATACTACTACTAGTGAGCTACAGTATCCGAATTATTGCATTCGAATGCAAGAGATTTCGATTACTCAATACTACTACTAGTGAGTGAAAGTGTCCGAGAACTTGCATTCGAATGCATGAGATTTCGATTAGGGAATACTACTACTAGTGAGTGATAGTATCCGAGAACTTGCATTCGAATGCATGAGATTTCGATTAGCGAATACTATTACTATTGAGTGAATGTATCCGAGAACTTGCATTGGAATGCATGAGATTTCGATTAGCGAATACTACTACTAGTGAGTGACAGTATCCGAGAACTTGCATTCGAATGCAAGAGATTTCGATTAGCGAATACTACTACTAGTGAGTGAGAGTATCCGAGAACTTGCATTCGAATGCAAGAGATTTCGATTAGCAAATACTACTACTAGTGAGTGACAGTATCCGAATTATTGCATTCGAATGCAAGAGATTTCGATTACTCAATACTACTACTAGTGAGTGAAAGTATCCGAGAACTTGCATTCGAATGCATGAGATTTCGATTAGCGAATACTACTACTAATGAGTGATAGTATCCGAGAACTTGCATTCGAATGCATGAGATTTCGATTAGCGAATACTACTACTAGTGAGTGACAGTATCCGAGAACTTGCATTCGAATGCAAGAGATTTCGATTACTCAATACTACTACTAGTGAGTGACAGTATCCGAGAACTTGCATTCGAATGCATGAGATTTCGATTAGCGAATACTACTAGTGAGTGACAGTATCCGAGAACATGCATTCGAATGCATGAGATTTCGATTAGCGAATACTACTACTAGTGAGTGAGAGTATCCGAATTATTGCATTCGAATGCAAGAGATTTGGATTAGCGAATACTACTACTAGTGAGTGACAGTATCCGAATTATTGCATTCGAATGCAAGAGATTTCGATTAGCGAATACTACTACTAGCGAGTGACAGTATCCGAGAACTTGCATTCGAATGCAAGAGATTTCGATTAGCAAATACTACTACTAGTGAGTGACAGTTTCCGAGAACTTGCATTCGAATGCAAGAGATTGCGATTAACGAATACTACTACTAGTGAGTGACAGTATCCGAATTATTGCACTCGAATGCATGAGATTTCGATTAGCGAATACTACTACTAGTGAGTGACAGTATCCGAATTATTGCATTCAAATGCATGAAATTTCGATTAGCGAATACTACTACTAGTGAGTGACAGTTTCCGAATTATTGCATTCGAATGCAAGAAACTTCGATAAGCGAATACTACTACTAGTGAGTGACAGTATCCGAATTATTGCATTCGAATGCAAGAGATTTCGATTACTCAATACTACTACTACTGAGCGAAAGTGTCCGAGAACTTGCATTCGAATGCATGAGATTTCGATTAGCGAATACTACTACTAGTGAGTGATAGTATCCGAGAACTTGCATTCGAATGCATGAGATTTCGATTAGCGAATACTACTACTATTGAGTGACAGTATCCGAGAACTTGCATTCGAATGCATGAGATTTCGATTAGCGAATACTACTGCTAGTGAGTGACAGTATCCGAGAACTTGCATTCGAATGCATGAGATTTCGGTTAGCGAATACTACTACTAGTGAGTGACAGTATCCGAATTATTGCATTCGAATGCAAGAGATCTCGATTAGCGAATACTACTACTAGTGAGTGACAGTATCCGAGAACTTGCATTCGAATGCAAGAGATTTCGATTACTCAATACTACTCTCACTGAGTGACAGTATCCGAGAACTTGCATTCGAATGCATGAGATTTGGATTAGCGAATACTACTACTAGTGAGTGATAGTATCCGAGAACTTGCGTTCGAATGCATGAGATTTCGACTAGCGAATACTACTACTAGTGAGTGACAGTATCCGAGAACTTGCATTCGAATGCAAGAGATTTCGATTACTCAATACTACTGCTAGTGAGTGACAGTATCCGAGAACATGCATTCGAATGCATGAGATTTCGATTAGCGAATACTACTACTAGTGAGTGACAGTATCCGAATTATTGCATTCGAATGCAAGAGATTTCGATTAGCGAATACTACTACTAGTGAGTGACAGTATCCGAGAACTTGCATTCGAATGCAAGAGATTTCGATTAGCGAATACTACAACTAGTGAGTGACAGTATCGGAGAACTTGCATTCGAATGCAAGTGATTTCGATTACTCAATACTACTACTAGTGAGTGACAGTATCCGAGAACTTGCATTCGAATGCATGAGATTTCGATTAGCGAATACTACTACTAGTGAGAGACAGTATCCGAGAACTTGCATTCGATGCATGAGATTTCGATTAGCGAATACTACTACTAGTGAGTGACAGTATCCGAGAACTTGCATTCGAATGCATTAAATTTCGATTAGCGAATACTACTACCAGTGAGTGACAGTATCCGAGAACTTGCATTCGAATGCATGAAATTTCGATTAGCGAATACTACTACTAGTGAGTGACAGTATCCAAGAACTTGCATTCGAATGCATGAAATTTCGATTAGCGAATACTACTACTAGTGAGTGACAGTATCCGAGAACTTGCATTCGAATGCATGGGATTTCGAATATCGAATACTACTACTAGTGAGTGACAGTATCCGAGAACTTGCATTCGAATGCACGAAATTTCGATTAACGAATGCTACTACTAGCGAGTGACAGTATCCGAATTATTGCATGCGAATGCAAGAGATTTCGATTAGCGAATACTACTACTAGTGAGTGACAGTATCCGAGAACTTGCATTCGAATGCAAGAGATTTCGATTAGCGAATACTACTACTAGGGAGTGACAGCATCCGAGAACTTGCATTCGAATGCAAGAGATTTCGATTAGCGAATACTACTACTAGCGAGTGACAGTATCCGAGAACTTGCATTCGAATGCAAGAGATTTCGATTAGCAAATACTACTACTAGTGAGTGACAGTTTCCGAGAACTTGCATTCGAATGCAAGAGATTTCGATTAGCGAATACCACTACTAGTGGGTGACAGTATCCGAATTATTGCATTCGAATGCATGAGATTTGATTAGCGAATACTACTACTAGTGAGTGACAGTATCCGAATTATTGCATTCGAATGCATGAAATTTCGATTAGCGAATACTACTACTAGTGAGGGACAGTATCCTAATTATTGCATTCGAATGCAAGAAATTTCGATTAGCGAATACTACTACTAGTGAGTGACAGTATCCGAATTATTGCATTCGAATGCAAGAGATTTCGAATACTCAATACTACTACTAGTGAGTGAAAGTATCCGAGAACTTGCATTCGAATGCATGAGATTTCGATTAGCGAATACTACTACTAGTGAGTGAAAGTATCCGAGAACTTGCATTCGAATGCATGAGATTTCGATTAGCGAATACTACTACTAGTGAGTGATAGTATCCGAGAACTTGCATTCGAATGCATGAGATTTCGATTAGCGAATACTACTACTAGTGAGTGACAGTTTCCGAGAACGTGCATTATAATGCAAGAGATTTCGATTAGCAAATACTACTACTAGTGCGTGACAGTTTCCGAGAACTTGCATTCGAATGCAAGAGATTTCGATTAGCGAATACTACTACTAGGGAGTGACAGTTTCCGAGAAGTTGCATTCGAATGCAAGACATTTCGATTAGCGAATGCTACTACTAGCGAGTGACAGTATCCGAATTATTGCATTCGAATGCATGAGATTTCGATTAGCGAATACTACTACTAGTGAGTGACAGTATCCGAATTATTGCATTCGAATGCAAGAGATTTGGATTAGCGAATACTACTACTAGTGAGTGACAGTATCCGAATTATTGCATTCGAATGCAAGAGATTTCGATTAGCGAATACTACTACTAGTGAGTGACAGTATCCGAGAACTTGCATTCGAATGCAAGAGATTTCGATTAGCGAATGCTACTACTAGCGAGTGACAGTATCCGAGAACTTGCATTCGAATGCAAGAGATTTCGATTAGCAAATAGTACTACTAGTGAGTGACAGTTTCCGAGAACTTGCATTCGAATGCAAGAGATTGCGATTAGCGAATACTACTACTAGTGAGTGACAGTATCCGAATTATTGCATTCGAATGCATGAGATTTCGATTAGCGAATACTACTACTAGTGAGTGACAGTATCCGAATTATTGCATTCGAATGCATGAAATTTTGATTAGCGAATACTACTACTAGTGAGTGACAGTATCCGAATTATTGCATTCGAATGCAAGAAATTTCGATTAGCGAATACTACTACTAGTGAGCTACAGTATCCGAATTATTGCATTCGAATGCAAGAGATTTCGATTACTCAATACTACTACTAGTGAGTGAAAGTGTCCGAGAACTTGCATTCGAATGCATGAGATTTCGATTAGGGAATACTACTACTAGTGAGTGATAGTATCCGAGAACTTGCATTCGAATGCATGAGATTTCGATTAGCGAATACTATTACTATTGAGTGAATGTATCCGAGAACTTGCATTGGAATGCATGAGATTTCGATTAGCGAATACTACTACTAGTGAGTGACAGTATCCGAGAACTTGCATTCGAATGCAAGAGATTTCGATTAGCGAATACTACTACTAGTGAGTGAGAGTATCCGAGAACTTGCATTCGAATGCAAGAGATTTCGATTAGCAAATACTACTACTAGTGAGTGACAGTATCCGAATTATTGCATTCGAATGCAAGAGATTTCGATTACTCAATACTACTACTAGTGAGTGAAAGTATCCGAGAACTTGCATTCGAATGCATGAGATTTCGATTAGCGAATACTACTACTAATGAGTGATAGTATCCGAGAACTTGCATTCGAATGCATGAGATTTCGATTAGCGAATACTACTACTAGTGAGTGACAGTATCCGAGAACTTGCATTCGAATGCAAGAGATTTCGATTACTCAATACTACTACTAGTGAGTGACAGTATCCGAGAACTTGCATTCGAATGCATGAGATTTCGATTAGCGAATACTACTAGTGAGTGACAGTATCCGAGAACATGCATTCGAATGCATGAGATTTCGATTAGCGAATACTACTACTAGTGAGTGAGAGTATCCGAATTATTGCATTCGAATGCAAGAGATTTGGATTAGCGAATACTACTACTAGTGAGTGACAGTATCCGAATTATTGCATTCGAATGCAAGAGATTTCGATTAGCGAATACTACTACTAGCGAGTGACAGTATCCGAGAACTTGCATTCGAATGCAAGAGATTTCGATTAGCAAATACTACTACTAGTGAGTGACAGTTTCCGAGAACTTGCATTCGAATGCAAGAGATTGCGATTAACGAATACTACTACTAGTGAGTGACAGTATCCGAATTATTGCACTCGAATGCATGAGATTTCGATTAGCGAATACTACTACTAGTGAGTGACAGTATCCGAATTATTGCATTCAAATGCATGAAATTTCGATTAGCGAATACTACTACTAGTGAGTGACAGTTTCCGAATTATTGCATTCGAATGCAAGAAACTTCGATAAGCGAATACTACTACTAGTGAGTGACAGTATCCGAATTATTGCATTCGAATGCAAGAGATTTCGATTACTCAATACTACTACTACTGAGCGAAAGTGTCCGAGAACTTGCATTCGAATGCATGAGATTTCGATTAGCGAATACTACTACTAGTGAGTGATAGTATCCGAGAACTTGCATTCGAATGCATGAGATTTCGATTAGCGAATACTACTACTATTGAGTGACAGTATCCGAGAACTTGCATTCGAATGCATGAGATTTCGATTAGCGAATACTACTGCTAGTGAGTGACAGTATCCGAGAACTTGCATTCGAATGCATGAGATTTCGGTTAGCGAATACTACTACTAGTGAGTGACAGTATCCGAATTATTGCATTCGAATGCAAGAGATCTCGATTAGCGAATACTACTACTAGTGAGTGACAGTATCCGAGAACTTGCATTCGAATGCAAGAGATTTCGATTACTCAATACTACTCTCACTGAGTGACAGTATCCGAGAACTTGCATTCGAATGCATGAGATTTGGATTAGCGAATACTACTACTAGTGAGTGATAGTATCCGAGAACTTGCGTTCGAATGCATGAGATTTCGACTAGCGAATACTACTACTAGTGAGTGACAGTATCCGAGAACTTGCATTCGAATGCAAGAGATTTCGATTACTCAATACTACTGCTAGTGAGTGACAGTATCCGAGAACATGCATTCGAATGCATGAGATTTCGATTAGCGAATACTACTACTAGTGAGTGACAGTATCCGAATTATTGCATTCGAATGCAAGAGATTTCGATTAGCGAATACTACTACTAGTGAGTGACAGTATCCGAGAACTTGCATTCGAATGCAAGAGATTTCGATTAGCGAATACTACAACTAGTGAGTGACAGTATCGGAGAACTTGCATTCGAATGCAAGTGATTTCGATTACTCAATACTACTACTAGTGAGTGACAGTATCCGAGAACTTGCATTCGAATGCATGAGATTTCGATTAGCGAATACTACTACTAGTGAGAGACAGTATCCGAGAACTTGCATTCGATGCATGAGATTTCGATTAGCGAATACTACTACTAGTGAGTGACAGTATCCGAGAACTTGCATTCGAATGCATTAAATTTCGATTAGCGAATACTACTACCAGTGAGTGACAGTATCCGAGAACTTGCATTCGAATGCATGAAATTTCGATTAGCGAATACTACTACTAGTGAGTGACAGTATCCAAGAACTTGCATTCGAATGCATGAAATTTCGATTAGCGAATACTACTACTAGTGAGTGACAGTATCCGAGAACTTGCATTCGAATGCATGGGATTTCGAATATCGAATACTACTACTAGTGAGTGACAGTATCCGAGAACTTGCATTCGAATGCACGAAATTTCGATTAACGAATGCTACTACTAGCGAGTGACAGTATCCGAATTATTGCATGCGAATGCAAGAGATTTCGATTAGCGAATACTACTACTAGTGAGTGACAGTATCCGAGAACTTGCATTCGAATGCAAGAGATTTCGATTAGCGAATACTACTACTAGGGAGTGACAGCATCCGAGAACTTGCATTCGAATGCAAGAGATTTCGATTAGCGAATACTACTACTAGCGAGTGACAGTATCCGAGAACTTGCATTCGAATGCAAGAGATTTCGATTAGCAAATACTACTACTAGTGAGTGACAGTTTCCGAGAACTTGCATTCGAATGCAAGAGATTTCGATTAGCGAATACCACTACTAGTGGGTGACAGTATCCGAATTATTGCATTCGAATGCATGAGATTTGATTAGCGAATACTACTACTAGTGAGTGACAGTATCCGAATTATTGCATTCGAATGCATGAAATTTCGATTAGCGAATACTACTACTAGTGAGGGACAGTATCCTAATTATTGCATTCGAATGCAAGAAATTTCGATTAGCGAATACTACTACTAGTGAGTGACAGTATCCGAATTATTGCATTCGAATGCAAGAGATTTCGAATACTCAATACTACTACTAGTGAGTGAAAGTATCCGAGAACTTGCATTCGAATGCATGAGATTTCGATTAGCGAATACTACTACTAGTGAGTGAAAGTATCCGAGAACTTGCATTCGAATGCATGAGATTTCGATTAGCGAATACTACTACTAGTGAGTGATAGTATCCGAGAACTTGCATTCGAATGCATGAGATTTCGATTAGCGAATACTACTACTATTGAGTGACAGTATCCGAGAACTTGCATTCGAATGCATGAGATTTCGATTAGCGAATACTACTACTAGTGAGTGACAGTTTCCGAGAACTTGCATTATAATGCAAGAGATTTCGATTAGCAAATACTACTACTAGTGCGTGACAGTTTCCGAGAACTTGCATTCGAATGCAAGAGATTTCGATTAGCGAATACTACTACTAGGGAGTGACAGTTTCCGAGAACTCGCATTCGAATGCAAGAGATTTCGATTAGCGAATACTACTACTAGTGAGTGACTGTTTCCGAGAACTTGCATTCGAATGCAAGAGATTTCGATTAGCAAATACTACTACTAGTGAGTGACAGTTTCCGAGAACTTGCATTCGAATGCAAGAGATTTCGATTACCGAATACTACTACTAGTGAGTGACAGTATCCGAATTATTGCATTCGAATGCAAGAAATTTCGATTAGCGAATACTTCTACTAGTGAGTGACACTATCCGAATTATTGCATTCGAATGCATGAAATTTCGATTAGCGAATACTACTACTAGTGAGTGACAGTATCCGAATTATTGCATTCGAATGCAAGAAATTTCGATTAGCGAATACTACTACTAGTGAGTGACAGTATCCGAGAACTTGCATTCGAATGCATGAGATTTCGATTAGCGAATACTACTACTAGTGAGTGACAGTATCCGAGAACTTTCATTCGAATGCATGAGATTTCGGTTAGCGAATACTACTAATAGTGAGTGACAGTATCCGAGAACTTGCATTCGAATGCATGAGATTTCGGTTAGCGAATACTACTACTAGTGAGTGACAGTATCCGAATTATTGCTTTCGAATGCAAGAGATTTCGAATACTCAATACTACTACTAGTGAGTGAAAGTATCCGAGAACTTGCATTCGAATGCATGAGATTTCGATTAGCGAATACTACTACTAATGAGTGATAGTATCCGAGAACTTGCATTCGAATGCATGAGATTTCGATTAGCGAATACTACTACTAGTGAGTGACAGTATCCAAGAACTTGCATTCGAATGCAAGAGATTTCGATTACTCAATACTACTAGTAGTGAGTGACAGTATCCGAGAACTTGCATTCGAATGCATGAGATTTCGATTAGCGAATACTACTACTAGTGAGTGACAGTATCCGAGAGCATGCATTCGAATGCATGAGATTTCGATTAGCGAATACTACTACTAGTGAGTGACAGTATCCGAATTATTGCATTCGAATGCAAGAGATTTGGATTAGCGAATACTAGTACTAGTGAGTGACAGTATCCGAATTATTGCATTCGAATGCAAGAGATTTCGATTAGCGAATACTACTACAAGTGAGTGACAGTATCCGAGAACTTGCATTCGAATGCAAGAGATTTCGATTAGCGAATGCTACTACTAGCGAGTGACAGTATCCGAGAACTTGCATTCGAATGCAAGAGATTTCGATTAGCAAATAGTACTACTAGTGAGTGACAGTTTCCGAGAACTTGCATTCGAATGCAAGAGATTGCGATTAGCGAATACTACTACTAGTGAGTGACAGTATCCGAATTATTGCATTCGAATGCATGAAATTTTGATTAGCGAATACTACTACTAGTGAGTGACAGTATCCGAATTATTGCATTCGAATGCAAGAAATTTCGATTAGCGAATACTACTACTAGTGAGCTACAGTATCCGAATTATTGCATTCGAATGCAAGAGATTTCGATTACTCAATACTACTACTAGTGAGTGAAAGTGTCCGAGAACTTGCATTCGAATGCATGAGATTTCGATTAGCGAATACTACTACTAGTGAGTGATAGTATCCGAGAACTTGCATTCGAATGCATGAGATTTCGATTAGCGAATACTATTACTATTGAGTGACAGTATCCGAGAACTTGCATTCGAATGCATGAGATTTCGATTAGCGAATACTACTACTAATGAGTGATAGTATCCGAGAACTTGCATTCGAATGCATGACATTTCGATTAGCGAATACTACTACTAGTGAGTGACAGTATCCGAGAACTTGCATTCGAATGCAAGAGACTTCGATTACTCAATACTACTACTAGTGAGTGACAGTATCCGAGAACTAGCATTCGAATGCATGAGATTTCGATTAGCGAATACTACTAGTGAGTGACAGTATCCGAGAACATGCATTCGAATACATGAGATTTCGATTAGCGAATACAACTACTAGTGAGTAAGAGTATCCGAATTATTGCATTCGAATGCAAGAGATTTGGATTAGCGAATACTACTACTAGTGAGTGACAGTATCCGAATTATTGCATTCGAATCAAGAGATTTCGATTAGCGAATACTACTACTAGCGAGTGACAGTATCCGAGAACTTGCATTCGAATGCAAGAGATTTCGATTAGCAAATACTACTACTAGTGAGTGACAGTTTCCGAGAACTTGCATTCGAATGCAAGAGATTGCGTTTAGCGAATACTACTACTAGTGAGTGACAGTATCCGAATTATTGCATTCGAATGCATGAGATTTCGATTAGCGAATACTACTACTAGTGAGTGACAGTATCCGAATTATTGCATTCGAATGCATGAAATTTCGATTAGCGAATACTACTACTAGTGAGTGACAGTTTCCGAATTATTGCATTCGAATGCAAGAAACTTCGATAAGCGAATACTACTACTAGTGAGTGACAGTATCCGAATTATTGCATTCGAATGCAAGAGATTTCGATTACTCAATACTACTACTACTGAGCGAAAGTGTCCGAGAACTTGCATTCGAATGCATGAGATTTCGATTAGCGAATACTACTACTAGTGAGTGATAGTATCCGAGAACTTGCATTCGAATGCATGAGATTTCGATTAGCGAATACTACTACTATTGAGTGACAGTATCCGAGAACTTGCATTCGAATGCATGAGATTTCGATTAGCGAATACTACTACTAGTGAGTGACAGTATCCGAGAACTTGCATTCGAATGCATGAGATTTCGGTTAGCGAATACTACTACTAGTGAGTGACAGTATCCGAATTATTGCATTCGAATGCAAGAGATCTCGATTAGCGAATACTACTACTAGTGAGTGACAGTATCCGAGAACTTGCATTCGAATGCAAGAGATTTCGATTACTCAATACTACTCTCACTGAGTGACAGTATCCGAGAACTTGCATTCGAATGCATGAGATTTGGATTAGCGAATACTACTACTAGTGAGTGATAGTATCCGAGAACTTGCGTTCGAATGCATGAGATTTCGACTAGCGAATACTACTACTAGTGAGTGACAGTATCCGAGAACTTGCATTCGAATGCAAGAGATTTCGATTACTCAATACTACTGCTAGTGAGTGACAGTATCCGAGAACATGCATTCGAATGCATGAGATTTCGATTAGCGAATACTACTACTAGTGAGTGACAGTATCCGAATTATTGCATTCGAATGCAAGAGATTTCGATTAGCGAATACGACTACTAGTGAGTGACAGTATCCGAGAACTTGCATTCGAATGCAAGAGATTTCGATTAGCGAATACTACAACTAGTGAGTGACAGTATCCGAGAACTTGCATTCGAATGCAAGTGATTTCGATTACTCAATACTACTACTAGTGAGTGACAGTATCCGAGAACTTGCATTCGAATGCATGAGATTTCGATTAGCGAATACTACTACTAGTGAGTGACAGTATCCGAGAACTTGCATTCGATGCATGAGATTTCGATTAGCGAATACTACTACTAGTGAGTGACAGTATCCGAGAACTTGCATTCGAATGCATGAAATTTCGATTAGCGAATACTACTACCAGTGAGTGACAGTATCCGAGAACTTGCATTCGAATGCATGAAATTTCGATTAGCGAATACCACTACTAGTGAGTGACAGTATCCAAGAACTTGCATTCGAATGCATGAAATTTCGATTAGCGAATACTACTACTAGTGAGTGACAGTATCCGAGAACTTGCATTCGAATGCATGGGATTTCGATTAGCGAATACTACTACTAGTGAGTGACAGTATCCGAGAACTTGCATTCGAATGCATGAAATTTCGATTAACGAATGCTACTACTAGCGAGTGACAGTATCCGAATTATTGCATGTGAATGCAAGAGATTTCGATTAGCGAATACTACTACTAGTGAGTGACAGTATCCGAGAACTTGCATTCGAATGCAAGAGATTTCGATTAGCGAATACTACTACTAGTGAGTGACAGCATCCGAGAACTTGCATTCGAATGCAAGAGATTTCGATTAGCGAATACTACTACTAGCGAGTGACAGTATCCGAGAACTTGCATTCGAATGCAAGAGATTTCGATTAGCAAATACTACTACTAGTGAGTGACAGTTTCCGAGAACTTGCATTCGAATGCAAGAGATTTCGATTAGCGAATACCACTACTAGTGGGTGACAGTATCCGAATTATTGCATTCGAATGCATGAGATTTGATTAGCGAATACTACTACTAGTGAGTGACAGTACCCGAATTATTGCATTCGAATGCATGAAATTTCGATTAGCGAATACTACTACTAGTGAGGGACAGTATCCTAATTATTGCATTCGAATGCAAGAAATTTCGATTAGCGAATACTACTACTAGTGAGTGACAGTATCCGAATTATTGCATTCGAATGCAAGAGATTTCGAATACTCAATACTACTACTAGTGAGTGAAAGTATCCGAGAACTTGCATTCGAATGCATGAGATTTCGATTAGCGAATACTACTACTAGTGAGTGATAGTATCCGAGAACTTGCATTCGAATGCATGAGATTTCGATTAGCGAATACTACTACTATTGAGTGACAGTATCCGAGAACTTGCATTCGAATGCATGAGATTTCGATTAGCGAATACTACTACTAGTGAGTGACAGTTTCCGAGAACTTGCATTATAATGCAAGAGATTTCGATTAGCAAATACTACTACTAGTGCGTGACAGTTTCCGAGAACTTGCATTCGAATGCAAGAGATTTCGATTAGCGAATACTACTACTAGGGAGTGACAGTTTCCGAGAACTCGCATTCGAATGCAAGAGATTTCGATTAGCGAATACTACTACTAGTGAGTGACTGTTTCCGAGAACTTGCATTCGAATGCAAGAGATTTCAATTAGCAAATACTACTACTAGTGAGTGACAGTTTCCGAGAACTTGCATTCGAATGCAAGAGATTTCGATTAACGAATACTACTACTAGTGAGTGACAGTATCCGAATTATTGCATTCGAATGCAAGAAATTTCGATTAGCGAATACTACTACTAGTGAGTGACACTATCCGAATTATTGCATTCGAATGCATGAAATTTCGATTAGCGAATACTACTACTAGTGAGTGACAGTATCCGAATTATTGCATTCGAATGCAAGAAATTTCGATTAGCGAATACTACTACTAGTGAGTGACAGCATCCGAGAACTTGCATTCGAATGCATGAGATTTCGATTAGCGAATACTACTACTAGTGAGTGACAGTATCCGAGAACTTTCATTCGAATGCATGAGATTTCGGTTAGCGAATACTACTAATAGTGAGTGACAGTATCCGAGAACTTGCATTCGAATGCATGAGATCTCGGTTAGCGAATACTACTACTAGTGAGTGACAGTATCCGAGAACTTGCATTCGAATGCATGGGATTTCGATTAGCGAATACTACTACTAGTGAGTGACAGTATCCGAGAACTTGCATTCGAATGCATGAAATTTCGATTAACGAATGCTACTACTAGCGAGTGACAGTATCCGAATTATTGCATTCGAATGCAAGAGATTTCGATTAGCGAATACTACTACTAGTGAGTGACAGTATCCGAGAACTTGCATTCGAATGCAAGAGATTTCGATTAGCGAATACTACTACTAGTGAGTGACAGTATCCGAGAACTTGCATTCGAATGCAAGAGATTTCGATTAGCGAATACTACTACTAGCGAGTGACAGTATCCGAGAACTTGCATTCGAATGCATGAGATTTCGATTAGCAAATACTACTACTAGTCAGTGACAGTTTCCGAGAACTTGCATTCGAATGCAAGAGATTTCGATTAGCGAATACCACCACTAGTGGGTGACAGTATCCAAATTATTGCATTCGAATGCATGAGATTTGATTAGCGAATACTACTACTAGTGAGTGACAGTATCCGAATTATTGCATTCGAATGCATGAAATTTCGAGTAGCGAATACTACTACTAGTGAGGGACAGTATCCTAATTATTGCATTCGAATGCAAGAAATTTCGATTAGCGAATACTACTACTAGTGAGTGACAGTATCCGAATTATTGCATTCGAATGCAAGAGATTTCGAATACTCAATACTACTACTAGTGAGTGAAAGTATCCGAGAACTTGCATTCGAATGCATGAGATTTCGATTAGCGAATACTACTACTAGTGAGTGATAGTATCCGAGAACTTGCATTCGAATGCATGAGATTTCGATTAGCGAATACTACTACTATTGAGTGACAGTATCCGAGAACTTGCATTCGAATGCATGAGATTTCGATTAGCGAATACTACTACTAGTGGGTGACAGTTTCCGAGAACTTGCATTATAATGCAAGAGATTTCGATTAGCAAATACTACTACTAGTGCGTGACAGTTTCCGAGAACTTGCATTCGAATGCAAGAGATTTCGATTAGCGAATACTACTACTAGGGAGTGACAGTTTCCGAGAACTCGCATTCGAATGCAAGAGATTTCGATTAGCGAATACTGCTACTAGTGAGTGACTGTTTCCGAGAACTTGCATTCAAATGCAAGAGATTTCGATTAGCAAATACTACTACTAGTGAGTGACAGTTTCCGAGAACTTGCATTCGAATGCAAGAGATTTCGATTACCGAATACTACTACTAGTGAGTGACAGTATCCGAGAACTTGCATTCGAATGCAAGAAATTTCGATTAGCGAATACTACTACTAGTGAGTGACACTATCCGAATTATTGCATTCGAATGCATGAAATTTCGATTAGCGAATACTACTACTAGTGAGTGACAGTATCCGAATTATTGCATTCGAATGCAAGAAATTTCGATTAGCGAATACTACTACTAGTGAGTGACAGTATTCGAGAACTTGCATTCGAATGCATGAGATTTCGATTAGCGAATACTACTACTAGTGAGTGACAGTATCCGAGAACTTTCATTCGAATGCATGTGATTTCGGTTAGCGAATACTACTAATAGTGAGTGACAGTATCCAAGAACTTGCATTCGAATGCATGAGATTTCGGTTACCGAATACTACTACTAGTGAGTGACAGTATCCGAATTATTGCTTTCGAATGCAAGAGATTTCGAATACTCAATACTACTACTAGTGAGTGAAAGTATCCGAGAACTTGCATTCGAATGCATGGGATTTCGATTAGCGAATACTACTACTAATGAGTGATAGTATCCGAGAACTTGCATTCGAATGCATGAGATTTCGATTAGCGAATACTACTACTAGTGAGTGACAGTATCCAAGAACTTGCATTCGAATGCAAGAGATTTCGATTACTCAATACTACTAGTAGTGAGTGACAGTATCCGAGAACTTGCATTCGAATGCACGAGATTTCGATTAGCGAATACTACTACTAGTGAGTGACAGTATCCGAGAGCATGCATTCGAATGCATGAGATTTCGATTAGCGAATACTACTACCAGTGAGTGACAGTATCCGAATTATTGCATTCGAATGCAAGAGATTTGGATTAGCGAATACTACTACTAGTGAGTGACAGTATCCGAATTATTGCATTCGAATGCAAGAGATTTCGATTAGCGAATACTACTACTAGTGAGTGACAGTATCCGAGAACTTGCATTCGAATGCAAGAGATTTCGATTAGCGAATGCTACTACTAGCGAGTGACAGTATCCGAGAACTTGCATTCGAATGCAAGAGATTTCGATTAGCAAATAGTACTACTAGTGAGTGACAGTTTCCGAGAACTTGCATTCGAATGCAAGAGATTGCGATTAGCGAATACTACTACTAGTGAGTGACAGTATCCGAATTATTGCATTCGAATGCATGAGATTTCGATTAGCGAATACTACTACTAGTGAGTGACAGTATCCGAATTATTGCATTCGAATGCATGAAATTTTGATTAGCGAATACTACTACTAGTGAGTGACAGTATCCGAATTAATACATTCGAATGCAAGAAATTTCGATTAGCGAATACTACTACTAGTGAGCTACAGTATCCGAATTATTGCATTCGAATATAAGAGATTTCGATTACTCAATACTACTACTAGTGAGTGAAAGTGTCCGAGAACTTGCATTCGAATGCATGAGATTTCGATTAGCGAATACTACTACTAGTGAGTGATAGTATCCGAGAACTTGCATTCGAATGCATGAGATTTCGATTAGCGAATACTATTACTATTGAGTGACAGTATCCGAGAACTTGCATTGGAATGCATGAGATTTCGATTAGCGAATACTACTACTAGTGAGTGACAGTATCCGAGAACTTGCATTTGAATGCATGAGATTTCGGTTAGCGAATACTACTACTAGTGTGTGACAGTATCCGAATTATTGCATTCGAATGCAAGAGATTTCGATTAGCGAATACTACTACTAGTGAGTGACAGTATCCGAGAACTTGCATTCGAATGCAAGAGATTTCGATTACTCAATACTACTACTAGTGAGTGACAGTATCCGAGAACTTGCATTCGAATGCATGAGATTTGGATTAGCGAATACTACTACTACTGAGTGATAGTATCCGAGAACTTGCGTTCGAATGCATGAGATTTCGATTAGCGAATACTACTACTAGTGAGTGACAGTATCCGAGAACTTGCATTCGAATGCAAGAAATTTCGATTACTCAATACTACTGCTAGTGAGTGACAGTATCCGAGAACTTGCATTCGAATGCATGAGATTTCGAATAGCGAATACTACTACTAGTGAGTGACAGTATCCGAATTATTGCATTCGAATGCAACAGATTTCGATTAGCAAATACTACTACTAGTGAGTGACAGTTTCCGAGAACTTGCATTCGAATACAAGAGATTTCGATTAGCGAATACTACTACTAGTGAGTGACAGTATCCGAATTATTACATTCGAATGCAAGAAATTTCGATTAGCGAATACTACTACTAGTGAGTGACAGTATCCGAATTATTGCATTCAAATGCATGAAATTTCGATTAGCGAATACTACTACTAGTGAGTGACAGTATCCGAATTATTGCATTCGAATGCAAGAAATTTTGATTTGCGAATACTACTACTAGTGAGTGACAGTATCCGAGAACTTGCATTCGAATGCATGAGATTTCGAATAGCGAATACTACTACTAGTGAGTGACAGTATCCGAGAACTTGCATTCGAATGCATGAGATTTCGGTTAGCGAATACTACTACTAGTGAGTGACAGTATCCGAGAACTTGCAATCGAATGCATGAGATTTCGGTTAGCGAATACTACTACTAGTGAGTGACAGTATCCGAATTATTGCTTTCGAATGCAAGAGATTTCGAATACTCAATACTACTACTAGTGAGTGAAAGTATCCGAGAACTTGCATTCGAATGCATGAGATTTCGATTAGCGAATACTACTACTAGTGAGTGACAGTATCCGAGAACATGCATTCGAATGCATGAGATTTCCATTAGCGAATACTACTACTAGTGAGTGACAGTATCCGAATTATTGCATTCGAATGCAAGAGATTTGGATTAGCGCATACTACTACTAGTGAGTGACACTATCCGAATTATTGCATTCGAATGCAAGAGATTTCAATTAGCGAATACTACTACTAGTGAGTGACAGTATCCGAGAACTTGCATTCGAATGCAAGAGATTTCGATTAGCGAATACTACTACTAGCGAGTGACAGTATCCGAGAACTTCCATTCGAATGCAAGAGATTTCGATTAGCAAATACTACTACTAGTGAGTGACAGTTTCCGAGAACTTGCGTTCGAATGCATGAGATTTCGATTAGCGAATACTAGAGAACTAGCATTCGAATGCAAGAGATTTCGATTACTCCATACTACTGCTAGTGAGTGACAGTATCCGAGAACTTGCATTCGAGTGCATGAGATTTCGATTAGCGAATACTACTACTAGTGAGGGACAGTATCCGAGAACTTGCATTCGAATGCATGAGATTTCGATTAGCGAATACTACTACTAGTGAGTGACAGTATCCGAATTATTGCATTCGAATGCAAGAGATTTCGATTAGCGAATACTACTACTAGTGAGTGACAGTATCCGAGAACTTGCATTCGAATGCAAGAGATTTCGATTAGCGAATACTACTACTAGTGAGTGACAGCATCCGAGAACTTGCATTCGAATGCAAGAGATTTCGATTAGCGAATACTACTACTAGCGAGTGACAGTATCCGAGAACTTGCATTCGAATGCAAGAGATTTCGATTAGCAAATACTACTACTAGTGAGTGACAGTTTCCGAGAACTTGCATTCGAATGCAAGAGATTTCGATTAGCGAATACCACTACTAGTGAGTGACAGTATCCAAGAACTTGCATTCGAATGCAAGAGATTTCGATTACTCAATACTACTAGTAGTGAGTGACAGTATCCGAGAACTTGCATTCGAATGCATGAGATTTCGATTAGCGAATAGTACTACTAGTGAGTGACAGTTTCCGAGAACTTGCATTCGAATGCAAGAGATTGCGATTAGCGAATACTACTACTAGTGAGTGACAGTATCCGAATTATTGCATTCGAATGCATGAGATTTCGATTAGCGAATACTACTACTAGTGAGTGACAGTATCCGAATTATTGCATTCGAATGCATGAAATTTTGATTAGCGAATACTACTACTAGTGAGTGACAGTATCCGAATTAATACATTCGAATTCAAGAAATTTCGATTAGCGAATACTACTACTAGTGAGCTACAGTATCCGAATTATTGCATTCGAATATAAGAGATTTCGATTACTCAATACTACTACTAGTGAGTGAAAGTGTCCGAGAGCTTGCATTCGAATGCATGAGATTTCGATTAGCGAATACTACTACTAGTGAGTGATAGTATCCGAGAACTTGCATTCGAATGCATGAGATTTCGATTAGCGAATACTATTACTATTGAGTGACAGTATCCGAGAACTTGCATTGGAATGCATGAGATTTCGATTAGCGAATACTACTACTAGTGAGTGACAGTATCCGAGAACTTGCATTTGAATGCATGAGATTTCGGTTAGCGAATACTACTACTAGTGAGTGACAGTATCCGAATTATTGCATTCGAATGCAAGAGATTTCGAATAGCGAATACTACTACTAGTGAGTGACAGTATCCGAGAACTTGCATTCGAATGCAAGAGATTTCGATTACTCAATACTACTACTAGTGAGTGACAGTATCCGAGAACTTGCATTCGAATGCATGAGATTTGGATTAGCGAATACTACTACTACTGAGTGATAGTATCCGAGAACTTGCGTTCGAATGCATGAGATTTCGATTAGCGAATACTACTACTAGTGAGTGACAGTATCCGGGAACTTGCATTCGAATGCAAGAAATTTCGATTACTCAATACTACTGCTAGTGAGTGACAGTATCCGAGAACTTGCATTCGAATGCATGAGATTTCGATTAGCGAATACTACTACTAGTGAGTGACAGTATCCGAATTATTGCATTCGAATGCAACATATTTCGATTAGCAAATACTACTACTAGTGAGTGACAGTTTCCGAGAACTTGCATTCGAATACAAGAGATTTCGATTAGCGAATACTACTACTAGTGAGTGACAGTATCCGAATTATTACATTCGAATGCAAGAAATTTCGATTAGCGAATACTACTACTAGTGAATGACAGTATCCGAATTATTGCATTCAAATGCATGAAATTTCGATTAGCGAATACTACTACTAGTGAGTGACAGTATCCGAATTATTGCATTCGAATGCAAGAAATTTCGATTAGCGAATACTACTACTAGTGAGTGACAGTATCCGAGAACTTGCATTCGAATGCATGAGATTTCGAATAGCGAATACTACTACTAGTGAGTGACAGTATCCGAGAACTTGCATTCGAATGCATGAGATTTCGGTTAGCGAATACTACTACTAGTGAGTGACAGTATCCGAGAACTTGCAATCGAATGCATGAGATTTCGGTTAGCGAATACTACTACTAGTGAGTGACAGTATCCGAATTATTGCTTTCGGATGCAAGAGATTTCGAATACTCAATACTACTACTAGTGAGTGAAAGTATCCGAGAACTTGCATTCGAATGCATGAGATTTCGATTAGCGAATACTACTACTAGTGAGTGACAGTATCCGAGAACATGCATTCGAATGCATGAGATTTCCATTAGCGAATACTACTACTAGTGAGTGACAGTATCCGAATTATTGCATTCGAATGCAAGAGATTTGGATTAGCGCATACTACTACTAGTGAGTGACACTATCCGAATTATTGCATTCGAATGCAAGAGATTTCAATTAGCGAATACTACTACTAGTGAGTGACAGTATCCGAGAACTTGCATTCGAATGCAAGAGATTTCGATTAGCGAATACTACTACTAGCGAGTGACAGTATCCGAGAACTTCCATTCGAATGCAAGAGATTTCGATTAGCAAATACTACTACTAGTGAGTGACAGTATCCGAGAACTAGCATTCGAATGCAAGAGATTTCGATTACTCAATACTACTGCTAGTGAGTGACAGTATCCGAGAACTTGCATTCGAATGCATGAGATTTCGATTAGCGAATACTACTACTAGTGAGGGACAGTATCCGAGAACTTGCATTCGAATGCATGAGATTTCGATTAGCGAATACTACTACTAGTGAGTGACAGTATCCGAATTATTGCATTCGAATGCAAGAGATTTCGATTAGCGAATACTACTAGTAGTGAGTGACAGTATCCGAGAACTTGCATTCGAATGCAAGAGATTTCGATTAGCGAATACTACTACTAGTGAGTGACAGCATCCGAGAACTTGCATTCGAATGCAAGAGATTTCGATTAGCGAATACTACTACTAGCGAGTGACAGTATCCGAGAACTTGCATTCGAATGCAAGAGATTTCGATTAGCGAATACCACTACAAGTGGGTGACAGTATCCGAATTATTGCATTCGAATGCAAGAGATTGCGTTTAGCGAATACTACTACTAGTGAGTGACAGTATCCGAATTATTGCATTCGAATGCATGAGATTTCGATTAGCGAATACTACTACTAGTGAGTGACAGTATCCGAATTATTGCATTCGAATGCATGAAATTTCGATTAGCGAATACTACTACTAGTGAGTGACAGTTTCCGAATTATTGCATTCGAATGCAAGAAACTTCGATAAGCGAATACTACTACTAGTGAGTGACAGTATCCGAATTATTGCATTCGAATGCAAGAGATTTCGATTACTCAATACTACTACTACTGAGCGAAAGTGTCCGAGAACTTGCATTCGAATGCATGAGATTTCGATTAGCGAATACTACTACTAGTGAGTGATAGTATCCGAGAACTTGCATTCGAATGCATGAGATTTCGATTAGCGAATACTACTACTATTGAGTGACAGTATCCGAGAACTTGCATTCGAATGCATGAGATTTCGATTATCGAATACTACTACTAGTGAGTGACAGTATCCGAGAACTTGCATTCGAATGCATGAGATTTCGGTTAGCGAATACTACTACTAGTGAGTGACAGTATCCGAATTATTGCATTCGAATGCAAGAGATCTCGATTAGCGAATACTACTACTAGTGAGTGACAGTATCCGAGAACTTGCATTCGAATGCAAGAGATTTCGATTACTCAATACTACTCTCACTGAGTGACAGTATCCGAGAACTTGCATTCGAATGCATGAGATTTGGATTAGCGAATACTACTACTAGTGAGTGATAGTATCCGAGAACTTGCGTTCGAATGCATGAGATTTCGACTAGCGAATACTACTACTAGTGAGTGACAGTATCCGAGAACTTGCATTCGAATGCAAGAGATTTCGATTACTCAATACTACTGCTAGTGAGTGACAGTATCCGAGAACATGCATTCGAATGCATGAGATTTCGATTAGCGAATACTACTACTAGTGAGTGACAGTATCCGAATTATTGCATTCGAATGCAAGAGATTTCGATTAGCGAATACTACTACTAGTGAGTGACAGTATCCGAGAACTTGCATTCGAATGCAAGAGATTTCGATTAGCGAATACTACAACTAGTGAGTGACAGTATCCGAGAACTTGCATTCGAATGCAAGTGATTTCGATTACTCAATACTACTACTAGTGAGTGACAGTATCCGAGAACTTGCATTCGAATGCATGAGATTTCGATTAGCGAATACTACTACTAGTGAGTGACAGTATCCGAGAACTTGCATTCGATGCATGAGATTTCGATTAGCGAATACTACTACTAGTGAGTGACAGTATCCGAGAACTTGCATTCGAATGCATGAAATTTCGATTAGCGAATACTACTACCAGTGAGTGACAGTATCCGAGAACTTGCATTCGAATGCATGAAATTTCGATTAGCGAATACCACTACTAGTGAGTGACAGTATCCAAGAACTTGCATTCGAATGCATGAAATTTCGATTAGCGAATACTACTACTAGTGAGTGACAGTATCCGAGAACTTGCATTCGAATGCATGGGATTTCGATTAGCGAATACTACTACTAGTGAGTGACAGTATCCGAGAACTTGCATTCGAATGCATGAAATTTCGATTAACGAATGCTACTACTAGTGAGTGACAGTATCCGAATTATTGCATTCGAATGCAAGAAATTTCGATTAGCGAATACTACTACTAGTGAGTGACACTATCCGAATTATTGCATTCGAATGCATGAAATTTCGATTAGCGAATACTACTACTAGTGAGTGACAGTATCCGAATTATTGCATTCGAATGCATGAAATTTCGATTAGCGAATACTACTACTAGTGAGTGACAGTATCCGAATTATTGCATTCGAATGCAAGAAATTTCGATTAGCGAATACTACTACTAGTGAGTGACAGCATCCGAGAACTTGCATTCGAATGCATGAGATTTCGATTAGCGAATACTACTACTAGTGAGTGACAGTATCCGAGAACTTTCATTCGAATGCATGAGATTTCGGTTAGCGAATACTACTAATAGTGAGTGACAGTATCCGAGAACTTGCATTCGAATGCATGAGATTTCGGTTAGCGAATACTACTACTAGTGAGTGACAGTATCCGAGAACTTGCATTCGAATGCATGGGATTTCGATTAGCGAATACTACTACTAGTGAGTGACAGTATCCGAGAACTTGCATTCGAATGCATGAAATTTCGATTACGGAATGCTACTACTAGCGAGTGACAGTATCCGAATTATTGCATTCGAATGCAAGAGATTTCGATTAGCGAATACTACTACTAGTGAGTGACAGTATCCGAGAACTTGCATTCGAATGCAAGAGATTTCGATTAGCGAATACTACTACTAGTGAGTGACAGTATCCGAGAACTTGCATTCGAATGCAAGAGATTTCGATTAGCGAATACTACTACTAGCGAGTGACAGTATCCGAGAACTTGCATTCGAATGCATGAGATTTCGATTAGCAAATACTACTACTAGTCAGTGACAGTTTCCGAGAACTTGCATTCGAATGCAAGAGATTTCGATTAGCGAATACCACTACTAGTGGGTGACAGTATCCAAATTATTGCATTCGAATGCATGAGATTTGATTAGCGAATACTACTACTAGTGAGTGACAGTATCCGAATTATTGCATTCGAATGCATGAAATTTCGAGTAGCGAATACTACTACTAGTGAGGGACAGTATCCTAATTATTGCATTCGAATGCAAGAAATTTCGATTAGCGAATACTACTACTAGTGAGTGACAGTATCCGAATTATTGCATTCGAATGCAAGAGATTTCGAATACTCAATACTACTACTAGTGAGTGAAAGTATCCGAGAACTTGCATTCGAATGCATGAGATTTCGATTAGCGAATACTACTACTAGTGAGTGATAGTATCCGAGAACTTGCATTCGAATGCATGAGATTTCGATTAGCGAATACTACTACTATTGAGTGACAGTATCCGAGAACTTGCATTCGAATGCATGAGATTTCGATTAGCGAATACTACTACTAGTGAGTGACAGTTTCCGAGAACTTGCATTATAATGCAAGAGATTTCGATTAGCAAATACTACTACTAGTGCGTGACAGTTTCCGAGAACTTGCATTCGAATGCAAGAGATTTCGATTAGCGAATACTACTACTAGGGAGTGACAGTTTCCGAGAACTCGCATTCGAATGCAAGAGATTTCGATTAGCGAATACTGCTACTAGTGAGTGACTGTTTCCGAGAACTTGCATTCAAATGCAAGAGATTTCGATTAGCAAATACTACTACTAGTGAGTGACAGTTTCCGAGAACTTGCATTCGAATGCAAGAGATTTCGATTACCGAATACTACTACTAGTGAGTGACAGTATCCGAGAACTTGCATTCGAATGCAAGAAATTTCGATTAGCGAATACTACTACTAGTGAGTGACACTATCCGAATTATTGCATTCGAATGCATGAAATTTCGATTAGCGAATACTACTACTAGTGAGTGACAGTATCCGAATAATTGCATTCGAATGCAAGAAATTTCGATTAGCGAATACTACTACTAGTGAGTGACAGTATTCGAGAACTTGCATTCGAATGCATGAGATTTCGATTAGCGAATACTACTACTAGTGAGTGACAGTATCCGAGAACTTTCATTCGAATGCATGTGATTTCGGTTAGCGAATACTACTAATAGTGAGTGACAGTATCCGAGAACTTGCATTCGAATGCATGAGATTTCGGTTAGCGAATACTACTACTAGTGAGTGACAGTATCCGAATTATTGCTTTCGAATGCAAGAGATTTCGAATACTCAATACTACTACTAGTGAGTGAAAGTATCCGAGAACTTGCATTCGAATGCATGGGATTTCGATTAGCGAATACTACTACTAATGAGTGATAGTATCCGAGAACTTGCATTCGAATGCATGAGATTTCGATTAGCGAATACTACTACTAGTGAGTGACAGTATCCAAGAACTTGCATTCGAATGCAAGAGATTTCGATTACTCAATACTACTAGTAGTGAGTGACAGTATCCGAGAACTTGCATTCGAATGCACGAGATTTCGATTAGCGAATACTACTACTAGTGAGTGACAGTATCCGAGAGCATGCATTCGAATGCATGAGATTTCGATTAGCGAATACTACTACCAGTGAGTGACAGTATCCGAATTATTGCATTCGAATGCAAGAGATTTGGATTAGCGAATACTACTACTAGTGAGTGACAGTATCCGAATTATTGCATTCGAATGCAAGAGATTTCGATTAGCGAATACTACTACTAGTGAGTGACAGTATCCGAGAACTTGCATTCGAATGCAAGAGATTTCGATTAGCGAATGCTACTACTAGCGAGTGACAGTATCCGAGAACTTGCATTCGAATGCAAGAGATTTCGATTAGCAAATAGTACTACTAGTGAGTGACAGTTTCCGAGAACTTGCATTCGAATGCAAGAGATTGCGATTAGCGAATACTACTACTAGTGAGTGACAGTATCCGAATTATTGCATTCGAATGCATGAGATTTCGATTAGCGAATACTACTACTAGTGAGTGACAGTATCCGAATTATTGCATTCGAATGCATGAAATTTTGATTAGCGAATACTACTACTAGTGAGTGACAGTATCCGAATTAATACATTCGAATGCAAGAAATTTCGATTAGCGAATACTACTACTAGTGAGCTACAGTATCCGAATTATTGCATTCGAATATAAGAGATTTGGATTACTCAATACTACTACTAGTGAGTGAAAGTGTCCGAGAACTTGCATTCGAATGCATGAGATTTCGATTAGCGAATACTACTACTAGTGAGTGATAGTATCCGAGAACTTGCATTCGAATGCATGAGATTTCGATTAGCGAATACTATTACTATTGAGTGACAGTATCCGAGAACTTGCATTGGAATGCATGAGATTTCGATTAGCGAATACTACTACTAGTGAGTGACAGTATCCGAGAACTTGCATTTGAATGCATGAGATTTCGGTTAGCGAATACTACTACTAGTGTGTGACAGTATCCGAATTATTGCATTCGAATGCAAGAGATTTCGATTAGCGAATACTACTACTAGTGAGTGACAGTATCCGAGAACTTGCATTCGAATGCAAGAGATTTCGATTACTCAATACTACTACTAGTGAGTGACAGTATCCGAGAACTTGCATTCGAATGCATGAGATTTGGATTAGCGAATACTACTACTACTGAGTGATAGTATCCGAGAACTTGCGTTCGAATGCATGAGATTTCAATTAGCGAATACTACTACTAGTGAGTGACAGTATCCGAGAACTTGCATTCGAATGCAAGAAATTTCGATTACTCAATACTACTGCTAGTGAGTGACAGTATCCGAGAACTTGCATTCGAATGCATGAGATTTCGATTAGCGAATACTACTACTAGTGAGTGACAGTATCCGAATTATTGCATTCGAATGCAACAGATTTCGATTAGCAAATACTACTACTAGTGAGTGACAGTTTCCGAGAACTTGCATTCGAATACAAGAGATTTCGATTAGCGAATACTACTACTAGTGAGTGACAGTATCCGAATTATTACATTCGAATGCAAGAAATTTCGATTAGCGAATACTACTACTAGTGAGTGACAGTATCCGAATTATTGCATTCAAATGCATGAAATTTCGATTAGCGAATACTACTACTAGTGAGTGACAGTATCCGAATTATTGCATTCGAATGCAAGAAATTTCGATTAGCGAATACTACTACTAGTGAGTGACAGTATCCGAGAACTTGCATTCGAATGCATGAGATTTCGAATAGCGAATACTACTACTAGTGAGTGACAGTATCCGAATTATTGCATTCGAATGCAACAGATTTCGATTAGCAAATACTACTACTAGTGAGTGACAGTTTCCGAGAACTTGCATTCGAATACAAGAGATTTCGATTAGCGAATACTACTACTAGTGAGTGACAGTATCCGAATTATTACATTCGAATGCAAGAAATTTCGATTAGCGAATACTACTACTAGTGAGTGACAGTATCCGAATTATTGCATTCAAATGCATGAAATTTCGATTAGCGAATACTACTACTAGTGAGTGACAGTATCCGAATTATTGCATTCGAATGCAAGAAATTTCGATTTGCGAATACTACTACTAGTGAGTGACAGTATCCGAGAACTTGCATTCGAATGCATGAGATTTCGAATAGCGAATACTACTACTAGTGAGTGACAGTATCCGAGAACTTGCATTCGAATGCATGAGATTTCGGTTAGCGAATACTACTACTAGTGAGTGACAGTATCCGAGAACTTGCAATCGAATGCATGAGATTTCGGTTAGCGAATACTACTACTAGTGAGTGACAGTATCCGAATTATTGCTTTCGAATGCAAGAGATTTCGAATACTCAATACTACTACTAGTGAGTGAAAGTATCCGAGAACTTGCATTCGAATGCATGAGATTTCGATTAGCGAATACTACTACTAGTGAGTGACAGTATCCGAGAACATGCATTCGAATGCATGAGATTTCCATTAGCGAATACTACTACTAGTGAGTGACAGTATCCGAATTATTGCATTCGAATGCAAGAGATTTGGATTAGCGCATACTACTACTAGTGAGTGACACTATCCGAATTATTGCATTCGAATGCAAGAGATTTCAATTAGCGAATACTACTACTAGTGAGTGACAGTATCCGAGAACTTGCATTCGAATGCAAGAGATTTCGATTAGCGAATACTACTACTAGCGAGTGACAGTATCCGAGAACTTACATTCGAATGCAAGAGATTTCCATTAGCAAATACTACTACTAGTGAGTGACAGTTTCCGAGAACTTGCGTTCGAATGCATGAGATTTCGATTAGCGAATACTAGAGAACTAGCATTCGAATGCAAGAGATTTCGATTACTCCATACTACTGCTAGTGAGTGACAGTATCATGGAACTTGCATTCGAGTGCATGAGATTTCGATTAGCGAATACTACTACTAGTGAGGGACAGTATCCGAGAACTTGCATTCGAATGCATGAGATTTCGATTAGCGAATACTACTACTAGTGAGTGACAGTATCCGAATTATTGCATTCGAATGCAAGAGATTTCGATTAGCGAATACTACTACTAGTGAGTGACAGTATCCGAGAACTTGCATTCGAATGCAAGAGATTTCGATTAGCGAATACTACTACTAGTGAGTGACAGCATCCGAGAACTTGCATTCGAATGCAAGAGATTTCGATTAGCGAATACTACTACTAGCGAGTGACAGTATCCGAGAACTTGCATTCGAATGCAAGAGATTTCGATTAGCAAATACTACTACTAGTGAGTGACAGTTTCCGAGAACTTGCACTCGAATGCAAGAGATTTCGATTAGCGAATACCACTACTAGTGAGTGACAGTATCCAAGAACTTGCATTCGAATGCAAGAGATTTCGATTACTCAATACTACTAGTAGTGAGTGACTGTATCCGAGAACTTGCATTCGAATGCATGAGATTTCGATTAGCGAATAGTACTACTAGTGAGTGACAGTTTCCGAGAACTTGCATTCGAATGCAAGAGATTGCGATTAGCGAATACTACTACTAGTGAGTGACAGTATCCGAATTATTGCATTCGAATGCATGAGATTTCGATTAGCGAATACTACTACTAGTGAGTGACAGTATCCGAATTATTGCATTCGAATGCATGAAATTTTGATTAGCGAATACTACTACTAGTGAGTGACAGTATCCGAATTAATACATTCGAATTCAAGAAATTTCGATTAGCGAATACTACTACTAGTGAGCTACAGTATCCGAATTATTGCATTCGAATATAAGAGATTTCGATTACTCAATACTACTACTAGTGAGTGAAAGTGTCCGAGAGCTTGCATTCGAATGCATGAGATTTCGATTAGCGAATACTACTACTAGTGAGTGATAGTATCCGAGAACTTGCATTCGAATGCATGAGATTTCGATTAGCGAATACTATTACTATTGAGTGACAGTATCCGAGAACTTGCATTGGAATGCATGAGATTTCGATTAGCGAATACTACTACTAGTGAGTGACAGTATCCGAGAACTTGCATTTGAATGCATGAGATTTCGGTTAGCGAATACTACTACTAGTGAGTGACAGTATCCGAATTATTGCATTCGAATGCAAGAGATTTCGAATAGCGAATACTACTACTAGTGAGTGACAGTATCCGAGAACTTGCATTCGAATGCAAGAGATTTCGATTACTCAATACTACTACTAGTGAGTGACAGTATCCGAGAACTTGCATTCGAATGCATGAGATTTGGATTAGCGAATACTACTACTACTGAGTGATAGTATCCGAGAACTTGCGTTCGAATGCATGAGATTTCGATTAGCGAATACTACTACTAGTGAGTGACAGTATCCGAGAACTTGCATTCGAATGCAAGAAATTTCGATTACTCAATACTACTGCTAGTGAGTGACAGTATCCGAGAACTTGCATTCGAATGCATGAGATTTCGATTAGCGAATACTACTACTAGTGAGTGACAGTATCCGAATTATTGCATTCGAATGCAACATATTTCGATTAGCAAATACTACTACTAGTGAGTGACAGTTTCCGAGAACTTGCATTCGAATACAAGAGATTTCGATTAGCGAATACTACTACTAGTGAGTGACAGTATCCGAATTATTACATTCGAATGCAAGAAATTTCGATTAGCGAATACTACTACTAGTGAATGACAGTATCCGAATTATTGCATTCAAATGCATGAAATTTCGATTAGCGAATACTACTACTAGTGAGTGACAGTATCCGAATTATTGCATTCGAATGCAAGAAATTTCGATTAGCGAATACTACTACTAGTGAGTGACAGTATCCGAGAACTTGCATTCGAATGCATGAGATTTCGAATAGCGAATACTACTACTAGTGAGTGACAGTATCCGAGAACTTGCATTCGAATGCATGAGATTTCGGTTAGCGAATACTACTACTAGTGAGTGACAGTATCCGAGAACTTGCAATCGAATGCATGAGATTTCGGTTAGCGAATACTACTACTAGTGAGTGACAGTATCCGAATTATTGCTTTCGAATGCAAGAGATTTCGAATACTCAATACTACTACTAGTGAGTGAAAGTATCCGAGAACTTGCATTCGAATGCATGAGATTTCGATTAGCGAATACTACTACTAGTGAGTGACAGTATCCGAGAACATGCATTCGAATGCATGAGATTTCCATTAGCGAATACTACTACTAGTGAGTGACAGTATCCGAATTATTGCATTCGAATGCAAGAGATTTGGATTAGCGCATACTACTACTAGTGAGTGACACTATCCGAATTATTGCATTCGAATGCAAGAGATTTCAATTAGCGAATACTACTACTAGTGAGTGACAGTATCCGAGAACTTGCATTCGAATGCAAGAGATTTCGATTAGCGAATACTACTACTAGCGAGTGACAGTATCCGAGAACTTCCATTCGAATGCAAGAGATTTCGATTAGCAAATACTACTACTAGTGAGTGACAGTATCCGAGAACTAGCATTCGAATGCAAGAGATTTCGATTACTCAATACTACTGCTAGTGAGTGACAGTATCCGAGAACTTGCATTCGAATGCATGAGATTTCGATTAGCGAATACTACTACTAGTGAGGGACAGTATCCGAGAACTTGCATTCGAATGCATGAGATTTCGATTAGCGAATACTACTACTAGTGAGTGACAGTATCCGAATTATTGCATTCGAATGCAAGAGATTTCGATTAGCGAATACTACTAGTAGTGAGTGACAGTATCCGAGAACTTGCATTCGAATGCAAGAGATTTCGATTAGCGAATACTACTACTAGTGAGTGACAGCATCCGAGAACTTGCATTCGAATGCAAGAGATTTCGATTAGCGAATACTACTACTAGCGAGTGACAGTATCCGAGAACTTGCATTCGAATGCAAGAGATTTCGATTAGCGAATACCACTACAAGTGGGTGACAGTATCCGAATTATTGCATTCGAATGCATGAGATTTGATTAGCGAATACTACTACTAGTGAGTGACAGTATCCGAATTATTGCATTCGAATGCATGAAATTTCGATTAGCGAATACTACTACTAGTGAGGGACAGTATCCTAATTATTGCATTCAAATGCAAGAAATTTCGATTAGCGAATACTACTACTAGTGATTGACAGTATCCGAATTATTGCATTCGAATGCAAGAGATTTCGAATACGCAATACTACTACTAGTGGGTGAAAGTATCCGAGAACTTGCATTCGAATGCATGAGATTTCGATTAGCGAATACTACTACTAGTGAGTGATAGTATCCGAGAACTTGCATTCGAATGCATGAGATTTCGATTAGCGAATACTACTACTATTGAGTGACAGTATCCGAGAACTTGCATTCGAATGCATGAGATTTCGATTAGCGAATACTACTACTAGTGAGTGACAGTTTCCGAGAACTTGCATTATAATGCAAGAGATTTCGATTAGCAAATACTACTACTAGTGCGTGACAGTTTCCGAGAACTTGCATTCGAATGCAACAGATTTCGATTAGCGAATACTACTACTAGGGAGTGACAGTTTCCGAGAACTCGCATTCGAATGCAAGAGATTTCGATTAGCGAATACTACTACTAGTGAGTGACTGTTTCCGAGAACTTGCATTCGAATGCAAGAGATTTCGATTAGCAAATACTACTACTAGTGAGTGACAGTTTCCGAGAACTTGCATTCGAATGCAAGAGATTTCTATTACCGAATACTATTACTAGTGAGTGACAGTATCCGAATTATTGCATTCGAATGCAAGAAATTTCGATTAGCGAATACTACTACTAGTGAGTGACACTATCCGAATTATTGCATTCGAATGCATGAAATTTCGATTAGCGAATACTACTACTAGTGAGTGACAGTATCCGAATTATTGCATTCGAATGCATGAAATTTCGATTAGCGAATGCTACTACTAGTGAGGGACACTATCCTAATTATTGCATTCGAATGCAACAAATTTCGATTAGCGAATACTACTACTAGTGAGTGACAGTATCCGAATTATTGCATTCGAATGCAAGAGATTTCGAATACTCAATACTACTACTAGTGAGTGAAAGTATCCGAGAACTTGCATTCGAATGCATGAGATTTCGATTAGCGAATACTACTACTAGTGAGTGATAGTATCCGAGAACTTGCATTCGAATGCATGAGATTTCGATTAGCGAATACTACTACTATTGAGTGACAGTATCCGAGAACTTGCATTCGAATGCATGAGATTTCGATTAGCGAATACTACTACTAGTGAGTGACAGTTTCCGAGAACTTGCATTATAATGCAAGAGATTTCGATTAGCAAATACTACTACTAGTGCGTGACAGTTTCCGAGAACTTGCATTCGAATGCAAGAGATTTCGATTAGCGAATACTACTACTAGGGAGAGACAGTTTCCGAGAACTCGCATTCGAATGCAAGAGATTTCGATTAGCGAATACTACTACTAGTGAGTGACTGTTTCCGAGAACTTGCATTCGAATGCAAGAGATTTCGATTAGCAAATACTACTACTAGTGAGTGACAGTTTCCGAGAACTTGCATTCGAATGCAAGAGATTTCGATTACCGAATACTACTACTAGTGAGTGACAGTATCCGAATAATTGCATTCGAATGCAAGAAATTTCGATTAGCGAATACTACTACTAGTGAGTGACACTATCCGAATTATTGCATTCGAATGCATGAAATTTCGATTAGCGAATACTTCTACTAGTGAGTGACAGTATCCGAATTATTGCATTCGAATGCAAGAAATTTCGATTAGCGAATACTACTACTAGTGAGTGACAGTATCCGAGAACTTGCATTCGAATGCATGAGATTTCGATTAGCGAATACTACTACTAGAGAGTGACAGTATCCGAGAACTTTCATTCGAATGCATGAGATTTCGGTTAGCGAATACTACTAATAGTGAGTGACAGTATCCGAGAACTTGCATTCGAATGCATGAGATTTCGGTTAGCGAATACTACTACTAGTGAGTGACAGTATCTGTATTATTGCTTTCGAATGCAAGAGATTTCGAATACTCAATACTACTACTAGTGAGTGAAAGTATCCGAGAACTTGCATTCGAATGCATGGGATTTCGATTAGCGAATACTACTACTAGTGAGTGACAGTATCCGAATTATTGCATTCGAATGCAAGAGATTTGGATTAGCGCATACTACTACTATTGAGTGACACTATCCGAATTATTGCATTCGAATGCAAGAGATTTCAATTAGCGAATACTACTACTAGTGAGTGACAGTATCCGAGAACTTGCATTCGAATGCAAGAGATTTCGATTAGCGAATACTACTACTAGCGAGTGACAGTATCCGAGAACTTCCATTCGAATGCAAGAGATTTCGATTAGCAAATACTACTACTAGTGAGTGACAGTTTCCGTGAACTTGCGTTCGAATGCATGAGATTTCGATTAGCGAATACTACTACTAGTGAGTGACAGTATCCGAGAACTAGCATTCGAATGCAAGAGATTTCGATTACTCAATACTACTGCTAGTGAGTGACAGTATCCGAGAACTTGCATTCGAATGCATGAGATTTCGATTAGCGAATACTACTACTAGTGAGGGACAGTATCCGAGAACTTGCATTCGAATGCATGAGATTTCGATTAGCGAATACTACTACTAGTGAGTGACAGTATCCGAATTATTGCATTCGAATGCAAGAGATTTCGATTAGCGAATACTACTAGTAGTGAGTGACAGTATCCGAGAACTTGCATTCGAATGCAAGAGATTTCGATTAGCGAATACTACTACTAGTGAGTGACAGCATCCGAGAACTTGCATTCGAACGCAAGAGATTTCGATTAGCGAATACTACTACTAGCGAGTGACAGTATCCGAGAACTTGCATTCGAATGCAAGAGATTTCGATTAGCGAATACCACTACAAGTGGGTGACAGTATCCGAATTATTGCATTCGAATGCATGAGATTTGATTAGCGAATACTACTACTAGTGAGTTACAGTATCCGAATTATTGCATTCGAATGCATGAAATTTCGATTAGCGAATACTACTACTAGTGAGGGACAGTATCCTAATTATTGCATTCAAATGCAAGAAATTTCGATTAGCGAATACTACTACTAGTGAGTGACAGTATCCGAATTATTGCATTCGAATGCAAGAGATTTCGAATACTCAATACTACTACTAGTGAGTGAAAGTATCCGAGAACTTGCATTCGAATGCATGAGATTTCGATTAGCGAATACTACTACTAGTGAGTGATAGTATCCGAGAACTTGCATTCGAATGCATGAGATTTCGATTAGCGAATACTACTACTATTGAGTGACAGTATCCGAGAACTTGCATTCGAATGCATGAGATTGCGATTAGCGAATACTACTACTAGTGAGTGACAGTTTCCGAGAACTTGCATTATAATGCAAGAGATTTCGATTAGCAAATACTACTACTAGTGCGTGACAGTTTCCGAGAACTTGCATTCGAATGCAAGAGATTTCGATTAGCGAATACTACTACTAGGGAGAGACAGTTTCCGAGAACTCGCATTCGAATGCAAGAGATTTCGATTAGCGAATACTACTACTAGTGAGTGACTGTTTCCGAGAACTTGCATTCGAATGCAAGAGATTTCGATTAGCAAATACTACTACTAGTGAGTGACAGTTTCCGAGAACTTGCATTCGAATGCAAGAGATTTCGATTACCGAATACTACTACTAGTGAGTGACAGTATCCGAATAATTGCATTCGAATGCAAGAAATTTCGATTAGCGAATACTACTACTAGTGAGTGACACTATCCGAATTATTGCATTCGAATGCATGAAATTTCGATTAGCGAATACTACTACTAGTGAGTGACAGTATCCGAATTATTGCATTCGAATGCAAGAAATTTCGATTAGCGAATACTACTACTAGTGAGTGAAAGTATCCGAGAACTTGCATTCGAATGCATGAGATTTCGATTAGCGAATACTACTACTAGAGAGTGACAGTATCCGAGAACTTCCATTCGAATGCATGAGATTTCGGTTAGCGAATACTACTAATAGTGAGTGACAGTATCCGAGAACTTGCATTCGAATGCATGAGATTTCGGTTAGCGAATACTACTACTAGTGAGTGACAGTATCTGTATTATTGCTTTCGAATGCAAGAGATTTCGAATACTCAATACTACTACTAGTGAGTGAAAGTATCCGAGAACTTGCATTCGAATGCATGGGATTTCGATTAGCGAATACTACTACTAGTGAGTGACAGTATCCGAATTATTGCATTCGAATGCAAGAGATTTGGATTAGCGCATACTACTACTATTGAGTGACACTATCCGAATTATTGCATTCGAATGCAAGAGATTTCAATTAGCGAATACTACTACTAGTGAGTGACAGTATCCGAGAACTTGCATTCGAATGCAAGAGATTTCGATTAGCGAATACTACTACTAGCGAGTGACAGTATCCGAGAACTTCCATTCGAATGCAAGAGATTTCGATTAGCAAATACTACTACTAGTGAGTGACAGTTTCCGAGAACTTGCGTTCGAATGCATGAGATTTCGATTAGCGAATACTACTACTAGTGAGTGACAGTATCCGAGAACTAGCATTCGAATGCAAGAGATTTCGATTACTCAATACTACTGCTAGTGAGTGACAGTATCCGAGAACTTGCATTCGAATGCATGAGATTTCGATTAGCGAATACTACTACTAGTGAGGGACAGTATCCGAGAACTTGCATTCGAATGCATGAGATTTCGATTAGCGAATACTACTACTAGTGAGTGACAGTATCCGAATTATTGCATTCGAATGCAAGAGATTTCGATTAGCGAATACTACTAGTAGTGAGTGACAGTATCCGAGAACTTGCATTCGAATGCAAGAGATTTCGATTAGCGAATACTACTACTAGTGAGTGACAGCATCCGAGAACTTGCATTCGAATGCAAGAGATTTCGATTAGCGAATACTACTACTAGCGAGTGACAGTATCCGAGAACTTGCATTCGAATGCAAGAGATTTCGATTAGCGAATACCACTACAAGTGGGTGACAGTATCCGAATTATTGCATTCGAATGCATGAGATTTGATTAGCGAATACTACTACTAGTGAGTGACAGTATCCGAATTATTGCATTCGAATGCATGAAATTTCGATTAGCGAATACTACTACTAGTGAGGGACAGTATCCTAATTATTGCATTCAAATGCAAGAAATTTCGATTAGCGAATACTACTACTAGTGAGTGACAGTATCCGAATTATTGCATTCGAATGCAAGAGATTTCGAATACTCAATACTACTACTAGTGAGTGAAAGTATCCGAGAACTTGCATTCGAATGCATGAGATTTCGATTAGCGAATACTACTACTAGTGAGTGATAGTATCCGAGAACTTGCATTCGAATGCATGAGATTTCGATTAGCGAATACTACTACTATTGAGTGACAGTATCCGAGAACTTGCATTCGAATGCATGAGATTGCGATTAGCGAATACTACTACTAGTGAGTGACAGTTTCCGAGAACTTGCATTATAATGCAAGAGATTTCGATTAGCAAATACTACTACTAGTGCGTGACAGTTTCCGAGAACTTGCATTCGAATGCAAGAGATTTCGATTAGCGAATACTACTACTAGGGAGTGACAGTTTCCGAGAACTCGCATTCGAATGCAAGAGATTTCGATTAGCGAATACTACTACTAGTGAGTGACTGTTTCCGAGAACTTGCATTCGAATGCAAGAGATTTCGATTAGCAAATACTACTACTAGTGAGTGACAGTTTCCGAGAACTTGCATTCGAATGCAAGAGATTTCGATTACCGAATACTACTACTAGTGAGTGACAGTATCCGAATTATTGCATTCGAATGCAAGAAATTTCGATTAGCGAATACTACTACTAGTGAGTGACACTATCCGAATTATTGCATTCGAATGCATGAAATTTCGATTAGCGAATACTACTACTAGTGAGTGACAGTATCCGAATTATTGCATTCGAATGCATGAAATTTCGATTAGCGAATACTACTACTAGTGAGGGACAGTATCCTAATTATTGCATTCGAATGCAAGAAATTTCGATTAGCGAATACTACTACTAGTGAGTGACAGTATCCGAATTATTGCATTCGAATGCAAGAGATTTCGAATACTCAATACTACTACTAGTGAGTGAAAGTATCCGAGAACTTGCATTCGAATGCATGAGATTTCGATTAGCGAATACTACTACTAGTGAGTGATAGTATCCGAGAACTTGCATTCGAATGCATGAGATTTCGATTAGCGAATACTACTACTATTGAGTGACAGTATCCGAGAACTTGCATTCGAATGCATGAGATTTCGATTAGCGAATACTACTACTAGTGAGTGACAGTTTCCGAGAACTTGCATTATAATGCAAGAGATTTCGATTAGCAAATACTACTACTAGTGCAAGACAGTTTCCGAGAACTTGCATTCGAATGCAAGAGATTTCGATTAGCGAATACTACTACTAGGGAGAGACAGTTTCCGAGAACTCGCATTCGAATGCAAGAGATTTCGATTAGCGAATACTACTACTAGTGAGTGACTGTTTCCGAGAACTTGCATTCGAATGCAAGAGATTTCGATTAGCAAATACTACTACTAGTGAGTGACAGTTTCCGAGAACTTGCATTCGAATGCAAGAGATTTCGATTACCGAATACTACTACTAGTGAGTGACAGTATCCGAATAATTGCATTCGAATGCAAGAAATTTCGATTAGCGAATACTACTACTAGTGAGTGACACTATCCGAATTATTGCATTCGAATGCATGAAATTTCGATTAGCGAATACTACTACTAGTGAGTGACAGTATCCGAATTATTGCATTCGAATGCAAGAAATTTCGAATAGCGAATACTACTACTAGTGAGTGACAGTATCCGAGAACTTGCATTCGAATGCATGAGATTTCGATTAGCGAATACTACTACTAGAGAGTGACAGTATCCGAGAACTTTCATTCGAATGCATGAGATTTCGGTTAGCGAATACTACTAATAGTGAGTGACAGTATCCGAGAACTTGCATTCGAATGCATGAGATTTCGGTTAGCGAATACTACTACTAGTGAGTGACAGTATCCGAATTATTGCTTTCGAATGCAAGAGATTTCGAATACTCAATACTACTACTAGTGAGTGAAAGTATCCGAGAACTTGCATTCGAATGCATGGGATTTCGATTAGCGAATACTACTACTAATGAGTGATAGTATCCGAGAACTTGCATTCGAATGCATGAGATTTCGATTAGCGAATACTACTACTAGTGAGTGACAGTATCCAAGAACTTGCATTCGAATGCAAGAGATTTCGATTACTCAATACTACTAGTAGTGAGTGACAGTATCCGAGAATTTGCATTCGAATGCATGAGATTTCGATTAGCGAATACTACTACTAGTGAGTGACAGTATCCTAGAGCATGCATTCGAATGCATGAGATTTCGATTAGCGAATACTACTACTAATGAGTGACAGTATCCGAATTATTGCATTCGAATGCAAGAGATTTGGATTAGCGAATACTACTACTAGTGAGTGACAGTATCCGAATTATTGCATTCGAATGCAAGAGATTTCAATTAGCGAATACTACTACTAGTGAGTGACAGTATCCGAGAACTTGCATTCGAATGCAAGAGATTTCGATTAGCGAATGCTACTACTAGCGAGTGACAGTATCCGAGAACTTGCATTCGAATGCAAGAGATTTCGATTAGCAAATAGTACTACTAGTGAGTGACAGTTTCCGAGAACTTGCATTCGAATGCAAGAGATTGCGATTAGCGAATACTACTACTAGTGAGTGACAGTATCCGAATTATTGCATTCGAATGCATGAGATTTCGATTAGCGAATACTACTACTAGTGAGTGACAGTATCCGAGAACTTGCATTCGAATGCAAGAAATTTCGATTACTCAATACTACTGCTAGTGAGTGACAGTATCCGAGAACTTGCATTCGAATGCATGAGATTTCGATTAGCGAATACAACTACTAGTGAGTGACAGTATCCGAATTATTGCATTCGAATGCAACAGATTTCGATTAGCAAATACTACTACTAGTGAGTGACAGTTTCCGAGAACTTGCATTCGAATACAAGAGATTTCGATTAGCGAATACTACTACTAGTGAGTGACAGTATCCGAATTATTACATTCGAATGCAAGAAATTTCGATTAGCGAATACTACTACTAGTGAGTGACAGTATCCGAATTATTGCATTCGAATGCAAGAGATTTCGATTACTCAATACTACTACTAGTGAGTGAAAGTGTCCGAGAACTTGCATTCGAATGCATGAGATTTCGATTAGCGAATACTACTACTAGTGAGTGATAGTATCCGAGAACTTGCATTTGAATGCATGAGATTTCGGTTAGCGAATACTACTACTAGTGAGTGACAGTATCCGAATTATTGCATTCGAATGCAAGAGATTTCGATTAGCGAATACTACTACTAGTGAGTGACAGTATCCGAGAACTTGCATTCGAATGCAAGAGATTTCGATTACTCAATACTACTGCTAGTGAGTGACAGTATCCGAGAACTTGCATTCGAATGCATGAGATTTGGATTAGCGAATACTACTACTAGTGAGTGATAGTATCCGAGAACTTGCGTTCGAATGCATGAGATTTCGATTAGCGAATACTACTACTAGTGAGTGACAGTATCCGAGAACTTGCATTCGAATGCAAGAAATTTCGATTACTCAATACTACTGCTAGTGAGTGACAGTATCCGAGAACTTGCATTCGAATGCATGAGATTTCGATTAGCGAATACAACTACTAGTGAGTGACAGTATCCGAATTATTGCATTCGAATGCAACAGATTTCGATTAGCAAATACTACTACTAGTGAGTGACAGTTTCCGAGAACTTGCATTCGAATACAAGAGATTTCGATTAGCGAATACTACTACTAGTGAGTGACAGTATCCGAATTATTACATTCGAATGCAAGAAATTTCGATTAGCGAATACTACTACTAGTGAGTGACAGTATCCGAATTATTGCATTCAAATGCATGAAATTTCGATTAGCGAATACTACTACTAGTGAGTGACAGTATCCGAATTATTGCATTCGAATGCAAGAAATTTCGATTAGCGAATACTACTACTAGTGAGTGACAGTATCCGAGAACTTGCATTCGAATGCATGAGGTTTCGAATAGCGAATACTACTACTAGTGAGTGACAGTATCCGAGAACTTGCATTCGAATGCATGAGATTTCGGTTAGCGAATACTACTACTAGTGAGTGACAGTATCCGAGAACTTGCAATTGAATGCATGAGATTTCGGTTAGCGAATACTACTACTAGTGAGTGACAGTATCCGAATTATTGCTTTCGAATGCAAGAGATTTCGAATACTCAATACTACTACTAGTGAGTGAAAGTATCCGAGAACTTGCATTCGAATGCATGAGATTTCGATTAGCGAATACTACTACTAGTGAGTGACAGTATCCGAGAACATGCATTCGAATGCATGAGATTTCCATTAGCGAATACTACTACTAGTGAGTGACAGTATCCGAATTATTGCATTCGAATGCAAGAGATTTGGATTAGCGAATACTACTACTAGTGAGTGACAGTATCAGAGAACTTGCATTCGAATGCAAGAGATTTCGATTAGCGAATACTACTACTAGTGAGTGACAGCATCCGAGAACTTGCATTCGAATGCAAGAGATTTCGATTAGCGAATACTACTACTAGCGAGTGACAGTATCCGAGAACTTCCATTCGAATGCAAGAGATTTCGATTAGCAAATACTACTACTAGTGAGTGACAGTTTCCGAGAACTTGCGTTCGAATGCATGAGATTTCGATTAGCGAATACTACTACTAGTGAGTGACAGTATCCGAGAACTAGCATTCGAATGCAAGAGATTTCGATTACTCAATACTACTGCTAGTGAGTGACAGTATCCGAGAACTTGCATTCGAATGCATGAGATTTCGATTAGCGAATACTACTACTAGTGAGGGACAGTATCCGAGAACTTGCATTCGAATGCATGAGATTTCGATTAGCGAATACTACTACTAGTGAGTGACAGTATCCGAATTATTGCATTCGAATGCAAGAGATTTCGATTAGCGAATACTACTACTAGTGAGTGACAGTATCAGAGAACTTGCATTCGAATGCAAGAGATTTCGATTAGCGAATACTACTACTAGTGAGTGACAGCATCCGAGAACTTGCATTCGAATGCAAGAGATTTCGATTAGCGAATACTACTACTAGCGAGTGACAGTATCCGAGAACTTGCATTCGAATGCAAGAGATTTCGATTAGCAAATACTACTACTAGTGAGTGACAGTTTCCGAGAACTTGCATTCGAATGCAAGAGATTTCGATTAGCAAATACTACTACTAGTGAGTGACAGTTTCCGAGAACTTGCGTTCGAATGCATGAGATTTCGATTAGCGAATACTACTACTAGTGAGTGACAGTATCCGAGAACTAGCATTCGAATGCAAGAGATTTCGATTACTCAATACTACTGCTAGTGAGTGACAGTATCCGAGAACTTGCATTCGAATGCATGAGATTTCGATTAGCGAATACTACTACTAGTGAGGGACAGTATCCGAGAACTTGCATTCGAATGCATGAGATTTCGATTAGCGAATACTACTACTAGTGAGTGACAGTATCCGAATTATTGCATTCGAATGCAAGAGATTTCGATTAGCGAATACTACTACTAGTGAGTGACAGTATCAGAGAACTTGCATTCGAATGCAAGAGATTTCGATTAGCGAATACTACTACTAGTGAGTGACAGCATCCGAGAACGTGCATTCGAATGCAAGAGATTTCGATTAGCGAATACTACTACTAGCGAGTGACAGTATCCGAGAACTTGCATTCGAATGCAAGAGATTTCGATTAGCAAATACTACTACTAGTGAGTGACAGTTTCCGAGAACTTGCATTCGAATGCAAGAGATTTCGATTAGCGAATACCACTACTAGTGGGTGACAGTATCCGAATTATTGCATTCGAATGCATGAGATTTGATTAGCGAATACTACCACTAGTGAGTGACAGTATCCGAATTATTGCATTCGAATGCATGAAATTTCGATTAGCGAATACTACTACTAGTGAGGGACAGTATCCTAATTATTGCATTCGAATGCAAGAAATTTCGATTAGCGAATACTACTACTAGTGAGTGACAGTATCCGAATTATTGCATTCGAATACAAGAGATTTCGAATACTCAATACTACACCTAGTGAGTGAAAGTATCCGAGAACTTGCATTCGAATGCATGAGATTTCGATTAGCGAATACTACTACTAGTGAGTGATAGTATCCGAGAACTTGCATTCGAATGCATGAGATTTCGATTAGCGAATACTACTACTATTGAGTGACAGTATCCGAGAACTTGCATTCGAATGCATGAGATTTCGATTAGCGAATACTACTACTAGTGAGTGACAGTTTCCGAGAACTTGCATTATAATGCAAGAGATTTCGATTAGCAAATACTACTACTAGTGCGTGACAGTTTCCGAGAACTTGCATTCGAATGCAAGAGATTTCGATTAGCGAATACTACTACTAGGGAGTGACAGTTTCCGAGAACTCGCATTCGAATGCAAGAGATTTCGATTAGCGAATACTACTACTAGTGAGTGACTGTTTCCGAGAACTTGCATTCGAATGCAAGAGATTTCGATTAGCAAATACTACTACTAGTGAGTGACAGTTTCCGAGAACTTGCATTCGAATGCAAGAGATTTCGATTACCGAATACTACTACTAGTGAGTGACAGTATCCGAATTATTGCATTCGAATGCAAGAAACTTCGATTAGCGAATACTACTACTAGTGAGTGACACTATCCGAATTATTGCATTCGAATGCATGAAATTTCGATTAGCGAATACTACTACTAGTGAGTGACAGTATCCGAATTATTGCATTCGAATGCAAGAAATTTCGATTAGCGAATACCACTACTAGTGAGTGACAGCATCCGAGAACTTGCATTCGAATGCATGAGATTTCGATTAGCGAATACTACTACTAGTGAGTGACAGTATCCGAGAACTTTCATTCGAATGCATGAGATTTCGGTTAGCGAATACTACTAATAGTGAGTGAAAGTATCCGAGAACTTGCATTCGAATGCATGAGATTTCGGTTAGCGAATACTACTACTAGTGAGTGACAGTATCCGAGAACTTGCATTCGAATGCATGGGATTTCGATTAGCGAATACTACTACTAGTGAGTGACAGTATCCGAGAACTTGCATTCGAATGCATGAAATTTCGATTAACGAATGCTACTACTAGCGAGTGACAGTATCCGAATTATTGCATTCGAATGCAAGAGATTTCGATTAGCGAATACTACTACTAGTGAGTGACAGTATCCGAGAACTTGCATTCGAATGCAAGAGATTTCGATTAGCGAATACTACTACTAGTGAGTGACAGTATACGAGAACTTGCATTCGAATGCAAGAGATTTCGATTAGCGAATACTACTACTAGCGAGTGACAGTATCCGAGAACTTGCATTCGAATGCAAGAGATTTCGATTAGCAAATACTACTACTAGTGAGTGACAGTTTCCGAGAACTTGCATTCGAATGCAAGAGATTTCGATTAGCGAATACCACTACTAGTGGGTGACAGTATCCGAATTATTGCATTCGAATGCATGAGATTTGATTAGCGAATACTACTACTAGTGAGTGACAGTATCCGAATTATTGCATTCGAATGCATGAAATTTCGATTAGCGAATACTACTACTAGTGAGGGACAGTATCCCAATTATTGCATTCGAATGCAAGAAATTTCGATTAGCGAATACTACTACTAGTGAGTGACAGTATCCGAATTATTGCATTCGAATGCAAGAGATTTCGAATACTCAATACTACTACTAGTGAGTGAAAGTATCCGAGAACTTGCATTCGAATGCATGAGATTTCGATTAGCGAATACTACTACTAGTGAGTGATAGTATCCGAGAACTTGCATTCGAATGCATGAGATTTCGATTAGCGAATACTACTACTATTAAGTGACAGTATCCGAGAACTTGCATTCGAATGCATGAGATTTCGATTAGCGAATACTACTACTAGTGAGTGACAGTTTCCGAGAACTTGCATTATAATGCAAGAGATTTCGATTAGCAAATACTACTACTAGTGCGTGACAGTTTCCGAGAACTTGCATTCGAATGCAAGAGATTTCGATTAGCGAATACTACTACTAGGGAGTGACAGTTTCCGAGAACTCGCATTCGAATGCAAGAGATTTCGATTAGCGAATACTACTACTAGTGAGTGACTGTTTCCGAGAACTTGCATTCGAATGCAAGAGATTTCGATTAGCAAATACTACTACTAGTGAGTGACAGTTTCCGAGAACTTGCATTCGAATGCAAGAGATTTCGATTACCGAATACTACTACTAGTGAGTGACAGTATCCGAATTATTGCATTCGAATGCAAGAAATTTCGATTAGCGAATACTACTACTAGTGAGTGACACTATCCGAATTATTGCATTCGAATGCATGAAATTTCGATTAGCGAATACTACTACTAGTGAGTGACAGTATCCGAAATATTGCATTCGAATGCAAGAAATTTCGATTAGCGAATACTACTACTAGTGAGTGACAGTATCCGAGAACTTGCATTCGAATGCATGAGATTTCAATTAGCAAATACTACTACTAGTGAGTGACAGTATCCGAGAACTTTCATTCGAATGCATGAGATTTCGGTTAGCGAATACTACTAATAGTGAGTGACAGTATCCGAGAACTTGCATTCGAATGCATGAGATTTCGGTTAGCGAATACTACTACTAGTGAGTGACAGTATCCGAATTATTGCTTTCGAATGCAAGAGATTTCGAATACTCAATACTACTACTAGTGAGTGAAAGTATCCGAGAACTTGCATTCGAATGCATGGGATTTCGATTAGCGAATACTACTACTAATGAGTGATAGTATCCGAGAACTTGCATTCGAATGCATGAGATTTCGATTAGCGAATACTACTACTAGTGAGTGACAGTATCCGAATTATTGCATTCGAATGCATGAAATTTGGATTAGCGAATACTACTACTAGTGAGTGACAGTATCCGAATTTTGCATTCGAATGCAAGAAATTTCGATTAGCGAATACTACTACTAGTGAGCTACAGTATCCGAATTATTGCATTCGAATGCAAGAGATTTCGATTACTCAATACTACTACTAGTGAGTGAAAGTGTCCGAGAACTTGCATTCGAATGCATGAGATTTCGATTAGCGAATACTACTACTAGTGAGTGATAGTATCCGAGAACTTGCATTCGAATGCATGAGATTTCGATTAGCGAATACTATTACTATTGAGTGACAGTATCCGAGAACTTGCATTGGAATGCATGAGATTTCCATTAGCGAATACTACTACTAGTGAGTGACAGTATCCGAGAACTTGCATTTGAATGCATGAGATTTCGGTTAGCGAATACTACTACTAGTGAGTGACAGTATCCGAATTATTGCATTCGAATGCAAGAGATTTCGATTAGCGAATACTACTACTAGTGAGTGACAGTATCCGAGAACTTGCATTCGAATGCAAGAGATTTCGATTACTCAATACTACTACTAGTGAGTGACAGTATCCGAGAACTTGCATTCGAATGCATGAGATTTGGATTAGCGAATACTACTACTAGTGAGTGATAGTATCCGAGAACTTGCGTTCGAATGCATGAGATTTCGATTAGCGAATACTACTACTAGTGAGTGACAGTATCCGAGAACTTGCATTCGAATGCAAGAGATTTCGATTACTCAATACTACTGCTAGTGAGTGACAGTATCCGAGAACTTGCATTCGAATGCATGAGATTTCGATTAGCGAATACTACTACTAGTGAGTGACAGTATCCGAATTATTGCATTCGAATGCAACAGATTTCGATTAGCAAATACTACTACTAGTGAGTGACAGTTTCCGAGAACTTGCATTCGAATACAAGAGATTTCGATTAGCGAATACTACTACTAGTGAGTGACAGTATCCGAATTATTACATTCAAATGCAAGAAATTTCGATTAGCGAATACTACTACTAGTGAGTGACAGTATCCGAATTATTGCATTCAAATGCATGAAATTTCGATTAGCGAATACTACTACTAGTGAGTGACAGTATCCGAATTATTGTATTCGAATGCAAGAAATTTCGATTAGCGAATACTACTACTAGTGAGTGACAGTATCCGAGAACTTGCATTCGAATGCATGAGATTTCGAATAGCGAATACTACTACTAGTGAGTGACAGTATCCGAGAACTTGCATTCGAATGCATGAGATTTCGGTTAGCGAATACTACTACTAGTGAGTGACAGTATCCGAGAACTTGCAATCGAATGCATGAGATTTCGGTTAGCGAATACTACTACTAGTGAGTGAAAGTATCCGAATTATTGCTTTCGAATGCAAGAGATTTCGAATACTCAATACTACTACTAGTGAGTGAAAGTATCCGAGAACTTGCATTCGAATGCATGAGATTTCGATTAGCGAATACTACTACTAGTGAGTGACAGTATCCGAGAACATGCATTCGACTGCATGAGATTTCCATTAGCGAATACTACTACTAGTGAGTGACAGTATCCGAATTATTGCATTCGAATGCAAGAGATTTGGATTAGCGCATACTACTACTAGTGAGTGACACTATCCGAATTATTGCATTCGAATGCAAGAGATTTCAATTAGCGAATACTACTACTAGTGAGTGACAGTATCCGAGAACTTGCATTCGAATGCAAGAGATTTCGATTAGCGAATACTACTACTAGCGAGTCACAGTATCCGAGAACTTCCATTCGAATGCAAGAGATTTCGATTAGCAAATACTACTACTAGTGAGTGACAGTTTCCGAGAACTTGCGTTCGAATGCATGAGATTTCGATTAGCGAATACTACTACTAGTGAGTGACAGTATCCGAGAACTAGCATTCGAATGCAAGAGATTTCGATTACTCAATACTACTGCTAGTGAGTGACAGTATCCGTGAACTTGCATTCGAATGCATGAGATTTCGATTAGCGAATACTACTACTAGTGAGGGACAGTATCCGAGAACTTGCATTCGAATGCATGAGATTTCGAGTAGCGAATACTACTACTAGTGAGTGACAGTATCCAAGAACTTGCATTCGAATGCATGAAATTTCGATTAGTGAATACTACTACTCGTGTATCCGAGAACTTGCATTCGAATGCAAGAGATTTCGATTAGCGAATACTACAACTAGTGAGTGACAGTATCCGAGAACTTGCATTCGAATGCAAGAGATTTGCATTAGCGAATACTACTACTAGTGAGTGACAGTATCCTAGAACTTGCATTCGAATGCAAGAGATTTCGATTACTCAATACTACTACTAGTGACTGACAGTATCCGAGAACTTGCATTCGAATGCATGAAATTTCGATTAGCGAATACTACTACTAGTGAGTGACAGTATCCGAGAACTTGCATTCGAATGCATGAAATTACGATTAGCGAATACTACTACTAGTGAGTGACAGTATCCAAGAACTTGCATTCGAATGCATGAAATTTCGATTAGTGAATACTACTACTAGTGAGTGACAGTATCCGAGAACTTGCATTCGAATGCATGGGATTTCGATTAGCGAATACTACTACTAGTGAGTGACAGTATCCGAGAACTTGCATTCGAATGCATGAAATTTCGATTAACGAATACTACTACTAGTGAGTGACAGTATCTAAATTATTGCATTCGAATGCAAGAGATTTCGATTAGCGAATACTACTACTAGTGAGTGACAGTATCCGAGAACTTGCATTCGAATGCAAGAGATTTTGATTAGCGAATAATACTACTAGTGAGTGACAGTATCCGAGAACTTGCATTCGAATGCAAGAGATTTCGATTACTCAATACTACTACTAGTGACTGACAGTATCCGAGAACTTGCATTCGAATGCATGAAATTTCGATTAGCGAATACTACTACTAGTGAGTGACAGTATCCGAGAACTTGCTTTCGAATGCATGAAATTACGATTAGCGAATACTACTACTAGTGAGTGACAGTATCCAAGAACTTGCATTCGAATGCATGAAATTTCGATTAGCGAATACTACTACCAGTGAGTGACAGTATCCGAGAACTTGCATTCGAATGCATGGGATTTCGATTAGCGAATACTACTACTAGTGAGTGACAGTATCCGAGAACTTGCATTCGAATGCATGAAATTTCGATTAACGAATACTACTACTAGTGAGTGACAGTATCTAAATTATTGCATTCGAATGCAAGAGATTTCGATTAGCGAATACTACTACTAGTGAGTGACACTATCCGAGAACTTGCATTCGAATGCAAGAGATTTCGATTAGCGAATACTACTACTAGTGAGTGACAGTATCCGAGAACTTGCATTCGAATGCAAGAGATTTCGATTAGCGAATACTACTACTAGCGAGTGACAGTATCCGAGAACTTGCATTCGAATGCAAGAGATTTCGTTAGCAAATACTACTACTAGTGAGTGACAGTTTCCGAGAACTTGCATTCGAATGCAAGAGATTTCGATTAGCGAATACTACTACTAGTGAGTGACAGTATCCGAATTATTGCATTCGAATGCAAGAAATTTCGATTAGCGAATACTACTACTAGTGAGTGACAGTATCCGAATTATTGCATTCGAATGCATGAAATTTCGATTAGCGAATACTACTACTAGTGAGTGACAGTATCCGAGAACTTGCATTCGAATGCAAGAGATTTCGATTACTCAATACTACTACTAGTGAGTGACAGTATCCGAGAACTTGCATTCGAATGCATGAGATTTGGATTAGCGAATACTACTACTAGTGAGTGATAGTATCCGAGAACTTGCGTTCGAATGCATGAGATTTCGATTAGCGAATACTACTACTAGTGAGTGACAGTATCCGAGAACTTGCATTCGAATGCAAGAGATTTCGATTACTCAATACTACTGCTAGTGAGTGACAGTATCCGAGAACTTGCATTCGAATGCATGAGATTTCGATTAGCGAATACTACTACTAGTGAGTGACAGTATCCGAATTATTGCATTCGAATGCAACAGATTTCGATTAGCAAATACTACTACTAGTGAGTGACAGTTTCCGAGAACTTGCATTCGAATACAAGAGATTTCGATTAGCGAATACTACTACTAGTCAGTGACAGTATCCGAATTATTACATTCAAATGCAAGAAATTTCGATTAGCGAATACTACTACTAGTGAGTGACAGTATCCGAATTATTGCATTCAAATGCATGAAATTTCGATTAGCGAATACTACTACTAGTGAGTGACAGTATCCGAATTATTGCATTCGAATGCAAGAAATTTCGATTAGCGAATACTACTACTAGTGAGTGACAGTATCCGAGAACTTGCATTCGAATGCATGAGATTTCGAATAGCGAATACTACTACTAGTGAGTGACAGTATCCGAGAACTTGCATTCGAATGCATGAGATTTCGGTTAGCGAATACTACTACTAGTGAGTGACAGTATCCGAGAACTTGCAATCGAATGCATGAGATTTCGGTTAGCGAATACTACTACTAGTGAGTGAAAGTATCCGAATTATTGCTTTCGAATGCAAGAGATTTCGAATACTCAATACTACTACTAGTGAGTGAAAGTATCCGAGAACTTGCATTCGAATGCATGAGATTTCGATTAGCGAATACTACTACTAGTGAGTGACAGTATCCGAGAACATGCATTCGAATGCATGAGATTTCCATTAGCGAATACTACTACTAGTGAGTGACAGTATCCGAATTATTGCATTCGAATGCAAGAGATTTGGATTAGCGCATACTACTACTAGTGAGTGACACTATCCGAATTATTGCATTCGAATGCAAGAGATTTCAATTAGCGAATACTACTACTAGTGAGTGACAGTATCCGAGAACTTGCATTCGAATGCAAGAGATTTCGATTAGCGAATACTACTACTAGCGAGTCACAGTATCCGAGAACTTCCATTCGAATGCAAGAGATTTCGATTAGCAAATACTACTACTAGTGAGTGACAGTTTCCGAGAACTTGCGTTCGAATGCATGAGATTTCGATTAGCGAATACTACTACTAGTGAGTGACAGTATCCGAGAACTAGCATTCGAATGCAAGAGATTTCGATTACTCAATACTACTGCTAGTGAGTGACAGTATCCGTGAACTTGCATTCGAATGCATGAGATTTCGATTAGCGAATACTACTACTAGTGAGGGACAGTATCCGAGAACTTGCATTCGAATGCATGAGATTTCGAGTAGCGAATACTACTACTAGTGAGTGACAGTATCCAAGAACTTGCATTCGAATGCATGAAATTTCGATTAGTGAATACTACTACTCGTGTATCCGAGAACTTGCATTCGAATGCAAGAGATTTCGATTAGCGAATACTACAACTAGTGAGTGACAGTATCCGAGAACTTGCATTCGAATGCAAGAGATTTGCATTAGCGAATACTACTACTAGTGAGTGACAGTATCCGAGAACTTGCATTCGAATGCAAGAGATTTCGATTACTCAATACTACTACTAGTGACTGACAGTATCCGAGAACTTGCATTCGAATGCATGAAATTTCGATTAGCGAATACTACTACTAGTGAGTGACAGTATCCGAGAACTTGCATTCGAATGCATGAAATTACGATTAGCGAATACTACTACTAGTGAGTGACAGTATCCAAGAACTTGCATTCGAATGCATGAAATTTCGATTAGTGAATACTACTACTAGTGAGTGACAGTATCCGAGAACTTGCATTCGAATGCATGGGATTTCGATTAGCGAATACTACTACTAGTGAGTGACAGTATCCGAGAACTTGCATTCGAATGCATGAAATTTCGATTAACGAATACTACTACTAGTGAGTGACAGTATCTAAATTTTTGCATTCGAATGCAAGAGATTTCGATTAGCGAATACTACTACTAGTGAGTGACAGTATCCGAGAACTTGCATTCGAATGCAAGAGATTTTGATTAGCGAATAATACTACTAGTGAGTGACAGTATCCGAGAACTTGCATTCGAATGCAAGAGATTTCGATTACTCAATACTACTACTAGTGACTGACAGTATCCGAGAACTTGCATTCGAATGCATGAAATTTCGATTAGCGAATACTACTACTAGTGAGTGACAGTATCCGAGAACTTGCTTTCGAATGCATGAAATTACGATTAGCGAATACTACTACTAGTGAGTGACAGTATCCAAGAACTTGCATTCGAATGCATGAAATTTCGATTAGCGAATACTACTACCAGTGAGTGACAGTATCCGAGAACTTGCATTCGAATGCATGGGATTTCGATTAGCGAATACTACTACTAGTGAGTGACAGTATCCGAGAACTTGCATTCGAATGCATGAAATTTCGATTAACGAATACTACTACTAGTGAGTGACAGTATCTAAATTATTGCATTCGAATGCAAGAGATTTCGATTAGCGAATACTACTACTAGTGAGTGACACTATCCGAGAACTTGCATTCGAATGCAAGAGATTTCGATTAGCGAATACTACTACTAGTGAGTGACAGTATCCGAGAACTTGCATTCGAATGCAAGAGATTTCGATTAGCGAATACTACTACTAGCGAGTGACAGTATCCGAGAACTTGCATTCGAATGCAAGAGATTTCGTTAGCAAATACTACTACTAGTGAGTGACAGTTTCCGAGAACTTGCATTCGAATGCAAGAGATTTCGATTAGCGAATACTACTACTAGTGAGTGACAGTATCCGAATTATTGCATTCGAATGCAAGAAATTTCGATTAGCGAATACTACTACTAGTGAGTGACAGTATCCGAATTATTGCATTCAAATGCATGAAATTTCGATTAGCGAATACTACTACTAGTGAGTGACAGTATCCGAATTATTGCATTCCAATGCAAGAAATTTCGATTAGCGAATACTACTACTAGTGAGTGACAGAATCCGAGAACTTGCATTCGAATACATGAGATTTCGGTTAGCGAATACTACTACTAGTGAGTGACAGTATCCGAGAACTTCCATTCGAATGCATGAGATTTCGGTTAGCGAATACTACTACTAGTGAGTGACAGTATCCGAATTATTGCATTCGAATGCAAGAGATTTCGATTACTCAATACTACTACTAGTGAGTGAAAGTATCCGAGAACTTGCATTCGAATGCATGAGATTTCGATTAGCGAATACTACTACTAATGAGTGATAGTATCCGAGAACTTGCATTCGAATGCATGAGATTTCGATTAGCGAATATTACTACTAGTGAGTGACAGTTGCCGAGAACTTGCATTCGAATGCAAGAGATTTCGATTACTCAATACTACTACTAGTGAGTGACAGTATCCGAGAACTTGCATTCGAATGCATGAGATTTCGATTAGCGAATACTACTACTAGTGAGTGACAGTATCCGAATTATTGCATTCGAATGCATGAAATTTCGATTAGCGAATACTACTACTAGTGAGTGACAGTTTCCGAATTATTGCATTCGAATGCAAGAAATTTCGATTAGCGAATACTACTACTAGTGAGTGACAGTATCCGAATTATTGCATTCGAATGCAAGAGATTTCGATTACTCAATACTACTACTACTGAGCGAAAGTGTCCGAGAACTTGCATTCGAATGCATGAGATTTCGATTAGCGAATACTACTACTAGTTAGTGATAGTATCCGAGAACTTGCATTCGAATGCATGAGATTTCGATTAGCGATTACTACTACTATTGAGTGACAGTATCCGAGAACTTGCATTCGAATGCATGAGGTTTCGATTAGCGAATACTACTACTAGTGAGTGACAGTATCCGAGAACTTGCATTCGAATGCATGAGATTTCGGTTAGCGAATACTACTACTAGTGAGTGACAGTATCCGAATTATTGCATTCGAATGCAAGAGATTTCGATTAAGGAATACTACTACTAGTGAGTGACAGTATCCGAGAACTTGCATTCGAATGCAAGAGATTTCGATTACTCAATACTACTCTCAGTGAGTGACAGTATCCGAGAACCTGCATTCGAATGCATGAGATTTGGATTAGCGAATACTACTACTAGTGAGTGATAGTATCCGAGAACTTGCGTTCGAATGCATGAGATTTCGACTAGCGAATACTACTACTAGTGAGTGACAGTATCCGAGAACTTGCATTCGAATGCAAGAGATTTCGATTACTCAGTACTACTGCTAGTGAGTGACAGTATCCGAGAACTTGCATTCGAATGCATGAGATTTCGATTAGCGAATACTACTACTAGTGAGTGACAGTATCCGAATTATTGCATTCGAATGCAAGAGATTTCGATTAGCGAATACTACTACTAGTGAGTGACAGTATCCGAGAACTTGCATTCGAATGCAAGAGATTTCGATTAGCGAATACTACAACTAGTGAGTGACAGTATCCGAGAACTTGCATTCGAATGCAAGAGATTTGCATTAGAAAATACTACTACTAGTGAGTGACAGTATCGGAGAACTTGCATTCGAATGCAAGAGATTTCGATTACTCAATACTACTACTAGAGAGTGACGGTATCCTTGAACTTGCATTCGAATGCATGAGATTTCGATTAGCGAATACTACTACTAGTGAGTGACAGTATCCGAGAACTTGCATTCGATGCATGAGATTTCGATTAGCGAATACTACTACTAGTGAGTGACAGTATCCGAGAACTTGCATTCGAATGCATGAAATTTCGATTAGCGAATACTACTACCAGTGAGTGACAGTATCCGAGAACTTGCATTCGGATGCATGAAATTTCGATTAGCGAATACTACTACTAGTGAGTGACAGTATCCAAGAACTTGCATTCGAATGCATGAAATTTCGATTAGCGAATACTACTACTAGTGAGTGACAGTATCCGAGAACTTGCATTCGAATGCATGGGATTTCGATTAGCGAATACTACTACTAGTGAGTGATAGTATCCGAGAACTTGCATTCGAATGCATGAAATTTCGATTAACGAATACTACTACTAGCGAGTGACAGTATCCGAATTATTGCATTCGAATGCAAGAGATTTCGATTAGCGAATACTACTACTAGTGAGTCACAGTATCCGAGAACTTGCATTCGAATGCAAGAGATTTCGATTAGCGAATACTACTACTAGTGAGTGACAGTATCCGAGAACTTGCATTCGAATGCAAGAGATTTCGATTAGCGAATACTACTACTAGCGAGTGACAGTATCCGAGAAGTTGCATTCGAATGCAAGAGATTTCGATTAGCAAATACTACTACTAGTGAGTGACAGTTTCCGAGAACTTGCATTCGAATGCATGAGATTTCGATTAGCGAATACTACTACTAGTGAGTGACAGTATCCGAATTATTGCATTCGAATGCAAGAGATTTCGATTAGCGAATACTACTACTAGTGAGTGACAGTATCAGAGAACTTGCATTCGAATGCAAGAGATTTCGATTAGCGAATACTACTACTAGTGAGTGACAGCATCCGAGAACTTGCATTCGAATGCAAGAGATTTCGATTAGCGAATACTACTACTAGCGAGTGACAGTATCCGAGAACTTGCATTCGAATGCAAGAGATTTCGATTAGCAAATACTACTACTAGTGAGTGACAGTTTCCGAGAACTTGCATTCGAATGCAAGAGATTTCGATTAGCGAATACCACTACTAGTGGGTGACAGTATCCGAATTATTGCATTCGAATGCATGAGATTTGATTAGCGAATACTACCACTAGTGAGTGACAGTATCCGAATTATTGCATTCGAATGCATGAAATTTCGATTAGCGAATACTACTACTAGTGAGGGACAGTATCCTAATTATTGCATTCGAATGCAAGAAATTTCGATTAGCGAATACTACTACTAGTGAGTGACAGTATCCGAATTATTGCATTCGAATACAAGAGATTTCGAATACTCAATACTACACCTAGTGAGTGAAAGTATCCGAGAACTTGCATTCGAATGCATGAGATTTCGATTAGGGAATACTACTACTAGTGAGTGATAGTATCCGAGAACTTGCATTCGAATGCATGAGATTTCGATTAGCGAATACTACTACTATTGAGTGACAGTATCCGAGAACTTGCATTCGAATGCATGAGATTTCGATTAGCGAATACTACTACTAGTGAGTGACAGTTTCCGAGAACTTGCATTATAATGCAAGAGATTTCGATTAGCAAATACTACTACTAGTGCGTGACAGTTTCCGAGAACTTGCGTTCGAATGCAAGAGATTTCGATTAGCGAATACTACTACTAGGGAGTGACAGTTTCCGAGAACTCGCATTCGAATGCAAGAGATTTCGATTAGCGAATACTACTACTAGTGAGTGACTGTTTCCGAGAACTTGCATTCGAATGCAAGAGATTTCGATTAGCAAATACTACTACTAGTGAGTGACAGTTTCCGAGAACTTGCATTCGAATGCAAGAGATTTCGATTACCGAATACTACTACTAGTGAGTGACAGTATCCGAATTATTGCATTCGAATGCAAGAAATTTCGATTAGCGAATACTACTACTAGTGAGTGACACTATCCGAATTATTGCATTCGAATGCATGAAATTTCGATTAGCGAATACTACTACTAGTGAGTGACAGTATCCGAATTATTGCATTCGAATGCAAGAAATTTCGATTAGCGAATACTACTACTAGTGAGTGACAGCATCCGAGAACTTGCATTCGAATGCATGAGATTTCGATTAGCGAATACTACTACTAGTGAGTGACAGTATCCGAGAACTTTCATTCGAATGCATGAGATTTCGGTTAGCGAATACTACTAATAGTGAGTGAAAGTATCCGAGAACTTGCATTCGAATGCATGAGATTTCGGTTAGCGAATACTACTACTAGTGAGTGACAGTATCCGAGAACTTGCATTCGAATGCAAGAGATTTCGATTAGCGAATACTACTACTAGTGAGTGACAGTATACGAGAACTTGCATTCGAATGCAAGAGATTTCGATTAGCGAATACTACTACTAGCGAGTGACAGTATCCGAGAACTTGCATTCGAATGCAAGAGATTTCGATTAGCAAATACTACTACTAGTGAGTGACAGTTTCCGAGAACTTGCATTCGAATGCAAGAGATTTCGATTAGCGAATACCACTACTAGTGGGTGACAGTATCCGAATTATTGCATTCGAATGCATGAGATTTGATTAGCGAATACTACTACTAGTGAGTGACAGTATCCGAATTATTGCATTCGAATGCATGAAATTTCGATTAGCGAATACTACTACTAGTGAGGGACAGTATCCTAATTATTGCATTCGAATGCAAGAAATTTCGATTAGCGAATACTACTACTAGTGAGTGACAGTATCCGAATTATTGCATTCGAATGCAAGAGATTTCGAATACTCAATACTACTACTAGTGAGTGAAAGTATCCGAGAACTTGCATTCGAATGCATGAGATTTCGATTAGCGAATACTACTACTAGTGAGTGATAGTATCCGAGAACTTGCATTCGAATGCATGAGATTTCGATTAGCGAATACTACTACTATTAAGTGACAGTATCCGAGAACTTGCATTCGAATGCATGAGATTTCGATTAGCGAATACTACTACTAGTGAGTGACAGTTTCCGAGAACTTGCATTATAATGCAAGAGATTTCGATTAGCAAATACTACTACTAGTGCGTGACAGTTTCCGAGAACTTGCATTCGAATGCAAGAGATTTCGATTAGCGAATACTACTACTAGGGAGTGACAGTTTCCGAGAACTCGCATTCGAATGCAAGAGATTTCGATTAGCGAATACTACTACTAGTGAGTGACTGTTTCCGAGAACTTGCATTCGAATGCAAGAGATTTCGATTAGCAAATACTACTACTAGTGAGTGACAGTTTCCGAGAACTTGCATTCGAATGCAAGAGATTTCGATTACCGAATACTACTACTAGTGAGTGACAGTATCCGAATTATTGCATTCGAATGCAAGAAATTTCGATTAGCGAATACTACTACTAGTGAGTGACACTATCCGAATTATTGCATTCGAATGCATGAAATTTCGATTAGCGAATACTACTACTAGTGAGTGACAGTATCCGAATTATTGCATTCGAATGCAAGAAATTTCGATTAGCGAATACTACTACTAGTGAGTGACAGTATCCGAGAACTTGCATTCGAATGCATGAGATTTCGATTAGCAAATACTACTACTAGTGAGTGACAGTATCCGAGAACTTTCATTCGAATGCATGAGATTTCGGTTAGCGAATACTACTAATAGTGAGTGACAGTATCCGAGAACTTGCATTCGAATGCATGAGATTTCGGTTAGCGAATACTACTACTAGTGAGTGACAGTATCCGAATTATTGCTTTCGAATGCAAGAGATTTCGAATACTCAATACTACTACTAGTGAGTGAAAGTATCCGAGAACTTGCATTCGAATGCATGGGATTTCGATTAGCGAATACTACTACTAATGAGTGATAGTATCCGAGAACTTGCATTCGAATGCATGAGATTTCGATTAGCGAATACTACTACTAGTGAGTGACAGTATCCGAATTATTGCATTCGAATGCATGAAATTTGGATTAGCGAATACTACTACTATAGAGTGACAGTATCCGAATTTTGCATTCGAATGCAAGAAATTTCGATTAGCGAATCCTACTACTAGTGAGCTACAGTATCCGAATTATTGCATTCGAATGCAAGAGATTTCGATTACTCAATACTACTACTAGTGAGTGAAAGTGTCCGAGAACTTGCATTCGAATGCATGAGATTTCGATTAGCGAATACTACTACTAGTGAGTGATAGTATCCGAGAACTTGCATTCGAATGCATGAGATTTCGATTAGCGAATACTATTACTATTGAGTGACAGTATCCGAGAACTTGCATTGGAATGCATGAGATTTCCATTAGCGAATACTACTACTAGTGAGTGACAGTATCCGAGAACTTGCATTTGAATGCATGAGATTTCGGTTAGCGAATACTACTACTAGTGAGTGACAGTATCCGAATTATTGCATTCGAATGCAAGAGATTTCGATTAGCGAATACTACTACTAGTGAGTGACAGTATCCGAGAACTTGCATTCGAATGCAAGAGATTTCGATTACTCAATACTACTACTAGTGAGTGACAGTATCCGAGAACTTGCATTCGAATGCATGAGATTTGGATTAGCGAATACTACTACTAGTGAGTGATAGTATCCGAGAACTTGCGTTCGAATGCATGAGATTTCGATTAGCGAATACTACTACTAGTGAGTGACAGTATCCGAGAACTTGCATTCGAATGCAAGAGATTTCGATTACTCAATACTACTGCTAGTGAGTGACAGTATCCGAGAACTTGCATTCGAATGCATGAGATTTCGATTAGCGAATACTACTACTAGTGAGTGACAGTATCCGAATTATTGCATTCGAATGCAACAGATTTCGATTAGCAAATACTACTACTAGTGAGTGACAGTTTCCGAGAACTTGCATTCGAATACAAGAGATTTCGATTAGCGAATACTACTACTAGTGAGTGACAGTATCCGAATTATTACATTCGAATGCAAGAAATTTCGATTAGCGAATACTACTACTAGTGAGTGACAGTATCCGAATTATTGCATTCAAATGCATGAAATTTCGATTAGCGAATACTACTACTAGTGAGTGACAGTATCCGAATTATTGCATTCGAATGCAAGAAATTTCGATTAGCGAATACTACTACTAGTGAGTGACAGTATCCGAGAACTTGCATTCGAATGCATGAGATTTCGAATAGCGAATACTACTACTAGTGAGTGACAGTATCCGAGAACTTGCATTCGAATGCATGAGATTTCGGTTAGCGAATACTACTACTAGTGAGTGACAGTATCCGAGAACTTGCAATCGAATGCATGAGATTTCGGTTAGCGAATACTACTACTAGTGAGTGAAAGTATCCGAATTATTGCTTTCGAATGCAAGAGATTTCGAATACTCAATACTACTACTAGTGAGTGAAAGTATCCGAGAACTTGCATTCGAATGCATGAGATTTCGATTAGCGAATACTACTACTAGTGAGTGACAGTATCCGAGAACATGCATTCGAATGCATGAGATTTCCATTAGCGAATACTACTACTAGTGAGTGACAGTATCCGAATTATTGCATTCGAATGCAAGAGATTTGGATTAGCGCATACTACTACTAGTGAGTGACACTATCCGAATTATTGCATTCGAATGCAAGAGATTTCAATTAGCGAATACTACTACTAGTGAGTGACAGTATCCGAGAACTTGCATTCGAATGCAAGAGATTTCGATTAGCGAATACTACTACTAGCGAGTCACAGTATCCGAGAACTTCCATTCGAATGCAAGAGATTTCGATTAGCAAATACTACTACTAGTGAGTGACAGTTTCCGAGAACTTGCGTTCGAATGCATGAGATTTCGATTAGCGAATACTACTACTAGTGAGTGACAGTATCCGAGAACTAGCATTCGAATGCAAGAGATTTCGATTACTCAATACTACTGCTAGTGAGTGACAGTATCCGTGAACTTGCATTCGAATGCATGAGATTACGATTAGCGAATACTACTACTAGTGAGGGACAGTATCCGAGAACTTGCATTCGAATGCATGAGATTTCGATTAGCGAATACTACTACTAGTGAGTGACAGTATCCAAGAACTTGCATTCGAATGCATGAAATTTCGATTAGTGAATACTACTACTCGTGTATCCGAGAACTTGCATTCGAATGCAAGAGATTTCGATTAGCGAATACTACAACTAGTGAGTGACAGTATCCGAGAACTTGCATTCGAATGCAAGAGATTTGCATTAGCGAATACTACTACTAGTGAGTGACAGTATCCGAGAACTTGCATTCGAATGCAAGAGATTTCGATTACTCAATACTACTACTAGTGACTGACAGTATCCGAGAACTTGCATTCGAATGCATGAAATTTCGATTAGCGAATACTACTACTAGTGAGTGACAGTATCCGAGAACTTGCATTCGAATGCATGAAATTACGATTAGCGAATACTACTACTAGTGAGTGACAGTATCCAAGAACTTGCATTCGAATGCATGAAATTTCGATTAGTGAATACTACTACTAGTGAGTGACAGTATCCGAGAACTTGCATTCGAATGCATGGGATTTCGATTAGCGAATACTACTACTAGTGAGTGACAGTATCCGAGAACTTGCATTCGAATGCATGAAATTTCGATTAACGAATACTACTACTAGTGAGTGACAGTATCTAAATTATTGCATTCGAATGCAAGAGATTTCGATTAGCGAATACTACTACTAGTGAGTGACAGTATCCGAGAACTTGCATTCGAATGCAAGAGATTTTGATTAGCGAATACTACTACTAGTGAGTGACAGTATCCGAGAACTTGCATTCGAATGCAAGAGATTTCGATTACTCAATACTACTACTAGTGACTGACAGTATCCGAGAACTTGCATTCGAATGCATGAAATTTCGATTAGCGAATACTACTACTAGTGAGTGACAGTATCCGAGAACTTGCTTTCGAATGCATGAAATTACGATTAGCGAATACTACTACTAGTGAGTGACAGTATCCAAGAACTTGCATTCGAATGCATGAAATTTCGATTAGCGAATACTACTACCAGTGAGTGACAGTATCCGAGAACTTGCATTCGAATGCATGGGATTTCGATTAGCGAATACTACTACTAGTGAGTGACAGTATCCGAGAACTTGCATTCGAATGCATGAAATTTCGATTAACGAATACTACTACTAGTGAGTGACAGTATCTAAATTATTGCATTCGAATGCAAGAGATTTCGATTAGCGAATACTACTACTAGTGAGTGACACTATCCGAGAACTTGCATTCGAATGCAAGAGATTTCGATTAGCGAATACTACTACTAGTGAGTGACAGTATCCGAGAACTTGCATTCGAATGCAAGAGATTTCGATTAGCGAATACTACTACTAGCGAGTGACAGTATCCGAGAACTTGCATTCGAATGCAAGAGATTTCGTTAGCAAATACTACTACTAGTGAGTGACAGTTTCCGAGAACTTGCATTCGAATGCAAGAGATTTCGATTAGCGAATACTACTACTAGTGAGTGACAGTATCCGAATTATTGCATTCGAATGCAAGAAATTTCGATTAGCGAATACTACTACTAGTGAGTGACAGTATCCGAATTATTGCATTCGAATGCATGAAATTTCGATTAGCGAATACTACTACTAGTGAGTGACAGTATCCGAATTATTGCATTCCAATGCAAGAAATTTCGATTAGCGAATACTACTACTAGTGAGTGACAGAATCCGAGAACTTGCATTCGAATACATGAGATTTCGGTTAGCGAATACTACTACTAGTGAGTGATAGTATCCGAGAACTTCCATTCGAATGCATGAGATTTCGGTTAGCGAATACTACTACTAGTGAGTGACAGTATCCGAATTATTGCATTCGAATGCAAGAGATTTCGATTACTCAATACTACTACTAGTGAGTGAAAGTATCCGAGAACTTGCATTCGAATGCATGAGATTTCGATTAGCGAATACTACTACTAATGAGTGATAGTATCCGAGAACTTGCATTCGAATGCATGAGATTTCGATTAGCGAATATTACTACTAGTGAGTGACAGTTGCCGCGAACTTGCATTCGAATGCAAGAGATTTCGATTACTCAATACTACTACTAGTGAGTGACAGTATCCGAGAACTTGCATTCGAATGCATGAGATTTCGATTAGCGAATACTACTACTAGTGAGTGACAGTATCCGAATTATTGCATTCGAATGCATGAAATTTCGATTAGCGAATACTACTACTAGTGAGTGACAGTTTCCGAATTATTGCATTCGAATGCAAGAAATTTCGATTAGCGAATACTACTACTAGTGAGTGACAGTATCCGAATTATTGCATTCGAATGCAAGAGATTTCGATTACTCAATACTACTACTACTGAGCGAAAGTGTCCGAGAACTTGCATTCGAATGCATGAGATTTCGATTAGCGAATACTACTACTAGTTAGTGATAGTATCCGAGAACTTGCATTCGAATGCATGAGATTTCGATTAGCGAATACTACTACTATTGAGTGACAGTATCCGAGAACTTGCATTCGAATGCATGAGGTTTCGATTAGCGAATACTACTACTAGTGAGTGACAGTATCCGAGAACTTGCATTCGAATGCATGAGATTTCGGTTAGCGAATACTACTACTAGTGAGTGACAGTATCCGAATTATTGCATTCGAATGCAAGAGATTTCGATTAAGGAATACTACTACTAGTGAGTGACAGTATCCGAGAACTTGCATTCGAATGCAAGAGATTTCGATTACTCAATACTACTCTCAGTGAGTGACAGTATCCGAGAACTTGCATTCGAATGCATGAGATTTGGATTAGCGAATACTACTACTAGTGAGTGATAGTATCCGAGAACTTGCGTTCGAATGCATGAGATTTCGACTAGCGAATACTACTACTAGTGAGTGACAGTATCCGAGAACTTGCATTCGAATGCAAGAGATTTCGATTACTCAGTACTACTGCTAGTGAGTGACAGTATCCGAGAACTTGCATTCGAATGCATGAGATTTCGATTAGCGAATACTACTACTAGTGAGTGACAGTATCCGAATTATTGCATTCGAATGCAAGAGATTTCGATTAGCGAATACTACTACTAGTGAGTGACAGTATCCGAGAACTTGCATTCGAATGCAAGAGATTTCGATTAGCGAATACTACAACTAGTGAGTGACAGTATCCGAGAACTTGCATTCGAATGCAAGAGATTTGCATTAGAAAATACTACTACTAGTGAGTGACAGTATCGGAGAACTTGCATTCGAATGCAAGAGATTTCGATTACTCAATACTACTACTAGAGAGTGACGGTATCCTTGAACTTGCATTCGAATGCATGAGATTTCGATTAGCGAATACTACTACTAGTGAGTGACAGTATCCGAGAACTTGCATTCGATGCATGAGATTTCGATTAGCGAATACTACTACTAGTGAGTGACAGTATCCGAGAACTTGCATTCGAATGCATGAAATTTCGATTAGCGAATACTACTACCAGTGAGTGACAGTATCCGAGAACTTGCATTCGGATGCATGAAATTTCGATTAGCGAATACTACTACTAGTGAGTGACAGTATCCAAGAACTTGCATTCGAATGCATGAAATTTCGATTAGCGAATACTACTACTAGTGAGTGACAGTATCCGAGAACTTGCATTCGAATGCATGAGATTTTGATTAGCGAATACTACTACTAGTGAGTGATAGTATCCGAGAACTTGCATTCGAATGCATGAAATTTCGATTAACGAATACTACTACTAGCGAGTGACAGTATCCGAATTATTGCATTCGAATGCAAGAGATTTCGATTAGCGAATACTACTACTAGTGAGTCACAGTATCCGAGAACTTGCATTCGAATGCAAGAGATTTCGATTAGCGAATACTACTACTAGTGAGTGACAGTATCCGAGAACTTGCATTCGAATGCAAGAGATTTCGATTAGCGAATACTACTACTAGCGAGTGACAGTATCCGAGAACTTGCATTCGAATGCAAGAGATTTCGATTAGCAAATACTACTACTAGTGAGTGACAGTTTCCGAGAACTTGCATTCGATTACAAGAGATTTCGATTAGCGAATACCACTACTAGTGAGTGACAGTATCCGAATTATTGCATTCGAATGCATGAGATTTGATTAGCGAATACTACTACTAGTGAGTGACAGTATCCTAATTATTGCATTCGAATGCAAGAAATTTCGATTAGCGAATACTACTACTAGTGAGTGACAGTATCCGAATTATTGCATTCGAATGCAAGAGATTTCGATTAGCGAATACCACTACTAGTGAGTGAGAGTATCCGAGAACTTGCATTCGAAAGCATGAGACGTCAATTAGGGAATACTACTACTAGTGAGTGACAGTTTCCGAGAACTTGCATTATAATGCAAGAGATTTCGATTAGCAAATACTACTACTAGTGCGTGACAGTTTCCGAGAACTTGCATTCGAATGCAAGAGATTTCGATTAGCGAATACTAATACTAGGGAGTGACAGTTTCCGAGAACTCGCATTCGAATGCAAGAGATTTCGATTAGCGAATACTACTACTAGTGAGTGACTGTATCCGAGAACTTGCATTCGAATGCAAGAGATTTCGATTAGCAAATACTACTACTAGTGAGTGACAGTTTCCGAGAACTTGCATTCGAATGCAAGAGATTTCAATTAGCGAATACTACTACTAGTGAGTGACAGTATCCGAGAACTTGCATTCGAATGCAAGAGATTTCGATTAGCAAATACTACTACTAGTGAGTGACAGTTTCCGAGAACTTGCATTCGAATGCAAGAGATTTCGATTACCGAATACTACTACTAGTGAGTGACAGTATCCGAATTATTGCATTCGAATGCAAGAAATTTCGATTAGCGAATACTACTACTAGTGAGTGACAGTATCCGAATTATTGCATTCGTATGCATGAAATTTCGATTAGCGAATACTACTACTAGTGAGTGACAGTATCCGAATTATTGCATTTGAATGCAAGAAATTTCGATTAGCGAATACTACTACTAGTGAGTGACAGTATCCGAGAACTTGCATTCGAATGCATGAGATTTCGATTAGTGAATACTACTACTAGTGAGTGACAGTATCCGAGAACTTTCATTCGAATGCATGAGATTTCGGTTAGCGAATACTACTAATAGTGAGTGACAGTATCCGAGAACTTGCATTCGAATGCATGAGATTTCGGTTAGCGAATACTACTACTAGTGAGTGACAGTATCCGAATTATTGCTTTCGAATGCAAGAGATTTCGAATTCTCAATACTACTACTAGTGAGTGAAAGTATCCGAGAACTTGCATTCGAATGCATGAGATTTCGATTAGCGAATACTACTACTAATGAGTGATAGTATCCGAGAACTTGCATTCGAATGCATGAGATTTCGATTAGCGAATACTACTACTAGTGAGTGACAGTATCCAAGAACTTGCATTCGAATGCAAGAGACTTCGATTACTCAATACTACTAGTAGTGAGTGACAGTATCCGAGAACTTGCGTTCGAATGCATGAGATTTCGATTAGCGAATACTACTACTAGTGAGTGACAGTATCCGAGAAGATGCATTCGAATGCATGAGATTTCGATTAGCGAATACTACTACTAGTGAGTGACAGTATCCGAATTATTGCATTCGAATGCAAGAGATTTGGATTAGCGAATGCTACTACTAGTAAGTGACAGTATCCGAATTATTGCATTCGAATGCAAGAGATTTCGATTAGCGAATACTACTACTAGTGAGTGACAGTATCCGAGAACTTGCATTCGAATGCAAGAGATTTCGATTAGCGAATACTACTACTAGCGAGTGACAGTATCCGAGAACTTGCATTCGAATGCAAGAGATTTCGATTAGCAAATACTACTACTAGTGAGTGACATTTTCCGAGAACTTGCATTCGAATGCAAGAGATTGCGATTAGCGAATACTACTACTAGTGAGTGACAGTATCCGAATTATTGCATTCGAATGCATGAGATTTGATTAGCGAATACTACTACTAGTGAGTGACAGTATCCGAATTATTGCATTCGAATGCATGAAATTTCGATTAGCGAATACTACTACTAGTGAGGGACAGTATCCTAATTATTGCATTCGTATGCAAGAAATTTCGATTAGCGTATACTACTACTAGTGAGTGACAGTTTCCGAGAACTTGCATTCGAATGCAAGAGATTGCGATTAGCAAATACTACTACTAGCGAGTGACAGTATCCGAATTATTGCATTCGAATGCAAGAGATTTCGATTACTCAATACTACTACTAGTGAGTGACAGTTTCCGAGAACTTGCATTCGAATGCAAGAGATTTCGATTAGCGAATACCACTACTAGTGAGTGACAGTATCCGAATTATTGCATCGAATGCATGAAATTTCGATTAGCGAATACTACTACTAGTGAGGGACAGTATCCTAATTATTGCATTCGAATGCAAGAAATTTCGATTAGCGAATACTACTACTAGTGAGTGACAGTATCCGAGAACTTGCATTCGAATGCATGAGATTACGATTAGTGAATACTACTACTAGTAAGTGATAGTATCCGAGAACTTGCATTCGAATGCATGAGATTTCGATTAGCGAATACTACTACTATTGAGTGACAGTATCCGAGAACTTGCATTCGAATGCATGAGATTTCGATTAGCGAATACCACTACTAGTGAGTGAGAGTATCCGAGAACTTGCATTCGAAAGCATGAGACGTCAATTAGGGAATACAACTACTAGTGAGTGACAGTTTCCGAGAACTTGCATTATAGTGCAAGAGATTTCGATTAGCAAATACTACTACTAGTGCGTGACAGTTTCCGAGAACTTGCATTCGAATGCAAGAGATTTCGATTAGCGAATACTACTACTAGGGAGTGACAGTTTCCGAGAACTCGCATTCGAGTGCAAGAGATTTCGATTAGCGAATACTACTACTAGTGAGTGACTGTATCCGAGAACTTGCATTCGAATGCAAGAGATTTCGATTAGCAAATACTACTACTAGTGAGTGACAGTTTCCGAGAACTTGCATTCGAATGCATGAGATTTCGATTAGCGAATACTACTACTAGTGAGTGACAGTATCCAAGAACTTGCATTCGAATGCAAGAGATTTCGATTACTCAATACTACTAGTAGTGAGTGACAGTATCCGAGAACTTGCATTCGAATACATGAGATTTCGATTAGCGAATACTACTACTAGTGGGTGACAGTATCCGAGAACATGCATTCGAATGCATGAGATTTCGATTAGCGAATACTACTACTACTAGTGAGTGACAGTATCCGAATTATTGCATTCGAATGCAAGAGATTTGGATTAGCGAATACTACTACTAGTGAGTGACACTATCCGAATTATTGCATTCGAATGCAAGAGATTTCGATTAGCGAATACTACTACTAGTGAGTGACAGTATCCGAGAACTTGCATTCGAATGCAAGAGATTTCGATTAGCAAATACTACTACTAGTGAGTGACAGTTTCCGAGAACTTGCATTCGAATGCAAGAGATTGCGATTAGCGAATACTACTACTAGTGAGTGACAGTATCCGAATTATTGCATTCGAATGCATGAGATTTCGATTAGCGAATACTACTACTAGTGAGTGACAGTATCCGAATTATTGCATTCGAATGCATGAAATTTTGATTAGCGAATACTACTACTAGTGAGTGACAGTATCCGAATTATTGCATTCGAATGCAAGAAATTTCGATTAGCGAATACTACTACTAGTGAGTGACAGTATCCGAGAACTTGCATTCGAATGCATGAGATTTCGAATAGCGCATACTACTACTAGTGAGTGACAGTATCCGAGAACTTGCATTCGAATGCATGAGATTTCGGTTAGCGAATACTACTACTAGTGAGTGACAGTATCCGAGAACTTGCAATCGAATGCATGAGATTTCGGTTAGCGAATACTACTACTAGTGAGTGACAGGATCCGAATTATTGCTTTCGAATGCAAGAGATTTCGAATACTCAATACTACTACTAGTGAGTGAAAGTATCCGAGAACTTGCATTCGAATGCATGAGATTTCGATTAGCGAATACTACTACTAATGAGTGATAGTATCCGAGAACTTGCATTCGAATGCATGAGATTTCGATTAGCGAATACTACTACTAGTGAGTGACAGTATCCGAGAACTTGCATTCGAATGCAAGAGATTTCGATTACTCAATACTACTACTAGTGAGTGACAGTATCCGAAAACTTGCATTCGAATGCATGAGATTTCGATTAGCGAATACTACTACTAGTGAGTGACAGTATCCGAGAACATGCATTCGAATGCATGAGATTTCGATTAGCGAATACTACTACTAGTGAGTGACAGTATCCGAATTATTGCATTCGAATGCAAGAGATTTCGATTAGCGAATACTACTACTAGTGAGTGACAGTATCCGAGAACTTGCATTCGAATGCAAGAGATTTCGATTAGCGAATACTACTACCAGCGAGTGACAGTATCCGAGAACTTGCATTCGAATGCAAGAGATTTCGATTAGCAAATACTACTACTAGTGAGTGACAGTTTCCGAGAACTTGCATTCGAATGCAAGAGATTGCGATTAGCGAATACTACTACTAGTGAGTGACAGTATCCGAATTATTGCATTCGAATGCATGAGATTTCGATTAGCGAATATTACTACTAGTGAGTGACAGTATCCGAATTATTGCATTCGAATGCATGAAATTTCGATTAGCGAATACTACTACTATAGAGTGACAGTATCCGAATTATTGCATTCGAATGCAAGAGATTTCGATTACTCAATACTACTACTAGTGAGTGACAGTTTCCGAGAACTTGCATTCGAATGCAAGAGATTTCGGTTAGCGAATACCACTACTAGTGAGTGACAGTATCCGAATTATTGCATTCGAATGCATGAGATTTGATTAGCGAATACTACTACTAGTGAGTGACAGTATCCGAATTATTGCATTCGAATGCATGAAATTTCGATTAGCGAATACTACTACTAGTGAGGGACAGTATCCTAATTATTGCATTCGAATGCAACAAATTTCGATTAGCGAATACTACTACTAGTGAGTGACAGTATCCGAATTATTGCATTCGAATGCAAGAGATTTCGATTACTCAATACTACTACTAGTGAGTGAAAGTATCCGAGAACTTGCATTCGAATGCATGAGATTTCGATTAGCGAATACTACTACTAGTGAGTGATAGTATCCGAGAACTTGCATTCGAATGAATGAGATTTCCATTAGCGAATACTACTACTATTGAGTGACAGTATCCGAGAACTTGCATTCGAATGCCTGAGATTTCGATTAGCGAATACCACTACTAGTGAGTGAGAGTATCCGAGAACTTGCATTCGAAAGCATGAGACGTCAATTAGGGAATACTACTACTAGTGAGTGACAGTTTCCGAGAACTTGCATTATAATGCAAGAGATTTCGATTAGCAAATACTACTACTAGTGCGTGACAGTTTCCGAGAACTTGCATTCGAATGCAAGAGATTTCGATTAGCGAATACTACTACTAGGGAGTGACAGTTTCCGAGAACTCGCATTCGAATGCAAGAGACTTCGAGTAGCGAATACTACTACTAGTGAGTGACTGTATCCGAGAACTTGCATTCGAATGCAAGAGATTTCGATTAGCAAATACTACTACTAGTGAGTGACAGTTTCCGAGAACTTGCATTCGAATGCAAGAGATTTCAATTAGCGAATACTACTACTACTGAGTGACAGTATCCGAGAACTTGCATTCGAATGCAAGAGATTTCGATTAGCAAATACTACTACTAGTGAGTGACAGTTTCCGAGAACTTGCATTCGAATGCAAGAGATTTCGATTACCGAATACTACTACTAGTGAGTGACAGTATCCGAATTATTGCATTCGAATGCAAGAAATTTCGATTAGCGAATACTACTACTAGTGAGTGACAGTATCCGAAATATTGCATTCGAATGCATGAAATTTCGATTAGCGAATACTTCTACTAGTGAGTGACAGTATCCGAATTATTGCATTCGAATGCAAGAAATTTCGATTAGCGAATACTACTACTAGTGAGTGACAGTATCCGAGAACTTGCATTCGAATGCATGAGGTTTCGATTAGCGAATACTACTACTAGTGAGTGACAGTATCCGAGAACTTTCATTCGAATGCATGAGATTTCGGTTAGCGAATACTACTAATAGTGAGTGACTGTATCCGAGAACTTGCATTCGAATGCATGAGATTTCGGTTAGCGAATACTACTACTAGTGAGTGACAGTATCCGAATTATTGCTTTCGAATGCAAGAGATTTCGAATACTCAATACTACTACTAGTGAGTGAAAGTATCCGAGAACTCGCATTCGAACGCATGAGATTTCGATTAGCGAATACTACTACTAATGAGTGATAGTGTCCGAGAACTTGCATTCGAATGCATGAGATTTCGATTAGCGAATACTACTACTAGTGAGTGACAGTATCCGAGAACTTGCATTCGAATGCAAGAGATTTCGATTACTCAATACTACTAGTAGTGAGTGACAGTATCCGAGAACTTGCATTCGAATGCATGAGATTTCGATTAGCGAATACTACTACTAGTGAGTGACAGTATCCGAGAACATGCATTCGAATGCATGAGATTTCGATTAGCGAATACTACTACTAGTGAGTGACAGTATCCGAATTATTGCATTCGAATGCAAGAGATTTGGATTAGCGAATACTACTACTAGTGAGTGACAGTATCCGAATTATTGCATTCGAATGCAAGAGATTTTGATTAGCGAATACTACTACTAGTGAGTGACAGTATCCGAGAACTTGCATTCGAATGCAATAGATTTCGATTAGCGAATACTACTACTAGCGAGTGACAGTATCCGAATTATTGCATTCGAATGCATGAGATTTCGATTAGCGAATATTACTACTAGTGAGTGACAGTATCCGAATTATTGCATTCGAATGCATGAAATTTCGATTAGCGAATACTACTACTATAGAGTGACAGTATCCGAATTATTGCATTCGAATGCAAGAGATTTCGATTACTCAATACTACTACTAGTGAGTGACAGTTTCCGAGAACTTGCATTCGAATGCAAGAGATTTCGATTAGCGAATACCACTACTAGTGAGTGACAGTATCCGAATTATTGCATTCGAATGCATGAGATTTGATTAGCGAATACTACTACTAGTGAGTGACAGTATCTGAATTATTGCATTCGAATGCATGAAATTTCGATTAGCGAATACTACTACTAGTGAGGGACAGTATCCTAATTATTGCATTCGAATGCAACAAATTTCGATTAGCGAATACTACTACTAGTGAGTGACAGTATCCGAATTATTGCATTCGAATGCAAGAGATTTCGATTACTCAATACTACTACTAGTGAGTGAAAGTATCCGAGAACTTGCATTCGAATGCATGAGATTTCGATTAGCGAATACTACTACTAGTGAGTGATAGTATCCGAGAACTTGCATTCGAATGCATGAGATTTCCATTAGCGAATACTACTACTATTGAGTGACAGTATCCGAGAACTTGCATTCGAATGCCTGAGATTTCGATTAGCGAATACCACTACTAGTGAGTGAGAGTATCCGAGAACTTGCATTCGAAAGCATGAGACGTCAATTAGGGAATACTACTACTAGTGAGTGACAGTTTCCGAGAACTTGCATTATAATGCAAGAGATTTCGATTAGCAAATACTACTACTAGTGCGTGACAGTTTCCGAGAACTTGCATTCGAATGCAAGAGATTTCGATTAGCGAATACTACTACTAGGGAGTGACAGTTTCCGAGAACTCGCATTCGAATGCAAGAGACTTCGAGTAGCGAATACTACTACTAGTGAGTGACTGTATCCGAGAACTTGCATTCGAATGCAAGAGATTTCGATTAGGAAATACTACTACTAGTGAGTGATAGTATCCGAGAACTTGCATTCGAATGCATGAGATTTCGATTAGCGAATACTACTACTAGTGAGTGACAGTATCCGAGAACTTGCATTCGAATGCAAGAGATTTCGATTACTCAATACTACTACTAGTGAGTGACAGTATCCGAAAACTTGCATTCGAATGCATGAGATTTCGATTAGCGAATACTACTACTAGTGAGTGACAGTATCCGAGAACATGCATTCGAATGCATGAGATTTCGATTAGCGAATACTACTACTAGTGAGTGACAGTATCCGAATTATTGCATTCGAATGCAAGAGATTTCGATTAGCGAATACTACTACTAGTGAGTGACAGTATCCGAGAACTTGCATTCGAATGCAAGAGATTTCGATTAGCGAATACTACTACCAGCGAGTGACAGTATCCGAGAACTTGCATTCGAATGCAAGAGATTTCGATTAGCAAATACTACTACTAGTGAGTGACAGTTTCCGAGAACTTGCATTCGAATGCAAGAGATTGCGATTAGCGAATACTACTACTAGTGAGTGACAGTATCCGAATTATTGCATTCGAATGCATGAGATTTCGATTAGCGAATATTACTACTAGTGAGTGACAGTATCCGAATTATTGCATTCGAATGCATGAAATTTCGATTAGCGAATACTACTACTATAGAGTGACAGTATCCGAATTATTGCATTCGAATGCAAGAGATTTCGATTACTCAATACTACTACTAGTGAGTGACAGTTTCCGAGAACTTGCATTCGAATGCAAGAGATTTCGGTTAGCGAATACCACTACTAGTGAGTGACAGTATCCGAATTATTGCATTCGAATGCATGAGATTTGATTAGCGAATACTACTACTAGTGAGTGACAGTATCCGAATTATTGCATTCGAATGCATGAAATTTCGATTAGCGAATACTACTACTAGTGAGGGACAGTATCCTAATTATTGCATTCGAATGCAACAAATTTCGATTAGCGAATACTACTACTAGTGAGTGACAGTATCCGAATTATTGCATTCGAATGCAAGAGATTTCGATTACTCAATACTACTACTAGTGAGTGAAAGTATCCGAGTACTTGCATTCGAATGCATGAGATTTCGATTAGCGAATACTACTACTAGTGAGTGATAGTATCCGAGAACTTGCATTCGAATGCATGAGATTTCCATTAGCGAATACTACTACTATTGAGTGACAGTATCCGAGAACTTGCATTCGAATGCCTGAGATTTCGATTAGCGAATACCACTACTAGTGAGTGAGAGTATCCGAGAACTTGCATTCGAAAGCATGAGACGTCAATTAGGGAATACTACTACTAGTGAGTGACAGTTTCCGAGAACTTGCATTATAATGCAAGAGATTTCGATTAGCAAATACTACTACTAGTGCGTGACAGTTTCCGAGAACTTGCATTCGAATGCAAGAGATTTCGATTAGCGAATACTACTACTAGGGAGTGACAGTTTCCGAGAACTCGCATTCGAATGCAAGAGACTTCGAGTAGCGAATACTACTACTAGTGAGTGACTGTATCCGAGAACTTGCATTCGAATGCAAGAGATTTCGATTAGCAAATACTACTACTAGTGAGTGACAGTTTCCGAGAACTTGCATTCGAATGCAAGAGATTTCAATTAGCGAATACTACTACTACTGAGTGACAGTATCCGAGAACTTGCATTCGAATGCAAGAGATTTCGATTAGCAAATACTACTACTAGTGAGTGACAGTTTCCGAGAACTTGCATTCGAATGCAAGAGATTTCGATTACCGAATACTACTACTAGTGAGTGACAGTATCCGAATTATTGCATTCGAATGCAAGAAATTTCGATTAGCGAATACTACTACTAGTGAGTGACAGTATCCGAAATATTGCATTCGAATGCATGAAATTTCGATTAGCGAATACTACTACTAGTGAGTGACAGTATCCGAATTATTACATTCGAATGCAAGAAATTTCGATTAGCGAATACTACTACTAGTGAGTGACAGTATCCGAGAACTTGCATTCGAATGCATGAGGTTTCGATTAGCGAATACTACTACTAGTGAGTGACAGTATCCGAGAACTTTCATTCGAATGCATGAGATTTCGGTTAGCGAATACTACTAATAGTGAGTGACAGTATCCGAGAACTTGCATTCGAATGCATGAGATTTCGGTTAGCGAATACTACTACTAGTGAGTGACAGTATCCGAATTATTGCTTTCGAATGCAAGAGATTTCGAATACTCAATACTACTACTAGTGAGTGAAAGTATCCGAGAACTCGCATTCGAACGCATGAGATTTCGATTAGCGAATACTACTACTAATGAGTGATAGTGTCCGAGAACTTGCATTCGAATGCATGAGATTTCGATTAGCGAATACTACTACTAGTGAGTGACAGTATCCGAGAACTTGCATTCGAATGCAAGAGATTTCGATTACTCAATACTACTAGTAGTGAGTGACAGTATCCGAGAACATGCATTCGAATGCATGAGATTTCGATTAGCGAATACTACTACTAGTGAGTGACAGTATCCGAATTATTGCATTCGAATGCAAGAGATTTGGATTAGCGAATACTACTACTAGTGAGTGACAGTATCCGAATTATTGCATTCGAATGCAAGAGATTTTGATTAGCGAATACTACTACTAGTGAGTGACAGTATCCGAGAACTTGCATTCGAATGCAATAGATTTCGATTAGCGAATACTACTACTAGCGAGTGACAGTATCCGAATTATTGCATTCGAATGCATGAGATTTCGATTAGCGAATATTACTACTAGTGAGTGACAGTATCCGAATTATTGCATTCGAATGCATGAAATTTCGATTAGCGAATACTACTACTATAGAGTGACAGTATCCGAATTATTGCATTCGAATGCAAGAGATTTCGATTTCTCAATACTACTACTAGTGAGTGACAGTTTCCGAGAACTTGCATTCGAATGCAAGAGATTTCGATTAGCGAATACCACTACTAGTGAGTGACAGTATCCGAATTATTGCATTCGAATGCATGAGATTTGATTAGCGAATACTACTACTAGTGAGTGACAGTATCCGAATTATTGCATTCGAATGCATGAAATTTCGATTAGCGAATACTACTACTAGTGAGGGACAGTATCCTAATTATTGCATTCGAATGCAACAAATTTCGATTAGCGAATACTACTACTAGTGAGTGACAGTATCCGAATTATTGCATTCGAATGCAAGAGATTTCGATTACTCAATACTACTACTAGTGAGTGAAAGTATCCGAGAACTTGCATTCGAATGCATGAGATTTCGATTAGCGAATACTACTACTAGTGAGTGATAGTATCCGAGAACTTGCATTCGAATGCATGAGATTTCCATTAGCGAATACTACTACTATTGAGTGACAGTATCCGAGAACTTGCATTCGAATGCCTGAGATTTCGATTAGCGAATACCACTACTAGTGAGTGAGAGTATCCGAGAACTTGCATTCGAAAGCATGAGACGTCAATTAGGGAATACTACTACTAGTGAGTGACAGTTTCCGAGAACTTGCATTATAATGCAAGAGATTTCGATTAGCAAATACTACTACTAGTGCGTGACAGTTTCCGAGAACTTGCATTCGAATGCAAGAGATTTCGATTAGCGAATACTACTACTAGGGAGTGACAGTTTCCGAGAACTCGCATTCGAATGCAAGAGACTTCGAGTAGCGAATACTACTACTAGTGAGTGACTGTATCCGAGAACTTGCATTCGAATGCAAGAGATTTCGATTAGCAAATACTACTACTAGTGAGTGACAGTTTCCGAGAACTTGCATTCGAATGCAAGAGATTTCAATTAGCGAATACTACTACTAGTGAGTGACAGTATCCGAGAACTTGCATTCGAATGCAAGAGATTTCGATTAGCAAATACTACTACTAGTGAGTGACAGTTTCCGAGAACTTGCATTCGAATGCAAGAGATTTCGATTACCGAATACTACTACTAGTGAGTGACAGTATCCGAATTATTGCATTCGAATGCAAGAAATTTCGATTAGCGAATACTAGTACTAGTGAGTGACAGTATCAGAAATATTGCATTCGAATGCATGAAATTTCGATTAGCGAATACTACTACTAGTGAGTGACAGTATCCGAATTATTGCATTCGAATGCAAGAAATTTCGATTAGCGAATACTACTACTAGTGAGTGACAGTATCCGAGAACTTGCATTCGAATGCATGAGGTTTCGATTAGCGAATACTACTACTAGTGAGTGACAGTATCCGAGAACTTTCATTCGAATGCATGAGATTTCGGTTAGCGAATACTACTAATAGTGAGTGACAGTATCCGAGAACTTGCATTCGAATGCATGAGATTTCGGTTAGCGAATACTACTACTAGTGAGTGACAGTATCCGAATTATTGCTTTCGAATGCAAGAGATTTCGAATACTCAATACTACTACTAGTGAGTGAAAGTATCCGAGAACTCGCATTCGAACGCATGAGATTTCGATTAGCGAATACTACTACTAATGAGTGATAGTGTCCGAGAACTTGCATTCGAATGCATGAGATTTCGATTAGCGAATACTACTACTAGTGAGTGACAGTATCCGAGAACTTGCATTCGAATGCAAGAGATTTCGATTACTCAATACTACTAGTAGTGAGTGACAGTATCCGAGAACTTGCATTCGAATGCATGAGATTTCGATTAGCGAATACTACTACTAGTGAGTGACAGTATCCGAGAACATGCATTCGAATGCATGAGATTTCGATTAGCGAATACTACTACTAGTGAGTGACAGTATCAGAATTATTGCATTCGAATGCAAGAGATTTGGATTAGCGAATACTACTACTAGTGAGTGACAGTATCCGAATTATTGCATTCGAATGCAAGAGATTTTGATTAGCGAATACTACTACTAGTGAGTGACAGTATCCGAGAACTTGCATTCGAATGCAATAGATTTCGATTAGCGAATACTACTACTAGCGAGTGACAGTATCCGAGAACTAGCATTCGAATGCAAGAGATTTCGATTAGCAAATACTACTACTAGTGAGTGACAGTTTCCGAGAACTTGCATTCGAATGCAAGAGATTGCGATTAGCGAATACTACTACTAGTGGGTGACAGTATCCGAATTATTGCATTCGAATGCAAGAGATTTCGATTAGCGAATACTACTACTAGTGAGTGACAGTATCCGAATTATTGCATTCGAATGCATGAAATTTTGATTAGCGAATACTACTACTAGTGAGTGACAGTTTCCGAATTATTGCATTCGAATGCAAGAAATTTCGATTAGCGAATACTACTACTAGTGAGTGATAGTATCCGAGAACTTGCGTTCGAATGCATGAGATTTCGATTAGCGAATACTACTACTAGTGAGTGACAGTATCCGAGAACTTGCATTCGAATGCAAGAGATTTGGATTAGCGAATACTACTACTAGTGAGTGACAGTATCCGAGAACTTGCATTCGAATGCATGAGATTTCGGTTAGCGAATACTACTACTAGTGGGTGACACTATCCGAATTATTGCATTCGAATGCAAGAGATTTCGATTAGCGAATACTACTACTAGTGAGTGACAGTATCCGAGAACTTACATTCGAATGCAAGAGATTTCGATTACTCAATACTACTACTAGTGAGTGACAGTATCCGAGAACTTGCATTCGAATGCATGAGATTTGGATTAGCGAATACTACTACTAGTGAGTGATAGTATCCGAGAACTTGCGTTCGAATGCATGAGATTTCGATTAGCGAATACTACTACTAGTGAGTGACAGTATCCGAGAACTTGCATTCGAATGCAAGAGATTTCGATTACTCAATACTAGTGCTAGTGAGTGACAGTATCCGAGAACTTGCATTCGAATGCATGAGATTTCGATTAGCGAATACTACTACTAGTGAGTGACAGTATCCGAATTATTGCATTCGAATGCAAGAGATTTCGAATACTCAATACTACTACTAGTGAGTGAAAGTATCCGAGAACTTGCATTCGAATGCATGAGATTTCGATTAGCGAATACTACTACTAATGAGTGATAGTATCCGAGAACTTGCATTCGAATGCATGAGATTTCGATAGCGAATACTACTACTAGTGAGTGACAGTATCCAAGAACTTGCATTCGAATGCAAGAGATTTCGATTACTCAATACTACTAGTAGTGAGTGACAGTATCCGAGAACTTGCATTCGAATGCATGAGATTTCGATTAGCGAATACTACTACTAGTGAGTGACAGTATCCGAGAACATGCATTCGAATGCATGAGATTTCGATTAGCGAATACTACTACTAGTGAGTGACAGTATCCGAATTATTGCATTCGAATGCAAGAGATTTGGATTAGCGAATACTACTACTAGTGAGTGACAGTATCCGAAATATTGCATTCGAATGCAAGAGATTTCGATTAGCGAATGCTACTACTAGTGAGTGACAGTTTCCGAATTATTGCTTTCGAATGCAAGAGATTTCGAATACTCAATACTACTACTAGTGAGTGAAAGTATCCGAGAACTTGCATTCGAATGCATGAGATTTCGATTAGCGAATACTACTACTAATGAGTGATAGTATCTGAGAACTTGCATTCGAATGCATGAGATTTCGATTAGCGAATACTACTAGTGAGTGATAGTATCCGAGAACTTGCATTCGAATGCATGAGATTTCGATTAGCGAATACGATTAGAATTGAGTGACAGTATCCGAGAACTTGCATTCGAATGCAAGAGATTTCGATTAGCGAATACTACTACTACTATTGATTGACAGTATCCGAGAACTTGCGTTCGAATGCATGAGATTTCGATTAGCGAATACTACTACTAGTGAGTGACAGTATCCGAGAACTAGCATTCGAATGCAAGAGATTTCGATTACTCAATACTACTGCTAGTGAGTGACAGTATCCGAGAACTTGCATTCGAATGCATGAGATTTCGATTAGCGAATACTACTACTAGTGAGGGACAGTATCCGAGAACTTGCATTCGAATGCATGAGATTTCGGTTAGCGAATACTACTACTAGTGAGTGACAGTATCCGAATTATTGCATTCGAATGCAAGAGATTTCCATTAGCGAATACTATTACTAGTGAGTGACAGTATCCGAGAACTTGCATTCGAATGCAAGAGATTTCGATTAGCGAATACTACAACTAGTGAGTGACAGTATCCGAGAACTTGCATTCGAATGCAAGAGATTTCGATAAGCGAATACTACTACTAGTGAGTGACAGTATCCGAGAACTTGCATTCGAATGCAAGAGATTTCGATTACTCAATACTACTACTAGTGACTGACAGTATCCGAGAACTTGCATTCGAATGCATGAGATTTCGATTAGCGAATACTACTACTAGTGTGTGACAGTATCTGAGAACTTGCATTCGATGCATGAGATTTCGATTAGCGAATACTACTACTAGTGAGTGACAGTATCCGAGAACTTGCATTCGAATGCATGAAATTTCGATTAGCAAATACTACTACTAGTGAGTGACAGTATCCAAGAACTTGCATTCGAATGCATGAAATTTCGATTAGCGAATACTACTACTAGTGAGTGACAGTATCCGAGAACTTGCATTCGAATGCATGGGATTTCGATTAGCGAATACTACTACTAGTGAGTGACAGTATCCGAGAACTTGCATTCGAATGCATGAAATTTCGATTAACGAATACTACTACTAGTGAGTGACAGTATCCGAATTATTGCATTCGAATGCAAGAGATTTCGATTAGCGAATACTACTACTAGTGAGTGACAGTATCCGAGAACTTGCAAACGAATGCAAGAGATTTCGATTAGCGAATACTACTACTAGTGAGTGACAGTATCCGAGAACTTGCATTCGAATGCCAGTGATTTCGATTAGCGAATACTACTACTAGCGAGTGACAGTATCCGTGAACTTGCATTCGAATGCAAGAGATTTCGATTAGCAAATACTACTACTAGTGAGTGACAGTTTCCAAGAACTTGCATTCGAATGCAAGAGATTTAGATTAGCGAATTCTACTACTAGTGAGTGACAGTATTCGAATTATTGCATTCGAATGCATGAGATTTGAATAGCGAATACTACTACTAGTGAGGGACAGTATCCGAATTATTGCATTCGAATGCAAGAAATTTCGATTACTCAATACTACTACTAGTGAGTGAAAGTATCCGAGAACTTGCATTCGAATGCATGAGATTTCGATTAGCGAACACTACTACTAGTGAGTGATAGTATCCGAGAACTTGCATTCGAATGCATGAGATTTCGATTAGCGAATACTACTACTATTGAGTGACAGTATCCGAGAACTTGCATTGGAATGCATGAGATTTCGATTAGCGTATACTACTACTAGTGAGTGACAGTATCCGAGAACTTGCATTCGAATGCATGAGATTTCGGTTAGCGAATACTACTACTAGTGAGTGACAGTATCCGAATTGTTGCATTCGAATGCAAGAGATTACGATTAGCGAATACTACTACTAGTGAGTGACAATATCCGAGAACTTGCATTCGAATGCAAGAGATTTCGATTACTCAATACTACTACTAGTGAGTGACAGTATCCGAGACCTTGCATTCGAATGCATGAGATTTGGATTAGCGAATACTACTACTAGTGAGTGATAGTATCCGAGAACTTGCGCTCGAATGCATGAGATTACGATTAGCGAATACCACTACTAGTGAGGGACAGTATCCGAGAACTTGCATTCGAATGCAAGAGATTTCGATTACTCAATATTACTGCTAGTGAGTGACAGTATCCGAGAACTTTCATTCGAATGCATGAGATTTCGATTAGCGAATACTACTACTAGTGAGTGACAGTATCCGAGAACTTGCAGTCCAATGCATGAGATTTCGATTAGCGAATACTACTACTAGTGAGTGACAGTATCCGAATTATTGCATTCGAATGCAAGAGATTTCGATTAGCGAATACTACTACTAGTGAGTGACAGTATCCGAGAACTTGCATTCGAATGCAAGAGATTTCGATTAGCGAATACTACTACTAGTGAGTGACAGTATCCGAGAACTTGCATTCGAATGCAAGAGATTTGCATTAGCGATTACTACTACTAGTGAGTGACAGTATCCGAGAACTTGCATTCGAATGCAAGAGATTTCGATAAGCGAATACTGCTACTAGTGAGTGACAGTATCCGAGAACTTGCATTCGAATGCAAGAGATTTCGATTACTCAATACTACTACTAGTGAGTGACAGTATCCGAGAACTTGCATTCGAATGCATGAGATTTCGCATAGCGAATACTACTACTACTGAGTGACAGTATCCGAGAACTTGCATTCGATGCATGAGATTTCGATTAGCGAATACTACTACTAGTGAGTGACAGTATCCGAGAATTTGCATTCGAATGCAAGAAATTTCGATTACCGAATACTACTACTAGTGAGTGACACTATCCGAGAACTTGCATTCGAATGCATGAAATTTCGATTAGCGAATACTACTACTAATGAGTGACAGTATCCAAGAACTTGCATTCGAATGCATGAAATTTCGATTAGCGAATACTACTACTAGTGAGTGACAGTATCCGAGAACTTGCATTCGAATGCATGGGATTTCGATTAGCGAATACTACTACTAGTGAGTGACAGTATCCGAGAACTTGCATTCGAATACATGAAATTTCGATTAGCGAATACTACTACTAGTGAGTGACAGTATCCGAATTATTGCATTCGAATGCAAGAGATTTCGATTAGCGAATACTACTACTAGTGAGTGACAGTATCCGAATTATTGCATTCGAATGCAAGAGATTTCGATTAGCGAATGCTACTACTAGTGAGTGACAGTATCCGAGAACTTGCATTCGAATGCAAGAGATTTCGATTAGCAAATACTACTACTAGTGAGTGACAGTTTCCGAGAACTTGCATTCGAATGCAAGAGATTGCGATTAGCGAATACTACTACTAGTGAGTGACAGTATCCGAATTATTTCATTCGAATGCATGAGATTTCGATTAGCGAATACTACTACTAGTGAGTGACAGTATCCGAATTATTGCATTCGAATGCATGAAATTTTGATTAGCGAATACTACTACTAGTGAGTGACAGTATCCGAATTATTGCATTCGAATGCAAGAAATTTCGATTAGCGAATACTACTACTAGTGAGTGACAGTATCCGAATTATTGCATTCGAATGCAAGAGATTTCGATTACTCAATACTACTACTAGTGAGTGAAAGTGTCCGAGAACTTGCATTCGAATGCATGAGATTTCGATTAGCGAATACTACTACTAGTGAGTGATAGTATCCGAGAACTTGCATTCGAATGCATGAGATTTCTGTAGCGAATACTACTACTATTGAGTGACAGTATCCGAGAACTTGCATTCGAATGCATGAGATTTCGATTAGCGAATACTACTACTAGTGAGTGACAGTATCAGAGAACTTGCATTCGAATGCATGAGATTTCGGTTAGCGAATACTACTACTAGTGAGTGACAGTATCCGAATTATTGCATTCGAATGCAAGAGATTTCGATTAGCGAATACTACTACTAGTGAGTGACAGTATCCGAGAACTTGCATTCGAATGCATGAGATTTCGATTAGCGAATACTACTACTAGTGAGTGACAGTATCCGAGAACTTGCATTCGAATGCATGAGATTTCGGTTAGCGAAATCTACTACTAGTGAGTGACAGTATCCGAGAACTTGCATTCGAATGCATGAGATTTCGGTTAGCGAATACTACTACTAGTGAGTGACAGTATCCGAATTATTGCATTCGAATGCAAGAGATTTCGTTTACTCAATACTACTACTAGTGAGTGAAAGTATCCGAGAACTTGCATTCGAATGCATGAGATTTCGATTAGCGAATACTACTACTAGTGAGTGATAGTATCCGAGAACTTGCATTCGAATGCATGAGATTTCGATTAGCGAATACTACTACTAGTGAGTGACAGTATCCGAGAACTTGCATTCGAATGCAAGAGATTTCGAATACTCAATACCACTACTAGTGAGTGACAGTATCCGAGAACTTGCATTCGAATGCATGAGATTTCGATTAGCGAATACTACTACTAGTGAGTGACAGTATCCGTGAACATGCATTCGAATGCATGAGATTTCGATTAGCGAATACTACTAGTGAGTGACAGTATCCGAATTATTGCATTCGAATGCAAGAGATTTGGATTAGCGAATACTACCACTAGTGAGTGACAGTATCCGAATTATTGCATTCGAATGCAAGAGATTTCGATTAGCGAATACTACTACCAGTGAGTGACAGTATCCGAGAACTTGCATTCGAATGCAAGAGATTTCGATTAGCGAATACTACTACTAGCGAGTGACTGTATCCCAGAACTTGCATTCGAATGCAAGAGATTTCGATTAGCGAATACTACTACTAGTGAGTGACAGTTTCCGAGAACTTGCATTCGAATGCAAGAGATTGCGATTAGCGAATACTACTACTAGTGAGTGACAGTATTAGAATTATTGCATTCGAATGCATGAGATTTCGATTAGCGAATACTACTACTAGTGAGTGACAGTATCCGAATTATTGCATTCGAATGCATGAAATTTCGATTAGCGAATACTACTACTAGTGAGTGACAGTATCCGAATTATTGGATTCGAATGCAAGAAATTTCGGTTAGCGAATACTACTACTAGTGAGTGATAGTATCCGAGAACTTGCATTCGAATGCATGAGATTTCGATTAGCGAATACTACTACTATTGAGTGACAGTATCCGAGAACTTGCATTCGAATGCATGAGATTTCGATTAGCGAATACCACTACTAGTGAGTGAGAGTATCCGAGAACTTGCATTCGAAAGCATGAGACGTCAATTAGGGAATACTACTACTAGTGAGTGACAGTTTCCGAGAACTTGCATTATAATGCAAGAGATTTCGATTAGCAAATACTACTACTAGTGCGTGACAGTTTCCGAGAACTTGCATTCGAATGCAAGAGATTTCGATTAGCGAATACTACTACTAGGGAGTGACAGTTTCCGAGAACTCGCATTCTTATGCAAGAGACTTCGAGTAGCGGATACTACTACTAGTGAGTGACTGTATCCGAGAACTTGCATTCGAATGCAAGAGATTTCGATTAGCAAATACTACTACTAGTGAGTGACAGTTTCCGAGAACTTGCATTCGAATGCAAGAGATTTCAATTAGCGAATACTACTACTAGTGAGTGACAGTATCCGAGAACTTGCATTCGAATGCAAGAGATTTCGATTGGCAAATACTACTACTAGTGAGTGACAGTTTCCGAGAACTTGCATTCGAATGCAAGAGATTTCGATTACCGAATACTACTACTAGTGAGTGACAGTATCCGAATTATTGCATTCGAATGCAAGAAATTTCGATTAGCGAATACTACTACTAGTGAGTGACAGTATCCGAAATATTGCATTCGAATGCATGAAATTTCGATTAGCGAATACTACTACTAGTGAGTGACAGTATCCGAATTATTGCATTCGAATGCAAGAAATTTCGATTAGCGAATACTACTACTAGTGAGTGACAGTATGCGAGAACTTGCATTCGAATGCATGAGGTTTCGATTAGCGAATACTACTACTAGTGAGTGACAGTATCCGAGAACTTTCATTCGAATGCATGAGATTTCGGTTAGCGAATACTACTAATAGTGAGTGACAGTATCCGAGAACTTGCATTCGAATGCATGAGATTTCGGTTAGCGAATACTACTACTAGTGAGTGACAGTATCCGAATTATTGCTTTCGAATGCAAGAGATTTCGAATACTCAATACTACTACTAGTGAGTGAAAGTATCCGAGAACTTGCATTCGAATGCATGAGATTTCGATTAGCGAATACTACTACTAGTGAGTGATAGTATCCGAGAACTTGCATTCGAATGCATGAGATTTCGATTAGCGAATACTACTACTAGTGAGTGACAGTATCCGAGAACTTGCATTCGAATGCAAGAGATTTCGAATACTCAATACCACTACTAGTGAGTGACAGTATCCGAGAACTTGCATTCGAATGCATGAGATTTCGATTAGCGAATACTACTACTAGTGAGTGACAGTATCCGTGAACATGCATTCGAATGCATGAGATTTCGATTAGCGAATACTACTAGTGAGTGACAGTATCCGAATTATTGCATTCGAATGCAAGAGATTTGGATTAGCGAATACTACCACTAGTGAGTGACAGTATCCGAATTATTGCATTCGAATGCAAGAGATTTCGATTAGCGAATACTACTACCAGTGAGTGACAGTATCCGAGAACTTGCATTCGAATGCAAGAGATTTCGATTAGCGAATACTACTACTAGCGAGTGACTGTATCCGAGAACTTGCATTCGAATGCAAGAGATTTCGATTAGCGAATACTACTACTAGTGAGTGACAGTTTCCGAGAACTTGCATTCGAATGCAAGAGATTGCGATTAGCGAATACTACTACTAGTGAGTGACAGTATCCGAATTATTGCATTCGAATGCATGAGATTTCGATTAGCGAATACTACTACTAGTGAGTGACAGTATCCGAATTATTGCATTCGAATGCATGAAATTTCGATTAGCGAATACTACTACTAGTGAGTGACAGTATCCGAATTATTGGATTCGAATGCAAGAAATTTCGGTTAGCGAATACTACTACTAGTGAGTGATAGTATCCGAGAACTTGCATTCGAATGCATGAGATTTCGATTAGCGAATACTACTACTATTGAGTGACAGTATCCGAGAACTTGCATTCGAATGCATGAGATTTCGATTAGCGAATACCACTACTAGTGAGTGAGAGTATCCGAGAACTTGCATTCGAAAGCATGAGACGTCAATTAGGGAATACTACTACTAGTGAGTGACAGTTTCCGAGAACTTGCATTATAATGCAAGAGATTTCGATTAGCAAATACTACTACTAGTGCGTGACAGTTTCCGAGAACTTGCATTCGAATGCAAGAGATTTCGATTAGCGAATACTACTACTAGGGAGTGACAGTTTCCGAGAACTCGCATTCTTATGCAAGAGACTTCGAGTAGCGGATACTACTACTAGTGAGTGACTGTATCCGAGAACTTGCATTCGAATGCAAGAGATTTCGATTAGCAAATACTACTACTAGTGAGTGACAGTTTCCGAGAACTTGCATTCGAATGCAAGAGATTTCAATTAGCGAATACTACTACTAGTGAGTGACAGTATCCGAGAACTTGCATTCGAATGCAAGAGATTTCGATTAGCAAATACTACTACTAGTGAGTGACAGTTTCCGAGAACTTGCATTCGAATGCAAGAAATTTCGATTAGCGAATACTACTACTAGTGAGTGACAGTATCCGAAATATTGCATTCGAATGCATGAAATTTCGATTAGCGAATACTACTACTAGTGAGTGACAGTATCCGAATTATTGCATTCGAATGCAAGAAATTTCGATTAGCGAATACTACTACTAGTGAGTGACAGTATCCGAGAACTTGCATTCGAATGCATGAGGTTTCGATTAGCGAATACTACTACTAGTGAGTGACAGTATCCGAGAACTTTCATTCGAATGCATGAGATTTCGGTTAGCGAATACTACTAATAGTGAGTGACAGTATCCGAGAACTTGCATTCGAATGCATGAGATTTCGGTTAGCGAATACTACTACTAGTGAGTGACAGTATCCGAATTATTGCTTTCGAATGCAAGAGATTTCGAATACTCAATACTACTACTAGTGAGTGAAAGTATCCGAGAACTTGCATTCGAACGCATGAGATTTCGATTAGCGAATACTACTACTAATGAGTGATAGTGTCCGAGAACTTGCATTCGAATGCATGAGATTTCGATTAGCGAATACTACTACTAGTGAGTGACAGTATCCGAGAACTTGCATTCGAATGCAAGAGATTTCGATTACTCAATACTACTAGTAGTGAGTGACAGTATCCGAGAACTTGCATTCGAATGCATGAGATTTCGATTAGCGAATACTACTACTAGTGAGTGACAGTATCCGAGAACATGCATTCGAATGCATGAGATTTCGATTAGCGAATACTACTACTAGTGAGTGACAGTATCCGAATTATTGCATTCGAATGCAAGAGATTTGGATTAGCGAATACTACTACTAGTGAGTGACAGTATCCGAATTATTGCATTCGAATGCAAGAGATTTTGATTAGCGAATACTACTACTAGTGAGTGACAGTATCCGAGAACTTGCATTCGAATGCAATAGATTTCGATTAGCGAATACTACTACTAGCGAGTGACAGTATCCGAGAACTTGCATTCGAATGCAAGAGATTTCGATTCGCAAATACTACTACTAGTGAGTGACAGTTTCCGAGAACTTGCATTCGAATGCAAGAGATTGCGATTAGCGAATACTACTACTAGTGAGTGACAGTATCCGAATTATTGCATTCGAATGCATGAGATTTCGATTAGCGAATACTACTACTAGTGAGTGACAGTATCCGAATTATTGCATTCGAATGCAAGAGATTTCGATTACTCAATACTACTACTAGTGAGTGAAAGTGTCCGAGAACTTGCATTCGAATGCATGAGATTTCGATTAGCGAATACTACTAGTGAGTGATAGTATCCGAGAACTTGCATTCGAATGCATGAGATTTCGATTAGCGAATACTATTAGAATTGAGTGACAGTATCTAAGAACTTGCATTCGAATGCAAGAGATTTGGATTAGCGAATACTACTACTAGTGAGTGACAGTATCCGAGAACTTGCATTCGAATGCATGAGATTTCGGTTAGCGAATACTACTACTAGTGGGTGACACTATCCGAATTATTGCATTCGAATGCAAGAGACTTCGATTAGCGAATACTACTACTAGTGAGTGACAGTATCCGAATTATTGCATTCGAATGCATGAAATTTCGATTAGCAAATACTACTACTAGTGAGTGACAGTATCCCAGAACTTGCATTCGAATGCATGAAATTTCGATTAGCGAGTACTACAACTAGTGAGTGACAGTATCCGAATTATTGCATTCGAATGCAGGAGATTTCGATTAGCGAATACTACTACTAGTGAGTGATAGTATCCGAATTATTGCATTCGAATGCAAGAGATTTCGATTAGCGAATACTACTACTAGTGAGTGACAGTATCCGAATTATTGCTTTCGAATGCATGAAATTTCGATTAGCAAATACTACTACTAGTGAGTGAACGTATCCCAGAACTTGCATTCTAATGCATGAAATTTCGATTAGCGATTACTACTACCAGTGAGTGACAGTATCCCAGAACTTGCATTCGAATGCATGAAATTTCGATTAGCGAATACTACTACTAGTGAGTGACAGTATCCGAATTATTGCATTCGAATGCATGAAATTTCGATTAGCGAATACTACTACTAGTGAGTGACAGTATCCGAATTATTGCATTCGAATGCATGAAATTTCGATTAGCGAATACTACTACTAGTGAGTGACAGTATCCGAATTATTGCATTCGCATGCATGAAATTTTGATTAGCGAATACTACTACTAGTGAGTGACAGTATCCCAGAACTTGCATTCGAATGCATGAAATTTCGATTAGCGAATACTACTACTAGTGAGTGACAGTATCCGAGAACTTGCATTCGAATGCATGAGATTTCGTTTAGCGAATACTATTACTAGTGAGTGACAGTATCCGAGAACTTGCATTCGAATGCATGAGATTTCGATTAGCGAATACTACTAGTAGTGAGTGACAGTATCCGAGAACTTGCATTCGAATGCATGAGCTTTCGATTAGCGAATACTACTACTAGTGAGTGACAGTATCCGAATTATTGCATTCGAATGCAAGAGATTTCGATTAGCGAATACTACTACTAGTGAGTGACAGTATCCGAATTATTGCATTCTAATGCAAGAGATTTCGATTCGCGAATACTACTACTAGTGAGTGACAGTATCCGAGAACTTGCATTCGAATGCATGAAATTTCGATTAGCGAATACTACTACTAGTGAGTGACAGAGTCCGAGAACTTGCATTCGAATGCATGAGATTTCGATTAGCGAATACTACTACTAGTAAGTGACAGTATCCGAATTATTGCATTCGAATGCATGAAATTTCGATTAGCGAATACTACTACTAGTGGGTGACAGTATCCGAATTATTGAATTCGAGTGCATGAAATTTCGATTAGCGAGTACTACTACTAGTGACTGATAGTATCCGAATTATTGCATTCGAATGCAAGAGAATTCGATTAGCGTATACTACTACTAGTGAGTGACAGTATCCGAATTATAGCATTCGAATGCATGAAAATTCGATTAGCGAATACTACTACTAGTGAGTGACAGTATCCGAATTATTGCATTCGAATGCATGAGATTTCGATTAGCGAATACTTCTACTAGTGAGTGACAGTATCCGAATTATTGCATTCGAATGCATGAAATTTCGATTAGCGAATACTACTACTAGTGAGTGACAGTATCCCAGAACTTGCATTCTAAATCATGAAATTTCGATTAGCGAATACTACTACTAGTGAGTGACAGTATCCCACAACTTGCATTCGAATGCATGAAATTTCGATTAGCGAATACTACTACTAGTGAGTGACAGTATCCGAATTATTGCATTCGAATGCATGAAATTTCGATTAGCGAATACTACTACTAGTGAGTGACAGTATCCCAGAACTTGCATTCGAATGCATGAAATTTCGATTAGCAAATACTACTACTAGTGAGTGACAGTATCCGAATTATTGCATTCGAACGCATGAAATTTCGATTAGCGAGTACTAGTTCTAGTGAGTGACAGTATCCGAATTATTGCATTCGAATGCATCAAATTTCGATTAGCGAATACTACTACTAGTGAGTGACAGTATCCGAATTATTGCATTTGAATGCATGAAATTTCGATTAGCGATTACTACTACTAGTGAGTGACAGTATCCCAGAACTTGCATTCGAATTTAAGAAACTTCGATTAGTGAATACTACTACTAGTGAGTGACAGTATCCGAGAACTTGCATTCGAATGCATGAGATTTCGATTAGCGAACACTACTACTAGTGAGTGACAGTATCCGAATTATTGCATTCGAATGCAAGAGATTTCGATTAGCGAATACTACTACTAGTGAGTGACAGTATCCGAATTATTGCATTCGAATGCATGAAATTTCGATTAGCAAATACTACTACTAGTGAGTGAACGTATCCCAGAACTTGCATTCTAATGCATGAAATTTCGATTAGCGATTACTACTACCAGTGAGTGACAGTATCCCAGAACTTGCATTCGAATGCATGAAATTTCGATTAGCGAATACTACTACTAGTGAGTGACAGTATCCGAATTATTGCATTCGAATGCATGAAATTTCTATTAGCGAATACTACTACTAGTGAGTGACAGTATCCGAATTATTGCATTCGAATGCATGAAATTTCGATTAGCGAATACTACTACTAGTGAGTGACAGTATCCGAATTATTGCATTCGCATGCATGAAATTTCGATTAGCGAATACTACTACTAGTGAGTGACAGTATCCCAGAACTTGCTTTCGAATGCATGAAATTTCGATTAGCGAGTACTACTACTAGTGAGTGACAGTATCCGAGAACTTGCATTCGAATACATGAGATTTCGATTAGCGAATACTACTACTAGTGAGTGACAGTATCCGAGAACTTGCATTCGAATGCATGAGATTTCGTTTAGCGAATACTATTACTAGTGAGTGACAGTATCCGAGAACTTGCATTCGAATGCATGAGATTTCGATTAGCGAATACTACTAGTAGTGAGTGACAGTATCCGAGAACTTGCATTCGAATGCATGAGCTTTCGATTAGCGAATACTACTACTAGTGAGTGACAGTATCCGAATTATTGCATTCGAATGCAAGAGATTTCGATTAGCGAATACTACTACTAGTGAGTGACAGTATCCGAATTATTGCATTCGAATGCATGAAATTTCGATTAGCGAATATAACTACTAGTGAGTGACAGTATCCGAATTATTGCATTCTAATGCAAGAGATTTCGATTCGCGAATACTACTACTAGTGAGTGACAGTATCCGAGAACTTGCATTCGAATGCATGAGATTTCGATTAGCGAATACTACTACTAGTAAGTGACAGTATCCGAATTATTGCATTCGAATGCATGAAATTTCGATTAGCGAATACTACTACTAGTGGGTGACAGTATCCGAATTATTGCATTCGAGTGCATGAAATTTCGATTAGCGAGTACTACTACTAGTGACTGATAGTATCCGAATTATTGCATTCGAATGCAAGAGAATTCGATTAGCGTATACTACTACTAGTGAGTGACAGTATCCGAATTATAGCATTCGAATGCATGAAATTTCGATTAGCGAATACCACTACTAGTGTGTGACAGTATCCGAATTATTGCATTCGAATGCATGAGATTTCGATTAGCGAATTCTTCTACTAGTGAGTGACAGTATCCGAATTATTGCATTCGAATGCATGAAATTTCGATTAGCGAATACTACTACTAGTGAGTGACAGTATCCGAATTATTGCATTCGAATGCATGAAATTTCGATTAATAAATACTACTACTAGTGAGTGACAGTATTCGAATTATTGCATTCGAACGCATGAAATTTCGATTAGCGAGTACTACTACTAGTGAGTGACGGTATCCGAGAACTTGCATTCGAATGCATGAGATTTCGATTAGCGAATACTCCTACTAGTGAGTGACAGTATCCGAATTATTGCATTCGAATGCATGAGATTTCGATTAGCGAATACTACTACTAGTGAGTGACAGTATCCAAGAACTTGCATTCGAATGCATCAAATTTCGATTAGCGAATACTACTACTAGTCGGTGACAGTATCCGAATAATTGCATTCGAATGCATGAAATTTCGATTAGCGAATACTACTACTAGTGAGTGACAGTATCCCAGAACTTGCATTCGAATGCACGAAATTTCGACTAGCGAAACTACTACTATTGAGTGACAGTATCCGAGAACTTGTATTCGAATGCATGAGATTTCAATTACCGAATCCTACTACTAGTGAGTGACAGTATCCGAATTATTGCATTCGAATGCAAGAGATTTCGATTAGCGAATACTACCTCTAGTGAGTGACAGTATCCGAATTATTGCATTCGAATGCATGAAATTTCGATTAGCAAATACTACTACTAGTGAGTGACAGTATCCCAGAACTTGCATTCTAAATCATGAAATTTCGATTAGCGAATACTACTACTAGTGAGTGACAGTATCCGAGAACTTGCATTCGAATGCATGAGATTTCGATTAGCGAACACTACTACTAGTGAGTGACAGTATCCGAATTATTGCATTCGAATGCAAGAGATTTCGATTAGCGAATACTACTACTAGTGAGTGACAGTATCCGAATTATTGCATTCGAATGCATGAAATTTCGATTAGCAAATACTACTACTAGTGAGTGAACGTATCCCAGAACTTGCACTCTAATGCATGAAATTTCGATTAGCGATTACTACTACCAGTGAGTGACAGTATCCCAGAACTTGCATTCGAATGCATGAAATTTCGATTAGCGAATACTACTACTAGTGAGTGACAGTATCCGAATTATTGCATTCGAATGCATGAAATTTCGATTAGCGAATACTACTACTAGTGAGTGACAGTATCCGAATTATTGCATTCGAATGCATGAAATTTCGATTAGCGAATACTACTACTAGTGAGTGACAGTATCCGAATTATTGCATTCGAATGGATGAAATTTCGATTAGCGAATACTACTACTAGTGAGTGACAGTATCCCAGAACTTGCATTCGAATGCATGAAATTTCGATTAGCGAGTACAACTACCAGTGAGTGACAGTATCCGAGAACTTGCATTCGAATACATGAGATTTCGATTAGCGAATACTACTACTAGTGAGTGACAGTATCCGAGAACTTGCATTCGAATGCATGAGATTTCGTTTAGCGAATACTATTACTAGTGAGTGAGAGTATCCGAGAACTTGCATTCGAATGCATGAGATTTCGATTAGCGAATACTACTACTAGTGAGTGACAGTATCCGAGAACTTGCATTCGAATGCATGAGCTTTCGATTAGCGAATACTACTACTAGTGAGTGACAGAATCCGAATTATTGCATTCGAATGCAAGAGATTTCGATTAGCGAATACTACTACTAGTGAGTGACAGTATCCGAATTATTGCATTCGAATGCATGAAATTTCGATTAGCGAATACTACTACTAGTGAGTGACAGTATCCGAATTATTGCATTCTAATGCAAGAGATTTCGATTCGCGAATACTACTACTAGTGAGTGACAGTATCCGAATTATTGCATTCGAATGCATGAAATTTCGATTAGCGAATACTACTACTAGTGAGTGACAGTATCCGAGAACTTGCATTCGAATGCATGAGATTTCGATTAGCGAAGACTACTACTAGTAAGTGACAGTATCCGAATTATTGCATTCGAATGCATGAAATTTCGATTAGCGAATACTACTACTAGTGGGTGACAGTATCCGAATTATTGCATTCGAGTGCATGAAATTTCGATTAGCGAGTACTACTACTAGTGACTGACAGTATCCGAATTATTGCATTCGAATGCAAGAGAATTCGATTAGCGTATACTACTACTAGTGAGTGACAGTATCCGAATTATTGCATTCGAATGCATGAAATTTCGATTAGCGAATACTACTACTAGTGAGTGAGAGTATCCGAATTATTGCATTCGAATGCATGAGATTTCGATTAGCGAATACTTCTACTAGTGAGTGACAGTATCCGAATTATTGCATTCGAATGCATGAAATTTCGATTTGCGAATACTACTACTAGTGAGTGACAGTATTCGAATTATTGCATTCGAACGCATGAAATTTCGATTAGCGAGTACTACTACTAGTGAGTGACGGTATCCGAGAACTTGCATTCGAATGCATGAGATTTCGATTAGCGAATACTACTACTAGTGAGTGACAGTATCCGAATTATTGCATTCGAATGCATGAGATTTCGATTAGCGAATACTACTACTAGTGCGTGACAGTATCCAAGAACTTGCATTCGAATGCATCAAATTTCGATTAGCGAATACTACTACTAGTCGGTGACAGTATCCGAATAATTGCATTCGAATGCATGAAATTTCGATTAGCGAATACTACTACTAGTGAGTGACAGTATCCCAGAACTTGCATTCGAATGCACGAAATTTCGACTAGCGAATACTACTACTATTGAGTGACAGTATTTGAGAACTTGTATTCGAATGCATGAGATTTCAATTAGCGAATCCTACTACTAGTGAGTGACAGTATCCGAATTATTGCATTCGAATGCATGAAATTTCGATTAGCAAATACTACTACTAGTGAGTGACAGTATCCCAGAACTTGCATTCTAAATCATGAAATTTCGATTAGCGAATACTACTACTAGTGAGTGACAGTATCCCACAACTTGCAATCGAATGCATGAAATTTCGATTAGCGAATACTACTACTAGTGAGTGACAGTATCCGAATTATTGCATTCGAATGCATGAAATTTCGATTAGCGAATACTACTACTAGTGAGTGACAGTATCCCAGAACTTGCATTCGAATGCATGAAATTTCGATTAGCGAGTACTACAACTAGTGAGTGACAGTATCCGAATTATTGCATCCGAATGCAGGAGATTTCGATTAGCGAATACTATTACTAGTGAGTGATAGTATCCGAATTATTGCATTCGAATGCATGAAATTTCGATTAGGGAGTACTAGTTCTAGTGGGTGACAGTATCCGAATTATTGCATTCGAATGCATCAAATTTCGATTAGCGAATACTACTACTAGTGAGTGACAGTATCCGAATTATTGCATTTGAATGCATGAAATTTCGATTAGCGATTACTACTACTAGTGAGTGACAGTATCCCAGAACTTGCATTCGAATGCATGAAATTTCGATTAGTGAATACTACTACTAGTGAGTGACAGTATCCGAGAACTTGCATTCGAATGCATGAGATTTCGATTAGCGAACACTACTACTAGTGAGTGACAGTATCCGAATTATTGCATTCGAATGCAAGAGATTTCGATTAGCGAATACTACTACTAGTGAGTGACAGTATCCGAATTATTGCATTCGAATGCATGAAATTTCGATTAGCAAATACTACTACTAGTGAGTGAACGTATCCCAGAACTTGCATTCTAATGCATGAAATTTCGATTAGCGAATACTACTACTAGTGAGTGACAGTATCCGAATTATTGCATTCGAATGCATGAAATTTCGATTAGGGAATACTACTACTAGTGAGTGACAGTATCCAAATTATTGCATTCGAATGCATGAAATTTCGATTAGCGAATACTACTTCTAGTGAGTGACAGTATCCGAATTATTGCATTCGAATGCATGAAATTTCGATTAGCGAATACTACTACTAGTGAGTGACAGAGTCCGAGAACTTGCATTCGAATGCATGAGATTTCGATTAGCGAATACTACTACTAGTAAGTGACAGTATCCGAATTATTGCATTCGAATGCATGAAATTTCGATTAGCGAATACTACTACTAGTGGGTGACAGTATCCGAATTATTGCATTCGAGTGCATGAAATTTCGATTAGCGAGTACTACTACTAGTGACTGATAGTATCCGAATTATTGCATTCGAATGCAAGAGAATTCGATTAGCGTATACTACTACTAGTGAGTGACAGTATCCGAATTATAGCATTCGAATGCATGAAATTTCGATTAGCGAATACTACTACTAGTGAGTGACAGTATCCGAATTATTGCATTCGAATGCATCAAATTTCGATTAGCGAATACTACTACTAGTGAGTGACAGTATCCGAATTATTGCATTTGAATGCATGAAATTTCGATTAGCGATTACTACTACTAGTGAGTGACAGTATCCCAGAACTTGCATTCGAATGCATGAAATTTCGATTAGTGAATACTACTACTAGTGAGTGACAGTATCCGAGAACTTGCATTCGAATGCATGAGATTTCGATTAGCGAACACTACTACTAGTGAGTGACAGTATCCGAATTATTGCATTCGAATGCAAGAGATTTCGATTAGCGAATACTACTACTAGTGAGTGACAGTATCCGAATTATTGCATTCGAATGCATGAAATTTCGATTAGCAAATACTACTACTAGTGAGTGAACGTATCCCAGAACTTGCATTCTAATGCATGAAATTTCGATTAGCGAATACTACTACTAGTGAGTGACAGTATCCGAATTATTGCATTCGAATGCATGAAATTTCGATTAGCGAATACTACTACTAGTGAGTGACAGTATCCGAATTATTGCATTCGAATGCATGAAATTTCGATTAGCGAATACTACTACTAGTGAGTGACAGTATCCGAATTATTGCATTCGAATGCATGAAATTTCGATTAGCGAATACTACTACTAGTGAGTGACAGAGTCCGAGAACTTGCATTCGAATGCATGAGATTTCGATTAGCGAATACTACTACTAGTAAGTGACAGTATCCGAATTATTGCATTCGAATGCATGAAATTTCGATTAGCGAATACTACTACTAGTGGGTGACAGTATCCGAATTATTGCATTCGAGTGCATGAAATTTCGATTAGCGAGTACTACTACTAGTGACTGATAGTATCCGAATTATTGCATTCGAATGCAAGAGAATTCGATTAGCGTATACTACTACTAGTGAGTGACAGTATCCGAATTATAGCATTCGAATGCATGAAATTTCGATTAGCGAATACTACTACTAGTGAGTGACAGTATCCGAATTATTGCATTCGAATGCATGAGATTTCGATTAGCGAATACTTCTACTAGTGAGTGACAGTATCCGAATTATTGCATTCGAATGCATGAAATTTCGATTAGCGAATACTACTACTAGTGAGTGACAGTATCCGAATTATTGCATTCGAATGCATGAAATTTCGATTAATAAATACTACTACTAGTGAGTGACAGTATTCGAATTATTGCATTCGAACGCATGAAATTTCGATTAGCGAGTACTACTACTAGTGAGTGACGGTATCCGAGAACTTGCATTCGAATGCATGAGATTTCGATTAGCGAATACTCCTACTAGTGAGTGACAGTATCCGAATTATTGCATTCGAATGCATGAGATTTCGATTAGCGAATACTACTACTAGTGAGTGACAGTATCCAAGAACTTGCATTCGAATGCGTCAAATTTCGATTAGCGAATACTACTACTAGTCGGTGACAGTATCCGAATAATTGCATTCGAATGCATGAAATTTCGATTAGCGAATACTACTACTAGTGAGTGACAGTATCCCAGAACTTGCATTCGAATGCACGAAATTTCGACTAGCGAATACTACTACTATTGAGTGACAGTATCCGAGAACTTGTATTCGAATGCATGAGATTTCAATTACCGAATCCTACTACTAGTGAGTGACAGTATCCGAATTATTGCATTCGAATGCAAGAGATTTCGATTAGCGAATACTACCTCCAGTGAGTGACAGTATCCGAATTATTGCATTCGAATGCATGAAATGTCGATTAGCAAATACTACTACTAGTGAGTGACAGTATCCCAGAACTTGCATTCTAAATCATGAAATTACGATTAGCGAATACTACTACTAGTGAGTGACAGTATCCGAGAACTTGCATTCGAATGCATGAGATTTCGATTAGCGAACACTACTACTAGTGAGTGACAGTATCCGAATTATTGCATTCGAATGCAAGAGATTTCGATTAGCGAATACTACTACTAGTGAGTGACAGTATCCGAATTATTGCATTCGAATGCATGAAATTTCGATTAGCAAATACTACTACTAGTGAGTGAACGTATCCCAGAACTTGCACTCTAATGCATGAAATTTCGATTAGCGATTACTACTACCAGTGAGTGACAGTATCCCAGAACTTGCATTCGAATGCATGAAATTTCGATTAGCGAATACTACTACTAGTGAGTGACAGTATCCGAATTATTGCATTCGAATGCATGAAATTTCGATTAGCGAATACTACTACTAGTGAGTGACAGTATCCGAATTATTGCATTCGAATGCATGAAATTTCGATTAGCGAATACTACTACTAGTGAGTGACAGTATCCGAATTATTGCATTCGAATGGATGAAATTTCGATTAGCGAATACTACTACTAGTGAGTGACAGTATCCCAGAACTTGCATTCGAATGCATGAAATTTCGATTAGCGAGTACAACTACCAGTGAGTGACAGTATCCGAGAACTTGCATTCGAATACATGAGATTTCGATTAGCGAATACTACTACTAGTGAGTGACAGTATCCGAGAACTTGCATTCGAATGCATGAGATTTCGTTTAGCGAATACTATTACTAGTGAGTGAGAGTATCCGAGAACTTGCATTCGAATGCATGAGATTTCGATTAGCGAATACTACTACTAGTGAGTGACAGTATCCGAGAACTTGCATTCGAATGCATGAGCTTTCGATTAGCGAATACTACTACTAGTGAGTGACAGAATCCGAATTATTGCATTCGAATGCAAGAGATTTCGATTAGCGAATACTACTACTAGTGAGTGACAGTATCCGAATTATTGCATTCGAATGCATGAAATTTCGATTAGCGAATACTACTACTAGTGAGTGACAGTATCCGAATTATTGCATTCTAATGCAAGAGATTTCGATTCGCGAATACTACTACTAGTGAGTGACAGTATCCGAATTATTGCATTCGAATGCATGAAATTTCGATTAGCGAATACTACTACTAGTGAGTGACAGTATCCGAGAACTTGCATTCGAATGCATGAGATTTCGATTAGCGAAGACTACTACTAGTAAGTGACAGTATCCGAATTATTGCATTCGAATGCATGAAATTTCGATTAGCGAATACTACTACTAGTGGGTGACAGTATCCGAATTATTGCATTCGAGTGCATGAAATTTCGATTAGCGAGTACTACTACTAGTGACTGACAGTATCCGAATTATTGCATTCGAATGCAAGAGAATTCGATTAGCGTATACTACTACTAGTGAGTGACAGTATCCGAATTATTGCATTCGAATGCATGAAATTTCGATTAGCGAATACTACTACTAGTGAGTGAGAGTATCCGAATTATTGCATTCGAATGCATGAGATTTCGATTAGCGAATACTTCTACTAGTGAGTGACAGTATCCGAATTATTGCATTCGAATGCATGAAATTTCGATTTGCGAATACTACTACTAGTGAGTGACAGTATTCGAATTATTGCATTCGAACGCATGAAATTTCGATTAGCGAGTACTACTACTAGTGAGTGACGGTATCCGAGAACTTGCATTCGAATGCATGAGATTTCGATTAGCGAATACTACTACTAGTGAGTGACAGTATCCGAATTATTGCATTCGAATGCATGAGATTTCGATTAGCGAATACTACTACTAGTGCGTGACAGTATCCAAGAACTTGCATTCGAATGCATCAAATTTCGATTAGCGAATACTACTACTAGTCGGTGACAGTATCCGAATAATTGCATTCGAATGCATGAAATTTCGATTAGCGAATACTACTACTAGTGAGTGACAGTATCCCAGAACTTGCATTCGAATGCACGAAATTTCGACTAGCGAATACTACTACTATTGAGTGACAGTATTTGAGAACTTGTATTCGAATGCATGAGATTTCAATTAGCGAATCCTACTACTAGTGAGTGACAGTATCCGAATTATTGCATTCGAATGCATGAAATTTCGATTAGCAAATACTACTACTAGTGAGTGACAGTATCCCAGAACTTGCATTCTAAATCATGAAATTTCGATTAGCGAATACTACTACTAGTGAGTGACAGTATCCCACAACTTGCAATCGAATGCATGAAATTTCGATTAGCGAATACTACTACTAGTGAGTGACAGTATCCGAATTATTGCATTCGAATGCATGAAATTTCGATTAGCGAATACTACTACTAGTGAGTGACAGTATCCCAGAACTTGCATTCGAATGCATGAAATTTCGATTAGCGAGTACTACAACTAGTGAGTGACAGTATCCGAATTATTGCATCCGAATGCAGGAGATTTCGATTAGCGAATACTATTACTAGTGAGTGATAGTATCCGAATTATTGCATTCGAATGCATGAAATTTCGATTAGGGAGTACTAGTTCTAGTGGGTGACAGTATCCGAATTATTGCATTCGAATGCATCAAATTTCGATTAGCGAATACTACTACTAGTGAGTGACAGTATCCGAATTATTGCATTTGAATGCATGAAATTTCGATTAGCGATTACTACTACTAGTGAGTGACAGTATCCCAGAACTTGCATTCGAATGCATGAAATTTCGATTAGTGAATACTACTACTAGTGAGTGACAGTATCCGAGAACTTGCATTCGAATGCATGAGATTTCGATTAGCGAACACTACTACTAGTGAGTGACAGTATCCGAATTATTGCATTCGAATGCAAGAGATTTCGATTAGCGAATACTACTACTAGTGAGTGACAGTATCCGAATTATTGCATTCGAATGCATGAAATTTCGATTAGCAAATACTACTACTAGTGAGTGAACGTATCCCAGAACTTGCATTCTAATGCATGAAATTTCGATTAGCGAATACTACTACTAGTGAGTGACAGTATCCGAATTATTGCATTCGAATGCATGAAATTTCGATTAGGGAATACTACTACTAGTGAGTGACAGTATCCAAATTATTGCATTCGAATGCATGAAATTTCGATTAGCGAATACTACTTCTAGTGAGTGACAGTATCCGAATTATTGCATTCGAATGCATGAAATTTCGATTAGCGAATACTACTACTAGTGAGTGACAGAGTCCGAGAACTTGCATTCGAATGCATGAGATTTCGATTAGCGAATACTACTACTAGTAAGTGACAGTATCCGAATTATTGCATTCGAATGCATGAAATTTCGATTAGCGAATACTACTACTAGTGGGTGACAGTATCCGAATTATTGCATTCGAGTGCATGAAATTTCGATTAGCGAGTACTACTACTAGTGACTGATAGTATCCGAATTATTGCATTCGAATGCAAGAGAATTCGATTAGCGTATACTACTACTAGTGAGTGACAGTATCCGAATTATAGCATTCGAATGCATGAAATTTCGATTAGCGAATACTACTACTAGTGAGTGACAGTATCCGAATTATTGCATTCGAATGCATCAAATTTCGATTAGCGAATACTACTACTAGTGAGTGACAGTATCCGAATTATTGCATTTGAATGCATGAAATTTCGATTAGCGATTACTACTACTAGTGAGTGACAGTATCCCAGAACTTGCATTCGAATGCATGAAATTTCGATTAGTGAATACTACTACTAGTGAGTGACAGTATCCGAGAACTTGCATTCGAATGCATGAGATTTCGATTAGCGAACACTACTACTAGTGAGTGACAGTATCCGAATTATTGCATTCGAATGCAAGAGATTTCGATTAGCGAATACTACTACTAGTGAGTGACAGTATCCGAATTATTGCATTCGAATGCATGAAATTTCGATTAGCAAATACTACTACTAGTGAGTGAACGTATCCCAGAACTTGCATTCTAATGCATGAAATTTCGATTAGCGAATACTACTACTAGTGAGTGACAGTATCCGAATTATTGCATTCGAATGCATGAAATTTCGATTAGCGAATACTACTACTAGTGAGTGACAGTATCCGAATTATTGCATTCGAATGCATGAAATTTCGATTAGCGAATACTACTACTAGTGAGTGACAGTATCCGAATTATTGCATTCGAATGCATGAAATTTCGATTAGCGAATACTACTACTAGTGAGTGACAGAGTCCGAGAACTTGCATTCGAATGCATGAGATTTCGATTAGCGAATACTACTACTAGTAAGTGACAGTATCCGAATTATTGCATTCGAATGCATGAAATTTCGATTAGCGAATACTACTACTAGTGGGTGACAGTATCCGAATTATTGCATTCGAGTGCATGAAATTTCGATTAGCGAGTACTACTACTAGTGACTGATAGTATCCGAATTATTGCATTCGAATGCAAGAGAATTCGATTAGCGTATACTACTACTAGTGAGTGACAGTATCCGAATTATAGCATTCGAATGCATGAAATTTCGATTAGCGAATACTACTACTAGTGAGTGACAGTATCCGAATTATTGCATTCGAATGCATGAGATTTCGATTAGCGAATACTTCTACTAGTGAGTGACAGTATCCGAATTATTGCATTCGAATGCATGAAATTTCGATTAGCGAATACTACTACTAGTGAGTGACAGTATCCGAATTATTGCATTCGAATGCATGAAATTTCGATTAATAAATACTACTACTAGTGAGTGACAGTATTCGAATTATTGCATTCGAACGCATGAAATTTCGATTAGCGAGTACTACTACTAGTGAGTGACGGTATCCGAGAACTTGCATTCGAATGCATGAGATTTCGATTAGCGAATACTCCTACTAGTGAGTGACAGTATCCGAATTATTGCATTCGAATGCATGAGATTTCGATTAGCGAATACTACTACTAGTGAGTGACAGTATCCAAGAACTTGCATTCGAATGCGTCAAATTTCGATTAGCGAATACTACTACTAGTCGGTGACAGTATCCGAATAATTGCATTCGAATGCATGAAATTTCGATTAGCGAATACTACTACTAGTGAGTGACAGTATCCCAGAACTTGCATTCGAATGCACGAAATTTCGACTAGCGAATACTACTACTATTGAGTGACAGTATCCGAGAACTTGTATTCGAATGCATGAGATTTCAATTACCGAATCCTACTACTAGTGAGTGACAGTATCCGAATTATTGCATTCGAATGCAAGAGATTTCGATTAGCGAATACTACCTCCAGTGAGTGACAGTATCCGAATTATTGCATTCGAATGCATGAAATGTCGATTAGCAAATACTACTACTAGTGAGTGACAGTATCCCAGAACTTGCATTCTAAATCATGAAATTACGATTAGCGAATACTACTACTAGTGAGTGACAGTATCCGAGAACTTGCATTCGAATGCATGAGATTTCGATTAGCGAACACTACTACTAGTGAGTGACAGTATCCGAATTATTGCATTCGAATGCAAGAGATTTCGATTAGCGAATACTACTACTAGTGAGTGACAGTATCCGAATTATTGCATTCGAATGCATGAAATTTCGATTAGCAAATACTACTACTAGTGAGTGAACGTATCCCAGAACTTGCACTCTAATGCATGAAATTTCGATTAGCGATTACTACTACCAGTGAGTGACAGTATCCCAGAACTTGCATTCGAATGCATGAAATTTCGATTAGCGAATACTACTACTAGTGAGTGACAGTATCCGAATTATTGCATTCGAATGCATGAAATTTCGATTAGCGAATACTACTACTAGTGAGTGACAGTATCCGAATTATTGCATTCGAATGCATGAAATTTCGATTAGCGAATACTACTACTAGTGAGTGACAGTATCCGAATTATTGCATTCGAATGGATGAAATTTCGATTAGCGAATACTACTACTAGTGAGTGACAGTATCCCAGAACTTGCATTCGAATGCATGAAATTTCGATTAGCGAGTACAACTACCAGTGAGTGACAGTATCCGAGAACTTGCATTCGAATACATGAGATTTCGATTAGCGAATACTACTACTAGTGAGTGACAGTATCCGAGAACTTGCATTCGAATGCATGAGATTTCGTTTAGCGAATACTATTACTAGTGAGTGACAGTATCCGAGAACTTGCATTCGAATGCATGAGATTTCGATTAGCGAATACTACTACTAGTGAGTGACAGTATCCGAGAACTTGCATTCGAATGCATGAGCTTTCGATTAGCGAATACTACTACTAGTGAGTGACAGTATCCGAATTATTGCATTCGAATGCAAGAGATTTCGATTAGCGAATACTACTACTAGTGAGTGACAGTATCCGAATTATTGCATTCGAATGCATGAAATTTCGATTAGCGAATACTACTACTAGTGAGTGACAGTATCCGAATTATTGCATTCTAATGCAAGAGATTTCGATTCGCGAATACTACTACTAGTGAGTGACAGTATCCGAATTATTGCATTCGAATGCATGAAATTTCGATTAGCGAATACTACTACTAGTGAGTGACAGTATCCGAGAACTTGCATTCGAATGCATGAGATTTCGATTAGCGAAGACTACTACTAGTAAGTGACAGTATCCGAATTATTGCATTCGAATGCATGAAATTTCGATTAGCGAATACTACTACTAGTGGGTGACAGTATCCGAATTATTGCATTCGAGTGCATGAAATTTCGATTAGCGAGTACTACTACTAGTGACTGACAGTATCCGAATTATTGCATTCGAATGCAAGAGAATTCGATTAGCGTATACTACCACTAGTGAGTGACAGTATCCGAATTATTGCATTCGAATGCATGAAATTTCGATTAGCGAATACTACTACTAGTGAGTGACAGTATCCGAATTATTGCATTCGAATGCATGAGATTTCGATTAGCGAATACTTCTACTAGTGAGTGACAGTATCCGAATTATTGCATTCGAATGCATGAAATTTCGATTTGCGAATACTACTACTAGTGAGTGACAGTATTCGAATTATTGCATTCGAACGCATGAAATTTCGATTAGCGAGTACTACTACTAGTGAGTGACGGTATCCGAGAACTTGCATTCGAATGCATGAAATTTCGATTAGCGAATACTACTACTAGTGAGTGACAGTATCCGAATTATTGCATTCGAATGCATGAGATTTCGATTAGCGAATACTACTACTAGTGAGTGACAGTATCCCAGAACTTGCATTCGAATGCCCGAAATTTCGACTAGCGAATACTACTACTATTGAGTGACAGTATTTGAGAACTTGAATTCGAATGCATGAGATTTCAATTAGCGAATCCTACTACTAGTGAGTGACAGTATCCGAATTATTGCATTCGAATGCATGAAATTTCGATTAGCAAATACTACTACTAGTGAGTGACAGTATCCCAGAACTTGCATTCTAAATCATGAAATTTCGATTAGCGAATACTACTACTAGTGAGTGACAGTATCCCACAACTTGCAATCGAATGCATGAAATTTCGATTAGCGAATACTACTACTAGTGAGTGACAGTATCCGAATTATTGCATTCGAATGCATGAAATTTCGATTAGCGAATACTACTACTAGTGAGTGACAGTATCCCAGAACTTGCATTCGAATGCATGAAATTTCGATTAGCGAGTACTACAACTAGTGAGTGACAGTATCCGAATTATTGCATTCGAATGCAGGAGATTTCGATTAGCCAATACTATTACTAGTGAGTGATAGTATCCGAATTATTGCATTCGAATGCATGAAATTTCGATTAGGGAGTACTAGTTCTAGTGAGTGACAGTATCCGAATTATTGCATTCGAATGCATCAAATTTCGATTAGCGAATACTACTACTAGTGAGTGACAGTATCCGAATTATTGCATTTGAATGCATGAAATTTCGATTAGCGATTACTACTACTTGTGAGTGACAGTATCCCAGAACTTGCATTCGAATGCATGAAATTTCGATTAGTGAATACTACTACTAGCGAGTGACAGTATCCGAGAACTTGCATTCGAATGCATGAGATTTCGATTAGCGAACACTACTACTAGTGAGTGACAGTATCCGAATTATTGCATTCGAATGCAAGAGATTTCGATTAGCGAATACTACTACTAGTGAGTGACAGTATCCGAATTATTGCATTCGAATGCATGAAATTTCGATTAGCAAATACTACTACTAGTGAGTGAACGTATCCCAGAACTTGCATTCTAATGCATGAAATTTCGATTAGCGAATACTACTACTAGTGAGTGACAGTATCCGAATTATTGCATTCGAATGCATGAAATTTCGATTAGCGAATACTACTACTAGTGAGTGACAGTATCCGAATTATTGCATTCGAATGCATGAAATTTCGATTAGCGAATACTACTACTAGTGAGTGACAGTATCCGAATTATTGCATTCGAATGCATGAAATTTCGATTAGCGAATACTACTACTAGTGAGTGACAGTATCCCAGAACTTGCATTCGAACACATGAAATTTCGATTAGCAAGTACTACTACTAGTGAGTGACAGTATCCGAGAACTTGCATTCGAATACATGAGATTTCGATTAGCGAATACTACTACTAGTGAGTGACAGTATCCGAGAACTTGCATTCGAATGCATGAGATTTCGTTTAGCGAATACTATTACTAGTGAGTGACAGTATCCGAGAACTTGCATTCGAATGCATGAGGTTTCGATTAGCGAATACTACTACTAGTGAGTGACAGTATCCGAGAACTTGCATTCGAATGCATGAGCTTTCGATTAGCGAATACTACTACTAGTGAGTGACAGTATCCGAATTATTGCATTCGAATGCAAGAGATTTCGATTAGCGAATTCTACTACTAGTGAGTGACAGTATCCGAATTATTGCATTCGAATGCATGAAATTTCGATTAGCGAATACTACTACTAGTGAGTGACAGTATCCGAATTATTGCATTCGAATGCAAGAGATTTCGATTCGCGAATACTACTACTAGTGAGTGACAGTATCCGAATTATTGCATTCGAATGCATGAAATTTCTATTAGCGAATACTACTACTAGTGAGTGACAGTATCCGAGAACTTGCATTCGAATGCATGAGATTTCGATTAGCGAATACTACTACTAGTAAGTGACAGTATCCGAATTATTGCATTCGAATGCATGAAATTTCGATTAGCGAATGCTACTACTAGTGGGTGACAGTATCCAAATTATTGCATTCGAGTGGATGAAATTTCGATTAGCGAGTACTACTACTAGTGAGTGACAGTATCCGAATTATTGCATTCGAATGCATGAGATTTCGATTAGCGAATACTACTACTAGTGAGTGACAGTATCCGAATTATTGCATTTGAATGCATGAAATTTCGATTAGCGATTACTACTACTAGTGAGTGACAGTATCCCAGAACTTGCATTCGAATGCATGAAATTTCGATTAGCGAATACTACTACTAGTGAGTGACAGTATCCGAGAACTTGCATTCGAATGCATGAGATTTCGATTAGCGAACACTACTACTAGTGAGTGACAGTATCCGAATTATTGCATTCGAATGCAAGAGATTTCGATTAGCGAATACTACTACTAGTGAGTGACAGTATCCGAATTATTGCATTCGAATGCATCAAATTTCGATTAGCAAATACTACTACTAGTGAGTGAACGTATCCCAGAACTTGCATTCTAATGCATGAAATTTCGATTAGCGATTACTACTACCAGTGAGTGACAGTATCCCAGAACTTGCATTCGAATGCATGAAATTTCGATTAGCGAATACTACTACTAGTGAGTGACAGTATCCGAATTATTGCATTCGAATGCATGAAACTTCGATTAGCGAATACTACTACTAGTGAGTGACAGTATCCGAATTATTGCATTCGAATGCATGAAATTTCGATTAGCGAATACTACTACTAGTGAGTGACAGTATCCGAATTATTGCATTCGAATCCATGAAATTTCGATTAGCGAATACTACTACTAGTTGAGTGACAGTATCCCAGAACTTGCTTTCGAATGCATGAAATTTCGATTAGCGAGTACTACTACTAGTGAGTAAAAGTATCCGAGAACTTGCATTCGAATACATGAGATTTCGATTAGCTAATACTACTACTAGTGAGTGACAGTATCCGAGAACTTGCATTCGAATGCATGAGATTTCGATTAGCGAATACTACTACTAGTGAGTGACAGTATCCGAGAACTTGCATTCGAATGCATGAGATTTCGATTAGCGAATACTACTACTAGTGAGTGACAGTATCCGAATTATTGCATTCGAATGCAAGAGATTTCGATTAGCGAATACTACTACTAGTGAGTGACAGTATTCGAATTATTGCATTCGAATGCATCAAATTTCGATTAGTGAATACTACTACTAGTGAGTGACAGTATCCGAATTATTGCATTCGAATGCAAGAGATTTCGATTCGCGAATACTACTACTAGTGAGTGACAGTATCCGAATTATTGCATTCGAATGCATGAAATTTCGATTAGCGAATACTACTACTAAGGAGTGACAGTATCCGAGAACTTGCATTCGAATGCATGAGATTTCGATTAGCGAATACTACTACTAGTAAGTGACAGTATCCGAATTATTGCATTCGAATCCATGAAATTTCGATTAGCGAATACTACTACTAGTGGGTGACAGTATCCGAATTATTGCATTCGAGTGCATGAAATTTCCATTAGCGAGTACTACTACTAGTGAGTGACAGTATCCGAATTATTGCATTCGAATGCATGAGATTTCGATTAGCGAATACTACTACTAGTGAGTGACAGTATCCGAATTATTGCATTCGAATGCATGAAATTTCGATTAGCGAATACTACTACTAGTGAGTGACAGTATCCGAATTATTGCATTCGAATGCATCAAATTTCGATTAGCGAATACTACTACTAGTGGGTGACAGTATCCGAATTATTGCATTCGAATGCATGAAATTTCGATTAGCGCATACTACTACTAGTGAGTGACAGTATCCCAGAACTTGCATTCGAATGCATGAGATTTCGATTAGCGAATACTACTACTAGTGAGTGACAGTATCCGAGAACTTGAATTCGAATGCATGAGATTTCGATTAGTGAATACTACTACTAGTGAGTGACAGTATCCGAATTATTGCATTCGAATGCATGAAATTTCGATTAGCGAATACTACTACTAGTGAGTGACAGTATCCGAATTATTGCATTCGAATGCATGAAATTTCGATTAGCGAATACTACTACTAGTGAGTGACAGTATCCGAATTATTGCATTCGAATGCATGAAATTTCGATTAGCGAATACTACTACTAGTCAGTGACAGTATCCCAGAACTTGCATTCGAATGCATGAAATTTCGATTAGCGAGTACTACTACTAGTGAGTGACAGTATCCGAGAACTTGCATTCGAATACATGAGATTTCGATTAGCGAATACTACTACTAGTGAGTGACAGTATCCGAGAACTTGCATTCGAATGCATGAGATTTCGTTTAGCGAATACTATTACTAGTGAGTGACAGTATCCGAGAACTTGCATTCGAATGCATGAGATTTCGATTAGCGAATACTACTACTAGTGAGTGACAGTATCCGAGAACTTGCATTCGAATGCATGAGCTTTCGATTAGCGAATACTACTACTAGTGAGTGACAGTATCCGAATTATTGCATTCGAATGCAAGAGATTTCGATTAGCGAATACTACTACTAGTGAGTGACAGTATCCGAATTATTGCATTCGAATGCAAGAGATTTCGATTCGCGAATACTACTACTAGTGAGTGACAGTATCCGAATTATTGCATTCGAATGCATGAAATTTCGATTAGCGAATACTACTACTAGTGAGTGACAGTATCCGAGAACTTGCATTCGAATGCATGAGATTTCGATTAGCGAATACTACTACTAGTAAGTGACAGTATCCGAATTATTGCATTCGAATGCATGAAATTTCGATTAGCGAATACTACTACTAGTGGGTGACAGTATCCGAATTATTGCATTCGAGTGCATGAAATTTCGATTAGCGAGTACTACTGCTAGTGAGTGACAGTATCCGAATTATTGCATTCGAATGCATGAGATTTCGATTAGCGAATACTACTACTAGTGAGTGACAGTATCCGAATTATTGCATTTGAATGCATGAAATTTCGATTAGCGATTACTACTACTAGTGAGTGACAGTATCCCAGAACTTGCATTCGAATGCATGAAATTTCGATTAGCGAATACTACTACTAGTGAGTGACAGTATCCGAGAACTTGGATTCGAATGCATGAAATTTCGATTAGCGATTACTACTACTAGTGAGTGACAGTATCCCAGAACTTGCATGCGAATGCATGAAATTTCGATTAGCGAATACTACTACTAGTGAGTGACAGTATCCGAGAACTTGCATTCGAATGCATGAGATTTCGATTAGCGAACACTACTACTAGTGAGTGACAGTATCCGAATTATTGCATTCGAATGCAAGAGATTTCGATTAGCGAATACTACTACTAGTGAGTGACAGTATCCGAAATATTGCATTCGAATGCATCAAATTTCGATTAGCAAATACTACTACTAGTGAGTGAACGTATCCCAGAACTTGCATTCTAATGCATGAAATTTCGATTAGCGATTACTACTACCAGTGAGTGACAGTATCCCAGAACTTGCATTCGAATGCATGAAATTTCGATTAGCGAATACTACTACTAGTGAGTGACAGTATCCGAATTATTGCATTCGAATGCATGAAATTTCGATTAGCGAATACTACTACTAGTGAGTGACAGTATCCGAATTATTGCATTCCAATGCATGAAATTTCGATTAGCGAATACTACTACTAGTGAGTGACAGTATCCGAATTATTGGATTCGAATCCATGAAATTTCGATTAGCGAATACTACTACTAGTTGAGTGACAGTATCCCAGAACTTGCTTTCGAATGCATGAAATTTCGATTAGCGAGTACTACTACTAGTGAGTGAAAGTATCCGAGAACTTGCATTCGAATACATGAGATTTCGATTAGCTAATACTACTACTAGTGAGTGACAGTATCCGAGAACTTGCATTCGAATGCATGAGATTTCGATTAGCGAATACTACTACTAGTGAGTGACAGTATCCGAGAACATGCATTCGAATGCATGAGATTTCGATTAGCGAATACTACTACTAGTGAGTGACAGTATCCGAATTATTGCATTCGAATGCAAGAGATTTCGATTCGCGAATACTACTACTAGTGAGTGACAGTATCCGAATTATTGCATTCGAATGCATGAAATTTCGATTAGCGAATACTACTACTAGTGAGTGACAGTATCCCAGAACTTGCATTCGAATGCATGAAATTTCGATTAGCGAGTACTACAACTAGTGAGTGACAGTATCCGAATTATTGCATTCGAATGCAGGAGATTTCGATTAGCCAATACTATTACTAGTGAGTGATAGTATCCGAATTATTGCATTCGAATGCATGAAATTTCGATTAGGGAGTACTAGTTCTAGTGAGTGACAGTATCCGAATTATTGCATTCGAATGCATCAAATTTCGATTAGCGAATACTACTACTAGTGAGTGACAGTATCCGAATTATTGCATTTGAATGCATGAAATTTCGATTAGCGATTACTACTACTAGTGAGTGACAGTATCCCAGAACTTGCATTCGAATGCATGAAATTTCGATTAGTGAATACTACTACTAGTGAGTGACAGTATCCGAGAACTTGCATTCGAATGCATGAGATTTCGATTAGCGAACACTACTACTAGTGAGTGACAATATCCGAATTATTGCATTCGAATGCAAGAGATTTCGATTAGCGAATACTACTACTAGTGAGTGACAGTATCCGAATTATTGCATTCGAATGCATGAAATTTCGATTAGCAAATACTACTACTAGTGAGTGAACGTATCCCAGAACTTGCATTCTAATGCATGAAATTTCGATTAGCGAATACTACTACTAGTGAGTGACAGTATCCGAATTATTGCATTCGAATGCATGAAATTTCGATTAGCGAATACTACTACTAGTGAGTGACAGTATCCGAATTATTGCATTCGAATGCATGAAATTTCGATTAGCGAATACTACTACTAGTGAGTGACAGTATCCGAATTATTGCATTCGAATGCATGAAATTTCGATTAGCGAATACTACTACTAGTGAGTGACAGTATCCCAGAACTTGCATTCGAACACATGAAATTTCGATTAGCAAGTACTACTACTAGTGAGTGACAGTATCCGAGAACTTGCATTCGAATACATGAGATTTCGATTAGCGAATACTACTACTAGTGAGTGACAGTATCCGAGAACTTGCATTCGAATGCATGAGATTTCGTTTAGCGAATACTATTACTAGTGAGTGACAGTATCCGAGAACTTGCATTCGAATGCATGAGGTTTCGATTAGCGAATACTACTACTAGTGAGTGACAGTATCCGAGAACTTGCATTCGAATGCATGAGCTTTCGATTAGCGAATACTACTACTAGTGAGTGACAGTATCCGAATTATTGCATTCGAATGCAAGAGATTTCGATTAGCGAATTCTACTACTAGTGAGTGACAGTATCCGAATTATTGCATTCGAATGCATGAAATTTCGATTAGCGAATACTACTACTAGTGAGTGACAGTATCCGAATTATTGCATTCGAATGCAAGAGATTTCGATTCGCGAATACTACTACTAGTGAGTGACAGTATCCGAATTATTGCATTCGAATGCATGAAATTTCTATTAGCGAATACTACTACTAGTGAGTGACAGTATCCGAGAACTTGCATTCGAATGCATGAGATTTCGATTAGCGAATACTACTACTAGTAAGTGACAGTATCCGAATTATTGCATTCGAATGCATGAAATTTCGATTAGCGAATGCTACTACTAGTGGGTGACAGTATCCAAATTATTGCATTCGAGTGCATGAAATTTCGATTAGCGAGTACTACTACTAGTGAGTGACAGTATCCGAATTATTGCATTCGAATGCATGAGATTTCGATTAGCGAATACTACTACTAGTGAGTGACAGTATCCGAATTATTGCATTTGAATGCATGAAATTTCGATTAGCGATTACTACTACTAGTGAGTGACAGTATCCCAGAACTTGCATTCGAATGCATGAAATTTCGATTAGCGAATACTACTACTAGTGAGTGACAGTATCCGAGAACTTGCATTCGAATGCATGAGATTTCGATTAGCGAACACTACTACTAGTGAGTGACAGTATCCGAATTATTGCATTCGAATGCAAGAGATTTCGATTAGCGAATACTACTACTAGTGAGTGACAGTATCCGAATTATTGCATTCGAATGCATCAAATTTCGATTAGCAAATACTACTACTAGTGAGTGAACGTATCCCAGAACTTGCATTCTAATGCATGAAATTTCGATTAGCGATTACTACTACCAGTGAGTGACAGTATCCCAGAACTTGCATTCGAATGCATGAAATTTCGATTAGCGAATACTACTACTAGTGAGTGACAGTATCCGAATTATTGCATTCGAATGCATGAAACTTCGATTAGCGAATACTACTACTAGTGAGTGACAGTATCCGAATTATTGCATTCGAATGCATGAAATTTCGATTAGCGAATACTACTACTAGTGAGTGACAGTATCCGAATTATTGCATTCGAATCCATGAAATTTCGATTAGCGAATACTACTACTAGTTGAGTGACAGTATCCCAGAACTTGCTTTCGAATGCATGAAATTTCGATTAGCGAGTACTACTACTAGTGAGTAAAAGTATCCGAGAACTTGCATTCGAATACATGAGATTTCGATTAGCTAATACTACTACTAGTGAGTGACAGTATCCGAGAACTTGCATTCGAATGCATGAGATTTCGATTAGCGAATACTACTACTAGTGAGTGACAGTATCCGAGAACTTGCATTCGAATGCATGAGATTTCGATTAGCGAATACTACTACTAGTGAGTGACAGTATCCGAATTATTGCATTCGAATGCAAGAGATTTCGATTAGCGAATACTACTACTAGTGAGTGACAGTATTCGAATTATTGCATTCGAATGCATCAAATTTCGATTAGTGAATACTACTACTAGTGAGTGACAGTATCCGAATTATTGCATTCGAATGCAAGAGATTTCGATTCGCGAATACTACTACTAGTGAGTGACAGTATCCGAATTATTGCATTCGAATGCATGAAATTTCGATTAGCGAATACTACTACTAAGGAGTGACAGTATCCGAGAACTTGCATTCGAATGCATGAGATTTCGATTAGCGAATACTACTACTAGTGAGTGACAGTATCCGAATTATTGCATTCGAATGCAAGAGATTTCGATTCGCGAATACTACTACTAGTGAGTGACAGTATCCGAATTATTGCATTCGAATGCATGAAATTTCGATTAGCGAATACTACTACTAGTGAGTGACAGTATCCCAGAACTTGCATTCGAATGCATGAAATTTCGATTAGCGAGTACTACAACTAGTGAGTGACAGTATCCGAGAACATGCATTCGAATGCATGAGATTTCGATTAGCGAATACTACTACTAGTGAGTGACAGTATCCGAATTATTGCATTCGAATGCATGAAATTTCGATTAGCGAATACTACTACTAGTGAGTGACAGTATCCGAAAACTTGCATTCGAATGCATGAGATTTCGATTAGCGAATACTACTACTAGTGAGTGACAGTATCCGAATTATTGCATTCGAATGCAAGAGATTTCGATTAGCGAATACTACTACTAGTGAGTGACAGTATCCGAGAACTTGCATTCGAATGCTTGAGATTTCGATTAGCGAATACTACTACTAGTGAGTGACAGTATCCGAGAACTTGCATTCGAATGCATGAGATTTCGATTAGCGAATACTACTACTAGTGAGTGACAGTATCCGAGAACTTGCATTCGAATGCATGAGATTTCGATTAGCGAATACTACTACTTGTGAGTGACAGTATCCGAGAACTTGCATTCGAATGCATGAAATTTCGACTAGCGAATACTACTACTAGTGAGTGACAGTATCCGAGAACTTGCATTCGAATGCAAGAGATTTCGATTAGCGAATACTACTACTAGTGAGTGACAGTATCCGAATTATTGCATTCGAATGCATGAAATTTCGATTAGCGAATACTACTACTAGTGAGTGACACTATCCGAATTATTGCATTCGAATCCATGAAATTTCGATTAGCGAATACTACTACTAGTTGAGTGACAGTATCCCAGAACTTGCTTTCGAATGCATGAAATTTCGATTAGCGAGTACTACTACTAGTGAGTAAAAGTATCCGAGAACTTGCATTCGAATACATGAGATTTCGATTAGCTAATACTACTACTAGTGAGTGACAGTATCCGAGAACTTGCATTCGAATGCATGAGATTTCGATTAGCGAATACTACTACTAGTGAGTGACAGTATCCGAGAACTTGCATTCGAATGCATGAGATTTCGATTAGCGAATACTACTACTAGTGAGTGACAGTATCCGAATTATTGCATTCGAATGCAAGAGATTTCGATTAGCGAATACTACTACTAGTGAGTGACAGTATTCGAATTATTGCATTCGAATGCATCAAATTTCGATTAGTGAATACTACTACTAGTGAGTGACAGTATCCGAATTATTGCATTCGAATGCAAGAGATTTCGATTCGCGAATACTACTACTAGTGAGTGACAGTATCCGAATTATTGCATTCGAATGCATGAAATTTCGATTAGCGAATACTACTACTAAGGAGTGACAGTATCCGAGAACTTGCATTCGAATGCATGAGATTTCGATTAGCGAATACTACTACTAGTGAGTGACAGTATCCGAATTATTGCATTCGAATGCAAGAGATTTCGATTCGCGAATACTACTACTAGTGAGTGACAGTATCCGAATTATTGCATTCGAATGCATGAAATTTCGATTAGCGAATACTACTACTAGTGAGTGACAGTATCCCAGAACTTGCATTCGAATGCATGAAATTTCGATTAGCGAGTACTACAACTAGTGAGTGACAGTATCCGAGAACATGCATTCGAATGCATGAGATTTCGATTAGCGAATACTACTACTAGTGAGTGACAGTATCCGAATTATTGCATTCGAATGCATGAAATTTCGATTAGCGAATACTACTACTAGTGAGTGACAGTATCCGAAAACTTGCATTCGAATGCATGAGATTTCGATTAGCGAATACTACTACTAGTGAGTGACAGTATCCGAATTATTGCATTCGAATGCAAGAGATTTCGATTAGCGAATACTACTACTAGTGAGTGACAGTATCCGAGAACTTGCATTCGAATGCTTGAGATTTCGATTAGCGAATACTACTACTAGTGAGTGACAGTATCCGAGAACTTGCATTCGAATGCATGAGATTTCGATTAGCGAATACTACTACTAGTGAGTGACAGTATCCGAGAACTTGCATTCGAATGCATGAGATTTCGATTAGCGAATACTACTACTTGTGAGTGACAGTATCCGAGAACTTGCATTCGAATGCATGAAATTTCGACTAGCGAATACTACTACTAGTGAGTGACAGTATCCGAGAACTTGCATTCGAATGCAAGAGATTTCGATTAGCGAATACTACTACTAGTGAGTGACAGTATCCGAATTATTGCATTCGAATGCATGAAATTTCGATTAGCGAATACTACTACTAGTGAGTGACACTATCCGAATTATTGCATTCGAATGCATGAGATTTCAATTAGCGAATACTACTACTAGTGAGTGACACTATCCGAATTATTGCATTCGAATGCATGAAATTTCGATTAGCGAATACTACTACTAGTGAGTGGCACTATCCGAATTATTGCATTCGAGTGCATGAAATTTCGATTAGCGAGTACTACTACTAGTGAGTGACAGTATCCGAATTATTGCATTCGAATGCATGAGATTTCGATTAGCGAATACTACTACTAGTGAGTGATAGTATCCGAATTATTGCATTCGAATGCATGAAATTTCGATTAGCGAATACTACTACTAGTGAGTGACAGTATTCAAATTATTGCATTCGAATGCATCAAATTTCGGTTTGCGAATACTACTACTAGTGAGTGACAGTATCCGAATTATTGCATTCGAATGCATGAAATTTCGATTAGCGATTACTACTACTAGTGAGTGACAGTATCCCAGAACTTGCATTCGAATGCATGAAATTTCGATTAGCGAATACTACTACTAGTGAGTGACAGTATCCGAGAACTTGCATTCGAATGCATGAGATTTCGATTAGCGAATACTACTACTAGTGAGTGACAGTATCCGAATTATTGCATTCGAATGCAAGAGATTTCGATTAGCGAATACTACTACTAATGAGTGACAGTATCCGAATTATTGCATTCGAATGCATGAAATTTCGATTAGCGAAAACTACTACTAGTGAGTGACAGTATCCGAATTATTGCATTCGAATGCAAGAGAATTCGATTAGCGTATACTTCTACTAGTGAGTGACAGTATCCGAATTATTGCATTCGAACGCATGAAATTTCGATTAGCGAGTACTACTGGTGAGTGACGGTATCCGAGAACTTGCATTCGAATGCATGAGATTTCGATTAGCGAATACTACTACTAGTGAGTGACAGTATCCGAATTATTGCATTCGAATGCATGAAATTTCGATTAGCGAATACTACTACTAGTGAGTGACAGTATCCGAATTATTGTATTCGAATGCATGAAATTTCGATTAGCGAATACTACTACTAGTGAGTGAGAGTATCCCAGAACTTGCTTTCGAATGCATGAAATTTCGATTAGCGAGTACTACTACTAGTGAGTGACAGTATTCGAATTATTGCATTCGAATGCATCAAATTTCGATTAGTGAATACTACTACTAGTAAGTGACAGTATCCGAATTATTGCATTCGAATGCATGAAATTTCGATTAGCGAATACTACTACTAGTGGGTGACAGTATCCGAATTATTGCATTCGAGTGCATGAAATTTCGATTAGCGAGTACTACTGCTAGTGAGTGACAGTATCCGAATTATTGCATTCGAATGCATGAGATTTCGATTAGCGAATACTACTACTAGTGAGTGACAGTATCCGAATTATTGCATTTGAATGCATGAAATTTCGATTAGCGATTACTACTACTAGTGAGTGACAGTATCCCAGAACTTGCATTCGAATGCATGAAATTTCGATTAGCGAATACTACTACTAGTGAGTGACAGTATCCGAGAACTTGGATTCGAATGCATGAAATTTCGATTAGCGATTACTACTACTAGTGAGTGACAGTATCCCAGAACTTGCATTCGAATGCATGAAATTTCGATTAGCGAATACTACTACTAGTGAGTGACAGTATCCGAGAACTTGCATTCGAATGCATGAGATTTCGATTAGCGAACACTACTACTAGTGAGTGACAGTATCCGAATTATTGCATTCGAATGCAAGAGATTTCGATTAGCGAATACTACTACTAGTGAGTGACAGTATCCGAAATATTGCATTCGAATGCATCAAATTTCGATTAGCAAATACTACTACTAGTGAGTGAACGTATCCCAGAACTTGCATTCTAATGCATGAAATTTCGATTAGCGATTACTACTACCAGTGAGTGACAGTATCCCAGAACTTGCATTCGAATGCATGAAATTTCGATTAGCGAATACTACTACTAGTGAGTGACAGTATCCGAATTATTGCATTCGAATGCATGAAATTTCGATTAGCGAATACTACTACTAGTGAGTGACAGTATCCGAATTATTGCATTCGAATGCATGAAATTTCGATTAGCGAATACTACTACTAGTGAGTGACAGTATCCGAATTATTGGATTCGAATCCATGAAATTTCGATTAGCGAATACTACTACTAGTTGAGTGACAGTATCCCAGAACTTGCTTTCGAATGCATGAAATTTCGATTAGCGAGTACTACTACTAGTGAGTGAAAGTATCCGAGAACTTGCATTCGAATACATGAGATTTCGATTAGCTAATACTACTACTAGTGAGTGACAGTATCCGAGAACTTGCATTCGAATGCATGAGATTTCGATTAGCGAATACTACTACTAGTGAGTGACAGTATCCGAGAACATGCATTCGAATGCATGAGATTTCGATTAGCGAATACTACTACTAGTGAGTGACAGTATCCGAATTATTGCATTCGAATGCAAGAGATTTCGATTCGCGAATACTACTACTAGTGAGTGACAGTATCCGAATTATTGCATTCGAATGCATGAAATTTCGATTAGCGAATACTACTACTAGTGAGTGACAGTATCCCAGAACTTGCATTCGAATGCATGAAATTTCGATTAGCGAGTACTACAACTAGTGAGTGACAGTATCCGAATTATTGCATTCGAATGCAGGAGATTTCGATTAGCCAATACTATTACTAGTGAGTGATAGTATCCGAATTATTGCATTCGAATGCATGAAATTTCGATTAGGGAGTACTAGTTCTAGTGAGTGACAGTATCCGAATTATTGCATTCGAATGCATCAAATTTCGATTAGCGAATACTACTACTAGTGAGTGACAGTATCCGAATTATTGCATTTGAATGCATGAAATTTCGATTAGCGATTACTACTACTAGTGAGTGACAGTATCCCAGAACTTGCATTCGAATGCATGAAATTTCGATTAGTGAATACTACTACTAGTGAGTGACAGTATCCGAGAACTTGCATTCGAATGCATGAGATTTCGATTAGCGAACACTACTACTAGTGAGTGACAGTATCCGAATTATTGCATTCGAATGCAAGAGATTTCGATTAGCGAATACTACTACTAGTGAGTGACAGTATCCGAATTATTGCATTCGAATGCATGAAATTTCGATTAGCAAATACTACTACTAGTGAGTGAACGTATCCCAGAACTTGCATTCTAATGCATGAAATTTCGATTAGCGAATACTACTACTAGTGAGTGACAGTATCCGAATTATTGCATTCGAATGCATGAAATTTCGATTAGCGAATACTACTACTAGTGAGTGACAGTATCCGAATTATTGCATTCGAATGCATGAAATTTCGATTAGCGAATACTACTACTAGTGAGTGACAGTATCCGAATTATTGCATTCGAATGCATGAAATTTCGATTAGCGAATACTACTACTAGTGAGTGACAGTATCCCAGAACTTGCATTCGAACACATGAAATTTCGATTAGCAAGTACTACTACTAGTGAGTGACAGTATCCGAGAACTTGCATTCGAATACATGAGATTTCGATTAGCGAATACTACTACTAGTGAGTGACAGTATCCGAGAACTTGCATTCGAATGCATGAGATTTCGTTTAGCGAATACTATTACTAGTGAGTGACAGTATCCGAGAACTTGCATTCGAATGCATGAGGTTTCGATTAGCGAATACTACTACTAGTGAGTGACAGTATCCGAGAACTTGCATTCGAATGCATGAGCTTTCGATTAGCGAATACTACTACTAGTGAGTGACAGTATCCGAATTATTGCATTCGAATGCAAGAGATTTCGATTAGCGAATTCTACTACTAGTGAGTGACAGTATCCGAATTATTGCATTCGAATGCATGAAATTTCGATTAGCGAATACTACTACTAGTGAGTGACAGTATCCGAATTATTGCATTCGAATGCAAGAGATTTCGATTCGCGAATACTACTACTAGTGAGTGACAGTATCCGAATTATTGCATTCGAATGCATGAAATTTCTATTAGCGAATACTACTACTAGTGAGTGACAGTATCCGAGAACTTGCATTCGAATGCATGAGATTTCGATTAGCGAATACTACTACTAGTAAGTGACAGTATCCGAATTATTGCATTCGAATGCATGAAATTTCGATTAGCGAATGCTACTACTAGTGGGTGACAGTATCCAAATTATTGCATTCGAGTGCATGAAATTTCGATTAGCGAGTACTACTACTAGTGAGTGACAGTATCCGAATTATTGCATTCGAATGCATGAGATTTCGATTAGCGAATACTACTACTAGTGAGTGACAGTATCCGAATTATTGCATTTGAATGCATGAAATTTCGATTAGCGATTACTACTACTAGTGAGTGACAGTATCCCAGAACTTGCATTCGAATGCATGAAATTTCGATTAGCGAATACTACTACTAGTGAGTGACAGTATCCGAGAACTTGCATTCGAATGCATGAGATTTCGATTAGCGAACACTACTACTAGTGAGTGACAGTATCCGAATTATTGCATTCGAATGCAAGAGATTTCGATTAGCGAATACTACTACTAGTGAGTGACAGTATCCGAATTATTGCATTCGAATGCATCAAATTTCGATTAGCAAATACTACTACTAGTGAGTGAACGTATCCCAGAACTTGCATTCTAATGCATGAAATTTCGATTAGCGATTACTACTACCAGTGAGTGACAGTATCCCAGAACTTGCATTCGAATGCATGAAATTTCGATTAGCGAATACTACTACTAGTGAGTGACAGTATCCGAATTATTGCATTCGAATGCATGAAACTTCGATTAGCGAATACTACTACTAGTGAGTGACAGTATCCGAATTATTGCATTCGAATGCATGAAATTTCGATTAGCGAATACTACTACTAGTGAGTGACAGTATCCGAATTATTGCATTCGAATCCATGAAATTTCGATTAGCGAATACTACTACTAGTTGAGTGACAGTATCCCAGAACTTGCTTTCGAATGCATGAAATTTCGATTAGCGAGTACTACTACTAGTGAGTAAAAGTATCCGAGAACTTGCATTCGAATACATGAGATTTCGATTAGCTAATACTACTACTAGTGAGTGACAGTATCCGAGAACTTGCATTCGAATGCATGAGATTTCGATTAGCGAATACTACTACTAGTGAGTGACAGTATCCGAGAACTTGCATTCGAATGCATGAGATTTCGATTAGCGAATACTACTACTAGTGAGTGACAGTATCCGAATTATTGCATTCGAATGCAAGAGATTTCGATTAGCGAATACTACTACTAGTGAGTGACAGTATTCGAATTATTGCATTCGAATGCATCAAATTTCGATTAGTGAATACTACTACTAGTGAGTGACAGTATCCGAATTATTGCATTCGAATGCAAGAGATTTCGATTCGCGAATACTACTACTAGTGAGTGACAGTATCCGAATTATTGCATTCGAATGCATGAAATTTCGATTAGCGAATACTACTACTAAGGAGTGACAGTATCCGAGAACTTGCATTCGAATGCATGAGATTTCGATTAGCGAATACTACTACTAGTGAGTGACAGTATCCGAATTATTGCATTCGAATGCAAGAGATTTCGATTCGCGAATACTACTACTAGTGAGTGACAGTATCCGAATTATTGCATTCGAATGCATGAAATTTCGATTAGCGAATACTACTACTAGTGAGTGACAGTATCCCAGAACTTGCATTCGAATGCATGAAATTTCGATTAGCGAGTACTACAACTAGTGAGTGACAGTATCCGAGAACATGCATTCGAATGCATGAGATTTCGATTAGCGAATACTACTACTAGTGAGTGACAGTATCCGAATTATTGCATTTGAATGCATGAAATTTCGATTAGCGATTACTACTACTAGTGAGTGACAGTATCCCAGAACTTGCATTCGAATGCATGAAATTTCGATTAGTGAATACTACTACTAGTGAGTGACAGTATCCGAGAACTTGCATTCGAATGCATGAGATTTCGATTAGCGAACACTACTACTAGTGAGTGACAGTATCCGAATTATTGCATTCGAATGCAAGAGATTTCGATTAGCGAATACTACTACTAGTGAGTGACAGTATCCGAATTATTGCATTCGAATGCATGAAATTTCGATTAGCAAATACTACTACTAGTGAGTGAACGTATCCCAGAACTTGCATTCTAATGCATGAAATTTCGATTAGCGAATACTACTACTAGTGAGTGACAGTATCCGAATTATTGCATTCGAATGCATGAAATTTCGATTAGCGAATACTACTACTAGTGAGTGACAGTATCCGAATTATTGCATTCGAATGCATGAAATTTCGATTAGCGAATACTACTACTAGTGAGTGACAGTATCCGAATTATTGCATTCGAATGCATGAAATTTCGATTAGCGAATACTACTACTAGTGAGTGACAGTATCCCAGAACTTGCATTCGAACACATGAAATTTCGATTAGCAAGTACTACTACTAGTGAGTGACAGTATCCGAGAACTTGCATTCGAATACATGAGATTTCGATTAGCGAATACTACTACTAGTGAGTGACAGTATCCGAGAACTTGCATTCGAATGCATGAGATTTCGTTTAGCGAATACTATTACTAGTGAGTGACAGTATCCGAGAACTTGCATTCGAATGCATGAGGTTTCGATTAGCGAATACTACTACTAGTGAGTGACAGTATCCGAGAACTTGCATTCGAATGCATGAGCTTTCGATTAGCGAATACTACTACTAGTGAGTGACAGTATCCGAATTATTGCATTCGAATGCAAGAGATTTCGATTAGCGAATTCTACTACTAGTGAGTGACAGTATCCGAATTATTGCATTCGAATGCATGAAATTTCGATTAGCGAATACTACTACTAGTGAGTGACAGTATCCGAATTATTGCATTCGAATGCAAGAGATTTCGATTCGCGAATACTACTACTAGTGAGTGACAGTATCCGAATTATTGCATTCGAATGCATGAAATTTCTATTAGCGAATACTACTACTAGTGAGTGACAGTATCCGAGAACTTGCATTCGAATGCATGAGATTTCGATTAGCGAATACTACTACTAGTAAGTGACAGTATCCGAATTATTGCATTCGAATGCATGAAATTTCGATTAGCGAATGCTACTACTAGTGGGTGACAGTATCCAAATTATTGCATTCGAGTGCATGAAATTTCGATTAGCGAGTACTACTACTAGTGAGTGACAGTATCCGAATTATTGCATTCGAATGCATGAGATTTCGATTAGCGAATACTACTACTAGTGAGTGACAGTATCCGAATTATTGCATTTGAATGCATGAAATTTCGATTAGCGATTACTACTACTAGTGAGTGACAGTATCCCAGAACTTGCATTCGAATGCATGAAATTTCGATTAGCGAATACTACTACTAGTGAGTGACAGTATCCGAGAACTTGCATTCGAATGCATGAGATTTCGATTAGCGAACACTACTACTAGTGAGTGACAGTATCCGAATTATTGCATTCGAATGCAAGAGATTTCGATTAGCGAATACTACTACTAGTGAGTGACAGTATCCGAATTATTGCATTCGAATGCATCAAATTTCGATTAGCAAATACTACTACTAGTGAGTGAACGTATCCCAGAACTTGCATTCTAATGCATGAAATTTCGATTAGCGATTACTACTACCAGTGAGTGACAGTATCCCAGAACTTGCATTCGAATGCATGAAATTTCGATTAGCGAATACTACTACTAGTGAGTGACAGTATCCGAATTATTGCATTCGAATGCATGAAACTTCGATTAGCGAATACTACTACTAGTGAGTGACAGTATCCGAATTATTGCATTCGAATGCATGAAATTTCGATTAGCGAATACTACTACTAGTGAGTGACAGTATCCGAATTATTGCATTCGAATCCATGAAATTTCGATTAGCGAATACTACTACTAGTTGAGTGACAGTATCCCAGAACTTGCTTTCGAATGCATGAAATTTCGATTAGCGAGTACTACTACTAGTGAGTAAAAGTATCCGAGAACTTGCATTCGAATACATGAGATTTCGATTAGCTAATACTACTACTAGTGAGTGACAGTATCCGAGAACTTGCATTCGAATGCATGAGATTTCGATTAGCGAATACTACTACTAGTGAGTGACAGTATCCGAGAACTTGCATTCGAATGCATGAGATTTCGATTAGCGAATACTACTACTAGTGAGTGACAGTATCCGAATTATTGCATTCGAATGCAAGAGATTTCGATTAGCGAATACTACTACTAGTGAGTGACAGTATTCGAATTATTGCATTCGAATGCATCAAATTTCGATTAGTGAATACTACTACTAGTGAGTGACAGTATCCGAATTATTGCATTCGAATGCAAGAGATTTCGATTCGCGAATACTACTACTAGTGAGTGACAGTATCCGAATTATTGCATTCGAATGCATGAAATTTCGATTAGCGAATACTACTACTAAGGAGTGACAGTATCCGAGAACTTGCATTCGAATGCATGAGATTTCGATTAGCGAATACTACTACTAGTGAGTGACAGTATCCGAATTATTGCATTCGAATGCAAGAGATTTCGATTCGCGAATACTACTACTAGTGAGTGACAGTATCCGAATTATTGCATTCGAATGCATGAAATTTCGATTAGCGAATACTACTACTAGTGAGTGACAGTATCCCAGAACTTGCATTCGAATGCATGAAATTTCGATTAGCGAGTACTACAACTAGTGAGTGACAGTATCCGAGAACATGCATTCGAATGCATGAGATTTCGATTAGCGAATACTACTACTAGTGAGTGACAGTATCCGAATTATTGCATTCGAATGCATGAAATTTCGATTAGCGAATACTACTACTAGTGAGTGACAGTATCCGAAAACTTGCATTCGAATGCATGAGATTTCGATTAGCGAATACTACTACTAGTGAGTGACAGTATCCGAATTATTGCATTCGAATGCAAGAGATTTCGATTAGCGAATACTACTACTAGTGAGTGACAGTATCCGAGAACTTGCATTCGAATGCTTGAGATTTCGATTAGCGAATACTACTACTAGTGAGTGACAGTATCCGAGAACTTGCATTCGAATGCATGAGATTTCGATTAGCGAATACTACTACTAGTGAGTGACAGTATCCGAGAACTTGCATTCGAATGCATGAGATTTCGATTAGCGAATACTACTACTTGTGAGTGACAGTATCCGAGAACTTGCATTCGAATGCATGAAATTTCGACTAGCGAATACTACTACTAGTGAGTGACAGTATCCGAGAACTTGCATTCGAATGCAAGAGATTTCGATTAGCGAATACTACTACTAGTGAGTGACAGTATCCGAATTATTGCATTCGAATGCATGAAATTTCGATTAGCGAATACTACTACTAGTGAGTGACACTATCCGAATTATTGCATTCGAATGCATGAGATTTCAATTAGCGAATACTACTACTAGTGAGTGACACTATCCGAATTATTGCATTCGAATGCATGAAATTTCGATTAGCGAATACTACTACTAGTGAGTGGCACTATCCGAATTATTGCATTCGAGTGCATGAAATTTCGATTAGCGAGTACTACTACTAGTGAGTGACAGTATCCGAATTATTGCATTCGAATGCATGAGATTTCGATTAGCGAATACTACTACTAGTGAGTGATAGTATCCGAATTATTGCATTCGAATGCATGAAATTTCGATTAGCGAATACTACTACTAGTGAGTGACAGTATTCAAATTATTGCATTCGAATGCATCAAATTTCGGTTTGCGAATACTACTACTAGTGAGTGACAGTATCCGAATTATTGCATTCGAATGCATGAAATTTCGATTAGCGATTACTACTACTAGTGAGTGACAGTATCCCAGAACTTGCATTCGAATGCATGAAATTTCGATTAGCGAATACTACTACTAGTGAGTGACAGTATCCGAGAACTTGCATTCGAATGCATGAGATTTCGATTAGCGAATACTACTACTAGTGAGTGACAGTATCCGAATTATTGCATTCGAATGCAAGAGATTTCGATTAGCGAATACTACTACTAATGAGTGACAGTATCCGAATTATTGCATTCGAATGCATGAAATTTCGATTAGCGAAAACTACTACTAGTGAGTGACAGTATCCGAATTATTGCATTCGAATGCAAGAGAATTCGATTAGCGTATACTTCTACTAGTGAGTGACAGTATCCGAATTATTGCATTCGAACGCATGAAATTTCGATTAGCGAGTACTACTGGTGAGTGACGGTATCCGAGAACTTGCATTCGAATGCATGAGATTTCGATTAGCGAATACTACTACTAGTGAGTGACAGTATCCGAATTATTGCATTCGAATGCATGAAATTTCGATTAGCGAATACTACTACTAGTGAGTGACAGTATCCGAATTATTGTATTCGAATGCATGAAATTTCGATTAGCGAATACTACTACTAGTGAGTGAGAGTATCCCAGAACTTGCTTTCGAATGCATGAAATTTCGATTAGCGAGTACTACTACTAGTGAGTGAAAGTATCCGAGAAATTGCATTCGAATACATGAGATTTCGATTAGCGAATACTACTACTAGTGAGTGACAGTATCCGTGAACTTGCATTCGAATGCATGAGATTTCGTTTAGCGAATACTATTACTAGTGAGTGACAGTATCCGAGAACTTGCATTCGGATGCATGAGATTTCGATTAGCGAATACTACTACTAGTGAGTGACAGTATCCGAGAACTTGCATTCGAATGCATGAGATTTCGATTAGCGAATACTACTACTAGTGAGTGACAGTATCCGAATTATTGCATTCGAATGCAAGAGATTTCGATTAGCGAATACTACTACTAGTGAGTGACAGTATCCGAATTATTGCATTCGAATGCATCAAATTTCGATTAGCGAATACTACTACTAGTGAGTGACAGTATCCGAATTATTGCATTCGAATGCAAGAGACTTCGATTCGCGAATACTACTACTAGTGAGTGACAGTATCCGAATTATTGCATTCGAATTCATGAAACTTCGATTAGCGAATACTACTACTAGTGAGTGACAGTATCCGAGAACTTGCATTCGAATGCATGAGATTTCGATTAGCGAATACTACTACTATAAAGTGACAGTATCCGAATTATTGCATTCGAATGCATGAAATTTCGATTAGCGGATACTACTACTAGTGGGTGACAGTATCCGAATTATTGCATTCGAGTGCATGAAATTTCGATTAGCGAGTACTACTACTAGTGAGTGACAGTATCCGAATTATTGCATTCGAATGCATGAGATTTCGATTAGCGAATACTACTACTAGTGAGTGACAGTATCCGAATTATTGCATTCGAATGCATGAAATTTCGATTAGCGAATACTACTACTAGTGAGTGACAGTATCCGAATTATTGCATTCGAATGCATCAAATTTTGATTAGCGAATACTACTACTAGTGGGTGACAGTATCCGAATTATTGCATTCGAATGCATGAAATTTCGATTAGCGAATACTACTACTAGTGAGTGACAGTATCCGAGAACTTGCATTCGAATGCATGAAATTTCGACTAGCGAATACTACTACTAGTGAGTGACAGTATCAGAGAACTTGCATTCGAATGCATGAGATTTCGATTAGCGAATACTGCTACTAGTGAGTGACAGTATCCGAGAACTTGAATTCGAATGCATGAGATTTCGATTAGTGAATACTACTACTAGTGAGTGACAGTATCCAAATTATTGCATTCGAATGCAAGAAATTTCGATTAGCGAATACTACTACTAGTGAGTGACAGTATCTGAAAACTTGCATTCGAATGCATGAGATTTCGATTAGCGAATACTACTACTAGTGAGTGACAGTATCCGAATTATTGCATTCGAATGCAAGAGATTTCGATTAGCGAATACTACTACAAGTGAGTGACAGTATCCGAGAACTTGCATTCGAATGCTAGAGATTTCGATTAGCGAATACTACTACTAGTGAGTGACAGTATCCGAGAACTTGCATTCGAATGCATGAGATTTCGATTAGCGAATACTACTACTAGTGAGTGACAGTATCCGAGAACTTGCATTCGAATGCATGAGATTTCGATTAGCGAATACTACTACTTGTGAGTGACAGTATCCGAGAACTTGCATTCGAATGCATGAGATTTCGATTAGCGAATACTACTACTAGTGGGTGACAGAATCCGAATTATTGCATTCGAATGCAAGGGATTTCAATTTGCGAATACTACTGCTAGTGAGTGACAGTATCCGAATTATTGCATTCGAATGCATGAAATTTCGATTAGCGAATACTACTACTAGTGAGTGACAGTATCCGAATTATTGCATTCGAATGCATGAGATTTCAAGTAGCGAATACTACTACTAGTGAGTGACACTATCCGAATTATTGCATTCGAATGCATGAAATTTCGATTAGCGAATACTACTACTAGTGAGTGACACTATCCGAATTATTGCATTTGAGTGCATGAAATTTCGATTAGCGAGTACTACTACTAGTGAGTGACAGTATCCGAATTATTGCATTCGAATGCATGAGATTTCGATTAGCGAATACTACTACTAATGAGTGATAGTATCCGAATTATTGCATTCGAATGCATGAAATTTCGATTAGCGAATACTACTACTAGTGAGTGACAGTATCCGAATTATTGCATTCGAATGCATCAAATTTCGGTTTGCGAATACTACTACTAGTGAGTGACAGTATCCGAATTATTGCATTCGAATGCATGAAATTTCGATTAGCGAATACTACTACTAGTGAGTGACAGTATCCCAGGACTTGCATTCGAATGCATGAAATTTCGACTAGCGAATACTACTACTAGTGAGTGACAGTATCCGAGAACTTGTATTCGAATGCATGAGATTTCAATTAGCGAATCCTATTACTAGTGAGTGACAGTATCCGAATTATTGCATTCGAATGCAAGAGATTTCGATTAGCGAATACTGCTACTAGTGAGTGACAGTATCCGAATTATTGCATTCGAATGCATGAAATTTCGATTAGCGAATACTACTACTAGTGAGTGACAGTATCCCAGAACTTGCATTCGAATGCATGAAATTTCGATTAGCGAATACTACTACTAGTGAGTGACAGTATCCCAGGACTTGCATTCGAATGCATGAAATTTCGACTAGCGAATACTACTACTAGTGAGTGACAGTATCTCAGAACTTGCATTCTAAATCATGAAATTTCGATTAGCGAATACTACTACTAGTGAGTGACAGTATCCCACAACTTGCATTCGAATGCATGAAATTTCGATTAGCGAATACTACTACTAGTGAGTGACAGTATCCGAATTATTGCATTCGAATGCATGAAATTTCGATTAGCGAATACTACTACTAGTGAGTGACAGTATCCCAGAACTTGCATTCGAATGCATGAAATTTCGATTAGCGAGTACTACTACTAGTGAGTGACAGCATCCGAGAACTTGCATTCGAATGCATGAGATTTGGATTAGCGAATACTACTACTAGTGAGTGACAGTATCCGGATTATTGCATTCGAATGCATGAGATTTCGATTAGCGAATACTACTACTAGTGAGTGACAGTATCCGAGAACTTGCATTCGAATGCATGAGATTTCGATTAGCGAATACTGCTACTTGTGAGTGACAGTATCCGAGAACTTGCATTCGAATGCATGAGATTTCGATTAGCGAATACTACTACTAGTGGGTGACAGAATCCGAATTATTGCATTCGAATGCAAGGGATTTCAATTTGCGAATACTACTGCTAGTGAGTGACAGTATTCGAATTATTGCATTCGAATGCATGAAATTTCGATTAGCGAATACTACTACTAGTGAGTGACAGTATCCGATTTATTGCATTCGAATGCATGAGATTTCAAGTAGCGAATACTACTACTAGTGAGTGACACTATCCGAATTATTGCATTCGAATGCATGAAATTTCGATTAGCGAATACTACTACTAGTGAGTGACACTATCCGAATTATTGCATTCGAGTGCATGAAATTTCGATTAGCGAGTACTACTACTAGTGAGTGACAGTATCCGAATTATTGCATTCGAATGCATGAGATTTCGATTAGCGAATACTACTACTAGTGAGTGATAGTATCCGAATTATTGCATTCGAATGCATGAAATTTCGATTAGCGAATACTACTACTAGTGAGTGACAGTATCCGAATTATTGCATTCGAATGCATCAAATTTCGGTTTGCGAATACTACTACTAGTGAGTGACAGTATCCGAATTATTGCATTCGAATGCATGAAATTTCGATTAGCGATTACTACTACTAGTGAGTGACAGTATCCCAGAACTTGCATTCGAATGCATGAAATTTCGATTAGCGAATACTACTACTAGTGAGTGACAGTATCCGAGAACTTGCATTCGAATGCATGAGATTTGGATTAGCGAATACTACTACTAGTGAGTGACACTATCCGAATTATTGCATTCGAATGCAAGAGATTTCGATTAGCGAATACTACTACTAATGAGTGACAGTATCCGAATTATTGCATTCGAATGCATGAAATTTCGATTCGCGAAAACTACTACTAGTGAGTGACAGTATCCGAATTATTGCATTCGAATGCAAGAGAATTCGATTAGCGTATACTACTACTAGTGAGTGACAGTATCCGAATTATTGCATTCGAATGCATGAAATTTCGATTAGCGAATACTACTACTAGTGAGTGACAGTATCCGAATTATTGCATTCGAATGCATGAGATTTCGATTAGCGAATACTTCTACTAGTGAGTGACAGTATCCGAATTATTGCATTCGAATGCATGAAATTTCGATTAGCGAATACTACTACTAGTGAGTGACAGTATCCTAATTATTGCATTCGAATGCATGAAATTTCGATTAGCAAATACTACTACTAGTGAGTGACAGTATCCGAATTATTGCATTCGAACGCATGAAATTTCGATTAGCGAGTACTACTAGTGAGTGACGGTATCCGAGAACTTGCATTCGAATGCATGAGATTTCGATTAGCGAATACTACTACTAGTGAGTGACAGTATCCGAATTATTGCATTCGAATGCATGAGATTTCGATTAGCGAATACTACTACTAGTGAGCGACAGTATCCAAGAACTTGCATTCGAATGCATCAAATTTCGATTAGCGAATACTACTACTAGTGGGTGACAGTATCCGAATTATTGCATTCGAATGCATGAAATTTCGATTAGCGAATACTACTCCTAGTGAGTGACAGTATCCCAGGACTTGCATTCGAATGCATGAAATTTCGACTAGCGAATACTACTACTAGTGAGTGACAGTATCCGAGAACTTGTATTCGAATGCATGAGATTTCAATTAGCGAATCCCATTACTAGTGAGTGACAGTATCCGAATTATTGCATTCGAATGCAAGAGATTTCGATTAGCGAATACTACTACTATTGAGTGACAGTATCCGAATTATTGCATTCGAATGCATGAAATTTCGATTAGCAAATACTACTACTAGTGAGTGACAGTATCCCAGAACTTGCATTCTAAATCATGAAATTTCGATTAGCGAATACTACTACTAGTGAGTGACAGTATCCCACAACTTGCATTCGAATGCATGAAATTTCGATTAGCGAATACTACTACTAGTGAGTGACAGTATCCGAATTATTGCATTCGAATGCATGAAATTTCGATTAGCGAATACTACTACTAGTGAGTGACAGTATCCCAGAACTTGCATTCGAATGCATGAAATTTCGATTAGCGAATACTACTACTAGTGAGTGACAGTATCCGAATTATTGCTTTCGAATGCAAGAGATTTCGATTAGCGAATACTACTACTAGTGAGTGACAGTATCCGAATTATTGCATTCGAATGCAAGAGATTTCGATTAGCAAATACTACTACTAGTGAGTGACAGTATCCGAATTATTGCATTCGAATGCATGAAATTTCGATTAGCAAATACTACTACTAGTGAGTGACAGTTTCCCAGAACTTGCATTCTAAATCATGAAATTTCGATTAGCGAATACTACTACCTGTGAGTGACAGTATCCCACAACTTGCATTCGAATGCATGAAATTTCAATTAGCGAATACTACTACTAGTGAGTGACAGTATCCGAATTATTGCATTCGAATGCATGAAATTGCGATTAGCGAATACTACTACTAGTGAGTGACAGTATCCCAGAACTTGCATTCGAATGCATGAAATTTCGATTAGCGAGTACTACTACTAGTGAGTGACAGCATCCGAGAACTTGCATTCGAATGCATGAGATTTGGATTAGCGAATACTACTACTAGTGAGTGACAGTATCCGGATTATTGCACTCGAATGCATGAGATTTCGATTAGCGAATACCACTACTAGTGAGTGACAGTATCCGAGAACTTGCATTCGAATGCATGAGATTTCGATTAGCGATAACTACTACTAGTGACTGACAGTATCCGAGAACTTGAATTCGAATGCATGAGATTTCGATTAGTGAATACTACTACTAGTGAGTGACAGTATCCAAATTATTGCATTCGAATGCAAGAGATTTCGATTAGCGAATTCTACTACTAGTGAGTGACAGTATCCGAAAACTTGCATTCGAATGCATGAGATTTCGATTAGCGAATACTACTACTAGTGAGTGACAGTATCCGAATTATTGCATTCGAATGCAAGAGATTTCGATTAGCGAATACTACTACTAGTGAGTGACAGTATCCGAGAACTTGCATTGGAATGCTTGAGATTTCGATTAGCGAATACTACTACTAGTGAGTGACAGTATCCGAGAACTTGCATTCGAATGCATGAGATTTCGATTAGCGAATACTACTACTTGTGAGTGACAGTATCCGAGAACTTGCATTCGAATGCCTGAGATTTCGATTAGCGAATACTACTACTAGTGGGTGACAGAATCCGAATTATTGCATTCGAATGCAAGAGATTTCGATTAGCGAATACTACTACTAGTGAGTGACAGTATCCGAATTATTGCATTCGAATGCATGAAATTTCGATTAGCGAATACTGCTACTAGTGAGTGACAGTATCCGAATTATTGCATTCGAATGCATGAGATTTCAATTAGCGAATACTACTACTAGTGAGTGACAGTATCCGAATTATTGCATTCGAATGCATGAAATTTCGATTAGCGAATACTACTACAAGTGAGTGACACTATCCGAATTATTGCATTCGAGTGCATGAAATTTCGATTAGCAAGTACTACTACTAGTGAGTGACAGTATCCGAATTATTGCATTCGAATGCATCAGATTTCGATTAGCGAATACTACTACTAGTGAGTGACAGTATCCGAATTATTGCATTCGAATGCATGAAATTTCGATTAGCGATTACTACTACTAGTGAGTGACAGTATCCCAGAACTTGCATTCGAATGCATGAAATTTCGATTAGCGAATACTACTACTAGTGAGTGACAGTATCCGACAACTTGCATTCGAATGCATGAGATTTCGATTAGCGAACACTACTAGTGAGTGACAGTATCCGAATTATTGCATTCGAATGCAAGAGATTTCGATTAGCGAATACTACTACTAGTGAGTGACAGTATCCGAATTATTGCATTCGAATGCATGAAATTTCGATTAGCGAATACTACTACTAGTGAGTGACAGTATCCGAATTATTGCATTCGAATGCATGAAATTTCGATTAGCGATTACTACTACTAGTGAGTGACAGTATCCCAGAACTTGCATTCGAATGCATGAAATTTCGATTAGCGAATACTACTACTAGTGAGTGACAGTATCCGAGAACTTGCATTCGAATGCATGAGATTTCGATTAGCGAACACTACTACTAGTGAGTGACAGTATCCGAATTATTGCATTCGAATGCATGAGATTTCGATTAGCGAATACTACTACTAGTGAGTGACAGTATCCGAATTATTGCATTCGAATGCATGAAATTTCGATTAGCAAATACTACTACTAGTGAGTGACAGTATCCCAGAACTTGCATTCTAATGCATGAAATTTCGATTAGCGATTACTACTACCAGTGAGTGACAGTATCCCAGAACTTGCATTCGAATGCATGAAATTTTGATTAGCGAATACTACTACTAGTGAGTGACAGTATCCGAATTATTGCATTCGAATGCATGAAATTTCGATTAGCGAATACTACTACATGTGAGTGACAGTATCCGAATTATTGCATTCGAATGCATGAAATTTCGATTAGCGAATACTACTACTAGTGAGTGACAGTATCCGAATTATTGCATTCGAATGCATGAAATTTCGATTAGCGAATACTACTACTAGTGAGTGACAGTATCCCAGAACTTGCATTCGAATGCATGAAATTTCGATTAGCGAGTACTACTACTAGTGAGTGACAGTATCCGAGAACTTGCATTCGAATACATGAGATTTCGATTAGCGAATACTACTACCAGTGAGTGACAGTATCCCAGAACTTGCATTCGAATGCATGAAATTTCGATTAGCGAATACTACTACTAGTGAGTGACAGTATCCGAGAACTTGCATTCGAATGCATGAGATTTCGATTAGCGAATACTACTACTAGTGAGTGACAGTATCCGAGAACTTGCATTCGAATGCATGAGATTTCGATTAGCGAATACTACTACTAGTGAGTGACAGTATCCGAATTATTGCATTCGAATGCAAGAGATTTCGATTAGCGAATACTACTACTAGTGAGTGACAGTATCCGAAATATTGCATTCGAATGCTTGAAATTTCGATTAGCGAATACTACTACTAGTGAGTGACAGTATCCGAATTATTGCATTCGAATGCAAGAGATGTCGATTAGCGAATACTACTACTAGTGAGTGACAGTATCCGAATTATTGCATTCGAATGCTGAAATTTCGATTAGCGAATACTACTACTAGTGAGTGACAGTATCCGAGAACTTGCATTCGAATGCATGAGATTTCGATTAGCGAATACTACTACTAGTGAGTGACAGTATCCGAATTATTGCATTCGAATGCAAGAGATTTCGATTAGCAAATACTACTACTAGTGAGTGACAGTATCCGAATTATTGCATTCGAATGCATGAAATTTCGATTAGCAAATACTACTACTAGTGAGTGACAGTATCCCAGAACTTGCATTCTAAATCATGAAATTTCGATTAGCGAATACTACTACCTGTGAGTGACAGTATCCCACAACTTGCATTCGAATGCATGAAATTTCAATTAGCGAATACTACTACTAGTGAGTGACAGTATCCGAATTATTGCATTCGAATGCATGAAATTTCGATTAGCGAATACTACTACTAGTGAGTGACAGTATCCCAGAACTTGCATTCGAATGCATGAAATTTCGATTAGCGAGTACTACTACTAGTGAGTGACAGCATCCGAGAACTTGCATTCGAATGCATGAGATTTGGATTAGCGAATACTACTACTAGTGAGTGACAGTATCCGGATTATTGCACTCGAATGCATGAGATTTCGATTAGCGAATACTACTACTAGTGAGTGACAGTATCCGAGAACTTGCATTCGAATGCATGAGATTTCGATTAGCGATAACTACTACTAGTGAGTGACAGTATCCGAGAACTTGAATTCGAATGCATGAGATTTCGATTAGTGAATACTACTACTAGTGAGTGACAGTATCCAAATTATTGCATTCGAATGCAAGAGATTTCGATTAGCGAATTCTACTACTAGTGAGTGACAGTATCCGAAAACTTGCATTCGAATGCATGAGATTTCGATTAGCGAATACTACTACTAGTGAGTGACAGTATCCGAATTATTGCATTCGAATGCAAGAGATTTCGATTAGCGAATACTACTACTAGTGAGTGACAGTATCCGAGAACTTGCATTGGAATGCTTGAGATTTCGATTAGCGAATACTACTACTAGTGAGTGACAGTATCCGAGAACTTGCATTCGAATGCATGAGATTTCGATTAGCGAATACTACTACTAGTGAGTGACAGTATCCGAGAACTTGCATTCGAAAGCATGAGATTTCTATTAGCGAATACTACTACTTGTGAGTGACAGTATCCGAGAACTTGCATTCGAATGCCTGAGATTTCGATTAGCGAATACTACTACTAGTGGGTGACAGAATCCGAATTATTGCATTCGAATGCAAGAGATTTCGATTAGCGAATACTACTACTAGTGAGTGACAGTATCCGAATTATTGCATTCGAATGCATGAAATTTCGATTAGCGAATACTGCTACTAGTGAGTGACAGTATCCGAATTATTGCATTCGAATGCATGAGATTTCAATTAGCGAATACTACTACTAGTGAGTGACAGTATCCGAATTATTGCATTCGAATGCATGAAATTTCGATTAGCGAATACTACTACAAGTGAGTGACACTATCCGAATTATTGCATTCGAGTGCATGAAATTTCGATTAGCGAGTACTACTACTAGTGAGTGACAGTATCCGAATTATTGCATTCGAATGCATCAGATTTCGATTAGCGAATACTACTACTAGTGAGTGACAGTATCCGAATTATTGCATTCGAATGCATGAAATTTCGATTAGCGATTACTACTACTAGTGAGTGACAGTATCCCAGAACTTGCATTCGAATGCATGAAATTTCGATTAGCGAATACTACTACTAGTGAGTGACAGTATCCGAGAACTTGCATTCGAATGCATGAGATTTCGATTAGCGAACACTACTAGTGAGTGACAGTATCCGAATTATTGCATTCGAATGCAAGAGATTTCGATTAGCGAATACTACTACTAGTGAGTGACAGTATCCGAATTATTGCATTCGAATGCATGAAATTTCGATTAGCGAATACTACTACTAGTGAGTGACAGTATCCGAATTATTGCATTCGAATGCATGAAATTTCGATTAGCGATTACTACTACTAGTGAGTGACAGTATCCCAGAACTTGCATTCGAATGCATGAAATTTCGATTAGCGAATACTACTACTAGTGAGTGACAGTATCCGAGAACTTGCATTCGAATGCATGAGATTTCGATTAGCGAACACTACTACTAGTGAGTGACAGTATCCGAATTATTGCATTCGAATGCATGAGATTTCGATTAGCGAATACTACTACTAGTGAGTGACAGTATCCGAATTATTGCATTCGAATGCATGAAATTTCGATTAGCAAATACTACTACTAGTGAGTGACAGTATCCCAGAACTTGCATTCTAATGCATGAAATTTCGATTAGCGATTACTACTACCAGTGAGTGACAGTATCCCAGAACTTGCATTCGAATGCATGAAATTTCGATTAGCGAATACTACTACTAGTGAGTGACAGTATCCGAATTATTGCATTCGAATGCATGAAATTTCGATTAGCGAATACTACTACTAGTGAGTGACAGTATCCGAATTATTGCATTCGAATGCATGAAATTTCGATTAGCGAATACTACTACTAGTGAGTGACAGTATCCGAATTATTGCATTCGAATGCATGAAATTTCGATTAGCGAATACTACTAGTAGTGAGTGACAGTATCCCAGAACTTGCATTCGAATGCATGAAATTTCGATTAGCGAGTACTACTACTAGTGAGTGACAGTATCCGAGAACTTGCATTCGAATACATGAGATTTCGATTAGCGAATACTACTACCAGTGAGTGACAGTATCCCAGAACTTGCATTCGAATGCATGAAATTTCGATTAGCGAATACTACTACTAGTGAGTGACAGTATCCGAGAACTTGCATTCGAATGCATGAGATTTCGATTAGCGAATACTACTACTAGTGAGTGACAGTATCCGAGAACTTGCATTCGAATGCATGAGATTTCGATTAGCGAATACTACTACTAGTGAGTGACAGTATCCGAAATATTGCATTCGAATGCTTGAAATTTCGATTAGCGAATACTACTACTAGTGAGTGACAGTATCCGAATTATTGCATTCGAATGCAAGAGATGTCGATTAGCGAATACTACTACTAGTGAGTGACAGTATCCGAATTATTGCATTCGAATGCTGAAATTTCGATTAGCGAATACTACTACTAGTGAGTGACAGTATCCGAGAACTTGCATTCGAATGCATGAGATTTCGATTAGCGAATACTACTACTAGTGAGTGACAGTATCCGAATTATTGCATTCGAATGCAAGAGATTTCGAAGAGCGAATACTACTACTAGTGAGTGACAGTATCCGAATTATTGCATTCGAATGCATGAAATTTCGATTAGCGAGTACTACTACTAGTTAGTGACAGCATCCGAGAACTTGCATTCGAATGCATGAGATTTGGATTAGCGAATACTACTACTAGTGAGTGACAGTATCCGGATTATTGCATTCGAATGCATGAGATTTCGATTAGCGAATACTACTACTAGTGAGTGACAGTATCCGAGAACTTGCATTCGAATGCATGAGATTTCGATTAGCGAATACTACTACTAGTGAGTGACAGTATCCGAGAACTTGAATTCGAATGCATGAGATTTCGATTAGTGAATACTACTACTAGTGAGTGACAGTATCCAAATTATTGCATTCGAATGCAAGAGATTTCGATTAGCGAATACTACTACTATTGAGTGAAAGTATCCGAAAACTTGCATTCGAATGCATGAGATTTCGATTAGCGAATACTACTACTAGTGAGTGACAGTATCCGAATTATTGCATTCGAATGCAAGAGATTTCGATTAGCGAATACTACTACTAGTGAGTGACAGTATCCGAGAACTTGCATTCGAATGCTTGAGATTTCGATTAGCGAATACTACTACTAGTGAGTGACAGTATACGAGAACTTGCATTCGAATGCATGAGATTTCGATTAGCGAATACTACTACTAGTAAGTGACAGTATCCGAGAACTTGCATTCGAATCCATGAGATTTCGATTAGCGAATACTACTACTTGTGAGTGACAGTATCCGAGAACTTGCATTCGAATGCATGAGATTTCGATTAGTGAATACTACTACTAGTGAGTGACAGTATCCAAATTATTGCATTCGAATGCAAGAGATTTCGATTAGCGAATTCTACTACTAGTGAGTGACAGTATCCGAAAACTTGCATTCGAATGCATGAGATTTCGATTAGCGAATACTACTACTAGTGAGTGACAGTATCCGAGAACTTGAATTCGAATGCATGAGATTTCGATTAGTGAATACTACTACTAGTGAGTGACAGTATCCAAATTATTGCATTCGAATGCAAGAGATTTCGATTAGCGAATTCTACTACTAGTGAGTGACAGTATCCGAAAACTTGCATTCGAATGCATGAGATTTCGATTAGCGAATACTACTACTAGTGAGTGACAGTATCCGAATTATTGCATTCGAATGCAAGAGATTTCGATTAGCGAATACTACTACTAGTGAGTGACAGTATCCGAGAACTTGCATTGGAATGCTTGAGATTTCGATTAGCGAATACTACTACTAGTGAGTGACAGTATCCGAGAACTTGCATTCGAATGCATGAGATTTCGATTAGCGAATACTACTACTAGTGAGTGACAGTATCCGAGAACTTGCATTCGAATGCATGAGATTTCTATTAGCGAATACTACTACTTGTGAGTGACAGTATCCGAGAACTTGCATTCGAATGCCTGAGATTTCGATTAGCGAATACTACTACTAGTGGGTGACAGAATCCGAATTATTGCATTCGAATGCAAGAGATTTCGATTAGCGAATACTACTACTAGTGAGTGACAGTATCCGAATTATTGCATTCGAATGCATGAAATTTCGATTAGCGAATACTGCTACTAGTGAGTGACAGTATCCGAATTATTGCATTCGAATGCATGAGATTTCAATTAGCGAATACTACTACTAGTGAGTGACAGTATCCGAATTATTGCATTCGAATGCATGAAATTTCGATTAGCGAATACTACTACAAGTGAGTGACACTATCCGAATTATTGCATTCGAGTGCATGAAATTTCGATTAGCGAGTACTACTACTAGTGAGTGACAGTATCCGAATTATTGCATTCGAATGCATCAGATTTCGATTAGCGAATACTACTACTAGTGAGTGACAGTATCCGAATTATTGCATTCGAATGCATGAAATTTCGATTAGCGATTACTACTACTAGTGAGTGACAGTATCCCAGAACTTGCATTCGAATGCATGAAATTTCGATTAGCGAATACTACTACTAGTGAGTGACAGTATCCGAGAACTTGCATTCGAATGCATGAGATTTCGATTAGCGAACACTACTAGTGAGTGACAGTATCCGAATTATTGCATTCGAATGCAAGAGATTTCGATTAGCGAATACTACTACTAGTGAGTGACAGTATCCGAATTATTGCATTCGAATGCATGAAATTTCGATTAGCGAATACTACTACTAGTGAGTGACAGTATCCGAATTATTGCATTCGAATGCATGAAATTTCGATTAGCGATTACTACTACTAGTGAGTGACAGTATCCCAGAACTTGCATTCGAATGCATGAAATTTCGATTAGCGAATACTACTACTAGTGAGTGACAGTATCCGAGAACTTGCATTCGAATGCATGAGATTTCGATTAGCGAACACTACTACTAGTGAGTGACAGTATCCGAATTATTGCATTCGAATGCATGAGATTTCGATTAGCGAATACTACTACTAGTGAGTGACAGTATCCGAATTATTGCATTCGAATGCATGAAATTTCGATTAGCAAATACTACTACTAGTGAGTGACAGTATCCCAGAACTTGCATTCTAATGCATGAAATTTCGATTAGCGATTACTACTACCAGTGAGTGACAGTATCCCAGAACTTGCATTCGAATGCATGAAATTTCGATTAGCGAATACTACTACTAGTGAGTGACAGTATCCGAATTATTGCATTCGAATGCATGAAATTTCGATTAGCGAATACTACTACTAGTGAGTGACAGTATCCGAATTATTGCATTCGAATGCATGAAATTTCGATTAGCGAATACTACTACTAGTGAGTGACAGTATCCGAATTATTGCATTCGAATGCATGAAATTTCGATTAGCGAATACTACTAGTAGTGAGTGACAGTATCCCAGAACTTGCATTCGAATGCATGAAATTTCGATTAGCGAGTACTACTACTAGTGAGTGACAGTATCCGAGAACTTGCATTCGAATACATGAGATTTCGATTAGCGAATACTACTACCAGTGAGTGACAGTATCCCAGAACTTGCATTCGAATGCATGAAATTTCGATTAGCGAATACTACTACTAGTGAGTGACAGTATCCGAGAACTTGCATTCGAATGCATGAGATTTCGATTAGCGAATACTACTACTAGTGAGTGACAGTATCCGAGAACTTGCATTCGAATGCATGAGATTTCGATTAGCGAATACTACTACTAGTGAGTGACAGTATCCGAATTATTGCATTCGAATGCAAGAGATTTCGATTAGCGAATACTACTACTAGTGAGTGACAGTATCCGAAATATTGCATTCGAATGCTTGAAATTTCGATTAGCGAATACTACTACTAGTGAGTGACAGTATCCGAATTATTGCATTCGAATGCAAGAGATGTCGATTAGCGAATACTACTACTAGTGAGTGACAGTATCCGAATTATTGCATTCGAATGCTGAAATTTCGATTAGCGAATACTACTACTAGTGAGTGACAGTATCCGAGAACTTGCATTCGAATGCATGAGATTTCGATTAGCGAATACTACTACTAGTGAGTGACAGTATCCGAATTATTGCATTCGAATGCAAGAGATTTCGAAGAGCGAATACTACTACTAGTGAGTGACAGTATCCGAATTATTGCATTCGAATGCATGAAATTTCGATTAGCGAGTACTACTACTAGTTAGTGACAGCATCCGAGAACTTGCATTCGAATGCATGAGATTTGGATTAGGGAATACTACTACTAGTGAGTGACAGTATCCGGATTATTGCATTCGAATGCATGAGATTTCGATTAGCGAATACTACTACTAGTGAGTGACAGTATCCGAGAACTTGCATTCGAATGCATGAGATTTCGATTAGCGAATACTACTACTAGTGAGTGACAGTACCCGAGAACTTGAATTCGAATGCATGAGATTTCGATTAGTGAATACTACTACTAGTGAGTGACAGTATCCAAATTATTGCATTCGAATGCAAGAGATTTCGATTAGCGAATACTACTACTATTGAGTGAAAGTATCCGAAAACTTGCATTCGAATGCATGAGATTTCGATTAGCGAATACTACTACTAGTGAGTGACAGTATCCGAATTATTGCATTCGAATGCAAGAGATTTCGATTAGCGAATACTACTACTAGTGAGTGACAGTATCCGAGAACTTGCATTCGAATGCTTGAGATTTCGATTAGCGAATACTACTACTAGTGAGTGACAGTATCCGAGAACTTGCATTCGAATGCATGAGATTTCGATTAGCGAATACTACTACTAGTAAGTGACAGTATCCGAGAACTTGCATTCGAATCCATGAGATTTCGATTAGCGAATACTACTACTTGTGAGTGACAGTATCCGAGAACTTGCATTCGAATGCATGAGATTTCGATTAGCGAATACTACTACTAGTGGGTGACAGAATCCGAATTATTGCATTCGAATGCAAGAGATTTCGATTAGCGAATACTACTACTAGTGAGTGACAGTATCCGAATTATTGCATTCGAATGCATGAAATTTCAATTAGCGAATACCACTACTAGTGAGTGACAGTATCCGAATTATTGCATTCGAATGCATGAGATTTCAATTAGCGAATACTACTACTAGTGAGTGACAGTATCCGAATTATTGCATTCGAATGCATGAAATTTCGATTAGCGAATACTACTACTAGTGAGTGACACTATCCGAATTATTGCATTCGAGTGCATGAAATTTCGATTAGCGAGTACTACTACTAGTGAGTGACAGTATCCGAGAACTTGCATTCGAATGCATGAGATTTCGATTAGCGAATACTACTACTAGTGAGTGACAGTATCCGAATTATTGCATTCGAATGCATGAGATTTCGATTAGCGAATACTACTACTAGTGAGTGACAGTATCCAAGAACTTGCATTCGAATGCATCAAATTTCGATTAGCGAATACTACTACTAGTGGGTGACAGTATCCGAATTATTGCATTCGAATGCATGAAATTTCGATTAGCGAATACTACTACTAGTGAGTGACAGTATCCCAGAACTTGCATTCGAATGCATGAAATTTCGATTAGCGAATACTACTACTAGTGAGTGACAGTATCCGAGAACTTGTATTCGAATGCATGAGATTTCAATTAGCGAATCCTACTACTAGTGAGTGACAGTATCCGAATTATTGCATTCGAATCCAAGAGATTTCGATTAGCGAATACTACTACTAGTGAGTGACAGTATCCGAATTATTGCATTCGAATGCATGAAATTTCGATTAGCAAATACTACTACTAGTGAGTGACAGTATCCCAGAACTTGCATTCTAAATCATGAAATTTCGATTAGCGAATACTAATACCAGTGAGTGACAGTATCCCACAACTTGCATTCGAATGCATGAAATTTCAATTAGCGAATACTACTACTAGTGAGTGACAGTATCCGAATTATTGCATTCGAATGCATGAAATTTCGATTAGCGAATACTACTACTAGTGAGTGACAGTATCCCAGAACTTGCATTCGAATGCATGAAATTTCGATTAGCGAGTACTACTACTAGTGAGTGACAGTATCCGGATTATTGCATTCGAATGCATGAGATTTCGATTTGCGAATACTACTACTAGTGAGTGACAGTATCCGAATTATTGCATTCGAATGCAAGAGATTTCGATTAGCGAATACTACTACTAGTGAGTCACAGTATCCGAGAACTTGCATTGGAATGCTTGAGATTTCGATTAGCGAATACTACTACTAGTGAGTGACAGTATCCGAGAACTTGCATTCGAATGCATGAGATTTCGATTAGCGAATACTACTACTAGTGAGTGACAGTATCCGAGAACTTGCATTCGAATGAATGAGATTTCGATTAGCGAATACTACTACTTGTGAGTGACAGTATCCGAGAACTTGCATTCGAATGCATGAGATTTCGATTAGCGAATACTACTACTAGTGGGTGACAGAATCCGACTTATTGCATTCGAATGCAAGAGATTTCGATTAGCGAATACTACTACTAGTGAGTGACAGTATCCGAATTATTGCATTCGAATGCATGAGATTTCAATTAGCGAATACTACTACTAGTGAGTGACAGTATCCGAATTATTGCATTCGAATGCATGAAATTTCGATTAGCGAATACTACTACTAGTGAGTGACACTATCCGAATTATTGCATTCGAGTGCATGAAATTTCGAATAGCGAGTAGTACTACTAGTGAGTGACAGTATCCGAATTATTGCATTCGAATGCATCAGATTTCGATTAGCGAATATTACTACTAGTGAGTGATAGTATCCGAATTATTGCATTCGAATGCATGAAATTTCGATTAGCGAATACAACTACTAGTGAGTGACAGTATCCGAATTATTGCATTCGAATGCATCAAATTTCGATTAGCGAATACTACTACTAGTGAGTGACAGTATCCGAATTATTGCATTCGAATGCATGAAATTTCGATTAGCGATTACTACTACTAGTGAGTGACAGTATCCCAGAACTTGCATTCGAATGCATGAAATTTCGATTAGCGAATACTACTACTAGTGAGTGACAGTATCCGAGAACTTGCATTCGAATGCATGAGAGTTCGATTAGCGAACACTACTACTAGTGAGTGACAGTATCCGAATTATTGCATTCGAATGCAGGAGATTTGGATTAGCGAACACTACTACTAGTGAGTGACAGTATCCGAATTATTGCATTCGAATGCAAGAGATTTCGATTAGCGAATACTACTACTAGTGAGTGACAGTATCCGAATTATTGCATTCGAATGCATGAAATTTCGATTAGCGAATACTACTACTAGTGAGTGACAGTATCCGAATTATTGCATTCGAATGCGTGAAATTTCGATTAGCGATTACTACTACTAGTGAGTGATAGTATCCCAGAACTTGCATTCGAATGCATGAGATTTCGATTAGCGAATACTACTACTAGTGAGTGACAGTATCCGAATTATTGCATTCGAATGCATGAGATTTCGATTAGCGAACACTACTACTAGTGAGTGACAGTATCCGAATTATTGCATTCGAATGCAGGAGATTTCGATTAGCGAATACTACTACTAGTGAGTGACAGTATCCGAATTATTGCATTCGAATGCATGAAATTTCGATTAGCAAATACTACTACTAGTGAGTGACAGTATCCCAGAACTTGCATTCTAATGCATGAAATTTCGATTAGCGAGTACTACTACCAGTGAGTGACAGTATCCCAGAACTTGCATTCGAATGCATGAAATTTCGATTAGCGAATACTACTACTAGTGAGTGACAGTATCCGAATTATTGCATTCGAATGCATGAAATTTCGATTAGCGAATACTACTACTAGTGAGTGACAGTATCCGAATTATTGCATTCGAATGCATGAAATTTCGATTAGCGAATACTACTACTAGTGAGTGACAGTATCCCAGAACTTGCATTCGAATGCATGAAATTTCGATTAGCGAGTACTACTACTAGAGAGTGACAGAATCCGAGAACTTGCATTCGAATACATGAGATTTCGATTAGCGAATACTAGTACTAGTGAGTGACAGTATCCGAGAACTTGCATTCGAATGCATGAGATTTCGATTAGGGAATACTATTACTAGTGAGTGACAGTATCCGAGAACTTGCATTCGAATGCATGAGATTTCGATTAGCGAATACTACTACTAGTGAGTGACAGTATCCGAGAACTTGCATTCGAATGCATGAGATTTCGATTAGCGAATACTACTACTAGTGAGTGACAGTATCCGAATTATTGCATTCGAAAGCAAGAGATTTCGATTAGCGAATACTACTACTAGTGAGTGACAGTATCCGAATTATTGCATTCGAATGCATGAAATTTCGATTAGCGAATACTACTACTAGTGAGTGACAGTATCCGAATTATTGCATTCGAATGCAAGAGATTTCGATTAGCGAATACTACTACTAGTGAGTGACAGTATCCGAATTATTGCATTCGAATGCATGAAATTTCGATTAGCGAATACTACTACTAGTGAGTGACAGTATCCGAGAACTTGCATTCGAATGCATGAGATTTCGATTAGCGAATACTACTACTAGTGAGTGACAGTATCCGAATTATTGCATTCGAATGCATGAAATTTCGATTAGCGAATACTACTACTAGTGAGTGACAGTATCCCAGAACTTGCATTCGAATGCATGAAATTTCGATTAGCGAATACTACTACTAGTGAGTGACAGTATCCGAGAACTTGTATTCGAATGCATGAGATTTCAATTAGCGAATCCTACTACTAGTGAGTGACAGTATCCGAATTATTGCATTCGAATCCAAGAGATTTCGATTAGCGAATACTACTACTAGTGAGTGACAGTATCCGAATTATTGCATTCGAATGCATGAAATTTCGATTAGCAAATACTACTACTAGTGAGTGACAGTATCCCAGAACTTGCATTCTAAATCATGAAATTTCGATTAGCGAATACTAATACCAGTGAGTGACAGTATCCCACAACTTGCATTCGAATGCATGAAATTTCAATTAGCGAATACTACTACTAGTGAGTGACAGTATCCGAATTATTGCATTCGAATGCATGAAATTTCGATTAGCGAATACTACTACTAGTGAGTGACAGTATCCCAGAACTTGCATTCGAATGCATGAAATTTCGATTAGCGAGTACTACTACTAGTGAGTGACAGTATCCGGATTATTGCATTCGAATGCATGAGATTTCGATTTGCGAATACTACTACTAGTGAGTGACAGTATCCGAATTATTGCATTCGAATGCAAGAGATTTCGATTAGCGAATACTACTACTAGTGAGTCACAGTATCCGAGAACTTGCATTGGAATGCTTGAGATTTCGATTAGCGAATACTACTACTAGTGAGTGACAGTATCCGAGAACTTGCATTCGAATGCATGAGATTTCGATTAGCGAATACTACTACTAGTGAGTGACAGTATCCGAGAACTTGCATTCGAATGAATGAGATTTCGATTAGCGAATACTACTACTTGTGAGTGACAGTATCCGAGAACTTGCATTCGAATGCATGAGATTTCGATTAGCGAATACTACTACTAGTGGGTGACAGAATCCGACTTATTGCATTCGAATGCAAGAGATTTCGATTAGCGAATACTACTACTAGTGAGTGACAGTATCCGAATTATTGCATTCGAATGCATGAGATTTCAATTAGCGAATACTACTACTAGTGAGTGACAGTATCCGAATTATTGCATTCGAATGCATGAAATTTCGATTAGCGAATACTACTACTAGTGAGTGACACTATCCGAATTATTGCATTCGAGTGCATGAAATTTCGAATAGCGAGTAGTACTACTAGTGAGTGACAGTATCCGAATTATTGCATTCGAATGCATCAGATTTCGATTAGCGAATATTACTACTAGTGAGTGATAGTATCCGAATTATTGCATTCGAATGCATGAAATTTCGATTAGCGAATACTACTACTAGTGAGTGACAGTATCCGAATTATTGCATTCGAATGCATCAAATTTCGATTAGCGAATACTACTACTAGTGAGTGACAGTATCCGAATTATTGCATTCGAATGCATGAAATTTCGATTAGCGATTACTACTACTAGTGAGTGACAGTATCCCAGAACTTGCATTCGAATGCATGAAATTTCGATTAGCGAATACTACTACTAGTGAGTGACAGTATCCGAGAACTTGCATTCGAATGCATGAGAGTTCGATTAGCGAACACTACTACTAGTGAGTGACAGTATCCGAATTATTGCATTCGATTGCAGGAGATTTCGATTAGCGAACACTACTACTAGTGAGTGACAGTATCCGAATTATTGCATTCGAATGCAAGAGATTTCGATTAGCGAATACTACTACTAGTGAGTGACAGTATCCGAATTATTGCATTCGAATGCATGAAATTTCGATTAGCGAATACTACTACTAGTGAGTGACAGTATCCGAATTATTGCATTCGAATGCGTGAAATTTCGATTAGCGATTACTACTACTAGTGAGTGATAGTATCCCAGAACTTGCATTCGAATGCATGAGATTTCGATTAGCGAATACTACTACTAGTGAGTGACAGTATCCGAATTATTGCATTCGAATGCATGAGATTTCGATTAGCGAACACTACTACTAGTGAGTGACAGTATCCGAATTATTGCATTCGAATGCAGGAGATTTCGATTAGCGAATACTACTACTAGTGAGTGACAGTATCCGAATTATTGCATTCGAATGCATGAAATTTCGATTAGCAAATACTACTACTAGTGAGTGACAGTATCCCAGAACTTGCATTCTAATGCATGAAATTTCGATTAGCGAGTACTACTACCAGTGAGTGACAGTATCCCAGAACTTGCATTCGAATGCATGAAATTTCGATTAGCGAATACTACTACTAGTGAGTGACAGTATCCGAATTATTGCATTCGAATGCATGAAATTTCGATTAGCGAATACTACTACTAGTGAGTGACAGTATCCGAATTATTGCATTCGAATGCATGAAATTTCGATTAGCGAATACTACTACTAGTGAGTGACAGTATCCCAGAACTTGCATTCGAATGCATGAAATTTCGATTAGCGAGTACTACTACTAGAGAGTGACAGAATCCGAGAACTTGCATTCGAATACATGAGATTTCGATTAGCGAATACTAGTACTAGTGAGTGACAGTATCCGAGAACTTGCATTCGAATGCATGAGATTTCGATTAGGGAATACTATTACTAGTGAGTGACAGTATCCGAGAACTTGCATTCGAATGCATGAGATTTCGATTAGCGAATACTACTACTAGTGAGTGACAGTATCCGAGAACTTGCATTCGAATGCATGAGATTTCGATTAGCGAATACTACTACTAGTGAGTGACAGTATCCGAATTATTGCATTCGAAAGCAAGAGATTTCGATTAGCGAATACTACTACTAGTGAGTGACAGTATCCGAATTATTGCATTCGAATGCATGAAATTTCGATTAGCGAATACTACTACTAGTGAGTGACAGTATCCGAATTATTGCATTCGAATGCAAGAGATTTCGATTAGCGAATACTACTACTAGTGAGTGACAGTATCCGAATTATTGCATTCGAATGCATGAAATTTCGATTAGCGAATACTACTACTAGTGAGTGACAGTATCCGAGAACTTGCATTCGAATGCATGAGATTTCGATTAGCGAATACTACTACTAGTGAGTGACAGTATCCGAATTATTGCATTCGAATGCATGAAATTTCGATTAGCGAATACTACTACTAGTGAGTGACAGTATCCGAATTATTGCATTCGAATGCATCAAATTTCGATTAGCGAATACTACTACTAGTGAGTGACAGTATCCCAGAGCTTGCATTCGAATGCATGAAATTTCGACTAGCGAAAAGTACTACTAGTGAGTGACAGTATCCGAGAACTTGCATTCGAATGCATGAGATTTCGATTAGCGAATCCTACTACTAGTGAGTGACAGTATCCGAATTATTGCATTCGAATGCAAGAGATTTCGATTAGCGAATACTACTACTAGTGAGTGACAGTATCCGAATTATAGGATTCGAATGCATGAAATTTCGATTAGCAAATACTACTACTAGTGAGTGACAGTATCCCAGAACTTGCATTCGAATGCATGAAATTTCGATTAGCGAATACTACTACTAGTGAGTGACAGTATCCGAATTATTGCATTCGAATGCATGAAATTTCGATTAGCGAATACTACTACTAGTGAGTGACAGTATCCCAGAACTTGCATTCGAATGCATGAAATTTCGATTAGCGAGTACTACTACTAGTGAGTGACAGCATCCGAGAACTTGCATTCGAATGCATGAGATTTGGATTAGCGAATACTACTACTAGTGAGTGACAGTATCCGGATTATTGCATTCGAATGCATGAGAATTCGATTAGCGAATACTACTACTAGTGAGTGACAGTATCCGAGAACTTGCATTCGAATGCATGAGATTTCGATTAGCGAATACTACTACTAGTGAGTGACAGTATCCGAATTATTGCATTCGAATGCAAGAGATTTCGATTAGCGAATACTACTACTAGTGAGTGACAGTATCCGAGAACTTGCATTGGAATGCTTGAGATTTCGATTAGCGAATACTACTACTAGTGAGTGACAGTATCCGAGAACTTGCATTCGAATGCATGAGATTTCGATTAGCGAATACTACTACTAGTGAGTGACAGTATCCGAATTATTGCATTCGAATGCAAGAGATGTCGATTAGCGAATACTACTACTAGTGAGTGACAGTATCCGAATTATTGCATTCGAATGCTGAAATTTCGATTAGCGAATACTACTACTAGTGAGTGACAGTATCCGAGAACTTGCATTCGAATGCATGAGATTTCGATTAGCGAATACTACTACTAGTGAGTGACAGTATCCGAATTATTGCATTCGAATGCAAGAGATTTCGAAGAGCGAATACTACTACTAGTGAGTGACAGTATCCGAATTATTGCATTCGAATGCATGAAATTTCGATTAGCGAGTACTACTACTAGTTAGTGACAGCATCCGAGAACTTGCATTCGAATGCATGAGATTTGGATTAGGGAATACTACTACTAGTGAGTGACAGTATCCGGATTATTGCATTCGAATGCATGAGATTTCGATTAGCGAATACTACTACTAGTGAGTGACAGTATCCGAGAACTTGCATTCGAATGCATGAGATTTCGATTAGCGAATACTACTACTAGTGAGTGACAGTACCCGAGAACTTGAATTCGAATGCATGAGATTTCGATTAGTGAATACTACTACTAGTGAGTGACAGTATCCAAATTATTGCATTCGAATGCAAGAGATTTCGATTAGCGAATACTACTACTATTGAGTGAAAGTATCCGAAAACTTGCATTCGAATGCATGAGATTTCGATTAGCGAATACTACTACTAGTGAGTGACAGTATCCGAATTATTGCATTCGAATGCAAGAGATTTCGATTAGCGAATACTACTACTAGTGAGTGACAGTATCCGAGAACTTGCATTCGAATGCTTGAGATTTCGATTAGCGAATACTACTACTAGTGAGTGACAGTATCCGAGAACTTGCATTCGAATGCATGAGATTTCGATTAGCGAATACTACTACTAGTAAGTGACAGTATCCGAGAACTTGCATTCGAATCCATGAGATTTCGATTAGCGAATACTACTACTTGTGAGTGACAGTATCCGAGAACTTGCATTCGAATGCATGAGATTTCGATTAGCGAATACTACTACTAGTGGGTGACAGAATCCGAATTATTGCATTCGAATGCAAGAGATTTCGATTAGCGAATACTACTACTAGTGAGTGACAGTATCCGAATTATTGCATTCGAATGCATGAAATTTCAATTAGCGAATACCACTACTAGTGAGTGACAGTATCCGAATTATTGCATTCGAATGCATGAGATTTCAATTAGCGAATACTACTACTAGTGAGTGACAGTATCCGAATTATTGCATTCGAATGCATGAAATTTCGATTAGCGAATACTACTACTAGTGAGTGACACTATCCGAATTATTGCATTCGAGTGCATGAAATTTCGATTAGCGAGTACTACTACTAGTGAGTGACAGTATCCGAGAACTTGCATTCGAATGCATGAGATTTCGATTAGCGAATACTACTACTAGTGAGTGACAGTATCCGAATTATTGCATTCGAATGCATGAGATTTCGATTAGCGAATACTACTACTAGTGAGTGACAGTATCCAAGAACTTGCATTCGAATGCATCAAATTTCGATTAGCGAATACTACTACTAGTGGGTGACAGTATCCGAATTATTGCATTCGAATGCATGAAATTTCGATTAGCGAATACTACTACTAGTGAGTGACAGTATCCCAGAACTTGCATTCGAATGCATGAAATTTCGATTAGCGAATACTACTACTAGTGAGTGACAGTATCCGAGAACTTGTATTCGAATGCATGAGATTTCAATTAGCGAATCCTACTACTAGTGAGTGACAGTATCCGAATTATTGCATTCGAATCCAAGAGATTTCGATTAGCGAATACTACTACTAGTGAGTGACAGTATCCGAATTATTGCATTCGAATGCATGAAATTTCGATTAGCAAATACTACTACTAGTGAGTGACAGTATCCCAGAACTTGCATTCTAAATCATGAAATTTCGATTAGCGAATACTAATACCAGTGAGTGACAGTATCCCACAACTTGCATTCGAATGCATGAAATTTCAATTAGCGAATACTACTACTAGTGAGTGACAGTATCCGAATTATTGCATTCGAATGCATGAAATTTCGATTAGCGAATACTACTACTAGTGAGTGACAGTATCCCAGAACTTGCATTCGAATGCATGAAATTTCGATTAGCGAGTACTACTACTAGTGAGTGACAGTATCCGGATTATTGCATTCGAATGCATGAGATTTCGATTTGCGAATACTACTACTAGTGAGTGACAGTATCCGAATTATTGCATTCGAATGCAAGAGATTTCGATTAGCGAATACTACTACTAGTGAGTCACAGTATCCGAGAACTTGCATTGGAATGCTTGAGATTTCGATTAGCGAATACTACTACTAGTGAGTGACAGTATCCGAGAACTTGCATTCGAATGCATGAGATTTCGATTAGCGAATACTACTACTAGTGAGTGACAGTATCCGAGAACTTGCATTCGAATGAATGAGATTTCGATTAACGAATACTACTACTTGTGAGTGACAGTATCCGAGAACTTGCATTCGAATGCATGAGATTTCGATTAGCGAATACTACTACTAGTGGGTGACAGAATCCGACTTATTGCATTCGAATGCAAGAGATTTCGATTAGCGAATACTACTACTAGTGAGTGACAGTATCCGAATTATTGCATTCGAATGCATGAGATTTCAATTAGCGAATACTACTACTAGTGAGTGACAGTATCCGAATTATTGCATTCGAATGCATGAAATTTCGATTAGCGAATACTACTACTAGTGAGTGACACTATCCGAATTATTGCATTCGAGTGCATGAAATTTCGAATAGCGAGTAGTACTACTAGTGAGTGACAGTATCCGAATTATTGCATTCGAATGCATCAGATTTCGATTAGCGAATATTACTACTAGTGAGTGATAGTATCCGAATTATTGCATTCGAATGCATGAAATTTCGATTAGCGAATACAACTACTAGTGAGTGACAGTATCCGAATTATTGCATTCGAATGCATCAAATTTCGATTAGCGAATACTACTACTAGTGAGTGACAGTATCCGAATTATTGCATTCGAATGCATGAAATTTCGATTAGCGATTACTACTACTAGTGAGTGACAGTATCCCAGAACTTGCATTCGAATGCATGAAATTTCGATTAGCGAATACTACTACTAGTGAGTGACAGTATCCGAGAACTTGCATTCGAATGCATGAGAGTTCGATTAGCGAACACTACTACTAGTGAGTGACAGTATCCGAATTATTGCATTCGAATGCAGGAGATTTGGATTAGCGAACACTACTACTAGTGAGTGACAGTATCCGAATTATTGCATTCGAATGCAAGAGATTTCGATTAGCGAATACTACTACTAGTGAGTGACAGTATCCGAATTATTGCATTCGAATGCATGAAATTTCGATTAGCGAATACTACTACTAGTGAGTGACAGTATCCGAATTATTGCATTCGAATGCGTGAAATTTCGATTAGCGATTACTACTACTAGTGAGTGATAGTATCCCAGAACTTGCATTCGAATGCATGAGATTTCGATTAGCGAATACTACTACTAGTGAGTGACAGTATCCGAATTATTGCATTCGAATGCATGAGATTTCGATTAGCGAACACTACTACTAGTGAGTGACAGTATCCGAATTATTGCATTCGAATGCAGGAGATTTCGATTAGCGAATACTACTACTAGTGAGTGACAGTATCCGAATTATTGCATTCGAATGCATGAAATTTCGATTAGCAAATACTACTACTAGTGAGTGACAGTATCCCAGAACTTGCATTCTAATGCATGAAATTTCGATTAGCGAGTACTACTACCAGTGAGTGACAGTATCCCAGAACTTGCATTCGAATGCATGAAATTTCGATTAGCGAATACTACTACTAGTGAGTGACAGTATCCGAATTATTGCATTCGAATGCATGAAATTTCGATTAGCGAATACTACTACTAGTGAGTGACAGTATCCGAATTATTGCATTCGAATGCATGAAATTTCGATTAGCGAATACTACTACTAGTGAGTGACAGTATCCCAGAACTTGCATTCGAATGCATGAAATTTCGATTAGCGAGTACTACTACTAGAGAGTGACAGAATCCGAGAACTTGCATTCGAATACATGAGATTTCGATTAGCGAATACTAGTACTAGTGAGTGACAGTATCCGAGAACTTGCATTCGAATGCATGAGATTTCGATTAGGGAATACTATTACTAGTGAGTGACAGTATCCGAGAACTTGCATTCGAATGCATGAGATTTCGATTAGCGAATACTACTACTAGTGAGTGACAGTATCCGAGAACTTGCATTCGAATGCATGAGATTTCGATTAGCGAATACTACTACTAGTGAGTGACAGTATCCGAATTATTGCATTCGAAAGCAAGAGATTTCGATTAGCGAATACTACTACTAGTGAGTGACAGTATCCGAATTATTGCATTCGAATGCATGAAATTTCGATTAGCGAATACTACTACTAGTGAGTGACAGTATCCGAATTATTGCATTCGAATGCAAGAGATTTCGATTAGCGAATACTACTACTAGTGAGTGACAGTATCCGAATTATTGCATTCGAATGCATGAAATTTCGATTAGCGAATACTACTACTAGTGAGTGACAGTATCCGAGAACTTGCATTCGAATGCATGAGATTTCGATTAGCGAATACTACTACTAGTGAGTGACAGTATCCGAATTATTGCATTCGAATGCATGAAATTTCGATTAGCGAATACTACTACTAGTGAGTGACAGTATCCCAGAACTTGCATTCGAATGCATGAAATTTCGATTAGCGAATACTACTACTAGTGAGTGACAGTATCCGAGAACTTGTATTCGAATGCATGAGATTTCAATTAGCGAATCCTACTACTAGTGAGTGACAGTATCCGAATTATTGCATTCGAATCCAAGAGATTTCGATTAGCGAATACTACTACTAGTGAGTGACAGTATCCGAATTATTGCATTCGAATGCATGAAATTTCGATTAGCAAATACTACTACTAGTGAGTGACAGTATCCCAGAACTTGCATTCTAAATCATGAAATTTCGATTAGCGAATACTAATACCAGTGAGTGACAGTATCCCACAACTTGCATTCGAATGCATGAAATTTCAATTAGCGAATACTACTACTAGTGAGTGACAGTATCCGAATTATTGCATTCGAATGCATGAAATTTCGATTAGCGAATACTACTACTAGTGAGTGACAGTATCCCAGAACTTGCATTCGAATGCATGAAATTTCGATTAGCGAGTACTACTACTAGTGAGTGACAGTATCCGGATTATTGCATTCGAATGCATGAGATTTCGATTTGCGAATACTACTACTAGTGAGTGACAGTATCCGAATTATTGCATTCGAATGCAAGAGATTTCGATTAGCGAATACTACTACTAGTGAGTCACAGTATCCGAGAACTTGCATTGGAATGCTTGAGATTTCGATTAGCGAATACTACTACTAGTGAGTGACAGTATCCGAGAACTTGCATTCGAATGCATGAGATTTCGATTAGCGAATACTACTACTAGTGAGTGACAGTATCCGAGAACTTGCATTCGAATGAATGAGATTTCGATTAGCGAATACTACTACTTGTGAGTGTCAGTATCCGAGAACTTGCATTCGAATGCATGAGATTTCGATTAGCGAATACTACTACTAGTGGGTGACAGAATCCGACTTATTGCATTCGAATGCAAGAGATTTCGATTAGCGAATACTACTACTAGTGAGTGACAGTATCCGAATTATTGCATTCGAATGCATGAGATTTCAATTAGCGAATACTACTACTAGTGAGTGACAGTATCCGAATTATTGCATTCGAATGCATGAAATTTCGATTAGCGAATACTACTACTAGTGAGTGACACTATCCGAATTATTGCATTCGAGTGCATGAAATTTCGAATAGCGAGTAGTACTACTAGTGAGTGACAGTATCCGAATTATTGCATTCGAATGCATCAGATTTCGATTAGCGAATATTACTACTAGTGAGTGATAGTATCCGAATTATTGCATTCGAATGCATGAAATTTCGATTAGCGAATACTACTACTAGTGAGTGACAGTATCCGAATTATTGCATTCGAATGCATCAAATTTCGATTAGCGAATACTACTACTAGTGAGTGACAGTATCCGAATTATTGCATTCGAATGCATGAAATTTCGATTAGCGATTACTACTACTAGTGAGTGACAGTATCCCAGAACTTGCATTCGAATGCATGAAATTTCGATTAGCGAATACTACTACTAGTGAGTGACAGTATCCGAGAACTTGCATTCGAATGCATGAGAGTTCGATTAGCGAACACTACTACTAGTGAGTGACAGTATCCGAATTATTGCATTCGAATGCAGGAGATTTCGATTAGCGAACACTACTACTAGTGAGTGACAGTATCCGAATTATTGCATTCGAATGCAAGAGATTTCGATTAGCGAATACTACTACTAGTGAGTGACAGTATCCGAATTATTGCATTCGAATGCATGAAATTTCGATTAGCGAATACTACTACTAGTGAGTGACAGTATCCGAATTATTGCATTCGAATGCGTGAAATTTCGATTAGCGATTACTACTACTAGTGAGTGATAGTATCCCAGAACTTGCATTCGAATGCATGAGATTTCGATTAGCGAATACTACTACTAGTGAGTGACAGTATCCGAATTATTGCATTCGAATGCATGAGATTTCGATTAGCGAACACTACTACTAGTGAGTGACAGTATCCGAATTATTGCATTCGAATGCAGGAGATTTCGATTAGCGAATACTACTACTAGTGAGTGACAGTATCCGAATTATTGCATTCGAATGCATGAAATTTCGATTAGCAAATACTACTACTAGTGAGTGACAGTATCCCAGAACTTGCATTCTAATGCATGAAATTTCGATTAGCGAGTACTACTACCAGTGAGTGACAGTATCCCAGAACTTGCATTCGAATGCATGAAATTTCGATTAGCGAATACTACTACTAGTGAGTGACAGTATCCGAATTATTGCATTCGAATGCATGAAATTTCGATTAGCGAATACTACTACTAGTGAGTGACAGTATCCGAATTATTGCATTCGAATGCATGAAATTTCGATTAGCGAATACTACTACTAGTGAGTGACAGTATCCCAGAACTTGCATTCGAATGCATGAAATTTCGATTAGCGAGTACTACTACTAGAGAGTGACAGAATCCGAGAACTTGCATTCGAATACATGAGATTTCGATTAGCGAATACTAGTACTAGTGAGTGACAGTATCCGAGAACTTGCATTCGAATGCATGAGATTTCGATTAGGGAATACTATTACTAGTGAGTGACAGTATCCGAGAACTTGCATTCGAATGCATGAGATTTCGATTAGCGAATACTACTACTAGTGAGTGACAGTATCCGAGAACTTGCATTCGAATGCATGAGATTTCGATTAGCGAATACTACTACTAGTGAGTGACAGTATCCGAATTATTGCATTCGAAAGCAAGAGATTTCGATTAGCGAATACTACTACTAGTGAGTGACAGTATCCGAATTATTGCATTCGAATGCATGAAATTTCGATTAGCGAATACTACTACTAGTGAGTGACAGTATCCGAATTATTGCATTCGAATGCAAGAGATTTCGATTAGCGAATACTACTACTAGTGAGTGACAGTATCCGAATTATTGCATTCGAATGCATGAAATTTCGATTAGCGAATACTACTACTAGTGAGTGACAGTATCCGAGAACTTGCATTCGAATGCATGAGATTTCGATTAGCGAATACTACTACTAGTGAGTGACAGTATCCGAATTATTGCATTCGAATGCATGAAATTTCGATTAGCGAATACTACTACTAGTGAGTGACAGTATCCGAATTATTGCATTCGAATGCATCAAATTTCGATTAGCGAATACTACTACTAGTGAGTGACAGTATCCCAGAGCTTGCATTCGAATGCATGAAATTTCGACTAGCGAAAAGTACTACTAGTGAGTGACAGTATCCGAGAACTTGCATTCGAATGCATGAGATTTCGATTAGCGAATCCTACTACTAGTGAGTGACAGTATCCGAATTATTGCATTCGAATGCAAGAGATTTCGATTAGCGAATACTACTACTAGTGAGTGACAGTATCCGAATTATAGGATTCGAATGCATGAAATTTCGATTAGCAAATACTACTACTAGTGAGTGACAGTATCCCAGAACTTGCATTCGAATGCATGAAATTTCGATTAGCGAATACTACTACTAGTGAGTGACAGTATCCGAATTATTGCATTCGAATGCATGAAATTTCGATTAGCGAATACTACTACTAGTGAGTGACAGTATCCCAGAACTTGCATTCGAATGCATGAAATTTCGATTAGCGAGTACTACTACTAGTGAGTGACAGCATCCGAGAACTTGCATTCGAATGCATGAGATTTGGATTAGCGAATACTACTACTAGTGAGTGACAGTATCCGGATTATTGCATTCGAATGCATGAGAATTCGATTAGCGAATACTACTACTAGTGAGTGACAGTATCCGAGAACTTGCATTCGAATGCATGAGATTTCGATTAGCGAATACTACTACTAGTGAGTGACAGTATCCGAATTATTGCATTCGAATGCAAGAGATTTCGATTAGCGAATACTACTACTAGTGAGTGACAGTATCCGAGAACTTGCATTGGAATGCTTGAGATTTCGATTAGCGAATACTACTACTAGTGAGTGACAGTATCCGAGAACTTGCATTCGAATGCATGAGATTTCGATTAGCGAATACTATTACTAGTGAGTGACAGTATCCGAGAACTTGCATTCGAATGCATGAGATTTCGATTAGCGAATACTACTACTTGTGAGTGACAGTATCCGAGAACTTGCATTCGAATGCATGAGATTTCGATTAGCGAATACTACTACTAGTGGGTGACAGAATCCGAATTATTGCATTCGAATGCAAGAGATTTCGATTAGCGAATACTACTACTAGTGAGTGACAGTATCCGAATTATTGCATTCGAATGCATGAAATTTCGATTAGCAAATACTACTACTAGTGAGTGACAGTATCCGAATTATTGCATTCGAATGCATGAGATTTCAATTAGCGAATACTACTACTAGTGAGTGACAGTATCCGAATTATTGCATTCGAATGCATCAAATTTCGATTAGCGAATACTACTACTAGTGAGTGACACTATCCGAATTGTTGCATTCGAGTGCATGAAATTTCGATTAGCGAGTACTACTACTAGTGAGTGACAGTATCCGAATTATTGCATTCGATTGCATCAGATTTCGATTAGCGAATATAACTACTAGTGAGTGATAGTATCCGAATTATTGCATTCGAATGCATGAAATTTCGATTAGCGAATACTACTACTAGTGAGTGACAGTATCCGAATTATTGCATTCGAATGCATCAAATTTCGATTAGCGAATACTACTACTAGTGAGTGACAGTATCCGAATTATTGCATTCGAATGCATGAAATTTCGATTAGCGATTACTACTACTAGTGAGTGACAGTATCCCAGAACTTGCATTCGAATGCATGAGAGTTCGATTAGCGAACACTACTACTAGTGAGTGACAGTATCCGATTTATTGCATTCGAATGCAAGAGATTTCGATTAGCGAATACTACTACTAGTGAGTGACAGTATCCGAATTATTGCATTCGAATGCATGAAATTTCGATTAGCGAATACTACTACTAGTGAGTGACAGTATGCGAATTATTGCATTCGAATGCATGAAATTTCGATTAGCGATTACTACTACTAGTGAGTGACAGTATCCCAGAACTTGCATTCGAATGCATGAAATTTCGATTAGCGAATACTACTACTAGTGAGTGACAGTATCCGAGAACTTGCATTCGAATGCATGAGATTTCGATTAGCGAACACTACTACTAGTGAGTGACAGTATCCGAATTATTGCATTCGAATGCAAGAGATTTCGATTAGCGAATACTACTACTAGTGAGTGACAGTATCCGAATTATTGCATTCGAATGCATGAAATTTCGATTAGCAAATACTACTACTAGTGAGTGACAGTATCCCAGAACTTGCATTCTAATGCATGAAATTTCGATTAGCGAGTACTACTACCAGTGAGTGACAGTATCCCAGAACTTGCATTCGAATGCATGAAATTTCGATTAGCGAATACCACTACTAGTGAGTGACAGTATCCGAATTATTGCATTCGAATGCATGAAATTTCGATTAGCGAATACTACTACTAGTGAGTGACAGTATCCGAATTATTGCATTCGAATGCATGAAATTTCGATTAGCGAATACTACTACTAGTGAGTGACAGTATCCGAATTATTGCATTCGAATGCATGAAATTTCGATTAGCGAATACTACTACTAGTGAGTGACAGTATCCCAGAACTTGCATTCGAATGCATGAAATTTCGATTAGCGAGTACTACTACTAGTGAGTGACAGTATCCGAGAACTTGCATTCGAATACATGAGATTTCGATTAGCGAATACTACTACTAGTGAGTGACAGTATCCGAGAACTTGCATTCGAATGCATGAGATTTCGATTAGGGAATACTATTACTAGTGAGTGACAGTATCCGAGAACTTGCATTCGAATGCATGAGATTTCGATTAGCGAATACTACTACTAGTGAGTGACAGTATCCGAGAACTTGCATTCGAATGCATGAGATTTCGATTAGCGAATACTACTACTAGTGAGTGACAGTATCCGAATTATTGCATTCGAATGCAAGAGATTTCGATTAGCGAATACTACTACTAGTGAGTGACAGTATCCGAATTATTGCATTCGAATGCATGAAATTTCGATTAGCGAATACTACTACTAGTGAGTGACAGTATCCGAATTATTGCATTCGAATGCAAGAGATTTCGATTAGCGAATACTACTACTAGTGAGTGACAGTATCCGAATTATTGCATTCGAATGCATGAAATTTCGATTAGCGAATACTACTACTAGTGAGTGACAGTATCCGAATTATTGCATTCGAATGCAAGAGATTTCGATTAGCGAATACTACTACTAGTGAGTGACAGTATCCGAATTATTGCATTCGAATGCATGAAATTTCGATTAGCGATTACTACTACTAGTGAGTGATAGTATCCCAGAACTTGCATTCGAATGCATGAGATTTCGATTAGCGAATACTACTACTAGTGAGTGACAGTATCCGAATTATTGCATTCGAATGCATGAGATTTCGATTAGCGAACACTACTACTAGTGAGTGACAGTATCCGAATTATTGCATTCGAATGCAAGAGATTTCGATTAGCGAATACTACTACTAGTGAGTGACAGTATCCGAATTATTGCATTCGAATGCATGAAATTTCGATTAGCAAATAATACTACCAGTGAGTGACAGTATCCCAGAACTTGCATTCGAATGCATGAAATTTCGATTAGCGAATACCACTACTAGTGAGTGACAGTATCCGAATTATTGCATTCGAATGCATGAAATTTCGATTAGCGAATACTACTACTAGTGAGTGACAGTATCCGAATTATTGCATTCGAATGCATGAAATTTCGATTAGCGAATACTACTACTAGTGAGTGACAGTATCCGAATTATTGCATTCGAATGCATGAAATTTCGATTAGCGAATACTACTACTAGTGAGTGACAGTATCCCAGAACTTGCATTCGAATGCATGAAATTTCGATTAGCGAGTACTACTACTAGTGAGTGACAGTATCCGAGAACTTGCATTCGAATACATGAGATTTCGATTAGCGAATACTACTACTAGTGAGTGACAGTATCCGAGAACTTGCATTCGAATGCATGAGATTTCCATTAGGGAATACTATTACTAGTGAGTGACAGTATCCGAGAACTTGCATTCGAATGCATGAGATTTCGATTAGCGAATACTACTACTAGTGAGTGACAGTATCCGAGAACTTGCATTCGAATGCATGAGATTTCGATTAGCGAATACTACTACTAGTGAGTGACAGTATCCGAATTATTGCATTCGAATGCAAGAGATTTCGATTAGCGAATACTACTACTAGTGAGTGACAGTATCCGAATTATTGCATTCGAATGCATGAAATTTCGATTAGCGAATACTACTACTAGTGAGTGACAGTATCCGAATTATTGCATTCGAATGCAAGAGATTTTGATTAGCGAATACTACTACTAGTGAGTGACAGTATCCGAATTATTGCATTCGAATGCATGAAATTTCGATTAGCGAATACTACTACTAGTGAGTGACAGTATCCGAATTATTGCATTCGAATGCAAGAGATTTCGATTAGCGAATACTACTACTAGTGAGTGACAGTATCCGAATTATTGCATTCGAATGCATGAAATTTCGATTAGCGATTACTACTACTAGTGAGTGAAGGTATCCCAGAACTTGCATTCGAATGCATGAGATTTCGATTAGCGAATACTACTACTAGTGAGTGACAGTATCCGAATTATTGCATTCGAATGCAAGAGATTTCGATTAGCGAATACTACTACTAGTGAGTGACAGTATCCGAATTACTGCATTCGAATGCATGAAATTTCGATTAGCAAATACTACTACTAGTGAGTGACAGTATCCCAGAACTTGCATTCTAATGCATGAAATTTCGATTAGCGAGTACTACTACCAGTGAGTGACAGTATCCCAGAACTTGCATTCGAATGCATGAAATTTCGATTAGCGAATACTACTACTAGTGAGTGACAGTATCCGAATTATTGCATTCGAATGCATGAAATTTCGATTAGCGAATACTACTACTAGTGAGTGACAGTATCCGAATTATTGCATTCGAATGCATGAAATTTCGATTAGCGAATACTACTACTAGTGAGTGACAGTATCCGAATTATTGCATTCGAATGCATGAAATTTCGTTTAGCGAATACTACTACTAGTGAGTGACAGTATCCCAGAACTTGCATTCGAATGCATGAAATTTCGATTAGCGAGTACTACTAGTAGAGAGTGACAGAATCCGAGAACTTGCATTCGAATACATGAGATTTCGATTAGCGAATACTACTACTAGTGAGTGACAGTATCCGAGAACTTGCATTCGAATGCATGAGATTTCGATTAGGGAATACTATTACTAGTGAGTGACAGTATCCGAGAACTTGCATTCGAATGCATGAGATTTCGATTAGCGAATACTACTACTAGTGAGTGACAGTATCCGAGAACTTGCATTCGAATGCATGAGATTTCGATTAGCGAATACTACTACTAGTGAGTGACAGTATCCGAATTATTGCATTCGAAAGCAAGAGATTTCGATTAGCGAATACTACTACTAGTGAGTGACAGTATCCGAATTATTGCATTCGAATGCATGAAATTTCGATTAGCGAATACTACTACTAGTGAGTGACAGTATCCGAATTATTGCATTCGAATGCAAGAGATTTCGATTAGCGAATACTACTACTAGTGAGTTACAGTATCCGAATTATTGCATTCGAATGCATGAAATTTCGATTAGCGAATACTACTACTAGTGAGTGACAGTATCCGAGAACTTGCATTCGAATGCATGAGATTTCGATTAGCGAATACTACTACTAGTGAGTGACAGTATCCGAATTATTGCATTCGAATGCATGAAATTTCGATTAGCGAATACTACTACTAGTGGGTGACAGTATCCGAATTATTGCATTCGAGTGCATGAAATTTCGATTAGCGAGTACTACTACTAGTGAGTGACAGTATCCGAATTATTGCATTCGAATGCATGATATTTCGATTAGCGAATACTACTACTAGTGAGTGACAGTATCCGAATTATTGCATTCGAATGCATGAAATTTCGATTAGCGAATACTACTACTAGTGAGTGACAGTATCCGAATTATGGCATTCGAATGCATCAAATTTCGATTAGCGAATACTACTACTAGTGAGTGACAGTATCCCAGAGCTTGCATTCGAATGCATGTTTCGACTAGCGAAAAGTACTACTAGTGAGTGACAGTATCCGAGAACTTGCATTCGAATGCATGAGATTTCGATTAGCGAATCCTACTACTAGTGAGTGACAGTATCCGAATTATTGCATTCGAATGCAAGAGATTTCGATTAGCGAATACCACTACTAGTGAGTGACAGTATCCGAATTATAGCATTCGAATGCATGAAATTTCGATTAGCAAATACTACTACTAGTGAGTGACAGTATCCCAGAACTTGCATTCGAATGCATGAAATTTCGATTAGCGAATACTACTACTAGTGAGTGACAGTATCCGAATTATTGCATTCGAATGCATGAAATTTCGATTAGCGAATACTACTACTAGTGAGTGACAGTATCCCAGAACTTGCATTCGAATGCATGAAATTTCGATTAGCGAGTACTACTACTAGTGAGTGACAGCATCCGAGAACTTGCATTCGAATGCATGAGATTTGGATTAGCGAATACTACTACTAGTGAGTGACAGTATCCGGATTATTGCATTCGAATGCATGAGAATTCGATTAGCGAATACTACTACTAGTGAGTGAAAGTATCCGAGAACTTGCATTCGAATGCATGAGATTTCGATTAGCGAATACTACTACTAGTGAGTGACAGTATCCGAATTATTGCATTCGAATGCAAGAGATTTCGATTAGCGAATACTACTACTAGTGAGTGACAGTATCCGAGAACTTGCATTGGAATGCTTGAGATTTCGATTAGCGAATACTACTACTAGTGAGTGACAGTATCCGAGAACTTGCATTCGAATGCATGAGATTTCGATTAGCGAATACTATTACTAGTGAGTGACAGTATCCGAGAACTTGCATTCGAATGCATGAGATTTCGATTAGCGAATACTACTACTTGTGAGTGACAGTATCCGAGAACTTGCATTCGAATGCATGAGATTTCGATTAGCGAATACTACTACTAGTGGGTGACAGAATCCGAATTATTGCATTCGAATGCAAGAGATTTCGATTAGCGAATACTAGTACTAGTGAGTGACAGTATCCGAATTATTGCATTCGAATGCATGAAATTTCGATTAGCAAATACTACTACTAGTGAGTGACAGTATCCGAATTATTGCATTCGAATGCATGAGATTTCAATTAGTGAATACTACTACTAGTGAGTGACAGTATCCGAATTATTGCATTCGAATGCATCAAATTTCGATTAGCGAATACTACTACTAGTGAGTGACACTATCCGAATTGTTGCATTCGAGTGCATGAAATTTCGATTAGCGAGTACTACTACTAGTGAGTGACAGTATCCGAATTATTGCATTCGAATGCATCAGATTTCGATTAGCGAATATAACTACTAGTGAGTGATAGTATCCGAATTATTGCATTCGAATGCATGAAATTTCGATTAGCGAATACTACTACTAGTGAGTGACAGTATCCGAATTATTGCATTCGAATGCATCAAATTTCGATTAGCGAATACTACTACTAGTGAGTGACAGTATCCGAATTATTGCATTCGAATGCATGAAATTTCGATTAGCGATTACTACTACTAGTGAGTGACAGTATCCCAGAACTTGCATTCGAATGCATGAAACTTCGATTAGCGAATACTACTACTAGTGAGTGACAGTATCCGAGAACTTGCATTCGAATGCATGAGATTTCGATTAGCGAACACTACTACTAGTGAGTGACAGTATCCGAATTATTGCATTCGAATGCAAGAGATTTCGATTAGCGAATACTACTACTAGTGAGTGACAGTATCCGAATTATTGCATTCGAATGCATGAAATTTCGATTAGCAAATACTACTACTAGTGAGTGACAGTATCCCAGAACTTGCATTCTAATGCATGAAATTTCGATTAGCGAGTAATACTACCAGTGAGTGACAGTATCCCAGAACTTGCATTCGAATGCATGAAATTTCGATTAGCGAATACTACTACTAGTGAGTGACGCTATCCGAATTGTTGCATTCGAGTGCATGAAATTTCGATTAGCGAGTACTACTACTAGTGAGTGACAGTATCCGAATTATTGCATTCGAATGCATCAGATTTCGATTAGCGAATATAACTACTAGTGAGTGATAGTATCCGAATTATTGCATTCGAATGCATGAAATTTCGATTAGCGAATACTACTACTAGTGAGTGACAGTATCAGAATTATTGCATTCGAATGCATCAAATTTCGATTAGCGAATACTACTACTAGTGAGTGACAGTATCCGAATTATTGCATTCGAATGCATGAAATTTCGATTAGCGATTACTACTACTAGTGAGTGACAGTATCCCAGAACTTGCATTCGAATGCATGAAACTTCGATTAGCGAATACTACTACTAGTGAGTGACAGTATCCGAGAACTTGCATTCGAATGCATGAGAGTTCGATTAGCGAACACTACTACTAGTGAGTGACAGTATCCGAATTATTGCATTCGAATGCAAGAGATTTCGATTAGCGAATACTACTACTAGTGAGTGACAGTATCCGAATTATTGCATTCGAATGCATGAAATTTCGATTAGCGAATACTACTACTAGTGAGTGACAGTATCCGAATTATTGCATTCGAATGCATGAAATTTCGATTAGCGAATACTACTACTAGTGAGTGACAGTATCCGAATTATTGCATTCGAATGCATGAAATTTCGATTAGCGAATACTACTACTAGTGAGTGACAGTATCCCAGAACTTGCATTCGAATGCATGAAATTTCGATTAGCGAGTACTACTACTAGTGAGTGACAGCATCCGAGAACGTGCATTCGAATGCATGAGATTTGGATTAGCGAATACTACTACTAGTGAGTGACAGTATCCGGATTATTGCATTCGAATGCATGAGAATTCGATTAGCGAATACTACTACTAGTGAGTGACAGTATCCGAGAACTTGCATTCGAATGCATGAGATTTCGATTAGCGAATACTACTACTAGTGAGTGACAGTATCCGAATTATTGCATTCGAATGCAAGAGATTTCGATTAGCGAATACTACTACTAGTGAGTGACAGTATCCGAGAACTTGTATTGGAATGCTTGAGATTTCGATTAGCGAATACTACTACTAGTGAGTGACAGTATCCGAGAACTTGCATTCGAATGCATGAGATTACGATTAGCGAATACTATTACTAGTGAGTGACAGTATCCGAGAACTTGCATTCGAATGCATGAGATTTCGATTAGCGAATACTACTACTTGTGAGTGACAGTATCCGAGAACTTGCATTCGAATGCATGAGATTTCGATTAGCGAATACTACTACTAGTGGGTGACAGAATCCGAATTATTGCATTCGAATGCAAGAGATTTCGATTAGCGAATACTAGTACTAGTGAGTGACAGTATCCGAATTATTGCATTCGAATGCATGAAATTTCGATTAGCAAATACTACTACTAGTGAGTGACAGTATCCGAATTATTGCATTCGAATGCATGAGATTTCAATTAGTGAATACTACTACTAGTGAGTGACAGTATCCGAATTATTGCATTCGAATGCATGAAATTTCGATTAGCGAATACTACTACTAGTGAGTGACAGTATCCCAGAACTTGCATTCGAATGCATGAAATTTCGATTAGCGAGTACTACTACTAGTGAGTGACAGCATCCGAGAACTTGCATTCGAATGCATGAGATTTGGATTAGCGAATACTACTACTAGTGAGTGACAGTATCCGGATTATTGCATTCGTATGCATGAGAATTCGATTAGCGAATACTACTACTAGTGAGTGAAAGTATCCGAGAACTTGCATTCGAATGCATGAGATTTCGATTAGCGAATACTACTACTAGTGAGTGACAGTATCCGAATTATTGCATTCGAATGCAAGAGATTTCGATTAGCGAATACTACTACTAGTGAGTGACAGTATCCGAATTACTGCATTCGAATGCATGAAATTTCGATTAGCAAATACTACTACTAGTGAGTGACAGTATCCCAGAACTTGCATTCTAATGCATGAAATTTCGATTAGCGAGTACTACTACCAGTGAGTGACAGTATCCCAGAACTTGCATTCGAATGCATGAAATTTCGATTAGCGAATACTACTACTAGTGAGTGACAGTATCCGAATTATTGCATTCGAATGCATGAAATTTCGATTAGCGAATACTACTACTAGTGAGTGACAGTATCCGAATTATTGCATTCGAATGCATGAAATTTCGATTAGCGAATACTACTACTAGTGAGTGAGAGTATCCGAATTATTGCATTCGAATGCATGAAATTTCGTTTAGCGAATACTACTACTAGTGAGTGACAGTATCCCAGAACTTGCATTCGAATGCATGAAATTTCGATTAGCGAGTACTACTAGTAGAGAGTGACAGAATCCGAGAACTTGCATTCGAATACATGAGATTTCGATTAGCGAATACTACTACTAGTGAGTGACAGTATCCGAGAACTTGCATTCGAATGCATGAGATTTCGATTAGGGAATACTATTACTAGTGAGTGACAGTATCCGAGAACTTGCATTCGAATGCATGAGATTTCGATTAGCGAATACTACTACTAGTGAGTGACAGTATCCGAGAACTTGCATTCGAATGCATGAGATTTCGATTAGCGAATACTACTACTAGTGAGTGACAGTATCCGAATTATTGCATTCGAAAGCAAGAGATTTCGATTAGCGAATACTACTACTAGTGAGTGACAGTATCCGAATTATTGCATTCGAATGCATGAAATTTCGATTAGCGAATACTACTACTAGTGAGTGACAGTATCCGAATTATTGCATTCGAATGCAAGAGATTTCGATTAGCGAATACTACTACTAGTGAGTTACAGTATCCGAATTATTGCATTCGAATGCATGAAATTTCGATTAGCGAATACTACTACTAGTGAGTGACAGTATCCGAGAACTTGCATTCGAATGCATGAGATTTCGATTAGCGAATACTACTACTAGTGAGTGACAGTATCCGAATTATTGCATTCGAATGCATGAAATTTCGATTAGCGAATACTACTACTAGTGGGTGACAGTATCCGAATTATTGCATTCGAGTGCATGAAATTTCGATTAGCGAGTACTACTACTAGTGAGTGACAGTATCCGAATTATTGCATTCGAATGCATGATATTTCGATTAGCGAATACTACTACTAGTGAGTGACAGTATCCGAATTATTGCATTCGAATGCATGAAATTTCGATTAGCGAATACTACTACTAGTGAGTGACAGTATCCGAATTATGGCATTCGAATGCATCAAATTTCGATTAGCGAATACTACTACTAGTGAGTGACAGTATCCCAGAGCTTGCATTCGAATGCATGTTTCGACTAGCGAAAAGTACTACTAGTGAGTGACAGTATCCGAGAACTTGCATTCGAATGCATGAGATTTCGATTAGCGAATCCTACTACTAGTGAGTGACAGTATCCGAATTATTGCATTCGAATGCAAGAGATTTCGATTAGCGAATACCACTACTAGTGAGTGACAGTATCCGAATTATAGCATTCGAATGCATGAAATTTCGATTAGCAAATACTACTACTAGTGAGTGACAGTATCCCAGAACTTGCATTCGAATGCATGAAATTTCGATTAGCGAATACTACTACTAGTGAGTGACAGTATCCGAATTATTGCATTCGAATGCATGAAATTTCGATTAGCGAATACTACTACTAGTGAGTGACAGTATCCCAGAACTTGCATTCGAATGCATGAAATTTCGATTAGCGAGTACTACTACTAGTGAGTGACAGCATCCGAGAACTTGCATTCGAATGCATGAGATTTGGATTAGCGAATACTACTACTAGTGAGTGACAGTATCCGGATTATTGCATTCGAATGCATGAGAATTCGATTAGCGAATACTACTACTAGTGAGTGAAAGTATCCGAGAACTTGCATTCGAATGCATGAGATTTCGATTAGCGAATACTACTACTAGTGAGTGACAGTATCCGAATTATTGCATTCGAATGCAAGAGATTTCGATTAGCGAATACTACTACTAGTGAGTGACAGTATCCGAGAACTTGCATTGGAATGCTTGAGATTTCGATTAGCGAATACTACTACTAGTGAGTGACAGTATCCGAGAACTTGCATTCGAATGCATGAGATTTCGATTAGCGAATACTATTACTAGTGAGTGACAGTATCCGAGAACTTGCATTCGAATGCATGAGATTTCGATTAGCGAATACTACTACTTGTGAGTGACAGTATCCGAGAACTTGCATTCGAATGCATGAGATTTCGATTAGCGAATACTACTACTAGTGGGTGACAGAATCCGAATTATTGCATTCGAATGCAAGAGATTTCGATTAGCGAATACTAGTACTAGTGAGTGACAGTATCCGAATTATTGCATTCGAATGCATGAAATTTCGATTAGCAAATACTACTACTAGTGAGTGACAGTATCCGAATTATTGCATTCGAATGCATGAGATTTCAATTAGTGAATACTACTACTAGTGAGTGACAGTATCCGAATTATTGCATTCGAATGCATCAAATTTCGATTAGCGAATACTACTACTAGTGAGTGACACTATCCGAATTGTTGCATTCGAGTGCATGAAATTTCGATTAGCGAGTACTACTACTAGTGAGTGACAGTATCCGAATTATTGCATTCGAATGCATCAGATTTCGATTAGCGAATATAACTACTAGTGAGTGATAGTATCCGAATTATTGCATTCGAATGCATGAAATTTCGATTAGCGAATACTACTACTAGTGAGTGACAGTATCCGAATTATTGCATTCGAATGCATCAAATTTCGATTAGCGAATACTACTACTAGTGAGTGACAGTATCCGAATTATTGCATTCGAATGCATGAAATTTCGATTAGCGATTACTACTACTAGTGAGTGACAGTATCCCAGAACTTGCATTCGAATGCATGAAACTTCGATTAGCGAATACTACTACTAGTGAGTGACAGTATCCGAGAACTTGCATTCGAATGCATGAGATTTCGATTAGCGAACACTACTACTAGTGAGTGACAGTATCCGAATTATTGCATTCGAATGCAAGAGATTTCGATTAGCGAATACTACTACTAGTGAGTGACAGTATCCGAATTATTGCATTCGAATGCATGAAATTTCGATTAGCAAATACTACTACTAGTGAGTGACAGTATCCCAGAACTTGCATTCTAATGCATGAAATTTCGATTAGCGAGTAATACTACCAGTGAGTGACAGTATCCCAGAACTTGCATTCGAATGCATGAAATTTCGATTAGCGAATACTACTACTAGTGAGTGACACTATCCGAATTGTTGCATTCGAGTGCATGAAATTTCGATTAGCGAGTACTACTACTAGTGAGTGACAGTATCCGAATTATTGCATTCGAATGCATCAGATTTCGATTAGCGAATATAACTACTAGTGAGTGATAGTATCCGAATTATTGCATTCGAATGCATGAAATTTCGATTAGCGAATACTACTACTAGTGAGTGACAGTATCAGAATTATTGCATTCGAATGCATCAAATTTCGATTAGCGAATACTACTACTAGTGAGTGACAGTATCCGAATTATTGCATTCGAATGCATGAAATTTCGATTAGCGATTACTACTACTAGTGAGTGACAGTATCCCAGAACTTGCATTCGAATGCATGAAACTTCGATTAGCGAATACTACTACTAGTGAGTGACAGTATCCGAGAACTTGCATTCGAATGCATGAGAGTTCGATTAGCGAACACTACTACTAGTGAGTGACAGTATCCGAATTATTGCATTCGAATGCAAGAGATTTCGATTAGCGAATACTACTACTAGTGAGTGACAGTATCCGAATTATTGCATTCGAATGCATGAAATTTCGATTAGCGAATACTACTACTAGTGAGTGACAGTATCCGAATTATTGCATTCGAATGCATGAAATTTCGATTAGCGAATACTACTACTAGTGACTGACAGTATCCGAATTATTGCATTCGAATGCATGAAATTTCGATTAGCGAATACTACTACTAGTGAGTGACAGTATCCCAGAACTTGCATTCGAATGCATGAAATTTCGATTAGCGAGTACTACTACTAGTGAGTGACAGCATCCGAGAACGTGCATTCGAATGCATGAGATTTGGATTAGCGAATACTACTACTAGTGAGTGACAGTATCCGGATTATTGCATTCGAATGCATGAGAATTCGATTAGCGAATACTACTACTAGTGAGTGACAGTATCCGAGAACTTGCATTCGAATGCATGAGATTTCGATTAGCGAATACTACTACTAGTGAGTGACAGTATCCGAATTATTGCATTCGAATGCAAGAGATTTCGATTAGCGAATACTACTACTAGTGAGTGACAGTATCCGAGAACTTGTATTGGAATGCTTGAGATTTCGATTAGCGAATACTACTACTAGTGAGTGACAGTATCCGAGAACTTGCATTCGAATGCATGAGATTTCGATTAGCGAATACTATTACTAGTGAGTGACAGTATCCGAGAACTTGCATTCGAATGCATGAGATTTCGATTAGCGAATACTACTACTTGTGAGTGACAGTATCCGAGAACTTGCATTCGAATGCATGAGATTTCGATTAGCGAATACTACTACTAGTGGGTGACAGAATCCGAATTATTGCATTCGAATGCAAGAGATTTCGATTAGCGAATACTAGTACTAGTGAGTGACAGTATCCGAATTATTGCATTCGAATGCATGAAATTTCGATTAGCAAATACTACTACTAGTGAGTGACAGTATCCGAATTATTGCATTCGAATGCATGAGATTTCAATTAGTGAATACTACTACTAGTGAGTGACAGTATCCGAATTATTGCATTCGAATGCATCAAATTTCGATTAGCGAATACTACTACTAGTGAGTGACACTATCCGAATTGTTGCATTCGAGTGCATGAAATTTCGATTAGCGAGTACTACTACTAGTGAGTGACAGTATCCGAATTATTGCATTCGAATGCATCAGATTTCGATTAGCGAATATAACTACTAGTGAGTGATAGTATCCGAATTATTGCATTCGAATGCATGAAATTTCGATTAGCGAATACTACTACTAGTGAGTGACAGTATCCGAATTATTGCATTCGAATGCATCAAATTTCGATTAGCGAATACTACTACTAGTGAGTGACAGTATCCGAATTATTGCATTCGAATGCATGAAATTTCGATTGGCGATTACTACTACTAGTGAGTGACAGTATCCCAGAACTTGCATTCGAATGCATGAAACTTCGATTAGCGAATACTACTACTAGTGAGTGACAGTATCCGAGAACTTGCATTCGAATGCATGAGAGTTCGATTAGCGAACACTACTACTAGTGAGTGACAGTATCCGAATTATTGCATTCGAATGCAAGAGATTTCGATTAGCGAATACTACTACTAGTGAGTGACAGTATCCGAATTATTGCATTCGAATGCATGAAATTTCGATTAGCGAATACTACTACTAGTGAGTGACAGTATGCGAATTATTGCATTCGAATGCATGAAATTTCGATTAGCGATTACTACTACTAGTGAGTGACAGTATCCCAGAACTTGCATTCGAATGCATGAAATTTCGATTAGCGAATACTACTACTAGTGAGTGACAGTATCCGAGAACTTGCATTCGAATGCATGAGATTTCGATTAGCGAACACTACTACTAGTGAGTGACAGTATCCGAATTATTGCATTCGAATGCAAGAGATTTCGATTAGCGAATACTACTACTAGTGAGTGACAGTATCCGAATTATTGCATTCGAATGCATGAAATTTCGATTAGCAAATACTACTACTAGTGAGTGACAGTATCCCAGAACTTGCATTCTAATGCATGAAATTTCGATTAGCGAGTACTACTACCAGTGAGTGACAGTATCCCAGAACCTGCATTCGAATGCATGAAATTTCGATTAGCGAATACTACTACTAGTGAGTGACACTATCCGAATTGTTGCATTCGAGTGCATGAAATTTCGATTAGCGAGTACTACTACTAGTGAGTGACAGTATCCGAATTATTGCATTCGAATGCATCAGATTTCGATTAGCGAATATAACTACTAGTGAGTGATAGTATCCGAATTATTGCATTCGAATGCATGAAATTTCGATTAGCGAATACTACTACTAGTGAGTGACAGTATCAGAATTATTGCATTCGAATGCATCAAATTTCGATTAGCGAATACTACTACTAGTGAGTGACAGTATCCGAATTATTGCATTCGAATGCATGAAATTTCGATTAGCGATTACTACTACTAGTGAGTGACAGTATCCCAGAACTTGCATTCGAATGCATGAAACTTCGATTAGCGAATACTACTACTAGTGAGTGACAGTATCCGAGAACTTGCATTCGAATGCATGAGAGTTCGATTAGCGAACACTACTACTAGTGAGTAACAGTATCCGAATTATTGCATTCGAATGCAAGAGATTTCGATTAGCGAATACTACTACTAGTGAGTGACAGTATCCGAATTATTGCATTCGAATGCATGAAATTTCGATTAGCGAATACTACTACTAGTGAGTGACAGTATCCGAATTATTGCATTCGAATGCATGAAATTTCGATTAGCGAATACTACTACTAGTGAGTGACAGTATCCGAATTATTGCATTCGAATGCATGAAATTTCGATTAGCGAATACTACTACTAGTGAGTGACAGTATCCCAGAACTTGCATTCGAATGCATGAAATTTCGATTAGCGAGTACTACTACTAGTGAGTGACAGTATCCGAGAACTTGCAGTCGAATACATGAGATTTCGATTAGCGAATACTACTACTAGTGAGTGACAGTATCCGAGAACTTGCATTCGAATGCATGAGATTTCGATTAGGGAATACTATTACTAGTGAGTGACAGTATCCGAGAACTTGCATTCGAATGCATGAGATTTCGATTAGCGAATACTACTACTAGTGAGTGACAGTATCCGAGAACTTGCATTCGAATGCATGAGATTTCAATTAGCGAATACTACTACTAGTGAGTGACAGTATCCGAATTATTGCATTCGAATGCAAGAGATTTCGATTAGCGAATACTTCTACTAGTGAGTGACAGTATCCGAGTTATTGCATTCGAATGCAAGAAATTTCGATTAGCGAATACTACTACTAGTGAGTGACAGTATCCGAATTATTGCATTCGAATGCAAGAGATTTCGATTAGCGAATACTACTACTAGTGAGTGACAGTATCCGAATTATTGCATTCGAATGCATGAAATTTCGATTAGCGAATACTACTACTAGTGAGTGACAGTATCCGAGAACTTGCATTCGAATGCATGAGATATCGATTAGCGAATACTACTACTAGTGAGTGACAGTATCCGAATTAATTCATTCGAATGCATGAAATTTCGATTAGCGAATACTACTACTAGTGGGTGACAGTATCCGAATTATTGCATTCGAGTGCATGAAATTTCGGTTAGCGAGTACTACTACTAGTGAGTGACAGTATCCGAATTATTGCATTCGAATGCATGAGATTTCGATTAGCGAATACTACTACTAGTGAGTGACAGTATCCGAATTATTGCATTCGAATGCATGAAATTTCGATTAGCGAATACTACTACTAGTGAGTGACAGTATCCGAATTATTGCATTCGAATGCATCAAATTTCGATTAGCGAATACTACTACTAGTGAGTGACAGTATCCCAGAACTTGCATTCGAATGCATGAAATTTCGACTAGCGAATACTACTACTAGTGAGTGACAGTATCCGAATTATTGCATTCGAATGCATGAGATTTCGATTAGCGAATCCTACTACTAGTGAGTGACACTAACCGAATTATTGCATTCGAATGCAAGAGATTTAGATTAGCGAATACTACTACTAGTGAGTGACAGTATCCGAATTATAGCATTCGAATGCATGAAATTTCGATTAGCAAATACTACTACAAGTGAGTGACAGTATCCCAGAACTTGCATTCTAAATCATGAAATTTCGATTAGCGAATACTACTACTAGTGAGTGACAGTATCCCAGAACTTGCATTCGAATGCATGAAATTTCGATTAGCGAATACTACTACTAGTGAGTGACAGTATCCGAATTATTGCATTCGAATGCATGAAATTTCGATTAGCCAATACTACTACTAGTGAGTGACAGTATCCGAATTATTGCATTCGAATGCATGAAATTTCGATTAGCGAATACTACTACTAGTGAGTGACAGTATCCGAATTATTGCATTCGAATGTATGAAATTTCGAATAGCGAATACTACTACTAGTGAGTGACAGAATCCCAGAACTTGCATTCGAATGCATGAGATTTCGATTAGCGAATACTACTGCTAGTGAGTTGCAGTATTCGGATTATTGCATTCGAATGCATGAGATTTCGATTAGCGAATACTACTACTAGTGAGTGACACTATCCGAGAACTTGCATTCGAATGCATGAGATTTCGATTAGCGAATACTACTACTAGTGAGTGACAGTATCCGAGAACTTGAATTCGAATCCATGAGATTTCGATTAGTGAATACTACTACTAGTGAGTGACAGTATCCGAATTATTGCATTCGAATGCAAGACATTTTGATTAGCGAATACTACTACTAGTGAGTGACAGTATCCGAGAACTTCCATTCGAATGCACGAGATTTCGATTAGCGAATACTACTTCTAGTGAGTGACAGTATCCGAATTATTGCATTCGAATGCATGAGATTTCGATTAGCGAATACTACTACTAGTGAGTGACAGTATCCGAATTATTGCATTCGAATGCATGAAATTTCGATTAGCAAATACTACTACTAGTGAGTGACAGTATCCCAGAACTTGAATTCGAATGCATGAGATTTCGATTAGTGAATACTACTACTAGTGAGTGACAGTATCCAAATTATTGCATTCGAATGCAAGAGATTTCGATTAGCGAATAGTACTACTAGTGAGTGACAGTATCCAAGAACTTGCATTCGAATGCTTGAGATTTCGATTAGCGAATACTACTACTAGTGAGTGACAGTATCCGAGAACTTGCATTCGAATGCATGAGATTTCGATTAGCTAATACTACTACTAGTTAGTGACAGTATCCGAGAACTTGCATTCGAATGCATGAGATTTCGATTAGCGAATACTACTACTTGTGAGTGACAGTATCCGAGAACTTGCATTCGAATGCATGAGATTTCGATTAGCGAATACTACTACTAGTGGGTGACAGAATCCGAATTATTGCATTCGAATGCAAGAGATTTCGATTAGCGAATACTACTACTAGTGAGTGACAGTATCCGAATTATTGCATTCGAATGCATGAAATTTCAATTAGCGAATACTACTACTAGTGAGTGACAGTATCCGAATTATTGCATTCGAATGCATGAAATTTCGATTAGCGAATACTACTACTAGTGAGTGACACTATCCGAATTATTGCATTCGAGGGCATGAAATTTCGATTAGCGAGTACTAAAACTAGTGAGTGACAGTATCCGAATTATTGCATTCGAATGCAGGAGATTTCGATTAGCGAATACTACCACTAGTGAGTGATAGTATCCGAATTATTGCATTCGAATGCATGAAATTTCGATTAGCAAATACTTCTACTAGTGAGTGATAGTATCCGAATTATTGCATTCGAACGCATGAAATTTCGATTAGCGAGTACTACTACTAGTGAGTGACGGTATCCGAGAACTTGCATTCGAATGCATGAGATTTCGATTAGCGAATACTACTACTAGTGAGTGACAGTATCCGAATTATTGCATTCGAAAGCATGAGATTTCGATTAGCGAATACTACTACTAGTGAGTGACAGTATCCAAGAACTTGCATTCGAATGCATCAAATTTCGATTAGCGAATAATACTACTAGTGAGTGACAGTATTCGAATTATTGCATTCGAATGCATGAAATTTCGATTAGCGAATACTACTACTAGTGAGTGACAGTATCCCAGAACTTGCATTCGAATGCATGAAATTTCGACTAGCGAATACTACTACTAGTGAGTGACAGTATCCGAGAACTTGTATTCGAATGCATGAGATTTCAATTAGCGAATCCTACTACTAGTGAGTGACAGTATCCGAATTATTGCATTCGAATGCAAGAGATTTCGATTAGCGAGTACTACTACTAGTGAGTGACACTATCCGAGAACTTGCATTCGAATGCATGAGATTTCGATTAGCGAATACTACTACTAGTGACTAACAGTATCCGAGAACTTGAATTCGAATGCATTAGATTTCGATTAGTGAATACTACTACTAGTGAGTGACAGTATCCGAATTATTGCATTCGAATGCAAGACATTTTGATTAGCGAATACTACTACTAGTGAGTGACAGTATCCGAGAACTTCCATTCGAATGCACGAGATTTCGATTAGCGAATACTACTTCTAGTGAGTGACAGTATCCGAATTATTGCATTCGAATGCATGAGATTTCGATTAGCGAATACTACTACTAGTGAGTGACAGTATCCGAATTATTGCATTCGAATGCATGAAATTTCGATTAGCAAATACTACTACTAGTGAGTGACAGTATCCCAGAACTTAAATTCGAATGCATGAGATATCGATTAGTGAATACTACTACTAGTGAGTGACAGTATCCAAATTATTGCATTCGAATGCAAGAGATTTCGATTAGCGAATACTACTACTAGTGAGTGAAAGTATCCGAAAACTTGCATTCGAATGCATGAGATTTCCATTAGCGAATACTACTACTAGTGAGTGACAGTATCCGAATTATTGCATTCGAATGCAAGAGATTTCGATTAGCGAATACTACTACTAGTGAGTGACAGTATCCAAGAACTTGCATTCGAATGCTTGAGATTTCGATTAGCGAATACTACTACTAGTGAGTGACAGTATCCGAGAACTTGCATTCGAATGCATGAGATTTCGATTAGCGAATACTACTACTTGTGAGTGACAGTATCCGAGAACTTGCATTCGAATGCATGAGATTTCGATTAGCGAATACTACTACTAGTGGGCGACAGAATCCGAATTATTGCATTCGAATGCAAGAGATTTCGATTAGCGAATACTACTACTAGTGAGTGACAGTATCCGAATTATTGCATTCGAATGCATGAAATTTCAATTAGCGAATACTACTACTAGTGAGTGACAGTATCCGAATTATTGCGTTCGAATGCATGAGATTTTAATTAGCGAATACTACTACTAGTGAGTGACAGTATCCGAATTATTGCATTCGAATGCATGAAATTTCGATTAGCGAATACTACTACTACTAGTGAGTGACACTATCCGAATTATTGCATTCGAGTGCATGAAATTTCGATTAGCGAGTACTACTACTAGTGAGTGACAGTATCCGAATTATTGCATTCGAATGCAGGAGATTTCGATTAGCGAATACTACTACTAGTGAGTGATAGTTTCCGAATTATTGCATTCGAATGCATGAAATTTCGATTTGCAAATACTACTACTAGTGAGTGACAGAATCCGAATTATTGCATTCGAACGCATGAAATTTCGATTAGCGAGTACTACTACTAGTGAGTGACGGTATCCGAGAACTTGCATTCGAATGCATGAGATTTCGATTAGCGAATACTACTACTAGTGAGTGACAGTATCCGAATTATTGCATTCGAATGCATGAAATTTCGATTAGCGAATACTACTACTAGTGAGTGACAGTATCCCAGAACTTGCATTCGAATGCATGAAATTTCGACTAGCGAATACTACTACTAGTGAGTGACAGTATCCGAGAACTTGTATTCGTATGCATGAGATTTCAATTAGCGAATCGTACTACTTGTGAGTGACAGTATCCGAATTATTGCATTCGAATGCAAGAGATTTCGATTAGCGAATACTACTACTAGTGAGTGACAGTATCCTAATTATTGCATTCGAATGCATGAAATTTCGATTAGCAAATACTACTACTAGTGAGTGACAGTATCCCAGAACTTGCATTCTAAATCATGAAATTTCGATTAGCGAATACTAATACCAGTGAGTGAATGTATCCCACAACTTGCATTCGAATGCATGAAATTTCAATTAGCGAATACTACTACTAGTGAGTGACAGTATCCGAATTATTGCATTCGAATGCATGAAATTTCGATTAGCGAATACTACTACTAGTGAGTGACAGTATCCCAGAACTTGCATTCGAATGCATGAAATTTCGATTAGCGAGTACTACTACTAGTGAGTGACAGCATCCGAGAACTTGCATTCGAATGCATGAGATTTGGATTAGCGAATACTACTACTAGTGAGTGACAGTATCCGGATTATTGCATTCGAATGCATGAGATTTCGATTAGCGAATACTACTACTAGTGAGTGACAGTATCCGAGAACTTGCATTCGAATGCATGAGATTTCGATTAGCGAATACTACTACTAGTGAGTGACAGTATCCGAGAACTTGAATTCGAATGCATGAGATTTCGATTAGTGAATACTACTACTAGTGAGTGACAGTATCCAAATTATTGCATTCGAATGCAAGAGATTTCGATTAGCGAATACTACTACTAGTGAGTGACAGTATCCGAAAACTTGCATTCGAATGCATGAGATTTCGATTAGCGAATACTACTACTAGTGAGTGACAGTATCCGAATTATTGCATTCGAATGCAAGAGATTTCGATTAGCGAATACTACTACTAGTGAGTGACAGTATCCGAGAACTTGCATTGGAATGCTTGAGATTTCGATTAGTGAATACTACTACTAGTGAGTGACAGTATCCGAGAACTTGCATTCGAATGCATGAGATTTCGATTAGCGAATACTACTACTAGTGAGTGACAGTATCCGAGAACTTGTATTCGAATGCATGAGATTTCGATTAGCGAATACTACTACTTGTGAGTGACAGTATCCGAGAACTTGCATTCGAATGCATGAGATTTCGATTAGCGAATACTACTACTAGTGGGTGACAGAATCCGAATTATTGCATTCGAATGCAAGAGATTTCGATTAGCGAATACTACTACTAGTGTGTGACAGTATCCGAATTATTGCATTCGAATGCATGAAATTTCGATTAGCGAATACTACTACTAGTGAGTGACAGTATCCGAATTATTGCATTCGAATGCATGAGATTTCAGTTAGCGAATACTACTACTAGTGAGTGACAGTATCCGAATTATTGCATTCGAATGCATGAAATTTCGATTAGCGAATACTACTACTAGTGAGTGACACTATCCGAATTATTGCATTCGAGTGCATGAAATTTCGATTAGCGAGTACTACTACTAGTGAGTGACAGTATCCGAATTATTGCATTCGAATGCATCAGATTTCGATTAGCGAATACTACTACTAGTGAGTGATAGTATCCGAATTTTTGCATTCGAATGCATGAAATTTCGATTAGCGAATACTACTACTAGTGAGTGACAGTATCCGAATTATTGCATTCGAATGCATCAAATTTCGATTAGCGAATACTACTACTAGTGAGTGACAGTATCCGAATTATTGCATTCGAATGCATGAAATTTCGATTAGCGAATACTACTACTAGTGAGTGACAGTATCCGAGAACTTGCATTCGAATGCATGAGATTTCGATTAGCGAACACTATTACTAGTGAGTGACAGTATCCGAATTATTGCATTCGAATGCAAGAGATTTCGATTAGCGAATACTACTACTAGTGAGTGACAGTATCCGAATTATTGCATTCGAATGCATGAAATTTCGATTAGCGGATACTACTACTAGTGAGTGACAGTATCCCAGAACTTGCATTCTAATGCATGAAATTTCGATTAGCGAGTACTACTACCAGTGAGTGACAGTATCCCAGAACTTGCATTCGAATGCATGAAATTTCGATTAGCGAATACTACTACTAGTGAGTGACAGTATCCGAATTATTCCATTCGAATGCATGAAATTTCGATTAGCGAATACTACTACTAGTGAGTGACAGTATCCGAATTATTGCATTCGAATGCATGAAATTTCGATTAGCGAATACTACTACTAGTGAGTGACAGTATCCGAATTATTGCATTCGAATGCATGAAATTTCGATTAGCGAATACTACTACTAGTGAGTGACAGTATCCCAGAACTTGCATTCGAATGCATGAAATTTCGATTAGCGAGTACTACTACTAGTGAGTGACAGTATCCGAGAACTTGCATTCGAATACATGAGATTTCGATTAGCGAATACTACTACTAGTAAGTGACAGTATCCGAGAACTTGCATTCGAATGCATGAGATTTCGATTAGGGAATACTATTACTAGTGAGTGACAGTATCCGAGAACTTGCATTCGAATGCATGAGATTTCGATTAGCGAATACTACTACTAGTGAGTGACGGTATCCGAGAACTTGCATTCGAATGCATGAGATTTCGATTAGCGAATACTACTACTAGTGAGTGACAGTATCCGAATTATTGCATTCGAATGCAAGAGATTTCGATTAGCGAATACTACTACTAGTGAGTGACAGTATCCGAAAACTTGCATTCGAATGCATGAGATTTCGATTAGCGAATACTACTACTAGTGAGTGACAGTATCCGAATTATTGCATTCGAATGCAAGAGATTTCGATTAGCGAATACTACTACTAGTGAGTGACAGTATCCGAATTATTGCATTCGAATGCATGAAATTTCGATTAGCGTATACTACTACTAGTGAGTGACAGTATCCGAGAACTTGCATTCGAATGCATGAGATTTCGATTAACGAATACTACTACTAGTGAGTGACAGTATCCGAATTATTGCATTCGAATGCATGAAATTTAAATTAGCGAATACTACTACTAGTGGGTGACAGTATCCGAATTATTGCATTCGAGTGCATGAAATTTCGATTAGCGAGTACTACTACTAGTGAGTGACAGTATCCGAATTATTGCATTCGAATGCATGAGATTTCGATTAGCGAATACTACTACTAGTGAGTGACAGTATCCGAATTATTGCATTCGAATGCATGAAATTTCGATTAGCGAATACTACTACTAGTGAGTGACAGTATCCGAATTATTGCATTCGAATGCATCAAATTTCGATTAGCGAATACTACTACTAGTGAGTGACAGTATCCCAGAACTTGCATTCGAATGCATGAAATTTCGACTAGCGAATACTACTACTAGTGAGGGACAGTATCCGAGAACTTGCATTCGAATGCATGAGATTTCGATTAGCGAATCCTACTACTAGTGAGTGACAGTATCCGAATTATTGCATTCGAATGCAAGTGATTTCGATTAGCGAATACTACTACTAGTGAGTGACAGTATCCGAATTATTGCATTCGAATGCATGAAATTTCGATTAGCAAATACTACTACTAGTGAGTGACAGTATCCCAGAACTTGCATTCTAAATCATGAAATTTCGATTAGCGAATACTACTACTAGTGAGTGACAGTATCCCAGAACTTGCATTCGAATGCATGAAATTTCGATTAGCGAATACTACTACTAGTGAGTGACAGTATCCGAATTATTGCATTCGAATGCATGAAATTTCGATTAGCGAATACTACTACTAGTGAGTGACAGTATCCGAATTATTGCATTCGAATGCATGAAATTTCGATTAGCGAATACTACTACTAGTGAGTGACAGTATCCCAGAACTTGCATTCGAATGCATGAAATTTCGATTAGCGAGTACTACTACTAGTGAGTGACAGTATCCGAGAACTTGCATTCGAATACATGAGATTTCGATTAGCGAATACTACTACTAGTGAGTGACAGTATCCAAGAACTTGCATTCGAATGCATGAGATTTCGATTAGGGAATACTATTACTAGTGAGTGACAGTATCCGAGAACTTGCATTCGAATGCATGAGATTTCGATTAGCGAATACTACTACTAGTGAGTGACAGTATCCGAGAACTTGCATTCGAATGCATGAGATTTCGATTAGCGAATACTACTACTAGTGAGTGACAGTATCCGAATTATTGCATTCGAATGCAAGAGATTTCGATTAGCGAATACTACTACTAGTGAGTGACAGTATCCGAATTATTGCATTCGAATGCATGAAATTTCGATTAGCGAATACTACTACTAGTGAGTGACAGTATCCGAATTATTGCATTCGAATGCAAGAGATTTCGATTAGCGAATACTACTACTAGTGAGTGACAGTATCCGAATTATTGCATTCGAATGCATGAAATTTCGATTAGCGAATACTACTACTAGTGAGTGACAGTATCCGAGAACTTGCATTCGAATGCATGAGATTTCGATTAGCGAATACTACTACTAGTGAGTGACAGTATCCGAATTATTGCATTCGAATGCATGAAATTTCGATTAGCGAATACTACTACTAGTGGGTGACAGTATCCGAAATATTGCATTCGACTGCATGAAATTTCGATTAGCGAGTACTACTACTAGTGAGTGACAGTATCCGAATTATTGCATTCTAATGCATGAGATTTCGATTAGCGAATACTACTACTAGTGAGTGACAGTATCCGAATTATTGCATTCGAATGCATGAAATCTCGATTAGCGAATACTACTACTAGTGAGTGACAGTATCCGAATTATTGCATTCGAATGCATCAAATTTTGATTAGCGAATACTACTACTAGTGAGTGACAGTATCCCAGAACTTGCATTCGAATGCATGAAATTTCGACTAGCAAATACTACTACTAGTGAGTGACAGTATCCGAGAACTTGCATTCGAATGAATGAGATTTCGATTAGCGAATCCTACTACTAGTGAGTGACAGTATCCCAGAACTTGCATTCTAAATCATGAAATTTCGATTAGCGAATACTACTACTAGTGGGTGACAGTATCCGAAATATTGCATTCGACTGCATGAAATTTCGATTAGCGAGTACTACTACTAGTGAGTGACAGTATCCGAATTATTGCATTGGAATGCAAGAGATTTCGGTTAGCGAATACTACTACTAGTGAGTGACAGTATCCGAATTATTGCATTCGAATGCATGAAATTTCGATTAGCAAATACTACTACTAGTGAGTGACAGTATCCCAGAACTTGCATTCTAAATCATGAAATTTCGATTAGCGAATACTACTACTAGTGAGTGACAGTATCCCAGAACTTGCATTCGAATGCATGAAATTTCGATTAGCGAATACTACTACTAGTGAGTGACAGTATCCGAATTATTGCATTCGAATGCATGAAATTTCGATTAGCGAATACTACTACTAGTGTGTGACAGTATCCGAATTATTTCATTCGAATGCATGAAATTTCGATTAGCGAATACTACTACTAGTGAGTGACAGTATCCGAATTATTGCATTCGAATGCATGAAATTTCGAATAGCGAATACTACTACTAGTGAGTGACAGTATCCCAGAACTTGCATTCGAATGCATGAGATTTCGATTAGCGAATACTACTGCTAGTGAGTGACAGTATTCGGATTATTGCATTCGAATGCATGAGATTTCGATTAGCGAATACTACTACTAGTGAGTGACAGTATCCGAGAACTTGCATTCGAATGCATGAGATTTCGATTAGCGAATACTACTACTAGTGAGTGAAGTATTCGAGAACTTGAATTCGAATGCATGAGATTTCGATTAGTGAATACTACTACTAGTGAGTGACAGTATCCGAATTATTGCCTTCGAATGCAAGACATTTTGAGTAGCGAATACTACTACTAGTGAGTGACAGTATCCGAGAACTTCCATTCGAATGCACGAGATTTCGATTAGCGAATACTACTTCTAGTGAGTGACAGTATCCGAATTATTGCATTCGAATGCACGAGATTTCGATTAGCGAATACTACTTCTAGTGAGTGACAGTATCCGAATTATTGCATTCGAATGCATGAGATTTCGATTAGCGAATACTACTACTAGTGAGTGACAGTATCCGAATTATTGCATTCGAATGCATGAAATTTCGATTAGCAAATACTACTACTAGTGAGTGACAGTATCCCAGAACTTGCATTCTAATGCATGAAATTTCGATTAGCGATTACTACTACTAGTGAGTGACAGAATCCCAGAACTTGCATTCGAATGCATGAAATTTCGATTAGCGTATACTACTACTAGTGAGTGACAGTATCCGAATTATTGCATTCGAATGCATGAAATTTCGATTAGCGAATACTACTACTAGTGAGTGACAGCATCCGAATTATTGCATTCGAATGCATGAAATTTCGATTAGCGAATACTACTACTAGTGAGTGACAGTATCCCAGAACTTGCATTCGAATGCATGAAATTTCGATTAGCGAGTACTACTACTAGTGAGTGACAGTATCCGAGAACTTGCATTCGAATACATGAGATTTCGATTAGCGAATACTACTACTAGTAAGTGACAGTATCCGAGAACTTGCATTCGAATGCATGAGATTTCGATTAGGGAATACTATTACTAGTGAGTGACAGTATCCGAGAACTTGCATTCGAATGCATGAGATTTCGATTAGCGAATACTACTACTAGTGAGTGACAGTATCCGAGAACTTGCATTCGAATGCATGAGATTTCGGTTAGCGAATACTACTACTAGTGAGTGACAGTATCCGAGAACTTGCATTCGAATGCAAGAGATTTCGATTAGCGAATACTACTACTAGTGAGTGACAGTATCCGAATTATTGCATTCGAATGCATGATATTTCGATTAGCGAATACTACTACTAGTGAATGACAGTATCCGAATTATTGCATTCGAATGCAAGAGATTTCGATTAGCGAATACTACTACTAGTGAGTGACAGTATCCGAATTATTGCATTCGAATGCATGAAATTTCGATTAGCGAATACTACTACTAGTGAGTGACAGTATCCGAGAACTTGCATTCGAATGCATGAGATTTCGATTAGCGAATACTACTACTAGTGAGTGACAGTATCCGAATTATTGCATTCGAATGCATGAAATTTCGATTAGCGAATACTACTACTAGTGGGTGACAGTATCCGAATTATTGCATTCGAGTGCATGAAATTTCGATTAGCGAGTACTACTACTAGTGAGTGACAGTATCCGAATTATTGCATTCGAATGCATGAGATTTCGATTAGCGAATACTACTACTAGTGAGTGACAGTATCCGAATTATTGCATTCGAATGCATGAAATTTCGATTAGCGAATACTACTACTAGTGAGTGACAGTATCCGAATTATTGCATTCGAATGCATGAAATTTCAATTAGCGAATACTACTACTAGTGAGTGACAGTATCCGAATTATTGCATTGGAATGCATGAAATTTCGATTAGCGAATACTACTACTAGTGAGTGACAGTATCCCAGAACTTGCATTCGAATGCATGAAATTTCGATTAGCGAGTACTACTACTAGTGAGTGACAGCATCCGAGAACTTGCATTCGAATGCATGAGATTTGGATTAGCGAATACTACTACTAGTGAGTGACAGTATCCGGATTATTGCATTCGAATGCATGAGATTTCGATTAGCGAATACTACTACTAGTGAGTGACAGTATCCGAGAACTTGCATTCGAATGCATGAGATTTCGATTAGCGAATACTACTACTAGTGAGTGACAGTATCCGAGAACTTGCATTCGAATGCATGAGATTTCGATTAGTGAATACTACTACTAGTGAGTGACAGTATCCAAATTATTGCATTCGAATGCAAGAGATTTCGATTAGCGAATACTACTACTAGTGAGTGACAGTATCCGAAAACTTGCATTCGAATGCATGAGATTTCGATTAGCGAATACTACTACTAGTGAGTGACAGTATCCGAATTATTGCATTCGAATGCAAGAGATTTCGATTAGCGAATACTACTACTAGTGAGTGACAGTATCCGAGAACTTGCATTGGAATGCTTGAGATTTCGATTAGTGAATACTACTACTAGTGAGTGACAGTATCCGAGAACTTGCATTCGAATGCATGAGATTTCGATTAGCGAATACTACTACTAGTGAGTGACAGTATCCGAGAACTTGTATTCGAATGCATGAGATTTCGATTAGCGAATACTACTACTTGTGAGTGACAGTATCCGAGAACTTGCATTCGAATGCATGAGATTTCGATTAGCGAATACTACTACTAGTGGGTGACAGAATCCGAATTATTGCATTCGAATGCAAGAGATTTCGATTAGCGAATACTACTACTAGTGAGTGACAGTATCCCAGAACTTGCATTCTAAATCATGAAATTTCGATTAGCGAATACTACTACTAGTGAGTGACAGTATCCCAGAACTTGCATTCGAATGCATGAAATTTCGATTAGCGAATACTACTACTAGTGAGTGACAGTATCCAAATTATTGCATTCGAATGCATGAAATTTCGATTAGCGAATACTACTACTAGTGTGTGACAGTATCCGAATTATTGCATTCGAATGCATGAGATTTCGATTAGCGAATACTACTACTAGTGAGTGACAGTATCCGAATTATTGCATTCGAATGCATGAAATTTCGAATAGCGAATACTACTACTAGTGAGTGACAGTATCCCAGAACTTGCATTCGAATGCATGAGATTTCGATTAGCGAATACTACTGCTAGTGAGTGACAGTATTCGGATTATTGCATTCGAATGCATGAGATTTCGATTAGCGAATACTACTACTAGTGAGTGACAGTATCCGAGAACTTGCATTCGAATGCATGAGATTTTTATTAGCGAATACTACTACTAGTGAGTGACAGTATCCGAGAACTTGAATTCGAATGCATGAGACTTCGATTAGTGAATACTACTACTAGTGAGTGACAGTATCCGAATTATTGCCTTCGAATGCAAGACATTTTGAGTAGCGAATACTACTACTAGTGAGTGACAGTATCCGAGAACTTCCATTCGAATGCACGAGATTTCGATTAGCGAATACTACTTCTAGTGAGTGACAGTATCCGAATTATTGCATTCGAATGCACGAGATTTCGATTAGCGAATACTACTTCTAGTGAGTGACAGTATCCGAATTATTGCATTCGAATGCATGAGATTTCGATTAGCGAATACTACTACTAGTGAGTGACAGTATCCGAATTATTGCATTCGAATGCATGAAATTTCGATTAGCAAATACTACTACTAGTGAGTGACAGTATCCCAGAACTTGCATTCTAATGCATGAAATTTCGATTAGCGATTACTACTACTAGTGAGTGACAGAATCCCAGAACTTGCATTCGAATGCATGAAATTTCGATTAGCGTATACTACTACTAGTGAGTGACAGTATCCGAATTATTGCATTCGAATGCATGAAATTTCGATTAGCGAATACTACTACTAGTGAGTGACAGCATCCGAGAACTTGCATTCGAATGCATGAGATTTCGATTAGCGAATACTACCACTAGTGAGTGACAGTATCCGAGAACTTGCTTTCGAATGCATGAGATTTCGATTAGCGAATACTACTTCTAGTGAGTGACAGTATCCGAATTATTGCATTCGAATGCATGAGATTTCGATTAGCGAATACTACTACTAGTGAGTGACAGTATCCGAATTGTTGCATTCGAATGCAAGAAATTTCGATTAGCGAATACTACTACTAGTGAGTGACAGTATCCGAATTATTGCATTCGAATGCAAGAAATTTCGATTAGCGAATACTACTACTAGTGAGTGACAGTATCCGAGAAATTGCATTCGAATGCATGAGATTTCGATTAGCGAATAGTACTTCTAGTGAGTGACAGTATCCGAATTATTGCATTCGAATGCATGAGATTTCGATTAGCGAATACTACTACTAGTGAGTGACAGTATCCGAATTATTGCATTCGAGTGCATGAGATTTCGATTAGCGAATACTACTACTAGTGAGTGACAGTATCCCAAAACTTGCATTCGAATGCAAGAGATTTCGATTAGCGAATACTACTACTAGTGAGTGACAGTATCCGAGAACTTGCATTCGAATGCAAGAGATTTCGAGTAGCGAATACTACTACTAGTGAGTGACAGTATCCGAGAACTTGCATTCGAATGCATGAGATTTCGATTAGCGAATACTACTTCTAGTGAGTGACAGTATCCGAGAAGTTCCATTCGAATGCATAAGATTTCGATTCGCGTATACTACTACTAGTGAGTGACAGTATCCGAGAACTTGCATTCGAATGCAAGAGATTTCGATTAGCGAATACTACTACTAGTGAGTGACAGTATCCGAGAACTTGCATTCGAATGCAAGAGATTTCGATTAGCGAATACTACTACTAGTGAGTGACAGTATCCGAGAACTTGCATTCAAATGCATGAGATTTCGATTAGCGAATACTACTACTAGTGAGTGACAGTATCCGAGAACTTGAATTCGAATGCATGAGATTTCGGGTAGGGAATACTACTACTAGTGAGTGACAGTATCCGAATTATTGCATTCGAATTCAAGAGATTTCGATTAGCGAATACTACTACTAGTTAGTGACAGTATCCGAGAACTTCCATTCGAATGCACGAGATTTCGATTAGCGAATACTACTACTAGTGAGTGACAGTATCCGAATTATTGCATTCGAGTGCATGAGATTTCGATTAGCGAATACTACTACTTGTGAGTGACAGTATCCGAGAACTTGCATTCGAATGCATGAGATTTCGATTAGCGAATACTATTACTAGTGAGTGACAGTGTCCGAGAACTTGCATTCGAATGCATGAGATTTCGATTAGCGAATACTACTACTAGTGAGTGACAGTATCCGAGAACTTGCATTCGAATGCATGAGATTTCGATTAGCGAATACTACTACTAGTGAGTGACAGTATCCGAATTATTGCATTCGAATGCAAGAGATTTCGATTAGCGAATACTACTACTAGTGAGTGACAGTATCCGAATTATTGCATTCGATTGCATGAAATTTCGATTAGCGAATACTACTACTAGTGAGTGACAGTATCCGAATTATTGCATTCGAATGCAAGAGATTTCGATTAGCGAATATTACTACTAGTGAGTGACAGTATCCGAATTATTGCATTCGAATGCATGAAATTTCGATTAGCGAATACTACTACTAGTGAGTGACAGTATGCGAGAACTTGCATTCGAATGCATGAGATTTCGATTAGCGAATACTACTACTAGTGGGTGACAGTATCCGAATTATTGCATTCGAGTGCATGAAATTTCGATTAGCTAGTACTACTACTAGTGAGTGACTGTATCCGAATTATTGCATTTGAATGCATGAGATTTCGATTAGCGAATACTACTACTAGTGAGTGACAGTATCCGAATTATTGCATTCGAATGCATGAAATTTCGATTAGCGAATACTACTACTAGTGAGTGACAGTATCCGAATTATTGCATTCGAATGCATGAAATTTCGACTAGCGAATACTACTACTAGTGAGTGACAGTATCCGAGAACTTGCATTCGAATGCATGAGATTTCGATTAGCGAATCCTACTACTAGTGAGTGACAGTATCCGAATTATTGCATTCGAATCCAAGAGATTTCGATTAGCGAATACTACTACTAGTGAGTGACAGTATCCGAATTATTGCATTCGAATGCATGAAATTTTGATTAGCGAATACTACTACTAGTGAGTGACAGTATCCGAATTATTGCATTCGAATGCATGAGATTTCGATTAGCGAATACTACTACTAGTGAGTGACAGTATCCGAATTATTGCATTCGAATGCATGAAATTTCGATTAGCGAATACTACTACTAGTGAGTGACAGTATCCCAGAACTTGCATTCGAATGCATGAAATTTCGATTAGCGAGTACTACTACTAGTGAGTGACAGTATCCGAGAACTTGCATTCGAATACATGAGATTTCGATTAGCGAATACTACTACTAGTGAGTGACAGTATCCGAGAACTTGCATTCGAATGCATGAGATTTCGATTAGCGAATACTACTACTAGTGAGTGACAGTATCCGGATTATTGCATTCGAATGCATGAGATTTCGATTATCGAATACTACTACTAGTGAGTGACAGTATCCGAGAACTTGCATTCAAATGCATGAGATTTCGATTAGCGAATACTACTACTAGTGAGTGACAGTATCCGAGAACTTGAATTCGAATGCAGGAGATTTCGATTAGTGAATACTACTACTAGTGAGTGACAGTATCCGAATTATTGCATTCGAAAGCAAGAGATTTCGATTAGCGAATACTACTACTAGTTAGTGACAGTATCCGAGAACTTCCATTCGAATGCACGAGATTTCGATTAGCGAATACTACCACTAGTGAGTGACAGTATCCGAATTATTGCATTCGAATGCATGAGATTTCGATTAGCGAATACTACTACTTGTGAGTGACAGTATCCGAGAACTTGCATTCGAATGCATGAGATTTCGATTAGCGAATACTACCACTAGTGAGTGACAGTATCCGAGAACTTGCTTTCGAATGCATGAGATTTCGATTAGCGAATACTACTTCTAGTGAGTGACAGTATCCGAATTATTGCATTCGAATGCATGAGATTTCGATTAGCGAATACTACTACTAGTGAGTGACAGTATCCGAATTGTTGCATTCGAATGCAAGAAATTTCGATTAGCGAATACTACTACTAGTGAGTGACAGTATCCGAATTATTGCATTCGAATGCAAGAAATTTCGATTAGCGAATACTACTACTAGTGAGTGACAGTATCCGAGAAATTGCATTCGAATGCATGAGATTTCGATTAGCGAATAGTACTACTAGTGAGTGACAGTATCCCAAAACTTGCATTCGAATGCAAGAGATTTCGATTAGCGAATACTACTACTAGTGAGTGACAGTATCCGAGAACTTGCATTCGAATGCAAGAGATTTCGAGTAGCGAATACTACTACTAGTGAGTGACAGTATCCGAGAACTTGCATTCGAATGCATGAGATTTCGATTAGCGAATACTACTTCTAGTGAGTGACAGTATCCGAGAAGTTCCATTCGAATGCATAAGATTTCGATTCGCGAATACTACTACTAGTGAGTGACAGTATCCGAGAACTTGCATTCGAATGCAAGAGATTTCGATTAGCGAATACTACTACTAGTGAGTGACAGTATCCGAGAACTTGCATTCGAATGCAAGAGATTTCGATTAGCGAATACTACTACTAGTGAGTGACAGTATCCGAGAACTTGCATTCGAATGCAAAGATTTCGATTAGCAAATACTACTACTAGTGAGTGACAGTATCCGAGAACTTGCATTCGAATGCAAGAGATTTCGATTAGCGAATACTACTACTAGTGAGTGACAGTATCCGAATTATTCCATTCGAATGCATGAGATTTCGATTAGCGCATACTACTTCTAGTGAGTGACAGTATCCAAGAACTAGCATTCGAATGCACGAGATTTCGATTAGCGAATACTACCTCTAGTGAGTGACAGTATCCGAATTATTGCATTCGAATGCATGAAATTTCGATTAGCGAATACTACTACTAGTGAATGACAGTATCCGAATTATTGCATTCGAATGCATGAAATTTCGATTAGCGATTACTACTACTAGTGAGTGACAGTATCCCAGAACTTGCATTCGAATGCATGAAATTTCGATTAGCGAATACTACTACTAGTGAGTGACAGTATCCGAATTATTGCATTCGAATGCATGAAATTTCGATTAGCGAATACTACTACTAGTGAATGACAGTATCCGAATTATTGCATTCGAATGCATGAAATTTCGATTAGCGAATACTACTACTAGTGAGTGACAGTATCCGAATTATTGCATTCGAATGCATGAAATTTCGATTAGCGAATACAACTACTAGTGAGTGACAGTATCCCAGAACTTGCATTCGAATGCATGAGATTTCGATTAGCGAATACTACTACTAGTGAGTGACAGTATCCGGATTATTGCATTCGAATGCATGAGATTTCGATTATCGAATACTACTACTAGTGAGTGACAGTATCCGAGAACTTGCATTCAAATGCATGAGATTTCGATTAGCGAATACTACTACCAGTGAGTGACAGTATCCGAGAACTTGAATTCGAATGCATGAGATTTCGGGTAGGGAATACTACTACTAGTGAGTGACAGTATCCGAATTATTGCATTCAAATGCAAGAGATATCGATTAGCGAATACTACTACTAGTTAGTGACAGTATCCGAGAACTTCCATTCGAATGCACGAGATTTCGATTAGCGAATACTACTACTAGTGAGTGACAGTATCCGAATTATTGCATTCGAGTGCATGAGATTTCGATTAGCGAATACTACTACTTGTGAGTGACAGTATCCGAGAACTTGCATTCGAATGCATGAGATTTCGATTAGCGAATACTACTACTAGTGAGTGACAGTATCCGAGAACTTGCATTCGAATGCATGAGATTTCGATTAGCGAATACTACTTCTAGTGAGTGACAGTATCCCAGAACTTGCATTCGAATGCATGAAATTTCGACTAGCGAATACTACTACTAGTGAGTGACAGTATCCCAGAACTTGCATTCGAATGCATGAGATTTCGATTAGCGAATCCTACTACTAGTGAGTGACAGTATCCGAATTATTGCATTCGAATCCAAGAGATTTCGATTAGCGAATACTACTACTAGTGAGTGACAGTATCCGAATTATTGCATTCGAATGCATGAAATTTCGATTAGCGAATACTACTACTAGTGAGTGACAGTATCCCGGAACTTGCATTCGAATGCATGAAATTTCGATTAGCGAGTACTACTACTAGTGAGTGACAGTGTCCGAGAACTTGCATTCGAATACATGAGATTTCGATTAGCGAATACTACTACTAGTGAGTGACAGTATCCGAGAACTTGCATTCGAATGCATGAGATTTCGATTAGCGAATACTACTACTAGTGAGTGACAGTATCCGGATTATTGCATTCGAATGCATGAGATTTCGATTATCGAATACTACTACTAGTGAGTGACAGTATCCGAGAACTTGCATTCGAATGCAAGAGATTTCGAGTAGCGAATACTACTACTAGTGAGTGACAGTATCCGAGAACTTGCATTCGAATGCATGAGATTTCGATTAGCGAATACTACTTCTAGTGAGTGACAGTATCCGAGAAGTTCCATTCGAATGCATAAGATTTCGATTCGCGAATACTACTACTAGTGAGTGACAGTATCCGAGAACTTGCATTCGAATGCAAGAGATTTCGATTAGCGAATACTACTACTAGTGAGTGACAGTATCCGAGAACTTGCATTCGAATGCAAGAGATTTCGATTAGCGAATACTACTACTAGTGAGTGACAGTATCCGAGAACTTGAATTCGAATGCAAAGATTTCGATTAGCAAATACTACTACTAGTGAGTGACAGTATCCGAGAACTTGCATTCGAATGCAAGAGATTTCGATTAGCGAATACTACTACTAGTGAGTGACAGTATCCGGATTATTGCATTCGAATGCATGAGATTTCGATTATCGAATACTACTACTAGTGAGTGACAGTATCCGAGAACTTGCATTCAAATGCATGAGATTTCGATTAGCGAATACTACTACTAGTTAGTGACAGTATCCGAGAACTTCCATTCGAATGCACGAGATTCGATTAGCGAATACTACTACTAGTGAGTGACAGTATCCGAATTATTGCATTCGAGTGCATGAGATTTCGATTAGCGAATACTACTACTTGTGAGTGACAGTATCCGAGAACTTGCATTCGAATGCATGAGATTTCGATTAGCGAATACTACCACTAGTGAGTGACAGTATCCGAGAACTTGCTTTCGAATGCATGAGATTTCGATTAGCGAATACTACTTCTAGTGAGTGACAGTATCCGAATTATTGCATTCGAATGCATGAGATTTCGATTAGCGAATACTACTACTAGTGAGTGACAGTATCCGAATTGTTGCATTCGAATGCAAGAAATTTCGATTAGCGAATACTACTACTAGTGAGTGACAGTATCCGAATTATTGCATTCGAATGCAAGAAATTTCGATTAGCGAATACTACTACTAGTGAGTGACAGTATCCGAGAAATTGCATTCGAATGCATGAGATTTCGATTAGCGAATAGTACTACTAGTGAGTGACAGTATCCCAAAACTTGCATTCGAATGCAAGAGATTTCGATTAGCGAATACTACTACTAGTGAGTGACAGTATCCGAGAACTTGCATTCGAATGCAAGAGATTTCGAGTAGCGAATACTACTACTAGTGAGTGACAGTATCCGAGAACTTGCATTCGAATGCATGAGATTTCGATTAGCGAATACTACTTCTAGTGAGTGACAGTATCCGAGAAGTTCCATTCGAATGCATAAGATTTCGATTCGCGAATACTACTACTAGTGAGTGACAGTATCCGAGAACTTGCATTCGAATGCAAGAGATTTCGATTAGCGAATACTACTACTAGTGAGTGACAGTATCCGAGAACTTGCATTCGAATGCAAGAGATTTCGATTAGCGAATACTACTAATAGTGAGTGACAGTATCCGAGAACTTGCATTCGAATGCAAAGATTTCGATTAGCAAATACTACTACTAGTGAGTGACAGTATCCGAGAACTTGCATTCGAATGCAAGAGATTTCGATTAGCGAATACTACTACTAGTGAGTGACAGTATCCGAATTATTCCATTCGAATGCATGAGATTTCGATTAGCGCATACTACTAATAGTGAGTGACAGTATCCGAATTATTGCATCCGAATGCATGAAATTTCGATTAGCAAATACTACTACTAGTGAGTGACAGTATCCCAGAACTTGCATTCTAATGCATGAAATTTCGATTAGCGATTACTACTACTAGTGAGTGACAGTATCCCAGAACTTGCATTCGAATGCATGAAATTTCGATTAGCGAATACTACTACTAGTGAGTGACAGTATCCGAATTATTGCATTCGAATGCATGAAATTTCGATTAGCGAATACTACTACTAAAGAGTGACAGTATCCGAATTATTGCATTCGAATGCATGAAATTTCGATTAGCGAATACTACTACTAGTGAGTGACAGTATCCGAATTATTGCATTCGAATGCATGAAATTTCGATTAGCGAATACTACTACTAGTGAGTGACAGTATCCGGATTATTGCATTCGAATGCATGAGATTTCGATTATCGAATACTACTACTAGTGAGTGACAGTATCCGAGAACTTGCATTCAAATGCATGAGATTTCGATTAGCGAATACTACTACCAGTGAGTGACAGTATCCGAGAACTTGAATTCGAATGCATGAGATTTCGGGTAGGGAATACTACTACTAGTGAGTGACAGTATCCGAATTATTGCATTCGAGTGCATGAGATTTCGATTAGCGAATACTACTACTTGTGAGTGACAGTATCCGAGAACTTGCATTCAAATGCATGAGATTTCGATTAGCGAATACTACTACTAGTGAGTGACAGTATCCGAGAACTTGAATTCGAATGCATGAGATTTCGATTAGTGAATACTACTACTAGTGAGTGACAGTATCCGAATTATTGCATTCGAAAGCAAGAGATTTCGATTAGCGAATACTACTACTAGTTAGTGACAGTATCCGAGAACTTCCATTCGAATGCACGAGATTTCGATTAGCGAATACTACTACTAGTGAGTGACAGTATCCGAATTATTGCATTCGAGTGCATGAGATTTCGATTAGCGAATATTACTACTTGTGAGTGACAGTATGCGAGAACTTGCATTCGAATGCATGAGATTTCGATTAGCGAATACTACCACTAGTGAGTGACAGTATCCGAGAACTTGCTTTCGAATGCATGAGATTTCGATTAGCGAATACTACTTCTAGTGAGTGACAGTATCCGAATTATTGCATTCGAATGCATGAGATTTCGATTAGCGAATACTACTACTAGTGAGTGACAGTATCCGAATTGTTGCATTCGAATGCAAGAAATTTCGATTAGCGAATACTACTACTACTAGTGAGTGACAGTATCCGAATTATTGCATTCGAATGCAAGAAATTTCGATTAGCGAATACTACTACTAGTGAGTGACAGTATCCGAGAAATTGCATTCGAATGCATGAGATTTCGATTAGCGAATAGTACTACTAGTGAGTGACAGTATCCCAAAACTTGCATTCGAATGCAAGAGATTTCGATTAGCGAATACTACTACTAGTGAGTGACAGTATCCGAGAACTTGCATTCGAATGCAAGAGATTTCGAGTAGCGAATACTACTACTAGTGAGTGACAGTATCCGAGAACTTGCATTCGAATGCATGAGATTTCGATTAGCGAATACTACTTCTAGTGAGTGACAGTATCCGAGAAGTTCCATTCGAATGCATAAGATTTCGATTCGCGAATACTACTACTAGTGAGTGACAGTATCCGAGAACTTGCATTCGAATGCAAGAGATTTCGATTAGCGAATACTACTACTAGTGAGTGACAGTATCCGAGAACTTGCATTCGAATGCAAGAGATATCGATTAGCGAATACTACTACTAGTGAGTGACAGTATCCGAGAACTTGCATTCGAATGCAAAGATTTCCATTAGCAAATACTACTACTAGTGAGTGACAGTATCCGAGAACTTGCATTCGAATGCAAGAGATTTCGATTAGCGAATACTACTACTAGTGAGTGACAGTATCCGAATTATTCCATTCGAATGCATGAGATTTCGATTAGCGCATACTACTACTAGTGAGTGACAGTATCCGAATTATTGCATCCGAATGCATGAAATTTCGATTAGCAAATACTACTACTAGTGAGTGACAGTATCCCAGAACTTGCACTCTAATGCATGAAATTTCGATTAGCGATTACTACTACTAGTGAGTGACAGTATCCCAGAACTTGCATTCGAATGCATGAAATTTCGATTAGCGAATACTACTACTAGTGAGTGACAGTATCCGAATTATTGCATTCGAATGCATGAAATTTCGATTAGCGAATACTACTACTAGTGAATGACAGTATCCGAATTATTGCATTCGAATGCATGAAATTTCGATTAGCGAATACTACTACTAGTGAGTGACAGTATCCGAATTATTGCATTCGAATGCATGAAATTTCGATTAGCGAATACAACTACTAGTGAGTGACAGTATCCCAGAACTTGCATTCGAATGCATGAGATTTCGATTAGCGAATACTACTACTAGTGAGTGACAGTATCCGGATTATTGCATTCGAATGCATGAGATTTCGATTATCGAATACTACTACTAGTGAGTGACAGTATCCGAGAACTTGCATTCAAATGCATGAGATTTCGATTAGCGAATACTACTACCAGTGAGTGACAGTATCCGAGAACTTGAATTCGAATGCATGAGATTTCGGGTAGGGAATACTACTACTAGTGAGTGACAGTATCCGAATTATTGCATTCAAATGCAAGAGATATCGATTAGCGAATACTACTACTAGTTAGTGACAGTATCCGAGAACTTCCATTCGAATGCACGAGATTTCGATTAGCGAATACTACTACTAGTGAGTGACAGTATCCGAATTATTGCATTCGAGTGCATGAGATTTCGATTAGCGAATACTACTACTTGTGAGTGACAGTATCCGAGAACTTGCATTCGAATGCATGAGATTTCGATTAGCGAATACTACTACTAGTGAGTGACAGTATCCGAGAACTTGCATTCGAATGCATGAGATTTCGATTAGCGAATACTACTTCTAGTGAGTGACAGTATCCCAGAACTTGCATTCGAATGCATGAAATTTCGACTAGCGAATACTACTACTAGTGAGTGACAGTATCCCAGAACTTGCATTCGAATGCATGAGATTTCGATTAGCGAATCCTACTACTAGTGAGTGACAGTATCCGAATTATTGCATTCGAATCCAAGAGATTTCGATTAGCGAATACTACTACTAGTGAGTGACAGTATCCGAATTATTGCATTCGAATGCATGAAATTTCGATTAGCGAATACTACTACTAGTGAGTGACAGTATCCCGGAACTTGCATTCGAATGCATGAAATTTCGATTAGCGAGTACTACTACTAGTGAGTGACAGTGTCCGAGAACTTGCATTCGAATACATGAGATTTCGATTAGCGAATACTACTACTAGTGAGTGACAGTATCCGAGAACTTGCATTCGAATGCATGAGATTTCGATTAGCGAATACTACTACTAGTGAGTGACAGTATCCGGATTATTGCATTCGAATGCATGAGATTTCGATTATCGAATACTACTACTAGTGAGTGACAGTATCCGAGAACTTGCATTCGAATGCAAGAGATTTCGAGTAGCGAATACTACTACTAGTGAGTGACAGTATCCGAGAACTTGCATTCGAATGCATGAGATTTCGATTAGCGAATACTACTTCTAGTGAGTGACAGTATCCGAGAAGTTCCATTCGAATGCATAAGATTTCGATTCGCGAATACTACTACTAGTGAGTGACAGTATCCGAGAACTTGCATTCGAATGCAAGAGATTTCGATTAGCGAATACTACTACTAGTGAGTGACAGTATCCGAGAACTTGCATTCGAATGCAAGAGATTTCGATTAGCGAATACTACTACTAGTGAGTGACAGTATCCGAGAACTTGAATTCGAATGCAAAGATTTCGATTAGCAAATACTACTACTAGTGAGTGACAGTATCCGAGAACTTGCATTCGAATGCAAGAGATTTCGATTAGCGAATACTACTACTAGTGAGTGACAGTATCCGAATTATTCCATTCGAATGCATGAGATTTCGATTAGCGCATACTACTTCTAGTGAGTGACAGTATCCAAGAACTAGCATTCGAATGCACGAGATTTCGATTAGCGAATACTACCTCTAGTGAGTGACAGTATCCGAATTATTGCATTCGAATGCATGAAATTTCGATTAGCGAATACTACTACTAGTGAATGACAGTATCCGAATTATTGCATTCGAATGCATGAAATTTCGATTAGCGATTACTACTACTAGTGAGTGACAGTATCCCAGAACTTGCATTCGAATGCATCAAATTTCGATTAGCGAATACTACTACTAGTGAGTGACAGTATCCGAATTATTGCATTCGAATGCATGAAATTTCGATTAGCGAATACTACTACTAGTGAATGACAGTATCCGAATTATTGCATTCGAATGCATGAAATTTCGATTAGCGAATACTACTACTAGTGAGTGACAGTATCCGAATTATTGCATTCGAATGCATGAAATTTCGATTAGCGAATACAACTACTAGTGAGTGACAGTATCCCAGAACTTGCATTCGAATGCATGAGATTTCGATTAGCGAATACTACTACTAGTGAGTGACAGTATCCGGATTATTGCATTCGAATGCATGAGATTTCGATTATCGAATACTACTACTAGTGAGTGACAGTATCCGAGAACTTGCATTCAAATGCATGAGATTTCGATTAGCGAATACTACTACCAGTGAGTGACAGTATCCGAGAACTTGAATTCGAATGCATGAGATTTCGGGTAGGGAATACTACTACTAGTGAGTGACAGTATCCGAATTATTGCATTCAAATGCAAGAGATATCGATTAGCGAATACTACTACTAGTTAGTGACAGTATCCGAGAACTTCCATTCGAATGCACGAGATTTCGATTAGCGAAAACTACTACTAGTGAGTGACAGTATCCGAATTATTGCATTCGAGTGCATGAGATTTCGATTACCGAATACTACTACTTGTGAGTGACAGTATCCGAGAACTTGCATTCGAATGCATGAGATTTCGATTAGCGAATACTACTACTAGTGAGTGACAGTATCCGAGAACTTGCATTCGAATGCATGAGATTTCGATTAGCGAATACTACTTCTAGTGAGTGACAGTATCCCAGAACTTGCATTCGAATGCATGAAATTTCGACTAGCGAATACTACTACTAGTGAGTGACAGTATCCCAGAACTTGCATTCGAATGCATGAGATTTCGATTAGCGAATCCTACTACTAGTGAGTGACAGTATCCGAATTATTGCATTCGAATCCAAGAGATTTCGATTAGCGAATACTACTACTAGTGAGTGACAGTATCCGAATTATTGCATTCAAATGCATGAAATTTCGATTAGCGAATACTACTACTAGTGAGTGACAGTATCCCGGAACTTGCATTCGAATGCATGAAATTTCGATTAGCGAGTACTACTACTAGTGAGTGACAGTGTCCGAGAACTTGCATTCGAATACATGAGATTTCGATTAGCGAATACTACTACTAGTGAGTGACAGTATCCGAGAACTTGCATTCGAATGCATGAGATTTCGATTAGCGAATACTACTACTAGTGAGTGACAGTATCCGGATTATTGCATTCGAATGCATGAGATTTCGATTATCGAATACTACTACTAGTGAGTGACAGTATCCGAGAACTTGCATTCAAATGCATGAGATTTCGATTAGCGAATACTACTACTAGTTAGTGACAGTATCCGAGAACTTCCATTCGAATGCACGAGATTCGATTAGCGAATACTACTACTAGTGAGTGACAGTATCCGAATTATTGCATTCGAGTGCATGAGATTTCGATTAGCGAATACTACTACTTGTGAGTGACAGTATCCGAGAACTTGCATTCGAATGCATGAGATTTCGATTAGCGAATACTACCACTAGTGAGTGACAGTATCCGAGAACTTGCTTTCGAATGCATGAGATTTCGATTAGCGAATACTACTTCTAGTGAGTGACAGTATCCGAATTATTGCATTCGAATGCATGAGATTTCGATTAGGGAATACTACTACTAGTGAGTGACAGTATCCGAATTGTTGCATTCGAATGCAAGAAATTTCGATTAGCGAATACTACTACTAGTGAGTGACAGTATCCGAATTATTGCATTCGAATGCAAGAAATTTCGATTAGCGAATACTACTACTAGTGAGTGACAGTATCCGAGAAATTGCATTCGAATGCATGAGATTTCGATTAGCGAATAGTACTACTAGTGAGTGACAGTATCCCAAAACTTGCATTCGAATGCAAGAGATTTCGATTAGCGAATACTACTACTAGTGAGTGACAGTATCTGAGAACTTGCATTCGAATGCAAGAGATTTCGAGTAGCGAATACTACTACTAGTGAGTGACAGTATCCGAGAACTTGCATTCGAATGCATGAGATTTCGATTAGCGAATACTACTTCTAGTGAGTGACAGTATCCGAGAAGTTCCATTCGAATGCATAAGATTTCGATTCGCGAATACTACTACTAGTGAGTGACAGTATCCGAGAACTTGCATTCGAATGCAAGAGATTTCGATTAGCGAATACTACTACTAGTGAGTGACAGTATCCGAGAACTTGCATTCGAATGCAAGAGATTTCGATTAGCGAATACTACTACTAGTGAGTGACAGTATCCGAGAACTTGCATTCGAATGCAAAGATTTCGATTAGCAAATACTACTACTAGTGAGTGACAGTATCCGAGAACTTGCATTCGAATGCAAGAGATTTCGATTAGCGAATACTACTACTAGTGAGTGACAGTATCCGAATTATTCCATTCGAATGCATGAGATTTCGATTAGCGCATACTACTACTAGTGAGTGACAGTATCCGAATTATTGCATCCGAATGCATGAAATTTCGATTAGCAAATACTACTACTAGTGAGTGACAGTATCCCAGAACTTGCATTCTAATGCATGAAATTTCGATTAGCGATTACTACTACTAGTGAGTGACAGTATCCCAGAACTTGCATTCGAATGCATGAAATTTCGATTAGCGAATACTACTACTAGTGAGTGACAGTATCCGAATTATTGCATTCGAATGCATGAAATTTCGATTAGCGAATACTACTACTAAAGAGTGACAGTATCCGAATTATTGCATTCGAATGCATGAAATTTCGATTAGCGAATACTACTACTAGTGAGTGACAGTATCCGAATTATTGCATTCGAATGCATGAAATTTCGATTAGCGAATACTACTACTAGTGAGTGACAGTATCCGGATTATTGCATTCGAATGCATGAGATTTCGATTATCGAATACTACTACTAGTGAGTGACAGTATCCGAGAACTTGCATTCAAATGCATGAGATTTCGATTAGCGAATACTACTACCAGTGAGTGACAGTATCCGAGAACTTGAATTCGAATGCATGAGATTTCGGGTAGGGAATACTACTACTAGTGAGTGACAGTATCCGAATTATTGCATTCGAGTGCATGAGATTTCGATTAGCGAATACTACTACTTGTGAGTGACAGTATCCGAGAACTTGCATTCAAATGCATGAGATTTCGATTAGCGAATACTACTACTAGTGAGTGACAGTATCCGAGAACTTGAATTCGAATGCATGAGATTTCGATTAGTGAATACTACTACTAGTGAGTGACAGTATCCGAATTATTGCATTCGAAAGCAAGAGATTTCGATTAGCGAATACTACTACTAGTTAGTGACAGTATCCGAGAACTTCCATTCGAATGCACGAGATTTCGATTAGCGAATACTACTACTAGTGAGTGACAGTATCCGAATTATTGCATTCGAGTGCATGAGATTTCGATTAGCGAATATTACTACTTGTGAGTGACAGTATGCGAGAACTTGCATTCGAATGCATGAGATTTCGATTAGCGAATACTACCACTAGTGAGTGACAGTATCCGAGAACTTGCTTTCGAATGCATGAGATTTCGATTAGCGAATACTACTTCTAGTGAGTGACAGTATCCGAATTATTGCATTCGAATGCATGAGATTTCGATTAGCGAATACTACTACTAGTGAGTGACAGTATCCGAATTGTTGCATTCGAATGCAAGAAATTTCGATTAGCGAATACTACTACTACTAGTGAGTGACAGTATCCGAATTATTGCATTCGAATGCAAGAAATTTCGATTAGCGAATACTACTACTAGTGAGTGACAGTATCCGAGAAATTGCATTCGAATGCATGAGATTTCGATTAGCGAATAGTACTACTAGTGAGTGACAGTATCCCAAAACTTGCATTCGAATGCAAGAGATTTCGATTAGCGAATACTACTACTAGTGAGTGACAGTATCCGAGAACTTGCATTCGAATGCAAGAGATTTCGAGTAGCGAATACTACTACTAGTGAGTGACAGTATCCGAGAACTTGCATTCGAATGCATGAGATTTCGATTAGCGAATACTACTTCTAGTGAGTGACAGTATCCGAGAAGTTCCATTCGAATGCATAAGATTTCGATTCGCGAATACTACTACTAGTGAGTGACAGTATCCGAGAACTTGCATTCGAATGCAAGAGATTTCGATTAGCGAATACTACTACTAGTGAGTGACAGTATCCGAGAACTTGCATTCGAATGCAAGAGATATCGATTAGCGAATACTACTACTAGTGAGTGACAGTATCCGAGAACTTGCATTCGAATGCAAAGATTTCCATTAGCAAATACTACTACTAGTGAGTGACAGTATCCGAGAACTTGCATTCGAATGCAAGAGATTTCGATTAGCGAATACTACTACTAGTGAGTGACAGTATCCGAATTATTCCATTCGAATGCATGAGATTTCGATTAGCGCATACTACTACTAGTGAGTGACAGTATCCGAATTATTGCATCCGAATGCATGAAATTTCGATTAGCAAATACTACTACTAGTGAGTGACAGTATCCCAGAACTTGCACTCTAATGCATGAAATTTCGATTAGCGATTACTACTACTAGTGAGTGACAGTATCCCAGAACTTGCATTCGAATGCATGAAATTTCGATTAGCGAATACTACTACTAGTGAGTGACAGTATCCGAATTATTGCATTCGAATGCATGAAATTTCGATTAGCGAATACTACTACTAGTGAGTGACAGTATCCGAATTATTGCATTCGAATGCATGAAATTTCGATTAGCGAATACTACTACTAGTGAGTGACAGTATCCGAATTATTGCATTCGAATGCATGAAATTTCGATTAGCGAATACAACTACTAGTGAGTGACAGTATCCCAGAACTTGCATTCGAATGCATGAGATTTCGATTAGCGAATACTACTACTAGTGAGTGACAGTATCCGGATTATTGCATTCGAATGCATGAGATTTCGATTATCGAATACTACTACTAGTGAGTGACAGTATCCGAGAACTTGCATTCAAATGCATGAGATTTCGATTAGCGAATACTACTACCAGTGAGTGACAGTATCCGAGAACTTGAATTCGAATGCATGAGATTTCGGGTAGGGAATACTACTACTAGTGAGTGACAGTATCCGAATTATTGCATTCAAATGCAAGAGATATCGATTAGCGAATACTACTACTAGTTAGTGACAGTATCCGAGAACTTCCATTCGAATGCACGAGATTTCGATTAGCGAATACTACTACTAGTGAGTGACAGTATCCGAATTATTGCATTCGAGTGCATGAGATTTCGATTAGCGAATACTACTACTTGTGAGTGACAGTATCCGAGAACTTGCATTCGAATGCATGAGATTTCGATTAGCGAATACTACTACTAGTGAGTGAGAGTATCCGAGAAATTGCATTCGAATGCATGAGATTTCGATTAGCGAATACTACTTCTAGTGAGTGACAGTATCCGAATTATTGCATTCGAATGCATGAGATTTCGGTTAGCGAATACTACTACTAGTGAGTGACAGTATCCGAATTATTGCATTCGAATGCAAGAAATTTCGATTAGCGAATACTATTACTAGTGAGTGACAGTATCCGAATTATTGCATTCGAATGCAAGAAATTTCGATTAGCGAATACTACTACTAGTGAGTGACAGTATCCGAGAAATTGCATTCGAATGCATGAGATTTCGATTAGCGAATACTACGACTAGTGAGTGACAGTATCCCAGAACTTGCATTCGAATGCAAGAGATTTCGATTAGCGAATACTACTACTAGTGAGTGACAGTATCCGAGAACTTGCATTCGAATGCATGAGATTTCGATTAGCGAATACTACTTCTAGTGAGTGACAGTATCCGAGAAGTTCCATTCGAATGCATAAGATTTCGATTAGCGAATACTACTACTAGTGAGTGACAGTATCCGAGAACTTGGATTCGAATGCAAGAGATTTCGATTAGCGAATACTACTACTAGTGAGTGACAGTATCCGAGAACTTGCATTCGAATGCATGAGATTTCGATCAGCGAATACTACTACTAGTGAGTGACAGCATCCGAGAACTTGCATTCGAATGCATGAGATTTCGATTAGCGAATACTACTACTAGTGAGTGACAGTATCCGAGAACTAGCATTCCAATGCAAGAGATTTCGATTAGCGAATACTACTACTAGTGAGTGACAGTATCCAAGAACTTGCATTCGAATGCAAGAGATTTCGACTAGCGAATACTACTACAAGTGAGTGACAGTATCCGAGAACTTGCATTCGAATGCATGAGACTTCGATTAGCGAATACTACTACTAGTGAGTGACAGTATCCGAGAACTTGCATTCGGATGCATGAGATTTCGATTAGCGAATACTACTACTAGTGAGTGACAGTATCCGCGAACTTGCATTCAAATGCATGAGATTTCGATTAGCGAATACTACTACTAGTGAGTGACAGTATCCGAGAACTTGCATTCGAATGCAAGAGATTTCGATTAGCGAATACTACTACTAGTGAGTGACAGTATCCGAGAACTTGCATTGGAATGCAAGAGATTTCGATTAGCGAATACTACTACTAGTGAGTGACAGTATCCGAGAACTTGCATTCGAATGCAAGAGATTTCGATTAGTGAATACTACTACTAGTGAGTGACAGTATCCGAGAACTTGCATTCGAATGCAAGAGATTTCGATTAGCGAATACTACTACTAGTGAGTGACAGTATCCAAGAACTTGCATTCGAATGCATGAGATTTCGATTAGCGAATACTACTACCAGTGAGTGACAGTATCCGAGAACTTGCATTCGAATGCAAGAGATTTCGATTAGCGAATACTACTACCAGTGAGTGACAGTATCCGAGAACTTGCATTCGAATGCATGAAATTTCGATTAGCGAATACTACTACTAGTGAGTGACAGTATCCGAATTATTGCATTCGAATGCAAGAGATTTCTATTAGCGAATACTACCACTAGTGAGTGACAGTATCCGAGAACTTGCATTCGAATGCATGAGATTTCGATTAGCGAATACTTCTACTAGTGAGTGACAGTATCCGAGAACTTGCATTCGAACGCATGAGATTTCGGTTAGCGAATACTACTACTAGTGAGTGAAAGTATCCGAATTATTGCATTCGAATGCAAGAGATTTCGATTAGCGAATACTACTACTAGTGAGTGACAGTATCCGAGAACTTGCATTCGAATGCAAGAGATTTCGATTAGCGAATACTACTACTAGTGAGTAACAGTATCCGAGAACTTGCATACGAATGCATGAGATTTCGATTAGCTAATACTACTACTAGTGAGTGACAGTATCCGAGAACTCGCATTCGAATGCATGAGATTTCGATTAGCGAATAGTACTACTATTGAGTGACAGTATCCCAAAACTTGCATTCGAATGCAAGAGATTTCGATTAGCGAATACTACTACTAGTGAGTGACAGCATCCGAGAACTTGCATTCGAATGCAAGAGATTTCGAGTAGCGAATACTACTACTAGTGAGTGACAGTATCCGAGAACTTGCATTCGAATGCATGAGATTTCGATTAGCGAATACTACTTCTAGTGAGTGACAGTATCCGAGAAGTTCCATTCGAATGCATAAGATTTCGATTCGCGAATACTACTACTAGTGAGTGACAGTATCCGAGAACTTGCATTCGAATGCAAGAGATTTCGATTAGCGAATACTACTACTAGTGAGTGACAGTATCCGAGAACTTGCATTCGAATGCAAGAGATTTCGATTAGCGAATACTACTACTAGTGAGTGACAGTATCCGAGAACTTGCATTCGAATGCAAAGATTTCCATTAGCAAATACTACTACTAGTGAGTGACAGTATCCGAGAACTTGCATTCGAATGCAAGAGATTTCGATTAGCGAATACTACTACTAGTGAGTGACAGTATCCGAATTATTCCATTCGAATGCATGAGATTTCGATTAGCGCATACTACTACTAGTGAGTGACAGTATCCGAATTATTGCATCCGAATGCATGAAATTTCGATTAGCAAATACTACTACTAGTGAGTGACAGTATCCCAGAACTTGCACTCTAATGCATGAAATTTCGATTAGCGATTACTACTACTAGTGAGTGACAGTATCCCAGAACTTGCATTCGAATGCATGAAATTTCGATTAGCGAATACTACTACTAGTGAGTGACAGTATCCGAATTATTGCATTCGAATGCATGAAATTTCGATTAGCGAATACTACTACTAGTGAGTGACAGTATCCGAATTATTGCATTCGAATGCATGAAATTTCGATTAGCGAATACTACTACTAGTGAGTGACAGTATCCGAATTATTGCATTCAAATGCAAGAGATATCGATTAGCGAATACTACTACTAGTTAGTGACAGTATCCGAGAACTTCCATTCGAATGCACGAGATTTCGATTAGCGAATACTACTACTAGTGAGTGACAGTATCCGAATTATTGCATTCGAGTGCATGAGATTTCGATTAGCGAATACTACTACTTGTGAGTGACAGTATCCGAGAACTTGCATTCGAATGCATGAGATTTCGATTAGCGAATACTACTACTAGTGAGTGACAGTATCCGAGAACTTGCATGCGAATGCATGAGATTTCGATTAGCGAATACTACTTCTAGTGAGTGACAGTATCCGAATTATTGCATTCGAATGCATGAGATTTCGGTTAGCGAATACTACTACTAGTGAGTGACAGTATCCGAATTATTGCATTCGAATGCAAGAAATTTCGATTAGCGAATACTATTACTAGTGAGTGACAGTATCCGAATTATTGCATTCGAATGCAAGAAATTTCGATTAGCGAATACTACTACTAGTGAGTGACAGTATCCGAGAACTTGCATTCGAATGCAAGAGATTTCGACTAGCGAATACTACTACAAGTGAGTGACAGTATCCGAGAACTTGCATTCGAATGCATGAGATTTCGATTAGAAAATACTACTACTAGTGAGTGACAGTATCCGGATTATTGCATTCGAATGCATGAGATTTCGATTATCGAATACTACTACTAGTGAGTGACAGTATCCGAGAACTTGCATTCAAATGCATGAGATTTCGATTAGCGAATACTACTACCAGTGAGTGACAGTATCCGAGAACTTGAATTCGAATGCATGAGATTTCGGGTAGGGAATACTACTACTAGTGAGTGACAGTATCCGAATTATTGCATTCGAGTGCATGAGATTTCGATTAGCGAATACTACTACTTGTGAGTGACAGTATCCGAGAACTTGCATTCAAATGCATGAGATTTCGATTAGCGAATACTACTACTAGTGAGTGACAGTATCCGAGAACTTGAATTCGAATGCATGAGATTTCGATTAGTGAATACTACTACTAGTGAGTGACAGTATCCGAATTATTGCATTCGAAAGCAAGAGATTTCGATTAGCGAATACTACTACTAGTTAGTGACAGTATCCGAGAACTTCCATTCGAATGCACGAGATTTCGATTAGCGAATACTACTACTAGTGAGTGACAGTATCCGAATTATTGCATTCGAGTGCATGAGATTTCGATTAGCGAATATTACTACTTGTGAGTGACAGTATCCGAGAACTTGCATTCGAATGCATGAGATTTCGATTAGCGAATACTACCACTAGTGAGTGACAGTATCCGAGAACTTGCTTTCGAATGCATGAGATTTCGATTAGCGAATACTACTTCTAGTGAGTGACAGTATCCGAATTATTGCATTCGAATGCATGAGATTTCGATTAGCGAATACTACTACTAGTGAGTGACAGTATCCGAATTGTTGCATTCGAATGCAAGAAATTTCGATTAGCGAATACTACTACTAGTGAGTGACAGTATCCGAATTATTGCATTCGAATGCAAGAAATTTCGATTAGCGAATACTACTACTAGTGAGTGACAGTATCCGAGAAATTGCATTCGAATGCATGAGATTTCGATTAGCGAATAGTACTACTAGTGAGTGACAGTATCCCAAAACTTGCATTCGAATGCAAGAGATTTCGATTAGCGAATACTACTACTAGTGAGTGACAGTATCCGAGAACTTGCATTCGAATGCAAGAGATTTCGAGTAGCGAATACTACTACTAGTGAGTGACAGTATCCGAGAACTTGCATTCGAATGCATGAGATTTCGATTAGCGAATACTACTTCTAGTGAGTGACAGTATCCGAGAAGTTCCATTCGAATGCAAGAGATTTCGATTAGCGAATACTACTACTAGTGAGTGACAGTATCCGAGAACTTGCATTCGAATGCAAGAGATATCGATTAGCGAATACTACTACTAGTGAGTGACAGTATCCGAGAACTTGCATTCGAATGCAAAGATTTCCATTAGCAAATACTACTACTAGTGAGTGACAGTATCCGAGAACTTGCATTCGAATGCAAGAGATTTCGATTAGCGAATACTACTACTAGTGAGTGACAGTATCCGAATTATTCCATTCGAATGCATGAGATTTCGATTAGCGCATACTACTACTAGTGAGTGACAGTATCCGAATTATTGCATCCGAATGCATGAAATTTCGATTAGCAAATACTACTACTAGTGAGTGACAGTATCCCAGAACTTGCACTCTAATGCATGAAATTTCGATTAGCGATTACTACTACTAGTGAGTGACAGTATCCCAGAACTTGCATTCGAATGCATGAAATTTCGATTAGCGAATACTACTACTAGTGAGTGACAGTATCCGAATTATTGCATTCGAATGCATGAAATTTCGATTAGCGAATACTACTACTAGTGAGTGACAGTATCCGAATTATTGCATTCGAATGCATGAAATTTCGATTAGCGAATACTACTACTAGTGAGTGACAGTATCCGAATTATTGCATTCGAATGCATGAAATTTCGATTAGCGAATACAACTACTAGTGAGTGACAGTATCCCAGAACTTGCATTCGAATGCATGAGATTTCGATTAGCGAATACTACTACTAGTGAGTGACAGTATCCGGATTATTGCATTCGAATGCATGAGATTTCGATTATCGAATACTACTACTAGTGAGTGACAGTATCCGAGAACTTGCATTCAAATGCATGAGATTTCGATTAGCGAATACTACTACCAGTGAGTGACAGTATCCGAGAACTTGAATTCGAATGCATGAGATTTCGGGTAGGGAATACTACTACTAGTGAGTGACAGTATCCGAATTATTGCATTCAAATGCAAGAGATATCGATTAGCGAATACTACTACTAGTTAGTGACAGTATCCGAGAACTTCCATTCGAATGCACGAGATTTCGATTAGCGAATACTACTACTAGTGAGTGACAGTATCCGAATTATTGCATTCGAGTGCATGAGATTTCGATTAGCGAATACTACTACTTGTGAGTGACAGTATCCGAGAACTTGCATTCGAATGCATGAGATTTCGATTAGCGAATACTACTACTAGTGAGTGACAGTATCCGAGAAATTGCATTCGAATGCATGAGATTTCGATTAGCGAATACTACTTCTAGTGAGTGACAGTATCCGAATTATTGCATTCGAATGCATGAGATTTCGGTTAGCGAATACTACTACTAGTGAGTGACAGTATCCGAATTATTGCATTCGAATGCAAGAAATTTCGATTAGCGAATACTATTACTAGTGAGTGACAGTATCCGAATTATTGCATTCGAATGCAAGAAATTTCGATTAGCGAATACTACTACTAGTGAGTGACAGTATCCGAGAAATTGCATTCGAATGCATGAGATTTCGATTAGCGAATACTACGACTAGTGAGTGACAGTATCCCAGAACTTGCATTCGAATGCAAGAGATTTCGATTAGCGAATACTACTACTAGTGAGTGACAGTATCCGAGAACTTGCATTCGAATGCATGAGATTTCGATTAGCGAATACTACTTCTAGTGAGTGACAGTATCCGAGAAGTTCCATTCGAATGCATAAGATTTCGATTAGCGAATACTACTACTAGTGAGTGACAGTATCCGAGAACTTGGATTCGAATGCAAGAGATTTCGATTAGCGAATACTACTACTAGTGAGTGATAGTATCCGAGAACTTGCATTCGAATGCATGAGATTTCGATCAGCGAATACTACTACTAGTGAGTGACAGCATCCGAGAACTTGCATTCGAATGCATGAGATTTCGATTAGCGAATACTACTACTAGTGAGTGACAGTATCCGAGAACTAGCATTCCAATGCAAGAGATTTCGATTAGCGAATACTACTACTAGTGAGTGACAGTATCCAAGAACTTGCATTCGAATGCAAGAGATTTCGACTAGCGAATACTACTACAAGTGAGTGACAGTATCCGAGAACTTGCATTCGAATGCATGAGATTTCGATTAGCGAATACTACTACTAGTGAGTGACAGTATCCGAGAACTTGCATTTGGATGCATGAGATTTCGATTAGCGAATACTACTACTAGTGAGTGACAGTATCCGCGAACTTGCATTCAAATGCATGAGATTTCGATTAGCGAATACTACTACTAGTGAGTGACAGTATCCGAGAACTTGCATTCGAATGCAAGAGATTTCGATTAGCGAATACTACTACTAGTGAGTGACAGTATCCGAGAACTTGCATTGGAATGCAAGAGATTTCGATTAGCGAATACTACTACTAGTGAGTGACAGTATCCGAGAACTTGCATTCGAATGCAAGAGATTTCGATTAGTGAATACTACTACTAGTGAGTGACAGTATCCGAGAACTTGCATTCGAATGCAAGAGATTTCGATTAGCGAATACTACTACTAGTGAGTGACAGTATCCAAGAACTTGCATTCGAATGCATGAGATTTCGATTAGCGAATACTACTACCAGTGAGTGACAGTATCCGAGAACTTGCATTCGAATGCAAGAGATTTCGATTAGCGAATACTACTACCAGTGAGTGACAGTATCCGAGAACTTGCATTCGAATGCATGAAATTTCGATTAGCGAATACTACTACTAGTGAGTGACAGTATCCGAATTATTGCATTCGAATGCAAGAGATTTCTATTAGCGAATACTACCACTAGTGAGTGACAGTATCCGAGAACTTGCATTCGAATGCATGAGATTTCGATTAGCGAATACTTCTACTAGTGAGTGACAGTATCCGAGAACTTGCATTCGAACGCATGAGATTTCGGTTAGCGAATACTACTACTAGTGAGTGAAAGTATCCGAATTATTGCATTCGAATGCAAGAGATTTCCATTAGCGAATACTACTACTAGTGAGTGACAGTATCCGAGAACTTGCATTCGAATGCAAGAGATTTCGATTAGCGAATACTACTACTAGTGAGTAACAGTATCCGAGAACTTGCATACGAATGCATGAGATTTCGATTAGCTAATACTACTACTAGTGAGTGACAGTATCCGAGAACTCGCATTCGAATGCATGAGATTTCGATTAGCGAATAGTACTACTAGTGAGTGACAGTATCCCAAAACTTGCATTCGAATGCAAGAGATTTCGATTAGCGAATACTACTACTAGTGAGTGACAGTATCCGAGAACTTGCATTCGAATGCAAGAGATTTCGAGTAGCGAATACTACTACTAGTGAGTGACAGTATCCGAGAACTTGCATTCGAATGCATGAGATTTCGATTAGCGAATACTACTTCTAGTGAGTGACAGTATCCGAGAAGTTCCATTCGAATGCATAAGATTTCGATTCGCGAATACTACTACTAGTGAGTGACAGTATCCGAGAACTTGCATTCGAATGCAAGAGATTTCGATTAGCGAATACTACTACTAGTGAGTGACAGTATCCGAGAACTTGCATTCGAATGCAAGAGATTTCGATTAGCGAATACTACTACTAGTGAGTGACAGTATCCGAGAACTTGCATTCGAATGCAAAGATTTCCATTAGCAAATACTACTACTAGTGAGTGACAGTATCCGAGAACTTGCATTCGAATGCAAGAGATTTCGATTAGCGAATACTACTACTAGTGAGTGACAGTATCCGAATTATTCCATTCGAATGCATGAGATTTCGATTAGCGCATACTACTACTAGTGAGTGACAGTATCCGAATTATTGCATCCGAATGCATGAAATTTCGATTAGCAAATACTACTACTAGTGAGTGACAGTATCCCAGAACTTGCACTCTAATGCATGAAATTTCGATTAGCGATTACTACTACTAGTGAGTGACAGTATCCCAGAACTTGCATTCGAATGCATGAAATTTCGATTAGCGAATACTACTACTAGTGAGTGACAGTATCCGAATTATTGCATTCGAATGCATGAAATTTCGATTAGCGAATACTACTACTAGTGAGTGACAGTATCCGAATTATTGCATTCGAATGCATGAAATTTCGATTAGCGAATACTACTACTAGTGAGTGACAGTATCCGAATTATTGCATTCAAATGCAAGAGATATCGATTAGCGAATACTACTACTAGTTAGTGACAGTATCCGAGAACTTCCATTCGAATGCACGAGATTTCGATTAGCGAATACTACTACTAGTGAGTGACAGTATCCGAATTATTGCATTCGAGTGCATGAGATTTCGATTAGCGAATACTACTACTTGTGAGTGACAGTATCCGAGAACTTGCATTCGAATGCATGAGATTTCGATTAGCGAATACTACTACTAGTGAGTGACAGTATCCGAGAACTTGCATTCGAATGCATGAGATTTCGATTAGCGAATACTACTTCTAGTGAGTGACAGTATCCGAATTATTGCATTCGAATGCATGAGATTTCGGTTAGCGAATACTACTACTAGTGAGTGACAGTATCCGAATTATTGCATTCGAATGCAAGAAATTTCGATTAGCGAATACTATTACTAGTGAGTGACAGTATCCGAATTATTGCATTCGAATGCAAGAAATTTCGATTAGCGAATACTACTACTAGTGAGTGACAGTATCCGAGAAATTGCATTCGAATGCATGAGATTTCGATTAGCGAATACTACGACTAGTGAGTGACAGTATCCCAGAACTTGCATTCGAATGCAAGAGATTTCGATTAGCGAATACTACTACTAGTGAGTGACAGTATCCGAGAACTTGCATTCGAATGCATGAGATTTCGATTAGCGAATACTACTTCTAGTGAGTGACAGTATCCGAGAAGTTCCATTCGAATGCATAAGATTTCGATTAGCGAATACTACTACTAGTGAGTGACAGTATCCGAGAACTTGGATTCGAATGCAAGAGATTTCGATTAGCGAATACTACTACTAGTGAGTGACAGTATCCGAGAACTTGCATTCGAATGCATGAGATTTCGATTAGCGAATACTACTACTAGTGAGTGACAGTATCCAAGAACTTGCATTCGAATGCAAGAGATTTCGATTAGCGAATACTACTACTAGTGAGTGACAGTATCCGAGAACTTGCATTCGAATGCATGAGATTTCGATCAGCGAATACTACTACTAGTGAGTGACAGCATCCGAGAACTTGCATTCGAATGCATGAGATTTCGATTAGCGAATACTACTACTAGTGAGTGACAGTTTCCGAGAACTAGCATTCCAATGCAAGAGATTTCGATTAGCGAATACTACTACTAGTGAGTGACAGTATCCAAGAACTTGCATTCGAATGCAAGAGATTTCGACTAGCGAATACTACTACAAGTGAGTGACAGTATCCGAGAACTTGCATTCGAATGCATGAGATTTCGATTAGCGAATACTACTACTAGTGAGTGACAGTATCCGAGAACTTGCATTCGAATGCATGAGATTTCGATTAGCGAATACTACTACTAGTGAGTGACAGTATCCGCGAACTTGAATTCAAATGCATGAGATTTCGATTAGCGAATACTACTACTAGTGAGTGACAGCATCCGAGAACTTGCATTCGAATGCATGAGATTTCGATTAGCGAATACTACTACTAGTGATTGACAGAATCCGAGAACTTGCATTCGAATGCATGAGATTTCGATTAGCGAATACTACTACTAGTGAGTGACAGTATCCGAGAACTTGCATTCGAATGCATGAGATTTCGATTAGCGAATACTACTACTAGTGAGTGGCAGTATCCGAATTATTGCATTCGAATGCAAGAGATTTCGATTAGCGAATACTACTACTAGTGAGTGACAGTATCCGAGAACTTGCATTCGAATGCAAGAGATTTCGATTAGCGAATACTACTACTAGTGAGTGACAGTATCCGAGAACTTGCATTCGAATGCAAGAGATTTCGATTAGCGAATACTACTACTAGTGAGTGACAGTATCCGAGAACTTGCATTCGAATGCAAGAGATTTCGATTAGCGAATACTACTACTAGTGAGTGACAGTATCCGAGAACTTGCATTCGAATGCAAGAGATTTCGATTAGCGAATACTACTACTAGTGAGTGACAGTATCCAAGAACTTGCATTCGAATGCATGAGATTTCGATTAGCGAATACTACTACCAGTGAGTGACAGTATCCGAGAACTTGCATTCGAATGCAAGAGATTTCGATTAGCGAATACTACTACCAGTGAGTGACAGTATCCGAGAACTTGCATTCGAATGCATGAAATTTCGATTAGCGAATACTACTACTAGTGAGTGACAGTATCCGAATTATTGCATTCGAATGCAAGAGATTTCTATTAGCGAATACTACCACTAGTGAGTGACAGTATCCGAGAACTTGCATTCGAATGCATGAGATTTCGATTAGCGAATACTACTACTAGTGAGTGACAGTATCCGAGAACTTGCATTCGAACGCATGAGATTTCGGTTAGCGAATACTACTACTAGTGAGTGAAAGTATCCGAATTATTGCATTCGAATGCAAGAGATTTCGATTAGCGAATACTACTACTAGTGAGTGACAGTATCCGAGAACTTGCATTCGAATGCAAGAGATTTCGATTAGCGAATACTACTACTAGTGAGTAACAGTATCCGAGAACTTGCATACGAATGCATGAGATTTCGATTAGCTAATACTACTACTAGTGAGTGACAGTATCCGAGAACTCGCATTCGAATGCATGAGATTTCGATTAGGGAATACTACTACTAGTGAGTGACAGTATCCGAGAACTTGCATTCGAATGCATGAGATTTCGATTAGCGAATACTACTACTAGTGAGTGACAGCATCCGAATTATTGCATTCGAATGCAAGAGATTTCGATTAGCGAATACTACTACTAATGAGTGACAGTATCCGAATTATTGCATTCGAATGCATGAAATTTCGATTAGCGAATACTACTACTAGTGAGTGACAGTATCCGAATTATTGCATTCGAATGCATGAAATTTCGATTAGCGAATACTACTACTAGTGAGTGACAGTATCCGAATTATTGCATTCGAATGCATGAAATTTCGATTAGCGAATACTACTACTAGTGAGTGACAGTATCCCAGAACTTGAATTCGAATGCAAGAGATTTCGATTAGCGTATACTACTACTAGTGAGTGACAGTATCCGAATTATTGCATTCGAATGCATGAAATTTCGATTAGCGAATACTACTACTAGTGAGTGACAGTATCCGAATTATTGCATTCGAATGCATGAGATTTCGATTAGCGAATACTTCTACTAGTGAGTGACAGTATCCGAATTATTGCATTCGAATGCATGAAATTTCGATTAGCGAATACTACACTAGTGAGTGACAGTATCCGAATTATTGCATTCGAATGCATGAAATTTCGATTAGCAAATACTACTACTAATGAGTGACAGTATCCGAATTATTGCATTCGAATGCATGAAATTTCGATTAGCGAATACTACTACTAGTGAGTGACAGTATCCCAGAACTTGAATTCGAATGCATGAGATTTCGATTAGCGAATACTACTACTAGTGAGTGACAGTATCCGGATTATTGCATTCGAATGCATGAGATTTCGATTATCGAATACTACTACTAGTGAGTGACAGTATCCGAGAACTTGCATTCAAATGCATGAGATTTCGATTAGCGAATACTACTACTAGTGAGTGACAGTATCCGAGAACTTGACTTCGAATGCATGAGATTTCGATTAGTGAATACTACTACTAGTGAGTGACAGTATCCGAATTATTGCATTCGAAATCAAGAGATTTCGATTAGCCAATACTACTACTAGTTAGTGACAGTATCCGAGAACTTCCATTCGAATGCACGAGATTTCGATTAGCGAATACTACTACTAGTAAGTGACAGTATCCGAATTATTGCATTCGAGTGCATGAGATTTCGATTAGCGAATACCACTACTAGTGAGTGACAGTATCCGAGAACTTGCATTCGAATGCATGAGATTTCGATTAGCGAATACTACTTCTAGTGAGTGACAGTATCCGAATTATTGCATTCGAATGCATGAGATTTCGATTAGCGAATACTACTACTAGTGAGTGACAGTATCCGAATTATTGCATTCGAATGCAAGAAATTTCGATTAGCGAATACTACTACTAGTGAGTGACAGTATCCGAATTATTGCATTCGAATGCAAGAAATTTCGATTAGCGAATACTACTACTAGTGAGTAACAGTATCCGAGAAATTGCATTCGAATGCATGAGATTTCGATTAGCGAATACTACTACTAGTGAGTGACAGTATCCCAGAACTTGCATTCGAATGCATGAGATTTCGATTAGCGAATACTACATCTAGTGAGTGACAGTATCCGAGAAGTTCCATTCGAATGCATAAGATTTCAATTAGCGAATACTACTACTAGTGAGTGATAGTATCCGAGAACTTGCTATTCGAATGCAAGAGATTTCGATTAGCGAATACTACTACTAGTGAGTGACAGTATCTGAGAACTTGCATTCGAATGCAAGAGATTTCGATTAGCGAATACTACTACTAGTGAGTGACAGTATCCGAGAACTTGCATTCGAATGCAAGAGATTTCGATTAGCAAATACTACTACTAGTGAGTGACAGTATCCGAATTATTGCATTCGAATGCAAGAGATTTTGATTAGCGAATACTACTACTAGTGAGTGAAAGTATCCGAGAACTTGCATTCGAATGCAAGAGATTTCGATTAGCGAATACTACTACTAGTGAGTGACAGTATCCGAATTATTCCATTCGAATGCATGAGTTTTCGATTAGTGAATACTACTACTAGTGAGTGACAGTATCCAAGAACTTGCATTCGAATGCAAGAGATTTCGATTAGCGAATACTACTACTAGTGAGTGACAGTATCCGAGAACTTGCATTCGAATGCATGAGATTTCGATCAGCGAATACTACTACTAGTGAGTGACAGTATCCGAGACCATGCATTCGAATGCATGAGATTTCGATTAGCGAATACTACTACTAGTGAGTGACAGTATCCGAGAACTATCATTCCAATGCAAGAGATTTCGATTAGCGAATACTACTACTAGTGAGTGACAGTATCCGAGAACTTGCATTCGAATGCATGAGATTTCGATTAGCGAATACTACTACTAGTGAGTGGCAGTATCCGCGAACTTGCATTCAATGCATGAGATTTCGATTAGCGAATACTACTACTAGTGAGTTACAGCATCCGAGAACTTGCATTCGAATGCATGAGATTTCGATTAGCGAATACTACTACTAGTGAGTGACAGAATCCGAGAACTTGCATTCGAATGCATGAGATTTCGATTAGCGAATACTACTACTAGTGAGTGACAGTATCCAAGAACTTGCATTCGAATGCATGAGATTTCGATTAGCGAATACTACTACCAGTGAGTGACAGTATCCGAGAACTTGCATTCGAATGCATGAAATTTCGATTAGCGAAAACTACTACTAGTGAGTGACAGTATCCGAATTATTGCATTCGAATGCAAGAGATTTCGATTAGCGAATACTACCACTAGTGAGTGACAGTATCCGAGAACTTGCATTCAAATGCATGAGATTTCGATTAGCGAATACTACTACTAGTGAGTGACAGTATCCGAGAACTTGCATTCGAACGCATGAGATTTCGATTAGCGAATACTACTACAAGTGATTGAAAGTATCCGAATTATTGCATTCGAATGCAAGAGATTTCGATTAACGAATACTACTACTAGTGAGTGAGAGTATCCGAGAACTTGCATTCGAATGCAAGAGATTTCGATTAGCGAATGCTACTACTAGTGAGTAACAGTAACCGAGAACTTGCATACGAATGCATGAGTTTTCGGTTAGCGAATACTACTACTAGTGAGTGACAGTATCCGAGAACTTGCATTCGAATGCATGAGATTTCGATTAGCCAATACTACTACTAGTGAGTGACAGTATCCGAGAACTTGCATTCGAATGCATGAGATTTCGATTAGCGAATACTACTACTAGTGAGTGACAGTATCCGAATTATTGCATTCGAATGCAAGAGATTTCGATTAGCGAATACTACTACTAATGAGTGACAGTCTCCGAATTATTGCATTCGAATGTATGAAATTTCGATTAGCGAATACTACTACTAGTGAGTGACAGTATCCGAATTATTGCATTCGAATGCAAGAGATTTCGATTAGCGTATACTACTACTAGTGACAGTATCCGAGTTATTGCATTCGAATGCATGAAATTTCGATTAGCGAATACTACTACTAGTGAGTGACAGTATCCGAATTATTGACTTCGAATGCATGAGATTTCGATTAGCGAATACTTCTACTAGTGAGTGACAGTATCCGAATTATTGCATTCGAATGCATGAAATTTCGATTAGCGAATACTACTACTAGTGAGTGACAGTATCCGAATTATTGCATTCGAATGCATGAAATTTCGTTTAGCAAATACTACTACTAGTGAGTGACAGTATCCGAATTATTGCATTCGAACGCATGAAATATCGATTAGCGAGTACTAGTACTAGTGAGTGACGGTATCCGAGAACTTGCATTCGAATGCATGAGATTTCGATTAGCGAATACTACTACTAGTGAGTGACAGTATCCGAATTATTGCATTCGAATGCATGAGATTTCGATTAGCGAATACTACTACTAGTGAGTGACAGTATCCAAGAACTTGCATTAGAATGCATCAAATTTCGATTAGCGAATACTACTACTAGTGGGTGACAGTATCCGAATTATTGCATTCGAATGCATGAAAATTCGATTAGCGAATACTACTAAAGTGAGTGACAGTATCCCAGAACTTGCATTCGAATGCATGAAATTTCGACTAGCGAATACTACTACTAGTGAGTGACAGTATCCGAGAACTTGTATTCGAATGCATGAGATTTCAATTAGCGAATCCTACTACTAGTGAGTGACAGTATCCGAATTATTGCATTCGAATGCAAGAGATTTCGATTAGCGAATACTACTACTAGTGAGTGACAGTATCCGAATTATTGCATTCGAATGCATGAGATTTCGATTAGCGAATACTACTACTAGTGAGTGACAGTATCCGAATTATTGCATTCGAATGCAAGAAATTTCGATTAGCGAATACTACTACTAGTGAGTGACAGTATCCGAATTATTGCATTCGAATGCAAGAAATTTCGATTAGCGAATACTACTACTAGTGAGTAACAGTATCCGAGAAATTGCATTCGAATGCATGAGATTTCGATTAGCGAATACTACTACTAGTGAGTGACAGTATCCCAGAACTTGCATTCGAATGCAAGAGATTTCGATTAGCGAATACTACTACTAGTGAGTGACAGTATCCGAATTATTGCATTCGAATGCAAGAGGTTTCGAGTAGCGAATACTACTACTAGTGAGTGACAGTATCCGAGAACTTGCATTCGAATGCATGAGATTTCGATTAGCGAATACTACATCTAGTGAGTGACAGTATCCGAGAAGTTCCATTCGAATGCATAAGATTTCAATTAGCGAATACTACTACTAGTGAGTGACAGTATCCGAGAACTTGCATTCGAATGCAAGAGATTTCGATTAGCGAATACTACTACTAGTGAGTGACAGTATCTGAGAACTTGCATTCGAATGCAAGAGATTTCGATTAGCGAATACTACTACTAGTGAGTGACAGTATCCGAGAACTTGCATTCGAATGCAAGAGATTTCGATTAGCAAATACTATTACTAGTGAGTGACAGTATCCGAATTATTGCATTCGAATGCAAGAGATTTTGATTAGCGAATACTACTACTAGTGAGTGACAGTATCCGAGAACTTGCATTCGAATGCAAGAGATTTCGATTAGCGAATACTACTACTAGTGAGTGACAGTATCCGAAATATTCCATTCGAATGCATGAGTTTTCGATTAGCGAATACTACTACTAGTGAGTGACAGTATCCAAGAACTTGCATTCGAATGCAAGAGATTTCGATTAGCGAATACTACTACTAGTGAGTGACAGTATCCGAGAACTTGCATTCGAATGCATGAGATTTCGATCAGCGAATACTACTACTAGTGAGTGACAGTATCCGAGAACTTGCATTCGAATGCATGAGATTTCGATTAGCGAATACTACTACTAGTGAGTGACAGTATCCGAGAACTATCATTCCAATGCAAGAGATTTCGATTAGCGAATACTACTACTAGTGAGTGACAGTATCCGAGAACTTGCATTCGAATGCATGAGATTTCGATTAGCGAATACTACTACTAGTGAGTGACAGTATCCGAGAACTTGCATTCGAATGCATGAGATTTCGATTAGCGAATACTACTACTAGTGAGTGGCAGTATCCGCGAACTTGCATTCAATGCATGAGATTTCGATTAGCGAATACTACTACTAGTGAGTTACAGCATCCGAGAACTTGCATTCGAATGCATGAGATTTCGATTAGCGAATACTACTACTAGTGAGTGACAGAATCCGAGAACTTGCATTCGAATGCATGAGATTTCGATTAGCGAATACTACTACTAGTGAGTGAGAGTATCCAAGAACTTGCATTCGAATGCATGAGATTTCGATTAGCGAATACTACTACCAGTGAGTGACAGTATCCGAGAACTTGCATTCGAATGCATGAAATTTCGATTAGCGAAAACTACTACTAGTGAGTGACAGTATCCGAATTATTGCATTCGAATGCAAGAGATTTCGATTAGCGAATACTACCACTAGTGAGTGACAGTATCCGAGAACTTGCATTCGAATGCATGAGATTTCGATTAGCGAATACTACTACTAGTGAGTGACAGTATCCGAGAACTTGCATTCGAACGCATGAGATTTCGATTAGCGAATACTACTACTAGTGATTGAAAGTATCCGAATTATTGCATTCGAATGCAAGAGATTTCGATTAACGAATACTACTACTAGTGAGTGAGAGTATCCGAGAACTTGCATTCGAATGCAAGAGATTTCGATTAGCGAATGCTACTACTAGTGAGTAACAGTATCCGAGAACTTGCATACGAATGCATGAGTTTTCGATTAGCGAATACTACTACTAGTGAGTGACAGTATCCGAGAACTTGCATTCGAATGCATGAGATTTCGATTAGCCAATACTACTACTAGTGAGTGACAGTATCCGAGAACTTGCATTCGAATGCATGAGATTTCGATTAGCGTATACTACTACTAGTGAGTGACAGTATCCGAATTATTGCATTCGAATGCATGAAATTTCGATTAGCGAATACTACTACTAGTGAGTGACAGTATCCGAATTATTGCATTCGAATGCATGAGATTTCGATTAGCGAATACTTCTACTAGTGAGTGACAGTATCCGAATTATTGCATTCGAATGCATGAAATTTCGATTAGCGAATACTACTACTAGTGAGTGACAGTATCCGAATTATTGCATTCGAATGCATGAAATTTCGATTAGCGAATACTACTACTAGTGAGTGACAGTATCCGAATTATTGCATTCGAATGCATGAGATTTCGATTAGCGAATACTTCTACTAGTGAGTGACAGTATCCGAATTATTGCATTCGAATGCATGAAATTTCGATTAGCGAATACTACTACTAGTGAGTGACAGTATCCGAATTATTGCATTCGAATGCATGAAATTTCGATTAGCAAATACTACTACTAGTGAGTGACAGTATCCGAATTATTGCATTCGAACGCATGAAATTTCGATTAGCGAGTACTACTACTAGTGAGTGACGGTATCCGAGAACTTGCATTCGAATGCATGAGATTTCGATTAGCGAATACTACTACTAGTGAGTGACAGTATCCGAATTATTGCATTCGAATGCATGAGATTTCGATTAGCGAGTACTACTACTAGTGAGTGACAGTATCCAAGAACTTGCATTAGAATGCATCAAATTTCGATTAGCGAATACTACTACTAGTGGGTGACAGTATCCGAATTATTGCATTCGAATGCATGAAAATTAGATTAGCGAATACTACTAAAGTGAGTGACAGTATCCCAGAACTTGCATTCGAATGCCTGAAATGTCGACTAGCGAATACTACTACTAGTGAGTGACAGTATCCGAGAACTTGTATTCGAATGCATGAGATTTCAATTAGCGAATCCTACTACTAGTGAGTGACAGTATCCGAATTATTGCATTCGAATGCAAGAGATTTCGATTAGCGAATACTACTACTAGTGAGTGACAGTATCCGAATTATTGCATTCGAATGCATGAGATTTCGATTAGCGAATACTACTACTAGTGAGTGACAGTATCCGAATTATTGCATTCGAATGCAAGAAATTTCGATTAGCGAATACTACTACTAGTGAGTGACAGTATCCGAATTATTGCATTCGAATGCAAGAAATTTCGATTAGCGAATACTACTACTAGTGAGTAACAGTATCCGAGAAATTGCATTCGAATGCATGAGATTTCGATTAGCGAATACTACTACTAGTGAGTGACAGTATCCCAGAACTTGCATTCGAATGCAAGAGATTTCGATTAGCGAATACTACTACTAGTGAGTGACAGTATCCGAATTATTGCATTCGAATGCAAGAGGTTTCGAGTAGCGAATACTACTACTAGTGAGTGACAGTATCCGAGAACTTGCATTCGAATGCATGAGATTTCGATTAGCGAATACTACATCTAGTGAGTGACAGTATCCGAATTATTGCATTCGAATGCATGAGATTTCGATTAGCGAATACTTCTACTAGTGAGTGACAGTATCCGAATTATTGCATTCGAATGCAAGAGATTTCGCTTAGCGAATACTACTACTAGTGAGTGACAGTATCTGAGAACTTGCATTCGAATGCAAGAGATTTCGATTAGCGAATACTACTACTAGTGAGTGACAGTATCCGAGAACTTGCATTCGAATGCAAGAGATTTCGATTAGCAAATACTACTACTAGTGAGTGACAGTATCCGAATTATTGCATTCGAATGCAAGAGATTTTGATTAGCGAATACTACTACTAGTGAGTGACAGTATCCGAGAACTTGCATTCGAATGCAAGAGATTTCGATTAGCGAATACTACTACTAGTGAGTGACAGTATCCGAAATATTGCATTCGAATGCATGAGTTTTCGATTAGCGAATACTACTACTAGTGAGTGACAGTATCCAAGAACTTGCATTCGAATGCAAGAGATTTCGATTAGCGAATACTACTACTAGTGAGTGACAGTATCCGAGAACTTGCATTCGAATGCATGAGATTTCGATCAGCGAATACTACTACTAGTGAGTGACAGTATCCGAGAACTTGCATTCGAATGCATGAGATTTCGATTAGCGAATACTACTACTAGTGAGTGACAGTATCCGAGAACTATCATTCCAATGCAAGAGATTTCGATTAGCGAATACTACTACTAGTGAGTGACAGTATCCGAGAACTTGCATTCGAATGCATGAGATTTCGATTAGCGAATACTACTACTAGTGAGTGACAGTATCCGAGAACTTGCATTCGAATGCATGAGATTTCGATTAGCGAATACTACTACTAGTGAGTTACAGCATCAGAGAACTTGCATTCGAATGCATGAGATTTCGATTAGCGAATACTACTACTAGTGAGTGACAGAATCCGAGAACTTGCATTCGAATGCATGAGATTTCGATTAGCGAATACTACTACTAGTGAGTGACAGTATCCAAGAACTTGCATTCGAATGCATGAGATTTCGATTAGCGAATACTACTAGCAGTGAGTGACAGTATCCGAGAACTTGCATTCGAATGCATGAAATTTCGATTAGCGAAAACTACTACTAGTGAGTGACAGTATCCGAATTATTGCATTCGAATGCAAGAGATTTCGATTAGCGAATACTACAACTAGTGAGTGACAGTATCCGAGAACTTGCATTCGAATGCATGAGATTTCGATTAGCGAATACTACTACTAGTGAGTGACAGTATCCGAGAACTTGCATTCGAACGCATGAGATTTCGATTAGCGAATACTACTACTAGTGATTAAAAGTATCCGAATTATTGCATTCGAATGCAAGAGATTTCGATTAACGAATACTACTACTAGTGAGTGAGAGTATCCGAGAACTTGCATTCGAATGCAAGAGATTTCGATTAGCGAATGCTACTACTAGTGAGTAACAGTATCCGAGAACTTGCATACGAATGCATGAGTTTTCGATTAGCGAATACTACTACTAGTGAGTGACAGTATCCGAGAACTTGCATTCGAATGCATGAGATTTCGATTAGCCAATACTACTACTAGTGAGTGACAGTATCCGAGAACTTGCATTCGAATGCATGAGATTTCGATTAGCGTATACTACTACTAGTGAGTGACAGTATCCGAATTATTGCATTCGAATGCATGAAATTTCGATTAGCGAATACTACTGCTAGTGAGTGACAGTATCCGAATTATTGCATTCGAATGCATGAGATTTCGATTAGCGAATACTTCTACTAGTGAGTGACAGTAACCGAATTATTGCATTCGAATGCATGAAATTTCGATTAGCGAATACTACTACTAGTGAGTGACAGTATCCGAATTATTGCATTCGAATGCATGAAATTTCGATTAGCGAATACTACTACTAGTGAGTGACAGTATCCGAATTATTGCATTCGAATGCATGAGATTTCGATTAGCGAATACTTCTACTAGTGAGTGACAGTATCCGAATTATTGCATTCGAATGCATGAAATTTCGATTAGCGAATAGTACTACTAGTGAGTGACAGTATCCGAATTATTGCATTCGAATGCATGAAATTTCGATTAGCAAATACTACTACTAGTGAGTGACGGTATCCGAGAACTTGCATTCGAATGCATGAGATTTCGATTAGCGAATACTACTACTAGTGAGTGACAGTATCCGAATTATTGCATTCGAATGCATGAGATTTCGATTAGCGAGTACTACTACTAGTGAGTGACAGTATCCAAGAACTTGCATTAGAATGCATCAAATTTCGATTAGCGAATACTACTACTAGTGGGTGACAGTATCCGAATTATTGCATTCGAATGCATGAAAATTCGATTAGCGAATACTACTACTAGTGAGTGACAGTATCCCAGAACTTGCATTCGAATGCATGAGATTTCAATTAGCGAATCCTACTACTAGTGAGTGACAGTATCCGAATTATTGCATTCGAATGCAAGAGATTTCGATTAGCGAATACTACTACTTTGTGAGTGACAGTATCCGAATTATTGCATTCGAATGCATGAAATTTCGATTAGCAAATACTACTACTAGTGAGTGACAGTATCCCAGAACTTGCATTCTAAATCATGAAATTTCTATTAGCGAATACTACTACTAGTGAGTGACAGTATCCCACAACTTGCATTCGAATGCATGAAATTTCGATTAGCGAATACTACTACTAGTGAGTGACAGTATCCGAATTATTGCATTCGAATGCATGAAATTTCGATTAGCGAGTACTACTACTAGTTAGTGACAGCATCCGAGGACTTCCATTCGAATGCACGAAATTTCAATTAGCGAATACTACTACTAGTGAGTGACAGTATCCGAATTATTGAATTCGAGTGCATGAGATTTCGATTAGCGAATACTACTACTTGTGAGTGACAGTATCCGAGAACTTGCTTTCGAATGCATGAGATTTCGATTAGCGAATACTACTTCTGGTGAGTGACAGTATCCGAATTATTGCATTCGAATGCATGAGATTTCGATTAGCGAATGCTACTACTAGTGAGTAACAGTATCCGAGAACTTGCATACGAATGCATGAGTTTTCGATTAGCGAATACTACTACTAGTGAGTGACAGTATCCGAGAACTTGCATTCGAATGCATGAGATTTCGATTAGCCAATACTACTACTAGTGAGTGACAGTATCCGAGAACTTGCATTCGAATGCATGAGATTTCGATTAGCGAATACTACTACTAGTGAGTGACAGTATCCGAATTATTGCATTCGAATGCAAGAGATTTCGATTAGCGAATACTACTACAAATGAGTGACAGTATCCGAATTATTGCATTCGAATGTATGAAATTTCGATTAGCGAATACTACTACTAATGAGTGACAGTATCCGAATTATTGCATTCGAATGCAAGAGATTTCGATTAGCGTATACTACTACTAGTGAGTGACAGTATCCGAATTATTGCATTCGAATGCATGAAATTTCGATTAGCGAATACTACTACTAGTGAGTGACAGTATCCGAATTATTGCATTCGAATGCTTGAGATTTCGATTAGCGAATACTTCTACTAGTGAGTGACAGTATCCGAATTATTGCATTCGAATGCATGAAATTTCGATTAGCGAATACTACTACTAGTGAGTGACAGCATCCGAATTATTGCATTCGAATGCATGAAATTTCGATTAGCAAATACTACTACTAGTGAGTGACAGTATCCGAATTAGTGCATTCGAACGCATGAAATTTCGATTAGCGAGTACTACTACTAGTGAGTGACGGTATCCGAGAACTTGCATTCGAATGCATGAGATTTCGATTAGCGAATACTACTACTAGTGAGTGACAGTATCCGAATTATTGCATTCGAATGCATGAGATTTCGATTAGCGAATACTACTACTAGTGAGTGACAGTATCCAAGAACTTGCATTAGAATGCATCAAATTTCGATTAGCGAATACTACCTCTAGTGAGTGACAGTATCCGAATTATTGCATTCGAATGCAGGAGATTTCGATTAGCGAATACTACTACTAGTGAGTGACAGTATCCGAATTATTGCATTCGAATGCAAGTAATTTCGATTAGCGAATACTACTACTAGTGAGTGACAGTATCCGAATTATTGCATTCGAATGCAAGAAATTTCGATTAGCGAATACTACTACTAGTGAGTAACAGTATCCGAGAAATTGCATTCGAATGCATGAGATTTCGATTAGCGAATACTACTACTAGTGAGTGACAGTATCCCAGAACTTGCATTCGAATGCAAGAGATTTCGATTAGCGAATACTACTACTAGTGAGTGACAGTATCCGAATTATTGCATTCGAATGCAAGAGATTTCGAGTAGCGAATACTACTACTAGTGAGTGACAGTATCCGAGAACTTGCATTCGAATGCATGAGATTTCGATTAGCGAATACTACATCTAGTGAGTGACAGTATCCGAGAAGTTCCATTCGAATGCATAAGATTTCAATTAGCGAATACTACTACTAGTGAGTGACAGTATCCGAGTACTTGCATTCGAATGCAAGAGATTTCGATTAGCGAATACTACTACTAGTGAGTGACAGTATCTGAGAACTTGCATTCGAATGCAAGAGATTTCGATTAGCGAATACTACTACTAGAGAGTGACAGTATCCGAGAACTTGCATTCGAAAGCAAGAGATTTCGATTAGCAAATACTACTACTAGTGAGTGACAGTATCCGAATTATTGCATTCGAATGCAAGAGATTTTGATTAGCGAATACTACTACTAGTGAGTGACAGTATCCGAGAACTTGCATTCGAATGCAAGAGATTTCGATTAGCGAATACTACTACTAGTGAGTGACAGTATCCGAAAAATTCCATTCGAATGCATGAGTTTTCGATTAGCGAATACTACTACTAGTGAGTGACAGTATCCAAGAACTTGCATTCGAATGCAAGAGATTTCGATTAGCGAATACTACTACTAGTGAGTGACAGTATCCAAGAACTTGCATTCGAATGCATGAGATTTCGATCAGCGAATACTACTACTAGTGAGTGACAGTATCCGAGAACTTGCATTCGAATGCATGAGATTTCGATTAGCGAATACTACCACTAGTGAGTGACAGTATCCGAGAACTATCATTCCAATGCAAGAGATTTCGATTAGCGAATACTACTACTAGTGAGTGACAGTATCCGAGAACTTGCATTCGAATGCATGAGATTTCGATTAGCGAATACTACTACTAGTGAGTGACAGTATCCGAGAACTTGCATTCGAATGCATGAGATTTCGATTAGCGAATACTACTACTAGTGAGTGGCAGTATCCGCGAACTTGCATTCAATGCATGAGATTTCGATTAGCGAATACTACTACTAGTGAGTGACAGCATCCGAGAACTTGCATTCGAATGCATGAGATTTCGATTAGCGAATACTACTACTAGTGAGTGACAGAATCCGAGAACTTGCATTCGAATGCATGAGATTTCGATTAGCGAATACTACTGCTAGTGAGTGACAGTATCCAAGAACTTGCATTCGAATGCATGAGATTTCGATTAGCGAATACTACTACCAGTGAGTGACAGTATCCGAGAACTTGCATTCGAATGCATGAAATTTCGATTAGCGATTACTACTACTAGTGAGTGACAGTATCCGAATTATTGCATTCGAATGCAAGAGATTTCGATTAGCGAATGCTACCACTAGTGAGTGACAGTATCCGAGAACTTGCATTCGAATGCATGAGATTTCGATTAGCGAATACTACTACTAGTGAGTGACAGTATCCGAGAACTTGCATTCGAACGCATGAGTTTTCGGTTAGCGAATACTACTACTAGTGATTGAAAGTATCCGAATTATTGCATTCGAATGCAAGAGATTTCGACTAACGAATACTATTACTAGTGAGTGAGAGTATCCGAGAACTTGCATTCGAATGCAAGAGATTTCGATTAGCGAATGCTACTACTAGTGAGTAACAGTATCCGAGAACTTGCATACGAATGCATGAGTTTTCGATTAGCGAATACTACTACTAGTGAGTGACAGTATCCGAAATATTGCATTCGAATGCAAGTAATTTCGATTAGCGAATACTACTACTAGTGAGTGACAGTATCCGAATTATTGCATTCGAATGCAAGAAATTTCGATTAGCGAATACTACTACTAGTGAGTAACAGTATCCGAGAAATTGCATTCGAATGCATGAGATTTCGATTAGCGAATACTACTACTAGTGAGTGACAGTATCCCAGAACTTGCATTCGAATGCAAGAGATTTCGATTAGCGAATACTACTACTAGTGAGTGACAGTATCCGAATTATTGCATTCGAATGCAAGAGATTTCGAGTAGCGAATACTACTACTAGTGAGTGACAGTATCCGAGAACTTGCATTCGAATGCATGAGATTTCGATTAGCGAATACTACATCTAGTGAGTGACAGTATCCGAGAAGTTCCATTCGAATGCATAAGATTTCAATTAGCGAATACTACTACTAGTGAGTGACAGTATCCGAGTACTTGCATTCGAATGCAAGAGATTTCGATTAGCGAATACTACTACTAGTGAGTGACAGTATCTGAGAACTTGCATTCGAATGCAAGAGATTTCGATTAGCGAATACTACTACTAGTGAGTGACAGTATCCGAGAACTTGCATTCGAAAGCAAGAGATTTCGATTAGCAAATACTACTACTAGTGAGTGACAGTATCCGAATTATTGCATTCGAATGCAAGAGATTTTGATTAGCGAATACTACTACTAGTGAGTGACAGTATCCGAGAACTTGCATTCGAATGCAAGAGATTTCGATTAGCGAATACTACTACTAGTGAGTGACAGTATCCGAAAAATTCCATTCGAATGCATGAGTTTTCGATTAGCGAATACTACTACTAGTGAGTGACAGTATCCAAGAACTTGCATTCGAATGCAAGAGATTTCGATTAGCGAATACTACTACTAGTGAGTGACAGTATCCAAGAACTTGCATTCGAATGCATGAGATTTCGATCAGCGAATACTACTACTAGTGAGTGACAGTATCCGAGAACTTGCATTCGAATGCATGAGATTTCGATTAGCGAATACTACCACTAGTGAGTGACAGTATCCGAGAACTATCATTCCAATGCAAGAGATTTCGATTAGCGAATACTACTACTAGTGAGTGACAGTATCCGAGAACTTGCATTCGAATGCATGAGATTTCGATTAGCGAATACTACTACTAGTGAGTGACAGTATCCGAGAACTTGCATTCGAATGCATGAGATTTCGATTAGCGAATACTACTACTAGTGAGTGGCAGTATCCGCGAACTTGCATTCAATGCATGAGATTTCGATTAGCGAATACTACTACTAGTGAGTGACAGCATCCGAGAACTTGCATTCGAATGCATGAGATTTCGATTAGCGAATACTACTACTAGTGAGTGACAGAATCCGAGAACTTGCATTCGAATGCATGAGATTTCGATTAGCGAATACTACTGCTAGTGAGTGACAGTATCCAAGAACTTGCATTCGAATGCATGAGATTTCGATTAGCGAATACTACTACCAGTGAGTGACAGTATCCGAGAACTTGCATTCGAATGCATGAAATTTCGATTAGCGATTACTACTACTAGTGAGTGACAGTATCCGAATTATTGCATTCGAATGCAAGAGATTTCGATTAGCGAATGCTACCACTAGTGAGTGACAGTATCCGAGAACTTGCATTCGAATGCATGAGATTTCGATTAGCGAATACTACTACTAGTGAGTGACAGTATCCGAGAACTTGCATTCGAACGCATGAGTTTTCGGTTAGCGAATACTACTACTAGTGATTGAAAGTATCCGAATTATTGCATTCGAATGCAAGAGATTTCGACTAACGAATACTATTACTAGTGAGTGAGAGTATCCGAGAACTTGCATTCGAATGCAAGAGATTTCGATTAGCGAATGCTACTACTAGTGAGTAACAGTATCCGAGAACTTGCATACGAATGCATGAGTTTTCGATTAGCGAATACTACTACTAGTGAGTGACAGTATCCGAGAACTTGCATTCGAATGCATGAGATTTCGATTAGCCAATACTACTACTAGTGAGTGACAGTATCCGAGAACTTGCATTCGAATGCATGAGATTTCGATTAGCGAATACTACTACTAGTGAGTGACAGTATCCGAATTATTGCATTCGAATGCAAGAGATTTCGATTAGCGAATACTACTACTAATAAGGGACAGTATCCGAATTATTGCATTGGAATGTATGAAATTTCGATTAGCGAATACTACTACTAGTGAGTGACAGTATCCGAATTATTGGATTCGAATGCAAGAGATTTCGATTAGCGTATACTACTACTAGTGAGTGACAGTATCCGAATTATTGCATTCGAATGCATGAAATTTCGATTAGCGAATACTACTACTAGTGAGTGACAGTATCCGAATTATTGCATTCGAATGCATGAGATTTCGATTAGCGAATACTACTACTTGTGAGTGACAGTATCCGAGAACTTGCATTCGAATGCATGAGATTTGGATTAGCGAATACTATTACTAGTGAGTGACAGTATCCGAGAACTTGCATTCGAATGCATGAGACTTCGATTAGCGAATACTACTACTAGTGAGTGACAGTATCCGAATTATTGCATTCGAATGCAAGAGATTTCGATTAGCGAATACTACTACTAGTGAGTGACAGTATCCGAATTATTGCATTCGAATGCATGAAATTTCGATTAGCGAATACTACTACTAGTGAGTGACAGTATCCGAATTATTGCATTCGAATGCAAGAGATTTCGATTAGCGAATACTACTACTAGTGGGTGACAGTATCCGAATTATTGCATTCGAATGCATGAAATTTCGATTAGGGAATACTACTACTAGTGAGTGACAGTATCCGAGAACTTGCATTCGAATGCATGAGATTTCGATTAGCGCATACTACTACTAGTGAGTGACAGTATCCGAATTATTGCATTCGAATGCATGAAATTTCGATTAGCAAATACTACTACTAGTGAGTGACAGTATCCCAGAACTTGCATTCGAATGCATGAAATTTCGACTAGCGAATACTACTACTAGTGAGTGACAGTATCCGAGAACTTGTATTCGAATGCATGAGATTTCAATTAGCGAATCCTACTACTAGTGAGTGACAGTATCCGAATTATTGCATTCGAATGCAAGAGATTTCGATTAGCGAATACTACTACTAGTGAGTGACAGTATCCGAATTATTGCATTCGAATGCATGAAATTTCGATTAGCAAATACTACTACTAGTGAGTGACAGTATCCCAGAACTTGCATTCTAAATCATGAAATTTCGATTAGCGAATACTACTACTAGTGAGTGACAGTATCCCACAACTTGCATTCGAATGCATGAAATTTCGATTAGCGAATACTACTACTAGTGAGTGACAGTATCCGAATTATTGCATTCGAATGCATGAAATTTCGATTAGCAAATACTACTACTAGTGAGTGACAGTATCCCAGAACTTGCATTCGAATGCATGAAATTTCGATTAGCGAGTACAACTACTAGTGAGTGACAGTATCCGAATTATTGAATTCGAGTGCATGAGATTTCGATTAGCGAATACTACTACTAGTGAGTGACAGTATCCGAGAACTTGCTTTCGAATGCATGCGATTTCGATTAGCGAATACTACTACTAGTGAGTGACAGTATCCGAATTATTGAATTCGAGTGCATGAGATTTCGATTAGCGAATACTACTACTAGTTAGTGACAGCATCCGAGAACTTGCTTTCGAATGCATGAGATTTCGATTAGCGAATACTACTACTAGTGAGTGACAGTATCCGAATTATCGAATTCGAGTGCATGAGATTTCGATTAGCGAATACTACTACTTGTGAGTGACAGTATCCGAGAACTTGCATTCGAATGCATGAGATTTCGATTAGCGAATACTACTACCAGTGAGTGACAGTATCCGAGAACTTGCTTTCGAATGCATGAGATTTCGATTAGCGAATACTACTTCTAGTGAGTGACAGTATCCGAATTATTGCATTCGAATGCATGAGATTTCGATTAGCGAATGCTACTACTAGTGAGTAACAGTATCCGAGAACTTGCATACGAATGCATGAGTTTTCGATTAGAGAATACTACTACTAGTGAGTGACAGTATCCGAGAACTTGCATTCGAATGCATGAGATTTCGATTAGCCAATACTACTACTAGTGAGTGACAGTATCCGAATTATTGCATTCGAATGCATGAGATTTCGATTAGCGAATGCTACTACTAGTGAGTAACAGTATCCGAGAACTTGCATACGAATGCATGAGTTTTCGATTAGAGAATACTACTACTAGTGAGTGACAGTATCCGAGAACTTGCATTCGAATGCATGAGATTTCGATTAGCCAATACTACTACTAGTGAGTGACAGTATCCGACAACTTGCATTCGAATGCATGAGATTTCGATTAGCGAATACTACTACTAGTGAGTGACAGTATCCGAATTATTGCATTCGAATGCAAGAGATTTCGATTAGCGAATACTACTACTAATGAGTGACAGTATCCGAATTATTGCATTCGAATGTATGAAATTTCGATTAGCGAATACTACTACTAGTGAGTGACAGTATCCGAATTATTGCATTCGAATGCAAGAGATTTCGATTAGCGTATACTACTACTAGTGAGTGACAGTATCCGAATTATTGCATTCGAATGCATGAAATTTCGATTAGCGAATACTACTACTAGTGAGTGACAGTATCCGAATTATTGCATTCGAATGCATGAGATTTCGATTAGCGAATACTTCTACTAGTGAGTGACAGTATCCGAATTATTGCATTCGAATGCATGAAATTTCGATTAGCGAATACTACTACTAGTGAGTGACAGTATCCGAATTATTGCATTCGAATGCATGAAATTCAGATCTGCAAATACTACTACTAGTGAGTGACAGTATCCGAATTATTGCATTCGAATGCATGAGATTTCGATTAGCGAATACTTCTACTAGTGAGTGACAGTATCCGAATTATTGCATTCGAATGCATGAAATTTCGATTAGCGAATACTACTACGAGTGAGTGACAGTATCCGAATTATTGCATTCGAATGCATGAAATTTCGATTAGCAAATACTACTACTAGTGAGTGACAGTATCCGAATTATTGCATTCGAACGCATGAAATTTCGATTAGCGAGTGCTACTACTAGTGAGTGACGGTATCCGAGAACTTGCATTCGAATGCATGAGATTTCGATTAGCGAATACTACTACTAGTGAGTGACAGTATCCGAATTATTGCATTCGAATGCATGAGATTTCGATTAGCGAATACTACTACTAGTGAGTGACAGTATCCAAGAACTTGCATTAGAATGCATCAAATTTCGATTAGCGAATACTACTACTAGTGGGTGACAGTATCCGAATTATTGCATTCGAATGCAAGAGATTTCGATTAGCGAATACTACTACTAGTGAGTGACAGTATCCGAATTATTGCATTCGAATGCATGAAATTTCGATTAGCAAATACTACTACTAGTGAGTGACAGTATCCCAGAACTTGCATTCGAATGCATGAAATTTCGACTAGCGAATACTACTACTAGTGAGTGACAGTATCCGAGAACTTGTATTCGAATGCATGAGATTTCAATTAGCGAATCCTACTACTAGTGAGTGACAGTATCCGAATTATTGCATTCGAATGCAAGAGATTTCGATTAGCGAATACTACTACTAGTGAGTGACAGTATCCGAATTATTGCATTCGAATGCATGAAATTTCGATTAGCAAATACTACTACTAGTGAGTGACAGTATCCCAGAACTTGCATTCTAAATCATGAAATTTCGATTAGCGAATACTACTACTAGTGAGTGACAGTATCCCACAACTTGCATTCGAATGCATGAAATTTCGATTAGCGAATACTACTACTAGTGAGTGACAGTATCCGAATTATTGCATTCGAATGCATGAAATTTCGATTAGCGAATACTACTACTAGTGAGTGACAGTATCCCAGAACTTGCATTCGAATGCATGAAATTTCGATTAGCGAGTACTACTACTAGTTACTGACAGCATCCGAGGACTTCCATTCGAATGCACGAGATTTCGATTAGCGAATACTACTACTAGTGAGTGACAGTATCCGAATTATTGAATTCGAGTGCATGAGATTTCGATTAGCGAATACTACTACTTGTGAGTGACAGTATCCGAGAACTTGCATTCGAATGCATGAGATTTCGATTAGCGAATACTACTACTAGTGAGTGACAGTATCCGAGAACTTGCTTTCGAATGCATGAGATTTCGATTAGCGAATACTACTTCTAGTGAGTGACAATATCCGAATTATTGCATTCGAATGCATGAGATTTCGATTAGCGAATGCTACTACTAGTGAGTAACCGTATCCGAGAACTTGCATACGAATGCATGAGTTTTCGAATAGAGAATACTACTACTAGTGAGTGACAGTATCCGAGAACTTGCATTCGAATGCATGAGATTTCGATTAGCCAATACTACTACTAGTGAGTGACAGTATCCGACAACTTGCATTCGAATGCATGAGATTTCGATTAGCGAATACTACTACTAGTGAGTGACAGTATCCGAATTATTGCATTCGAATGCAAGAGATTTCGATTAGCGAATACTACTACTAATGAGTGACAGTATCCGAATTATTGCATTCGAATGTATGAAATTTCGATTAGCGAATACTACTACTAGTGAGTGACAGTATCCGAATTATTGCATTCGAATGCAAGAGATTTCGATTAGCGTATACTACTACTAGTGAGTGACAGTATCCGAATTATTGCATTCGAATGCATGAAATTTCGATTAGCGAATACTACTACCAGTGAGTGACAGTATCCGAATTATTGCATTCGAATGCATGAGATTTCGATTAGCGAATACTTCTACTAGTGAGTGACAGTATCCGAATTATTGCATTCGAATGCATGAAATTTCGATTAGCGAATACTACTACTAGTGAGTGACAGTATCCGAATTATTGCATTCGAATGCATGAAATTTCGATTAGCAAATACTACTACTAGTGAGTGACAGTATCCGAATTATTGCATTCGAACGCATGAAATTTCGATTAGCGAGTACTACTACTAGTGAGTGACGGTATCCGAGAACTTGCATTCGAATGCATGAGATTTCGATTAGCGAATACTACTACTAGTGAGTGACAGTATCCGAATTATTGCATTCGAATGCATGAGATTTCGATTAGCGAATACTACTACTAGTGAGTGACAGTATCCAAGAACTTGCATTAGAATGCATCAAATTTCGATTAGCGAATACTACTACTAGTGGGTGACAGTATCCGAATTATTGCATTCGAATGCATGAAAATTCGATTAGCGAATACTACTACTAGTGAGTGACAGTATCCCAGAGCTTGCATTCGAATGCATGAAATTTCGACTAGCGAATACTACTACTAGTGAGTGACAGTATCCGAGAACTTGTATTCGAATGCATGAGATTTCAATTAGCGAATCCTACTACTAGTGAGTGACAGTATCCGAATTATTGCATTCGAATGCAAGAGATTTCGATTAGCGAATACTACTACTAGTGAGTGACAGTATCCGAATTATTGCATTCGAATGCATGAAATTTCGATTAGCAAATACTACTACTGGTGAGTGACAGTATCCCAGAACTTGCATTCTAAATCATGAAATTTCGATTAGCGAATACTACTACTAGTGAGTGACAGTATCCCAGAACTTGCATTCGAATGCATGAAATTTCGATTAGCGAGTACTACTACTAGTTAGTGACAGCATCCGAGAACTTCCATTCGAATGCACGAGATTTCGATTAGCGAATACTACTACTAGTGAGTGACAGTATCCGAATTATTGCATTCGAATGCATGAGATTTCGATTAGCGAATACTACTACTAGTGAGTGACAGTATCCGAGAACTTGCTTTGGAATGCATGAGATTTCGATTAGCGAATACTACTTCTAGTGAGTGACAGTATCCGAATTATTGCATTCGAATGCATGAGATTTCGATTAGCGAATACTACTACTAGTGAGTGACAGGATCCGAATTATTGCATTCGAATGCAAGAAATTTCGATTAGCGAATACTACTACTAGTGAGTGACAGTATCCGAATTATTGCATTCGAATGCAAGAAATTTCGATTAGCGAATACTACTACTAGTGAGTGACAGTATCCGAGAAATTGCATTCGAATGCATGAGATTTCGATTAGCGAATACTACTACTAGTGAGTGACAGTATCCCAAAACTTGCATTCGAATGCAAGAGATTTCAATTAGCGAATACTACTACTAGTGAGTGACAGTATCCGAGAAGTTCCATTCGAATGCATAAGATTTCGATTAGCGAATACTACTACTAGTCAGTGACAGTATCCGAGAACTTGCATTCGAATGCAAGAGATTTCGTTTAGCGAATACTACTACTAGTTGGTGACAGTATCCGAGAACTTGCATTCGAATGCATGAGATTTCGATTAGCGAATACTACTACTAGTGAGTGAAAGTATCCGAGAACTTGCATTCGAATGCAAGAGATTTCGATTAGCAAATACTACTACTAGTGAGTGACAGTATCCGAGAACTTGCATTCGAATGCAAGAGATTTCGATTAGCGAATACTACTACTAGTGAGTGACAGTAGCCGAATTATTCCATTCGAATGCATGAGATTTCGATTAAGGAATACTACTACTAGTGAGTGATAGTATCCAAGAACTAGCATTCGAATGCACGAGATTTCGATTAGCGAATACTACCTCTAGTGAGTGACAGTATCCGAATTATTGCATTCGAATGCATGAGATTTCGATTAGCGAATACTACTACTAGTGAGTGACAGTATCCGAATTATTGCATTCGAATGCATGAAATTTCGATTAGCAAATACTACTACTAGTGAGTGACAGTATCCCAGAACTTACATTATAATGCATGAAATTTCGATTAGCGATTACTACTACTAGTGAGTGACAGTATCCCAGAACTTGCATTCGAATGCATGAAATTTCGGTTAGCGAATACTACTACTAGTGAGTGACAGTATCCGAATTATTGCATTCGAATGCATGAAATTTCGATTAGCGAATACTACTACTAGTGAGTGACAGTATCTGAATTATTGCATTCGAATGCATGAAATTTCGATTAGCGAATACTACTACTAGTGAGTGACAGTATCCGAATTATTGCATTCGAATGCATGAAATTTCGATTAGCGAATACAACTACTAGTGAGTGACAGTATCCCAGAACTTGCATTCGAATGCATGAGATTTCGATTAGCGAATACTACTACTAGTGAGTGACAGTATCCGGATTATTGCATTCGAATGCATGAGATTTCGATTATCGAATACTACTACTAGTGAGTGACAGTATCCGAGAACTTGCATTCAAATGCATGAGATTTCGATTAGCGAATACTACTACTAGTGAGTGACAGTATCCGAGAACTTGAATTCGAATGCATGAGATTTCGGGTAGGGAATACTACTACTAGTGAGTGACAGTATCCGAATTATTGCATTCGAATGCAAGAGATTTCGATTAGCGAATACTACTACTAGTTAGTGACAGTATCCGGGAACTTCCATTCGAATGCACGAGATTTCGATTAGCGAATACTACTACTAGTGAGTGACAGTATCCGAATTATTGCATTCGAGTGCATGAGATTTCGATTAGCGAATACTACTACTTGTGAGTGACAGTATCCGAGAACTTGCATTCGAATGCATGAGATTTCGATTAGCGAATACTATTACTAGTGAGTGACAGTATCCGAGAACTTGCATTCGAATGCATGAGATTTCGATTAGCGAATACTTCTACTAGTGAGTGACAGTATCCGAATTATTGCATTCGAATGCAAGAGATTTCGATTAGCGAATACTACTACTAGTGAGTGACAATATCCGAATTATTGCATTCGAATGCATGAAATTTCGATTAGCGAATACTACTACTAGTGAGTGACAGTATCCGAATTATTGCATTCGAATGCAAGAGATTTCGATTAGCGAATACTACTACTAGTGAGTGACAGTATCCGAATTATTGCAATCCAATGCATGAAATTTCGATTAGCGAGTACTACTACTAGTGAGTGACAGTATCCGAATTATTGCATTCGAATGCATGAGATTTCGATTAGCGAATACTACTACTAGTGAGTGACAGTATCCGAATTATTGCATTCGAATGCATGAAATTTCGATAAGCGAATACTACTACTAGTGAGTGACAGTATCCGAATTATTGCATTCGAATGCATTGTTTCGATTAGCGAATACTACTCCTAGTGGGTGACAGTATCCGAATTATTGCATTCGAATGCATGAAATTTCGATTAGTGAATACTACTACTAGTGAGTGACAGTATCCCAGAACTTGCATTCGAATGCATCAAATTTCGATTAGCGAATACTACTACTAGTGAGTGACAGTATCCCAGAACTTGCATTCGAATGCATGAAATTTCGACTAGCGAATACTACTACTAGTGAGTGACAGTATCCGAGAACTTGCATTCGAATGCATGAGATTTCGATTAGCGAATCTTACTACTAGTGAGTGACAGTATCCGAATTATTGCATTCGAATGCAAGAGATTTCGATTAGCGAATACTACTACTAGTGAGTGACAGTATCCGAATTATTGCATTCGAATGCATGAAATTTCGATTAGCAAATACTACTACTAGTGAGTGACAGTATCCCAGAACTTGCATTCTAAATCATGAAATTTCGATTAGCGAATACTACTACTAGTGAGTGACAGTATCCCAGAACTTGCATTCGAATGCATGAAATTTCGATTAGCGAATACTACTACTAGTGAGTGACAGTATCCGAATTATTGCATTCGAATGCATGAAATTTCGATTAGCGAATACTACTACTAGTGAGTGACAGTATCCGAATTATTGCATTCGAATGCATGAAATTTCGATTAGGGAATACTACTACTAGTAAGTGACAGTATCCCAGAACTTGCATTCGAATGCATGAAATTTCGATTAGCGAGTACTACTACTAGTGAGTGACAGTATCCGAGAACTTGCATTCGAATACATGAGATTTCGATTAGCGAATACTACTACTAGTGAGTGACAGTATCCGAGAACTTGCATTCGAATGCATGAGATTTCGATTAGGGAATACTATTACTAGTGAGTGACAGTATCCGAGAACTTGCATTCGAATGCATGAGATTTCGATTAGGGAATACTCCTACTAGTGAGTGACAGTATCCGAGAACTTGCATTCGAATGCATGAGATTTCGATTAGCGAATACTACTACTAGTGAGTGACAGTATCCGAATTATTGCATTCGAATGCAAGAGATTTCGATTAGCGAATACTACTACTAGTGAGTGACAGTATCCGAGAACTTGCATTCGAATGCAAGAGATTTCGATTAGCGAATACTACTACTTGAGAGTGACAGTATCCGAGAACTTGCATTCGAATGCAAGAGATTTCGATTAGCGAATACTACCACTAGTGAGTGACAGTATCCGAGAACTTGCATTCGAATGCAAGAGATTTCGATTAGCAAATACTACTACTAGTGAGTGACGGTATCCGAGAGCTTGCATTCGAATGCAAGAGATTTCGATTAGCGAATACTACTACTAGTGAGTGACAGTATCCGAATTATTCCATTCGAATGCATGAGATTTCGATTAGCGAATACTACTACTAGTGAGTGACAGTATCCAAGAACTAGCATTCGAATGCACGAGATTTCGATTAGCGAATACTACCTCTAGTGAGTGACAGTATCCGACTTATTGCATTCGAATGCATGAGATTTCGATTAGCGAATACTACTACTAGTGAGTGACAGTATCCGAGAACTTGAATTCGAATGCATGCGATTTCGGGTAGGGAATACTACTACTAGTGAGTGACAGTATCCGAATTATTGCATTCGAATGCAAGAGATTTCGATTAGCGAATACTACTACTAGTTAGTGACAGTATCCGGGAACTTCCATTCGAATGCACGAGATTTCGATTAGCGAATACTACTACTAGTGAGTGACAGTATCCGAATTATTGCATTCGAGTGCATGAGATTTCGATTAGCGAATACTACTACTTGTGAGTGACAGTATCCGAGAACTTGCATTCGAATGCATGAGATTTGGATTAGCGAATACTATTACCAGTGAGTGACAGTATCCGAGAACTTGCATTCGAATGCATGAGATTTCGATTAGCGAATACTACTACTAGTGAGTGACAGTATCCGAGAACTTGCATTCGCATGCATGAGACTTCGATTAGCGAATACTACTACTAGTGAGTGACAGTATCCGAATTATTGCATTCGAATGCAAGAGATTTCGATTAGCGAATACTACTATTAGTGAGTGACAGTATCCGAATTATTGCATTCGAATGCATGAAATTTCGATTGGCGAATACTACTACTAGTGAGTGACAGTATCCGAATTATTGCATTCGAATGCAAGAGATTTCGATTAGCGAATACTACTACTAGTGAGTGACAGTATCCGAATTATTGCATTCGAATGCAAGAGATTTCGATTAGGGAATACTACTACTAGTGAGTGACAGTATCCGAGAACTTGCATTCGAATGCATGAGATTTCGATTAGCGCATACTACTACTAGTGAGTGACAGTATCCGAGTTATTGCATTCGAATGCATGAAATTTCGATTAGCGAATACTACTACTAGTGGGTGACAGTATCCGAATTATTGCATTCGAGTGCATGAAATTTCGATTAGCGAGTTCTACTACTAGTGAGTGACAGTATCCGAATTATTGCATTCGAATGCATGAGATTTCGATTAGCGAATACTACTACTAGTGCGTGACAGTATCCGAATTATTGCATTCGAATGCATGAAATTTGGATTAGCGAATACTACTACTAGTGAGTGACAGTATCCGAATTATTGCATTCGAATGCATCAAATTTCGATTAGCGAATACTACTACTAGTGAGTGACAGTATCCCAGAACTTGCATTCGAATGCATGAAATTTCGACTAGCGAATACTACTACTAGTGAGTGACAGTATCCGAGAACTTGCATTCGAATCCATGAGATTTCGATTAGCGAATCTTACTACTAGTGAGTGACAGTATCCGAATTATTGCATTCGAGTGCATGAGATTTCGATTAGCGAATACTACTACTTGTGAGTGACAGTATCCGAGAACTTGCATTCGAATGCATGAGATTTCGATTAGCGAATACTACTACTAGTGAGTGACAGTATCCGAGAACTTGCTTTCGAATGCATGAGATTTCGATTAGCGAATACTACTTCTAGTGAGTGACAGTATCCGAATTATTGCATTCGAATGCATGAGATTTCGATTAGCGAATACTACTACTAGTGAGTGACAGTATCCCAGAACTTGCATTCGAATGCATGAAATTTCGACTAGCGAATACTACTACTAGTGAGTGACAGTATCCCAGAACTTGCATTCGAATGCATGAAATTTCGATTAGCGAGTACTACTACTAGTTAGTGACAGCATCCGAGAACTTCCATTCGAATGCACGAGATTTCGATTAGCGAATACTACTACTAGTGAGTGACAGTATCCGAATTATTGCATTCGAGTGCATGAGATTTCAATTAGCGAATACTACTACTTGTGAGTGACAGTATCCAAGAACTTGCATTCGAATGCATGAGATTTCGATTAGCGAATACTACTACTAGTGAGTGACAGTATCCGAGAACTTGCTTTCGAATGCATGAGATTTCGATTAGCGAATACTACTTCTAGTGAGTGACAGTATCCGAATTATTGCATTCGAATGCATGAGATTTCGATTAGCGAATACTACTACTAGTGAGTGACAGTATCCGAATTATTGCATTCGAATGCAAGAAATTTCGATTAGCGAATACTACTACTAGTGAGTGACAATATCCGAATTATTGCATTCGAATGCAAGAAATTTCGATTAGCGAATACTACTACTAGTGAGTGACAGTATCCGAGAAATTGCATTCGAATGCATGAGATTTCGATTAGCGAATACTACTACTAGTGAGTGACAGTATCCCAAAACTTGCATTCGAATGCAAGAGATTTCGATTAGCGAATACTACTACTAGTGAGTGACAGTATCCGAGAACTTGCATTCGAATGCAAGAGATTTCGAGTAGCGAATACTACTACTAGTGAGTGACAGTATCCGAGAACTTGCATTCGAATGCATGAGATTTCGATTAGCGAATACTACTTCTAGTGAGTGACAGTATCCGAGAAGTTCCATTCGAATGCATAAGATTTCGATTAGCGAATACTACTACTAGTGAGTGACAGTATCCGAGAACTTGCATTCGAATGCAAGAGATTTCGTTTAGCGAATACTACTACTAGTGAGTGACAGTATCCGAGAACTTGCATTCGAATGCATGAGATTTCGATTAGCGAATACTACTACTAGTGAGTGAAAGTATCCGAGAACTTGCATTCGAATGCAAGAGATTTCGATTAGCAAATACTACTACTAGTGAGTGACAGTATCCGAGAACTTGCATTCGAATGCAAGAGATTTCGATTAGCGAATACTACTACTAGTGAGTGACAGAATCCGAATTATTCCATTCGAATGCATGAGATTTCGATTAACGAATACTACTACTAGTGAGTGATAGTATCCAAGAACTAGCATTCGAATGCACGAGATTTCGATTAGCGAATACTACCTCTAGTGAGTGACAGTATCCGAATTATTGCATTCGAATGCATGAGATTTCGATTAGCGAATACTACTACTAGTAAGTGACAGTTTCCGAATTATTGCATTCGAATGCATGAAATTTCGATTAGCAAATACTACTACTAGTGAGTGACAGTATCCCAGAACTTGCATTCTAATGCATGAAATTTCGATTAGCGATTACTACTACTAGTGAGTGACAGTATCCCAGAACTTGCATTCGAATGCATGAAATTTCGATTAGCGAATACTACTACTAGTGAGTGACAGTATCCGAATTATTGCATTCGAATGCATGAGATTTCGATTAGCGAATACTACTACTAGTGAGTGACAGTATCCAAGAACTTGCATTAGAATGCATCAAATTTCGATTAGCGAATACTACTACTATTGGGTGACAGTATCCGAATTATTGCATTCGAATGCATGAGATTTCGATTATGGAATACTACTACTAGTGAGTGACAGTATCCGAATTATTGCATTCGAATTCATGAAATTTCGATTAGCGAATACTACTACTAGTGAGTGGCAGTATCCGAATTATTGCATTCGAATGCATGAAATTTCGATTAGCGAATACAACTACTAGTGAGTGACAGTATCCCAGAACTTGCATTCGAATGCATGAGATTTCGATTAGCGAATACTACTACTAGTGAGTGACAGTATCCGGATTATTGCATTCGAATGCATGAGATTTCGATTATCGAATACTACTACTAGTGAGTGACAGTATCCGAGAACTTGCATTCAAATGCATGAGATTTCGTTTAGCGAATACTACTACTAGTGAGTGACAGTATCCGAGAACTTGAATTCGAATGCATGAGATTTCGGGTAGGGAATACTACTACTAGTGAGTGACAGTATCCGAATTATTGCATTCGAATGCAAGAGATTTCGATTAACGAATACTACTACTAGTTAGTGACAGTATCCGGGAACTTCCATTCGAATGCACGAGATTTCGATTAGCGAATACTACTACTAGTGAGTGACAGTATCCGAATTATTGCATTCGAGTGCATGAGATTTCGATTAGCGAATACTACTACTTGTGAGTGACAGTATCCGAGAACTTGCATTCGAATGCATGAGATTTCGATTAGCGAATACTATTACTAGTGAGTGACAGTATCCGAGAACTTGCATTCGAATGCATGAGATTTCGATTAGCGAATACTACTACTAGTGAGTGACAGTATCCGAGAACTTGCATTCGAATGCATGAGATTTCGATTAGCGAATACTACTACTAGTGAGTGACAGTATCCGAATTATTGCATTCGAATGCAAGAGATTTCGATTAGCGAATACTACTACTAGTGAGTGACAGTATCCGAATTATTGCATTCGAATGCATGAAATTTCGATTAGCGAATACTACTACTAGTGAGTGACAGTATCCGAATTATTGCATTCGAATGCAAGAGATTTCGATTAGCGAATACTACTACTAGTGAGTGACAGTATCCGAATTATTGCATTCGAATGCATGAAATTTCGATTAGGGAATACTACTACTAGTGAGTGACAGTATCCGAGAACTTGCATTCGAATGCATGAGATTTCGATTAGCGAATACTACTACTAGTGAGTGACAGTATCCGAATTATTGCATTCGAATGCATGAAATTTCGATTAGCGAATACTACTACTAGTGGGTGACAGTATCCGAATTATTGCATTCGAGTGCATGAAATTTCGATTAGCGAGTACTACTACTAGTGAGTGACAGTATCCGAATTATTGCATTCGAATGCATGAGATTTCGGTTAGCGAATACTACTACTAGTGAGTGACAGTATCCGAATTATTGCATTCGAATGCATGAAATTTCGATTAGCGAATACTACTACTAGTGAGTGACAGTATCCGAATTATTGCATTCGAATGCATCAAATTTCGATTAGCGAATACTACTACTAGTGAGTGACAGTATCCCAGAACTTGCATTCGAATGCATGAGATTTCGATTAGCGAATCTTACTACTAGTGAGTGACAGTATCCGAATTATTGCATTCGAATGCAAGAGATTTCGATTAGCGAATACTACTACTAGTGAGTTACAGTATCCGAATTATTGCATTCGAATGCATGAAATTTCGATTAGCAAATACTACTACTAGTGAGTGACAGTATCCCAGAACTTGCATTCTAAATCATGAAATTTCGATTAGCGAATACTACTACTAGTGAGTGACAGTATCCCAGAACTTGCATTCGAATGCAGGAAATTTCGATTAGCGAATACTACTACTAGTGAGTGACAGTATCCGAATTATTGCATTCGAATGCATGAAATTTCGATTAGCGAATACTACTACTAGTGAGTGACAGTATCCGAATTATTGCATTCGAATGCATGAAATTTCGATTAGCGAATACTACTACTAGTGAGTGACAGTATCCCAGAACTTGCATTCGAATGCATGAAATTTCGATTAGCGAGTACTACTACTAGTGAGTGACAGTATCCGAGAACTTGCATTCGAATGCATGAGATTTCGATTAGCGAATACTACTACTAGTGAGTGACAGTATCCGAGAACTTGCATTCGAATGCATGAGATTTCGATTAGCCAATACTACTACTAGTGAGTGACAGTATCGGAATTATTGCATTCGAATGCAAGAGATTTCGATTAGCGAATACTACTACTAGTGAGTGACAGTATCCGAGAACTTGCATTCGAATGCAAGAGATTTCGATTAGCGAATACTACTACTAGTGAGTGACAGTATCCGAGAACTTGCATTCGAATGCAAGAGATTTCAATTAGCGAATACTACCACTAGTGAGTGACAGTATCCGAGAACTTGCATTCGAATGCAAGAGATTTCGATTAGCAAATACTACTACTAGGGAGTGACAGTATCCGAGAGCTTGCATTCGAATGCAAGAGATTTCGATTAGCGAATACTACTACTAGTGAGTGACAGTATCCGAATTATTCCATTCGAATGCATGAGATTTCGATTAGCGAATACTACTACTAGTGAGTGACAGTATCCAAGAACTAGCATTCGAATGCAGGAGATTTCGATTAGCGAATACTACCTCTAGTGAGTGACAGTATCCGACTTATTGCATTCGAATGCATGAGATTTCGACTAGCGAATACTACTACTAGTGAGTGACAGTATCCGAGAACTTGAATTCGAATGCATGAGATTTCGGGTAGGGAATACTACTACTAGTGAGTGACAGTATCCGAATTATTGCATTCGAATGCAAGAGATTTCGATTAGCGAATACTACTACCAGTTAGTGACAGTATCCGGGAACTTCCATTCGAATGCACGAGATTTCGATTAGCGAATACTACTACTAGTGAGTGACAGTATCCGAATTATTGCATTCGAGTGCATGAGATTTCGATTAGCGAATACTACTACTTGTGAGTGACAGTATCCGAGAACTTGCATTCGAATGCATGAGATTTGGATTAGCGAATACTATTACTAGTGAGTGACAGTATCCGAGAACTTGCATTCGAATGCATGAGATTTCGATTAGCGAATACTACTACTAGTGAGTGACAGTATCCGAGAACTTGCATTCGAATGCATGAGACTTCGATTAGCGAATACTACTACTAGTGAGTGACAGTATCCGAATTATTGCATTCGAATGCAAGAGATTTCGATTAGCGAATACTACTACTAGTGAGTGACAGTATCCGAATTATTGCATTCGAATGCATGAAATTTCGATTAGCGAATACTACTACTAGTGAGTGACAGTATCCGAATTATTGCATTCGAATGCAAGAGATTTCGATTAGCGAATACTACTACTAGTGAGTGACAGTATCCGAATTATTGCATTCGAATGCATGAAATTTCGATTAGGGAATACTACTACTAGTGAGTGACAGTATCCGAGAACTTGCATTCGAATGCATGAGATTTCGATTAGCGCATACTACTACTAGTGAGTGACAGTATCCGAATTATTGCATTCGAATGCATGAAATTTCGATTAGCGAATACTACTACTAGTGGGTGACAGTATCCGAATTATTGCATTCGAGTGCATGAAATTTCGATTAGCGAGTTCTACTTCTAGTGAGTAACAGTATCCGAATTATTGCATTCGAATGCATGAAATTTCGATTAGCGAATACTACTACTAGTGGGTGACAGTATCCGAATTATTGCATTCGAATGCATGAAATTTCGATTAGCGAATACTACTACTAGTGAGTGACAGTATCCCAATTATTGCATTCGAATGCATCAAATTTCGATTAGCGAATACTACTACTAGTGAGTGACAGTATCCCAGAACTTGCATTCGAATGCATGAAATTTCGACTAGCGAATACTACTACTAGTGAGTGACAGTATCTGAGAACTTGCATTCGAATGCATGAGATTTCGATTAGCGAATCTTACTACTAGTGAGTGACAGTATCCGAATTATTGCATTCGAATGCAAGAGATTTCGATTAGCGAATACTACTACTAGTGAGTGACAGTATCCGAATTATTGCATTCGAATGCATGAAATTTCGATTAGCAAATACTACTACTAGTGAGTGACAGTATCCCAGAACTTGCATACTAAATCATGAAATTTCGATTAGCGAATACTACTACTAGTGAGTGACAGTATCCCAGAACTTGCATTCGAATGCATGAAATTTCGATTAGCGAATACTACTACTAGTGAGTGACAGTATCCGAATTATTGCATTCGAATGCATGAAATTTCGATTAGCGAATACTACTACTAGTGAGTGACAGTATCCGAATTATTGCATTCGAATGCATGAAATTTCGATTAGCGAATACTACTACTAGTGAGTGACAGTATCCCAGAACTTGCATTCGAATGCATGAAATTTCGATTAGCGAGTACTACTACTAGTGAGTGACAGTATCCGAGAACTTGCATTCGAATGCATGAGATTTCGATTAGCGAATACTACTACTAGTGAGTGACAGTATCCGAGAACTTGCATTCGAATGCATGAGATTTCGATTAGCCAATACTACTACTAGTGAGTGACAGTATCGGAATTATTGCATTCGAATGCAAGAGATTTCGATTAGCGAATACTACTACTAGTGAGTGACAGTATCCGAGAACTTGCATTCGAATGCAAGAGATTTCGATTAGCGAATACTACTACTAGTGAGTGACAGTATCCGAGAACTTGCATTCGAATGCAAGAGATTTCAATTAGCGAATACTACCACTAGTGAGTGACAGTATCCGAGAACTTGCATTCGAATGCAAGAGATTTCGATTAGCAAATACTACTACTAGGGAGTGACAGTATCCGAGAGCTTGCATTCGAATGCAAGAGATTTCGATTAGCGAATACTACTACTAGTGAGTGACAGTATCCGAATTATTCCATTCGAATGCATGAGATTTCGATTAGCGAATACTACTACTAGTGAGTGACAGTATCCAAGAACTAGCATTCGAATGCAGGAGATTTCGATTAGCGAATACTACCTCTAGTGAGTGACAGTATCCGACTTATTGCATTCGAATGCATGAGATTTCGACTAGCGAATACTACTACTAGTGAGTGACAGTATCCGAGAACTTGAATTCGAATGCATGAGATTTCGGGTAGGGAATACTACTACTAGTGAGTGACAGTATCCGAATTATTGCATTCGAATGCAAGAGATTTCGATTAGCGAATACTACTACCAGTTAGTGACAGTGTCCGGGAACTTCCATTCGAATGCACGAGATTTCGATTAGCGAATACTACTACTAGTGAGTGACAGTATCCGAATTATTGCATTCGAGTGCATGAGATTTCGATTAGCGAATACTACTACTTGTGAGTGACAGTATCCGAGAACTTGCATTCGAATGCATGAGATTTGGATTAGCGAATACTATTACTAGTGAGTGACAGTATCCGAGAACTTGCATTCGAATGCATGAGATTTCGATTAGCGAATACTACTACTAGTGAGTGACAGTATCCGAGAACTTGCATTCGAATGCATGAGACTTCGATTAGCGAATACTACTACTAGTGAGTGACAGTATCCGAATTATTGCATTCGAATGCAAGAGATTTCGATTAGCGAATACTACTACTAGTGAGTGACAGTATCCGAATTATTGCATTCGAATGCATGAAATTTCGATTAGCGAATACTACTACTAGTGAGTGACAGTATCCGAATTATTGCATTCGAATGCAAGAGATTTCGATTAGCGAATACTACTACTAGTGAGTGACAGTATCCGAATTATTGCATTCGAATGCATGAAATTTCGATTAGGGAATACTACTACTAGTGAGTGACAGTATCCGAGAACTTGCATTCGAATGCATGAGATTTCGATTAGCGCATACTACTACTAGTGAGTGACAGTATCCGAATTATTGCATTCGAATGCATGAAATTTCGATTAGCGAATACTACTACTAGTGGGTGACAGTATCCGAATTATTGCATTCGAGTGCATGAAATTTCGATTAGCGAGTTCTACTTCTAGTGAGTAACAGTATCCGAATTATTGCATTCGAATGCATGAAATTTCGATTAGCGAATACTACTACTAGTGGGTGACAGTATCCGAATTATTGCATTCGAATGCATGAAATTTCGATTAGCGAATACTACTACTAGTGAGTGACAGTATCCCAATTATTGCATTCGAATGCATCAAATTTCGATTAGCGAATACTACTACTAGTGAGTGACAGTATCCCAGAACTTGCATTCGAATGCATGAAATTTCGACTAGCGAATACTACTACTAGTGAGTGACAGTATCTGAGAACTTGCATTCGAATGCATGAGATTTCGATTAGCGAATCTTACTACTAGTGAGTGACAGTATCCGAATTATTGCATTCGAATGCAAGAGATTTCGATTAGCGAATACTACTACTAGTGAGTGACAGTATCCGAATTATTGCATTCGAATGCATGAAATTTCGATTAGCAAATACTACTACTAGTGAGTGACAGTATCCCAGAACTTGCATACTAAATCATGAAATTTCGATTAGCGAATACTACTACTAGTGAGTGACAGTATCCCAGAACTTGCATTCGAATGCATGAAATTTCGATTAGCGAATACTACTACTAGTGAGTGACAGTATCCGAATTATTGCATTCGAATGCATGAAATTTCGATTAGCGAATACTACTACTAGTGAGTGACAGTATCCGAATTATTGCATTCGAATGCATGAAATTTCGATTAGCGAATACTACTACTAGTGAGTGACAGTATCCCAGAACTTGCATTCGAATGCATAAAATTTCGATTAGCGAGTACTACCACTAGTGAGTGACAGTATCCGAGAACTTGCATTCGAATACATGAGATTTCGATTAGCGAATACTACTACTAGTGAGTGACAGTATCCGAGAACTTGCATTCGAATGCATGAGATTTCGATTAGGGAATACTATTACTAGTGAGTGACAGTATCCGAGAACTTGCATTCGAATGCATGAGATTTCGATTAGCGAATACTACTACTAGTGAGTGACAGTATCCGAGAACTTGCATTCGAATGCATGAGATTTCGATTAGCGAATACTACTACTAGTGAGAGACAGTATCCGAATTACTGCATTCGAATGCAAGAGATTTCGATTAGCGAATACTACTACTAGTGAGTGACAGTATCCGAGAACTTGCATTCGAATGCAAGAGATTTCGATTAGCGAATACTGCTACTAGTGAGTGACAGTATCCGAGAACTTGCATTCGAATGCAAGATATTTCGATTAGCGAATACTACTACTAGTGAGTGACAGTATCCGAGAACTTGCATTCGAATGCAAGAGATTTCGATTAGCAAATACTACTACCAGTGAGTGACAGTATCCGAGAACTTGCATTCGAATGCAAGAGATTTCGATTAGCGAATACTACTACTAGTGAGTGACAGTATCCGAATTATTCCATTCGAATGCATGAGATTTCGATTAGCGAATACTACTACTAGTGAGTGACAGTATCCAAGAACTAGCATTCGAATGCACGAGATTTCGATTAGCGAATACTACCTCTAGTGAGTGACAGTATCCGAATTATTGCATTCGAATGCATGAGATTTCGATTAGCGAATACTACTACTAGTGAGTGACAGTATCCGAATTATTGCATTCGAATGTATGAAATTTCGATTAGCAAATACTACTACTAGTGAGTGACAGTATCCCAGAACTTGCATTCTGATGCATGAAAATTCGATTAGCGATTACTACTACTTGTGAGTGACAGTATCCCAGAACTTGCATTCGAATGCATGAAATTTCGATTAGCGAATACTACTACTAGTGAGTGACAGTATCCGAATTATTGCATTCGAATGCATGAAATTTCGATTAGCGAATACTACTACTAGTGAGTGACAGTATCCGAATTATTGCATTCGAATGCATGAAATTTCGATTAGCGAATACTACTACTAGTGAGTGACAGTATCCGAATTATTGCATTCGAATGCATGAAATTTCGATTAAAGAATACAACTACTAGTGAGTGACAGTAGCCCAGAACTTGCATTCGAATGCAGGAGATTTCGATTAGCGAATACTACTACTAGTGAGTGACAGTATCCGGATTATTGCATTCGAATGCATGAGATTTCGACTATCGAATACTACTACTAGTGAGTGACAGTATCCGAGAACTTGCATTCAAATGCATGAGATTTCGATTAGCGAATACTACTAGTAGTGAGTGACAGTATCCGAGAACTTCCATTCGAATGCACGAGATTTCGATTAGCGAATACTACTACTAGTGAGTGACAGTATCCGAATTATTGCATTCGAGTGCATGAGATTTCGATTAGCGAATACTGCTACTAGTGAGTGCCAGTATCCGAGAACTTGCTTTCGAATGCATGAGATTTCGATTAGCGAATACTACTTCTAGTGAGTGACAGTATCCGAATTATTGCATTCGAATGCATGAGATTTCGATTAGCGAATACTACTACTAGTGAGTGACAGTATCCCAGAACTTGCATTCGAATGCATGAAATTTCGACTAGCGAATACTACTACTAGTGAGTGACAGTATCCCAGAACTTGCATTCGAATGCATGAAATTTCGATTAGCGAGTACTACTACTAGTTAGTGACAGCATCCGAGAACTTCCATTCGAATGCACGAGATTTCGATTAGCGAATACTACTACTAGTGAGTGACAGTATCCGAATTATTGCATTCGAGTGCATGAGATTTCGATTAGCGAATACTACTACTTGTGAGTGACAGTATCCAAGAACTTGCATTCGAATGCATGAGATTTCGATTAGCGAATACTACTACTAGTGAGTGACAGTATCCGAGAACTTGCTTTCGAATGCATGAGATTTCGATTAGCGAATACTACTTCTAGTGAGTGACAGTATCCGAATTATTGCATTCGAATGCATGAGATTTCGATTAGCGAATACTACTACTAGTGAGTGACAGTATCCGAATTATTGCATTCGAATGCAAGAAATTTCGATTAGCGAATACTACTACTAGTGAGTGACAATATCCGAATTATTGCATTCGAATGCAAGAAATTTCGATTAGCGAATACTACTACTAGTGAGTGACAGTATCCGAGAAATTGCATTCGAATGCATGAGATTTCGATTAGCGAATACTACTACTAGTGAGTGACAGTATCCCAAAACTTGCATTCGAATGCAAGAGATTTCGATTAGCGAATACTACTACTAGTGAGTGACAGTATCCGAGAACTTGCATTCGAATGCAAGAGATTTCGAGTAGCGAATACTACTACTAGTGAGTGACAGTATCCGAGAACTTGCATTCGAATGCATGAGATTTCGATTAGCGAATACTACTTCTAGTGAGTGACAGTATCCGAGAAGTTCCATTCGAATGCATAAGATTTCGATTAGCGAATACTACTACTAGTGAGTGACAGTATCCGAGAACTTGCATTCGAATGCAAGAGATTTCGTTTAGCGAATACTACTACTAGTGAGTGACAGTATCCGAGAACTTGCATTCGAATGCAAGAGATTTCGAGTAGCGAATACTACTACTAGTGAGTGACAGTATCCGAGAACTTGCATTCGAATGCATGAGATTTCGATTAGCGAATACTACTTCTAGTGAGTGACAGTATCCGAGAAGTTCCATTCGAATGCATAAGATTTCGATTAGCGAATACTACTACTAGTGAGTGAAAGTATCCGAGAACTTGCATTCGAATGCAAGAGATTTCGATTAGCAAATACTACTACTAGTGAGTGACAGTATCCGAGAACTTGCATTCGAATGCAAGAGATTTCGATTAGCGAATACTACTACTAGTGAGTGACAGAATCCGAATTATTCCATTCGAATGCATGAGATTTCGATTAACGAATACTACTACTAGTGAGTGATAGTATCCAAGAACTAGCATTCGAATGCACGAGATTTCGATTAGCGAATACTACCTCTAGTGAGTGACAGTATCCGAATTATTGCATTCGAATGCATGAGATTTCGATTAGCGAATACTACTACTAGTAAGTGACAGTTTCCGAATTATTGCATTCGAATGCATGAAATTTCGATTAGCAAATACTACTACTAGTGAGTGACAGTATCCCAGAACTTGCATTCTAATGCATGAAATTTCGATTAGCGATTACTACTACTAGTGAGTGACAGTATCCCAGAACTTGCATTCGAATGCATGAAATTTCGATTAGCGAATACTACTACTAGTGAGTGACAGTATCCGAATTATTGCATTCGAATGCATGAGATTTCGATTAGCGAATACTACTACTAGTGAGTGACAGTATCCAAGAACTTGCATTAGAATGCATCAAATTTCGATTAGCGAATACTACTACTATTGGGTGACAGTATCCGAATTATTGCATTCGAATGCATGAGATTTCGATTATGGAATACTACTACTAGTGAGTGACAGTATCCGAATTATTGCATTCGAATTCATGAAATTTCGATTAGCGAATACTACTACTAGTGAGTGGCAGTATCCGAATTATTGCATTCGAATGCATGAAATTTCGATTAGCGAATACAACTACTAGTGAGTGACAGTATCCCAGAACTTGCATTCGAATGCATGAGATTTCGATTAGCGAATACTACTACTAGTGAGTGACAGTATCCGGATTATTGCATTCGAATGCATGAGATTTCGATTATCGAATACTACTACTAGTGAGTGACAGTATCCGAGAACTTGCATTCAAATGCATGAGATTTCGTTTAGCGAATACTACTACTAGTGAGTGACAGTATCCGAGAACTTGAATTCGAATGCATGAGATTTCGGGTAGGGAATACTACTACTAGTGAGTGACAGTATCCGAATTATTGCATTCGAATGCAAGAGATTTCGATTAACGAATACTACTACTAGTTAGTGACAGTATCCGGGAACTTCCATTCGAATGCACGAGATTTCGATTAGCGAATACTACTACTAGTGAGTGACAGTATCCGAATTATTGCATTCGAGTGCATGAGATTTCGATTAGCGAATACTACTACTTGTGAGTGACAGTATCCGAGAACTTGCATTCGAATGCATGAGATTTCGATTAGCGAATACTATTACTAGTGAGTGACAGTATCCGAGAACTTGCATTCGAATGCATGAGATTTCGATTAGCGAATACTACTACTAGTGAGTGACAGTATCCGAGAACTTGCATTCGAATGCATGAGATTTCGATTAGCGAATACTACTACTAGTGAGTGACAGTATCCGAATTATTGCATTCGAATGCAAGAGATTTCGATTAGCGAATACTACTACTAGTGAGTGACAGTATCCGAATTATTGCATTCGAATGCATGAAATTTCGATTAGCGAATACTACTACTAGTGAGTGACAGTATCCGAATTATTGCATTCGAATGCAAGAGATTTCGATTAGCGAATACTACTACTAGTGAGTGACAGTATCCGAATTATTGCATTCGAATGCATGAAATTTCGATTAGGGAATACTACTACTAGTGAGTGACAGTATCCGAGAACTTGCATTCGAATGCATGAGATTTCGATTAGCGAATACTACTACTAGTGAGTGACAGTATCCGAATTATTGCATTCGAATGCATGAAATTTCGATTAGCGAATACTACTACTAGTGGGTGACAGTATCCGAATTATTGCATTCGAGTGCATGAAATTTCGATTAGCGAGTACTACTACTAGTGAGTGACAGTATCCGAGTTATTGCATTCGAATGCATGAGATTTCGGTTAGCGAATACTACTACTAGTGAGTGACAGTATCCGAATTATTGCATTCGAATGCATGAAATTTCGATTAGCGAATACTACTACTAGTGAGTGACAGTATCCGAATTATTGCATTCGAATGCATCAAATTTCGATTAGCGAATACTACTACTAGTGAGTGACAGTATCCCAGAACTTGCATTCGAATGCATGAGATTTCGATTAGCGAATCTTACTACTAGTGAGTGACAGTATCCGAATTATTGCATTCGAATGCAAGAGATTTCGATTAGCGAATACTACTACTAGTGAGTTACAGTATCCGAATTATTGCATTCGAATGCATGAAATTTCGATTAGCAAATACTACTACTAGTGAGTGACAGTATCCCAGAACTTGCATTCTAAATCATGAAATTTCGATTAGCGAATACTACCACTAGTGAGTGACAGTATCCCAGAACTTGCATTCGAATGCAGGAAATTTCGATTAGCGAATACTACTACTAGTGAGTGACAGTATCCGAATTATTGCATTCGAATGCATGAAATTTCGATTAGCGAATACTACCACTAGTGAGTGACAGTATCCGAATTATTGCATTCGAATGCATGAAATTTCGATTAGCGAATACTACTACTAGTGAGTGACAGTATCCCAGAACTTGCATTCGAATGCATGAAATTTCGATTAGCGAGTACTACTACTAGTGAGTGACAGTATCCGAGAACTTGCATTCGAATGCATGAGATTTCGATTAGCGAATACTACTACTAGTGAGTGACAGTATCCGAGAACTTGCATTCGAATGCATGAGATTTCGATTAGCCAATACTACTACTAGTGAGTGACAGTATCGGAATTATTGCATTCGAATGCAAGAGATTTCGATTAGCGAATACTACTACTAGTGAGTGACAGTATCCGAGAACTTGCATTCGAATGCAAGAGATTTCGATTAGCGAATACTACTACTAGTGAGTGACAGTATCCGAGAACTTGCATTCGAATGCAAGAGATTTCAATTAGCGAATACTACCACTAGTGAGTGACAGTATCCGAGAACTTGCATTCGAATGCAAGAGATTTCGATTAGCAAATACTACTACTAGGGAGTGACAGTATCCGAGAGCTTGCATTCGAATGCAAGAGATTTCGATTAGCGAATACTACTACTAGTGAGTGACAGTATCCGAATTATTCCATTCGAATGCATGAGATTTCGATTAGCGAATACTACTACTAGTGAGTGACAGTATCCAAGAACTAGCATTCGAATGCAGGAGATTTCGATTAGCGAATACTACCTCTAGTGAGTGACAGTATCCGACTTATTGCATTCGAATGCATGAGATTTCGACTAGCGAATACTACTACTAGTGAGTGACAGTATCCGAGAACTTGAATTCGAATGCATGAGATTTCGGGTAGGGAATACTACTACTAGTGAGTGACAGTATCCGAATTATTGCATTCGAATGCAAGAGATTTCGATTAGCGAATACTACTACCAGTTAGTGACAGTATCCGGGAACTTCCATTCGAATGCACGAGATTTCGATTAGCGAATACTACTACTAGTGAGTGACAGTATCCGAATTATTGCATTCGAGTGCATGAGATTTCGATTAGCGAATACTACTACTTGTGAGTGACAGTATCCGAGAACTTGCATTCGAATGCATGAGATTTGGATTAGCGAATACTATTACTAGTGAGTGACAGTATCCGAGAACTTGCATTCGAATGCATGAGATTTCGATTAGCGAATACTACTACTAGTGAGTGACAGTATCCGAGAACTTGCATTCGAATGCATGAGACTTCGATTAGCGAATACTACTACTAGTGAGTGACAGTATCCGAATTATTGCATTCGAATGCAAGAGATTTCGATTAGCGAATACTACTACTAGTGAGTGACAGTATCCGAATTATTGCATTCGAATGCATGAAATTTCGATTAGCGAATACTACTACTAGTGAGTGACAGTATCCGAATTATTGCATTCGAATGCAAGAGATTTCGATTAGCGAATACTACTACTAGTGAGTGACAGTATCCGAATTATTGCATTCGAATGCATGAAATTTCGATTAGGGAATACTACTACTAGTGAGTGACAGTATCCGAGAACTTGCATTCGAATGCATGAGATTTCGATTAGCGCATACTACTACTAGTGAGTGACAGTATCCGAATTATTGCATTCGAATGCATGAAATTTCGATTAGCGAATACTACTACTAGTGGGTGACAGTATCCGAATTATTGCATTCGAGTGCATGAAATTTCGATTAGCGAGTTCTACTTCTAGTGAGTAACAGTATCCGAATTATTGCATTCGAATGCATGAAATTTCGATTAGCGAATACTACTACTAGTGGGTGACAGTATCCGAATTATTGCATTCGAATGCATGAAATTTCGATTAGCGAATACTACTACTAGTGAGTGACAGTATCCCAATTATTGCATTCGAATGCATCAAATTTCGATTAGCGAATACTACTACTAGTGAGTGACAGTATCCCAGAACTTGCATTCGAATGCATGAAATTTCGACTAGCGAATACTACTACTAGTGAGTGACAGTATCTGAGAACTTGCATTCGAATGCATGAGATTTCGATTAGCGAATCTTACTACTAGTGAGTGACAGTATCCGAATTATTGCATTCGAATGCAAGAGATTTCGATTAGCGAATACTACTACTAGTGAGTGACAGTATCCGAATTATTGCATTCGAATGCATGAAATTTCGATTAGCAAATACTACTACTAGTGAGTGACAGTATCCCAGAACTTGCATACTAAATCATGAAATTTCGATTAGCGAATACTACTACTAGTGAGTGACAGTATCCCAGAACTTGCATTCGAATGCATGAAATTTCGATTAGCGAATACTACTACTAGTGAGTGACAGTATCCGAATTATTGCATTCGAATGCATGAAATTTCGATTAGCGAATACTACTACTAGTGAGTGACAGTATCCCAGAACTTGCATTCGAATGCATGAAATTTCGATTAGCGAGTACTACCACTAGTGAGTGACAGTATCCGAGAACTTGCATTCGAATACATGAGATTTCGATTAGCGAATACTACTACTAGTGAGTGACAGTATCCGAGAACTTGCATTCGAATGCATGAGATTTCGATTAGGGAATACTATTACTAGTGAGTGACAGTATCCGAGAACTTGCATTCGAATGCATGAGATTTCGATTAGCGAATACTACTACTAGTGAGTGACAGTATCCGAGAACTTGCATTCGAATGCATGAGATTTCGATTAGCGAATACTACTACTAGTGAGAGACAGTATCCGAATTACTGCATTCGAATGCAAGAGATTTCGATTAGCGAATACTACTACTAGTGAGTGACAGTATCCGAGAACTTGCATTCGAATGCAAGAGATTTCGATTAGCGAATACTGCTACTAGTGAGTGACAGTATCCGAGAACTTGCATTCGAATGCAAGATATTTCGATTAGCGAATACTACTACTAGTGAGTGACAGTATCCGAGAACTTGCATTCGAATGCAAGAGATTTCGATTAGCAAATACTACTACCAGTGAGTGACAGTATCCGAGAACTTGCATTCGAATGCAAGAGATTTCGATTAGCGAATACTACTACTAGTGAGTGACAGTATCCGAATTATTCCATTCGAATGCATGAGATTTCGATTAGCGAATACTACTACTAGTGAGTGACAGTATCCAAGAACTAGCATTCGAATGCACGAGATTTCGATTAGCGAATACTACCTCTAGTGAGTGACAGTATCCGAATTATTGCATTCGAATGCATGAGATTTCGATTAGCGAATACTACTACTAGTGAGTGACAGTATCCGAATTATTGCATTCGAATGTATGAAATTTCGATTAGCAAATACTACTACTAGTGAGTGACAGTATCCCAGAACTTGCATTCTGATGCATGAAAATTCGATTAGCGATTACTACTACTTGTGAGTGACAGTATCCCAGAACTTGCATTCGAATGCATGAAATTTCGATTAGCGAATACTACTACTAGTGAGTGACAGTATCCGAATTATTGCATTCGAATGCATGAAATTTCGATTAGCGAATACTACTACTAGTGAGTGACAGTATCCGAATTATTGCATTCGAATGCATGAAATTTCGATTAGCGAATACTACTACTAGTGAGTGACAGTATCCGAATTATTGCATTCGAATGCATGAAATTTCGATTAAAGAATACAACTACTAGTGAGTGACAGTAGCCCAGAACTTGCATTCGAATGCAGGAGATTTCGATTAGCGAATACTACTACTAGTGAGTGACAGTATCCGGATTATTGCATTCGAATGCATGAGATTTCGACTATCGAATACTACTACTAGTGAGTGACAGTATCCGAGAACTTGCATTCAAATGCATGAGATTTCGATTAGCGAATACTACTAGTAGTGAGTGACAGTATCCGAGAACTTCCATTCGAATGCACGAGATTTCGATTAGCGAATACTACTACTAGTGAGTGACAGTATCCGAATTATTGCATTCGAGTGCATGAGATTTCGATTAGCGAATACTGCTACTAGTGAGTGCCAGTATCCGAGAACTTGCATTCGAATGCATGAGATTTCGATTAGCGAATACTACTACTAGTGAGTGACAGTATCCGAGAACTTGCATTCGAATGCATGAGATTTCGATTAGCGAATACTACTACTAGTGAGTGACAGTATCCGAATTATTGCATTCGAGTGCATGAGATTTCGATTAGCGAATACTACTACTTGTGAGTGACAGTATCCGAGAACTTGCATTCGAATGCATGAGATTTGGATTAGCGAATACTATTACTAGTGAGTGACAGTATCCGAGAACTTGCATTCGAATGCATGAGACTTCGATTAGCGAATACTACTACTAGTGAGTGACAGTATCCGAATTATTGCATTCGAATGCAAGAGATTTCGATTAGCGAATACTACTACTAGTGAGTGACAGTATCCGAATTATTGCATTCGAATGCATGAAATTTCGATTAGCGAATACTACTACTAGTGAGTGACAGTATCCGAATTATTGCATTCGAATGCAAGAGATTTCGATTAGCGAATACTACTACTAGTGGGTGACAGTATCCGAATTATTGCATTCGAATGCATGAAATTTCGATTAGGGAATACTACTACTAGTGAGTGACAGTATCCGAGAACTTGCATTCGAATGCATGAGATTTCGATTAGCGCATACTACTACTAGTGAGTGACAGTATCCGAATTATTGCATTCGAATGCATGAAATTTCGATTAGCGAATACTACTACTAGTGGGTGACAGTATCCGAATTATTGCATTCGAGTGCATGAAATTTCGATTAGCGAGTTCTACTTCTAGTGAGTGACAGTATCCGAATTATTGCATTCGAATGCATGAAATTTCGATTAGCGAATACTACTACTAGTGGGTGACAGTATCCGAATTATTGCATTCGAATGCATGAAATTTCGATTAGCGGATACTACTACTAGTGAGTGACAGTATCCCAATTATTGCATTCGAATGCATCAAATTTCGATTAGCGAATACTACTACTAGTGAGTGACAGTATCCCAGAACTTGCATTCGAATGCATGAAATTTCAACTAGCGAATACTACTACTAGTGAGTGACAGTATCTGAGAACTTGCATTCGAATGCATGAGATTTCGATTAGCGAATCTTACTACTAGTGAGTGACAGTATCCGAATTATTGCATTCGAATGCAAGAGATTTCGATTAGCGAATACTACTACTAGTGAGTGACAGTATCCGAATTATTGCATTCGAATGCATGAAATTTCGATTAGCAAATACTACTACTAGTGAGTGACAGTATCCCAGAACTTGCATACTAAATCATGAAATTTCGATTAGCGAATACTACTACTAGTGAGTGACAGTATCCCAGAACTTGCATTCGAATGCATGAAATTTCGATTAGCGAATACTACTACTAGTGAGTGACAGTATCCGAATTATTGCATTCGAATGCATGAAATTTCGATTAGCGAATACTACTACTAGTGAGTGACAGTATCCGAATTATTGCATTCGAATGCATGAAATTTCGATTAGCGAATACTACTACTAGTGAGTGACAGTATCCCAGAACTTGCATTCGAATGCATGAAATTTCGATTAGCGAGTACTACCACTAGTGAGTGACAGTATCCGAGAACTTGCATTCGAATACATGAGATTTCGATTAGCGAATACTACTACTAGTGAGTGACAGTATCCGAGAACTTGCATTCGAATGCATGAGATTTCGATTAGGGAATACTATTACTAGTGAGTGACAGTATCCGAGAACTTGCATTCGAATGCATGAGATTTCGATTAGCGAATACTACTACTAGTGAGTGACAGTATCCGAGAACTTGCATTCGAATGCATGAGATTTCGATTAGCGAATACTACTACTAGTGAGAGACAGTATCCGAATTACTGCATTCGAATGCAAGAGATTTCGATTAGCGAATACTACTACTAGTGAGTGACAGTATCCGAGAACTTGCATTCGAATGCAAGAGATTTTGATTAGCGAATACTGCTACTAGTGAGTGACAGTATCCGAGAACTTGCATTCGAATGCAAGATATTTCGATTAGCGAATACTACTACTAGTGAGTGACAGTATCCGAGAACTTGCATTCGAATGCAAGAGATTTCGATTAGCAAATACTACTACCAGTGAGTGACAGTATCCGAGAACTTGCATTCGAATGCAAGAGATTTCGATTAGCGAATACTACTACTTGTGAGTGACAGTATCCGAATTATTCCATTCGAATGCATGAGATTTCGATTAGCGAATACTACTACTAGTGAGTGACAGTATCCAAGAACTAGCATTCGAATGCACGAGATTTCGATTAGCGAATACTACCTCTAGTGAGTGACAGTATCCGAATTATTGCATTCGAATGCATGAGATTTCGATTAGCGAATACTACTACTAGTGAGTGACAGTATCCGAATTATTGCATTCGAATGTATGAAATTTCGGTTAGCAAATACTACTACTAGTGAGTGACAGTATCCCAGAACTTGCATTCTGATGCATGAAAATTCGATTAGCGATTACTACTACTTGTGAGTGACAGTATCCCAGAACTTGCATTCGAATGCATGAAATTTCGATTAGCGAATACTACTACTAGTGAGTGACAGTATCCGAATTATTGCATTCGAATGCATGAAATTTCGATTAGCGAATACTACTACTAGTGAGTGACAGTATCCGAATTATTGCATTCGAATGCATGAAATTTCGATTAGCGAATACTACTACTAGTGAGTGACAGTATCCGAATTATTGCATTCGAATGCATGAAATTTCGATTAAAGAATACAACTACTAGTGAGTGACAGTAGCCCAGAACTTGCATTCGAATGCAGGAGATTTCGATTAGCGAATACTACTACTAGTGAGTGACAGTATCCGGATTATTGCATTCGAATGCATGAGATTTCGACTATCGAATACTACTACTAGTGAGTGACAGTATCCGAGAACTTGCATTCAAATGCATGAGATTTCGATTAGCGAATACTACTAGTAGTGAGTGACAGTATCCGAGAACTTCCATTCGAATGCACGAGATTTCGATTAGCGAATACTACTACTAGTGAGTGACAGTATCCGAATTATTGCATTCGAGTGCATGAGATTTCGATTAGCGAATACTGCTACTAGTGAGTGCCAGTATCCGAGAACTTGCATTCGAATGCATGAGATTTCGATTAGCGAATACTACTAGTGAGTGACAGTATCCGAGAACTTGCATTCGAATGCATGAGATTTCGATTAGCGAATACTACTACTAGTGAGTGACAGTATCCGAATTATTGCATTCGAATGCATGAGATTTCGATTAGCGAATACTACTACTAGTGAGTGACAGTATCCGAATTATTGCATTCGAATGCAAGAAATTTCGATTAGCGAATACTACTACTAGTGAGTGACAGTATCCGAATTATTGCATTCGAATGCAAGAAATTTCGATTAGCGAGTACTACTACTAGTGAGTGACAGTATCCGAGAAATTGCATTCTAATGCATGAGATTTCGATTAGCGAATACTACAACTAGTGAGTGACAGTATCCCAGAACTTGCATTCGAATGCAAGAGATTTCGATTAGCGAATACTACTACTAGTGAGTGACAGTATCCGAGAACTTGCATTCGAATGCAAGAGATTTCGAGTAGCGAATACTACTACTAGTGAGTGACAGTATCCGAATTATTGCATTCGAATGCATGAAATTTCGATTAGCGAATACTACTACTAGTGAGTGACAGTATCCGAATTATTGCATTCGAATGCATGAAATTTCGATTAGCGAATACTACTACTAGTGAGTGACAGTATCTCAGAACTTGCATTCGAATGCATGAGATTTCGATTAGCGAATACTACTACTAGTGAGTGACACTATCCGAGAACTTGCCTTCGAAAGCATGAGATTTCGATTAGCGAATACTACTACTAGTGAGTGACAGTATCCGAGAACTTGAATTCGAATGCACGAGATTTTGATTAGTGAATACTACTACTAGTGAGTGACAGTATCCGAATTATTGCATTCGAATGCAAGAGATTTCGATTAGCGAATACTACTACTAGTGAGTGACAGTATCCGAGAACTTCCATTCGAATGCACGAGATTTCGATTAGCGAATACTGCTACTAGTGAGTGACAGTATCCGAATTATTGCATTCGAGTGCATGAGATTTCGATTAGCGAATACTGCTACTAGTGAGTGCCAGTATCCGAGAACTTGCATTCGAATGCATGAGATTTCGATTAGCGAATACTACTACTAGTGAGTGACAGTATCCGAGAACTTGCATTCGAATGCATGAGATTTCGATTAGCGAATACTACTACTAGTGAGTGACAGTATCCGAATTACTGCATTCGAATGCATGAGATTTCGATTAGCGAATACTACTACTAGTGAGTGACAGTATCCGAATTATTGCATTCGAATGCAAGAAATTTCGATTAGCGAATACTACTACTAGTGAGTGACAGTATCCGAATTATTGCATTCGAATGCAAGAAATTTCGATTAGCGAATACTACTACTAGTGAGTGACAGTATCCGAGAAATTGCATTCGAATGCATGAGATTTCGATTAGCGAATACTACTACTAGTGAGTGACAGTATCCGAGAACTTGCATTCGAATGCAAGAGATTTCGATTAGCGACCACTACTACTAGTGAGTGACAGGATCCGAATTATTGCATTCGAATGCAAGAGATTTCGATTAGCGAATACTACTACTAGTGAGTGACAGTATCCGAGAACTTGCATTCGAATGCAAGAGATTTCGATTAGCGAATACTACTAGTGGTGAGTGACAGTATCCGAATTATTGCATTCGAATGCATGAGATTTTGATTAGCGAATACTACTACTAGTGAGTGACAGTATCCGAGAACTTACATTCGAATGCAAGAGATTTCGATTAGCGAATACTACTACTAGTGAGTGACAGTATCCAAGAACTTGCATTCGAATGCAAGAGATTTCGATTAGCGAATACTACTACTAGTGAGTGACAGTATCCGAGAACTTGCATTCGAATGCATCAGATTTCGATTAGCGAATACTACTACTAGTGAGTGACAGTATCCGAGAACTTGCATTCGAATGCATGAGATTTCGATTAGCGAATACTACTACTAGTGAGTGACAGTATCCGAGAACTTGCATTCAAATGCATGAGATTTCGATTAGCGAATACTACTACTAGTGAGTGACAGCATCCGAGAACTTGCATTCGAATGCATGAGATTTCGATTAGCGAATACTACTACTAGTGAGTGACAGAATCCGAGAACTTGCATTCGAATGCATGAGATTTCGATTAGCGAATACTACCACTAGTGAGTGACAGTATCCAAGAACTTGCGTTCGAATGCATCAAATTTCATTTAGCGAATACTACTACTAGTGGGTGACAGTATCCGAATTATTGCATTCGATTGCATGAGATTTCGATTAGCGAATACTACTACTAGTGAGTGGCAGTATCCGAGAACTTGCTTTCGAATGCAAGAGATTTCAATTAGCGAATACTACTACTAGTGAGTGACAGTATCCGAGAACTTGCATTCGAATGCAAGAGATTTCGATTAGCGAATACTACTACCAGTGAGTGACAGTATTCGAGAACTTGCATTCGAATGCATCAAATTTCGGTTAGCGAATACTACTAGTAGTGGGTGACAGTATTCGGATTATTGCATTCGAATGCATGAGATTTCGATTAGCGAATACTACTACTAGTGAGTGATAGTATCCAAGAACTTGCATTCGAATGCATCAAATTTCGATTAGCGAATACTACTACTAGTGGGTGACAGTATCCGAATTATTGCATTCGAATCCATGAAATTTCGATTAGCGAATACTACTACTAGTGAGTGACAGTATCCCAGAACTTGCATTCGAATGCATGAAATTTCGACTAGCGAATACTACTACTAGTGAGTGACTGTATCCGAGACCTTGTATTCGAATGCATGAGATTTCAATTAGCGAATCCTACTACTAGTGTGTGACAGTATCCGAATTATTGCATTCGAATACAAGAGATTTCGATTAGCGAATACTACTACTAGTGAGTGACAGTATCCGAATTATTGCATTCGAATGCATGAAATTTCGATTAGCAAATACTACTACTAGTGAGTGACAGTATCCCAGAACTTGCATTCTAAATCATGAAATTTCGATTAGCGAATACTACTACTAGTGAGTGACAGTATCCCACAACTTGCATTCGAATGCATGAAATTTCGATTAGCGAATACTACTACTAGTGAGTGACAGTATCCGAATTTTTGCATTCGAATGCAAGAAATTTCGATTAGCGAATACTACTACTAGTGAGTGACGGTATCCGAATTATTGCATTCGAATGCAAGAAATTTCGATTAGCGAATACTACTACTAGTGAGTGACAGTATCCGAGAAATTGCATTCGAATGCATGAGATTTCGATTAGCGAATACTACTACTAGTGAGTGACAGTATCCGAGAACTTGCATTCGAATGCATCAGATTTCGATTAGCGAATACTACTACTAGTGAGTGACAGTATCCGAGAACTTGCATTCGAATGCATGAGATTTCGATTAGCGAATACTACTACTAGTGAGTGACAGTATCCGAGAACTTGCGTTCGAATGCATCAAATTTCAGTTAGCGAATACTACTACTAGTGGGTGACAGTATCCGAATTATTGCATTCGATTGGATGAGATTTCGATTAGCGAATACCACTACTAGTGAGTGACAGTATCCGAGAACTTGCTTTCGAATGCAAGAGATTTCGATTAGCGAATACTACTACTAGTTAGTGACAGTATCCGAGAACTTGCATTCGAATGCATCAAATTTCGGTTAGCGAATACTACTAGTAGTGGGTGACAGTATTCGGATTATTGCATTCGAATGCATGAGATTTCGATTAGCGAATACTACTACTAGTGAGTGATAGTATCCAAGAACTTGCATTCGAATGCATCAAATTTCGATTAGCGAATACTACTACTAGTGGTTGACAGTATCCGAATTATTGCATTCGAATCCATGAAATTTCGATTAGCGAATACTACTACTAGTGAGTGACAGTATCTCAGAACTTGCATTCGAATGCATGAGATTTCGATTAGCGAATACTACTACTAGTGAGTGACACTATCCGAGAACTTGCATTCGAATGCATGAGATTTCGATTAGCGAATACTACTACTAGTGAGTGACAGTATCCGAGAACTTGAATTCGAATGCACGAGATTTCGATTAGTTAATACTACTACTAGAGAGTGACAGTATCCGAATTATTGCATTCGAATGCAAGAGATTTCGATTAGCGAATACTACTACTAGTGAGTGACAGTATCCGAGAACTTCCATTCGAATGCACGAGATTTCGATTAGCGAATACTACTACTAGTGAGTGACAGTATCCGAATTATTGCATTCGAGTGCATGAGATTTCGATTAGCGAATACTGCTACTAGTGAGTGACAGTATCCGAGAACTTGCATTCGAATGCATGAGATTTCGATTAGCGAATACTACTACTAGTGAGTGACAGTATCCGAGAACTTGCATTCGAATGCATGAGATTTCGATTAGCGAATACTACTACTAGTGAGTGACAGTATCCGAATTATTGCATTCGAATGCATGAGATCTCGATTAGCGAATACTACTACTAGTGAGTGACAGTATCCGAATTATTGCATTCGAATGCAAGAAATTTCGATTTGCGAATACTACTACTAGTGAGTGACAGTATCCGAATTATTGCATTCGAATGCAAGAAATTTCGATTAGCGAGTACTACTACTAGTGAGTGATAGTATCCGAGAAATTGCATTCGAATGCATGAGATTTCGATTAGCGAATACTACTACCAGTGAGTGACAGTGTCCCAGAACTTGCATTCGAATGCAGGAGATTTCGATTAGCGAATACTACTACTAGTCAGTGACAGTATCCGAGAACTTGCATTCGAATGCAAGAGATTTCGAGTAGCGAATACTACTACTAGTGAGTGACAGTATCCGAGAACTTGCATTCGAATGCATGAGATTTCGATTAGCGAATACTACTTCTAGTGGGTGACAGTATCCGAGAACCTGCATTCGAATGCAAGAGATTTCGATTACTCAATACTACTACTAGTGAGTGACAGTATCCGAGAACTTGCATTCGAATGCATTATTGCGATTAGCGAATACTACTACTAGTGGGTGACAGTATCCGAATTATTGCATTCGAATGCATGAAATTTCGATTAGCGAATACTACTACTAGTGAGTGAGAGTATCCGAATTATTGCATTCGAATGCATGAAATTTCGATTAGCGAATACTACTTCTAGTGGGTGACAGTATCCGAATTATTGCATTCGAGTGCATGAAATTTCGATTAGCGAGTACTACTACTAGTGAGTGACAGTATCCGAATTATTGCATTCGAATGCATGAGATTTCAATTAGCGAATACTACTACTAGTGAGTGACAGTATCCGAATTATTGCATTCGAATGCATGAAATTTCGATAAGTGAATACTACTACTAGTGAGCGACAGTATCCGAATTATTGCATTCGAATGCATTATTTCGATTAGCGAATACTACTACTAGTGGGTGACAGTATCCGAATTATTGCATTCGAATGCATGAAATTTCGATTAGCGAATACTACTACTAGTGAGTGACAGTATCCCAGAACTTGCATTCGAATGCATGAAATTTCGACTAGCGAATACTACTACTAGTGAGTGACAGTATCCGAGAACTTGCATTCGAATGCATGAGATTTCGATTAGCGAATCCTACTACTAGTGAGTGACAGTATCCGAATTATTGCATTCGAATGCAAGAGATTTCGATTAGCGAATACTACTACTAGTGAGTGACAGTATCCGAGAACTTGCATTCAAATGCATGAGATTTCGATTAGCGAATACTACTACTAGTGAGTGACAGCATCCGAGAACTTGCATTCGAATGCATGAGATTTCGATTAGCGAATACTACTACTAGTGAGTGACAGAATCCGAGAACTTGCATTCGAATGCATGAGATTTCGATTAGCGAATACTACCACTAGTGAGTGACAGTATCCAAGAACTTGCGTTCGAATGCATCAAATTTCATTTAGCGAATACTACTACTAGTGGGTGACAGTATCCGAATTATTGCATTCGATTGCATGAGATTTCGATTAGCGAATACTACTACTAGTGAGTGGCAGTATCCGAGAACTTGCTTTCGAATGCAAGAGATTTCGATTAGCGAATACTACTACTAGTGAGTGACAGTATCCGAGAACTTGCATTCGAATGCAAGAGATTTCGATTAGCGAATACTACTACCAGTGAGTGACAGTATTCGAGAACTTGCATTCGAATGCATCAAATTTCGGTTAGCGAATACTACTAGTAGTGGGTGACAGTATTCGGATTATTGCATTCGAATGCATGAGATTTCGATTAGCGAATACTACTACTAGTGAGTGATAGTATCCAAGAACTTGCATTCGAATGCATCAAATTTCGATTAGCGAATACTACTACTAGTGGGTGACAGTATCCGAATTATTGCATTCGAATCCATGAAATTTCGATTAGCAAATACTACTACTAGTGAGTGACAGTATCCCAGAACTTGCATTCGAATGCATGAAATTTCGACTAGCGAATACTACTACTAGTGAGTGACTGTATCCGAGACCTTGTATTCGAATGCATGAGATTTCAATTAGCGAATCCTACTACTAGTGTGTGACAGTATCCGAATTATTGCATTCGAATACAAGAGATTTCGATTAGCGAATACTACTACTAGTGAGTGACAGTATCCGAATTATTGCATTCGAATGCATGAAATTTTGATTAGCAAATACTACTACTAGTTAGTGACAGTATCCCAGAACTTGCATTCTAAATCATGAAATTTCGATTAGCGAATACTACTACTAGTGAGTGACAGTATCCCACAACTTGCATTCGAATGCATGAAATTTCGATTAGCGAATACTACTACTAGTGAGTGACAGTATCCGAATTTTTGCATTCGAATGCAAGAAATTTCGATTAGCGAATACTACTACTAGTGAGTGACGGTATCCGAATTATTGCATTCGAATGCAAGAAATTTCGATTAGCGAATACTACTACTAGTGAGTGACAGTATCCGAGAAATTGCATTCGAATGCATGAGATTTCGATTAGCGAATACTACTACTAGTGAGTGACAGTATCCGAGAACTTGCATTCGAATGCATCAGATTTCGATTAGCGAATACTACTACTAGTGAGTGACAGTATCCGAGAACTTGCATTCGAATGCATGAGATTTCGATTAGCGAATACTACTACTAGTGAGTGACAGTATCCGAGAACTTGCGTTCGAATGCATCAAATTTCAGTTAGCGAATACTACTACTAGTGGGTGACAGTATCCGAATTATTGCATTCGATTGGATGAGATTTCGATTAGCGAATACCACTACTAGTGAGTGACAGTATCCGAGAACTTGCTTTCGAATACAAGAGATTTCGATTAGCGAATACTACTACTAGTTAGTGACAGTATCCGAGAACTTGCATTCGAATGCATCAAATTTCGGTTAGCGAATACTACTAGTAGTGGGTGACAGTATTCGGATTATTGCATTCGAATGCATGAGATTTCGATTAGCGAATACTACTACTAGTGAGTGATAGTATCCAAGAACTTGCATTCGAATGCATCAAATTTCGATTAGCGAATACTACTACTAGTGGTTGACAGTATCCGAATTATTGCATTCGAATCCATGAAATTTCGATTAGCGAATACTACTACTAGTGAGTGACAGTATCTCAGAACTTGCATTCGAATGCATGAGATTTCGATTAGCGAATACTACTACTAGTGAGTGACACTATCCGAGAACTTGCATTCGAATGCATGAGATTTCGATTAGCGAATACTACTACTAGTGAGTGACAGTATCCGAGAACTTGAATTCGAATGCACGAGATTTCGATTAGTTAATACTACTACTAGAGAGTGACAGTATCCGAATTATTGCATTCGAATGCAAGAGATTTCGATTAGCGAATACTACTACTAGTGAGTGACAGTATCCGAGAACTTCCATTCGAATGCACGAGATTTCGATTAGCGAATACTACTACTAGTGAGTGACAGTATCCGAATTATTGCATTCGAGTGCATGAGATTTCGATTAGCGAATACTGCTACTAGTGAGTGACAGTATCCGAGAACTTGCATTCGAATGCATGAGATTTCGATTAGCGAATACTACTACTAGTGAGTGACAGTATCCGAGAACTTGCATTCGAATGCATGAGATTTCGATTAGCGAATACTACTACTAGTGAGTGACAGTATCCGAATTATTGCATTCGAATGCATGAGATCTCGATTAGCGAATACTACTACTAGTGAGTGACAGTATCCGAATTATTGCATTCGAATGCAAGAAATTTCGATTTGCGAATACTACTACTAGTGAGTGACAGTATCCGAATTATTGCATTCGAATGCAAGAAATTTCGATTAGCGAGTACTACTACTAGTGAGTGATAGTATCCGAGAAATTGCATTCGAATGCATGAGATTTCGATTAGCGAATACTACTACCAGTGAGTGACAGTGTCCCAGAACTTGCATTCGAATGCAGGAGATTTCGATTAGCGAATACTACTACTAGTCAGTGACAGTATCCGAGAACTTGCATTCGAATGCAAGAGATTTCGAGTAGCGAATACTACTACTAGTGAGTGACAGTATCCGAGAACTTGCATTCGAATGCATGAGATTTCGATTAGCGAATACTACTTCTAGTGGGTGACAGTATCCGAGAACCTGCATTCGAATGCAAGAGATTTCGATTACTCAATACTACTACTAGTGAGTGACAGTATCCGAGAACTTGCATTCGAATGCATTATTTCGATTAGCGAATACTACTACTAGTGGGTGACAGTATCCGAATTATTGCATTCGAATGCATGAAATTTCGATTAGCGAATACTACTACTAGTGAGTGAGAGTATCCGAATTATTGCATTCGAATGCATGAAATTTCGATTAGCGAATACTACTTCTAGTGGGTGACAGTATCCGAATTATTGCATTCGAGTGCATGAAATTTCGATTAGCGAGTACTACTACTAGTGAGTGACAGTATCCGAATTATTGCATTCGAATGCATGAGATTTCAATTAGCGAATACTACTACTAGTGAGTGACAGTATCCGAATTATTGCATTCGAATGCATGAAATTTCGATAAGTGAATACTACTACTAGTGAGCGACAGTATCCGAATTATTGCATTCGAATGCATTATTTCGATTAGCGAATACTACTACTAGTGGGTGACAGTATCCGAATTATTGCATTCGAATGCATGAAATTTCGATTAGCGAATACTACTACTAGTGAGTGACAGTATCCCAGAACTTGCATTCGAATGCATGAAATTTCGACTAGCGAATACTACTACTAGTGAGTGACAGTATCCGAGAACTTGCATTCGAATGCATGAGATTTCGATTAGCGAATCCTACTACTAGTGAGTGACAGTATCCGAATTATTGCATTCGAATGCAAGAGATTTCGATTAGCGAATACTACTACTAGTGAGTGACAGTATCCGAGAACTTGCATTCAAATGCATGAGATTTCGATTAGCGAATACTACTACTAGTGAGTGACAGCATCCGAGAACTTGCATTCGAATGCATGAGATTTCGATTAGCGAATACTACTACTAGTGAGTGACAGAATCCGAGAACTTGCATTCGAATGCATGAGATTTCGATTAGCGAATACTACCACTAGTGAGTGACAGTATCCAAGAACTTGCGTTCGAATGCATCAAATTTCATTTAGCGAATACTACTACTAGTGGGTGACAGTATCCGAATTATTGCATTCGATTGCATGAGATTTCGATTAGCGAATACTACTACTAGTGAGTGGCAGTATCCGAGAACTTGCTTTCGAATGCAAGAGATTTCGATTAGCGAATACTACTACTAGTGAGTGACAGTATCCGAGAACTTGCATTCGAATGCAAGAGATTTCGATTAGCGAATACTACTACCAGTGAGTGACAGTATTCGAGAACTTGCATTCGAATGCATCAAATTTCGGTTAGCGAATACTACTAGTAGTGGGTGACAGTATTCGGATTATTGCATTCGAATGCATGAGATTTCGATTAGCGAATACTACTACTAGTGAGTGATAGTATCCAAGAACTTGCATTCGAATGCATCAAATTTCGATTAGCGAATACTACTACTAGTGGGTGACAGTATCCGAATTATTGCATTCGAATCCATGAAATTTCGATTAGCGAATACTACTACTAGTGAGTGACAGTATCCCAGAACTTGCATTCGAATGCATGAAATTTCGACTAGCGAATACTACTACTAGTGAGTGACTGTATCCGAGACCTTGTATTCGAATGCATGAGATTTCAATTAGCGAATCCTACTACTAGTGTGTGACAGTATCCGAATTATTGCATTCGAATACAAGAGATTTCGATTAGCGAATACTACTACTAGTGAGTGACAGTATCCGAATTATTGCATTCGAATGCATGAAATTTCGATTAGCAAATACTACTACTAGTGAGTGACAGTATCCCAGAACTTGCATTCTAAATCATGAAATTTCGATTAGCGAATACTACTACTAGTGAGTGACAGTATCCCACAACTTGCATTCGAATGCATGAAATTTCGATTAGCGAATACTACTACTAGTGAGTGACAGTATCCGAATTTTTGCATTCGAATGCAAGAAATTTCGATTAGCGAATACTACTACTAGTGAGTGACGGTATCCGAATTATTGCATTCGAATGCAAGAAATTTCGATTAGCGAATACTACTACTAGTGAGTGACAGTATCCGAGAAATTGCATTCGAATGCATGAGATTTCGATTAGCGAATACTACTACTAGTGAGTGACAGTATCCGAGAACTTGCATTCGAATGCATCAGATTTCGATTAGCGAATACTACTACTAGTGAGTGACAGTATCCGAGAACTTGCATTCGAATGCATGAGATTTCGATTAGCGAATACTACTACTAGTGAGTGACAGTATCCGAGAACTTGCGTTCGAATGCATCAAATTTCAGTTAGCGAATACTACTACTAGTGGGTGACAGTATCCGAATTATTGCATTCGATTGGATGAGATTTCGATTAGCGAATACCACTACTAGTGAGTGACAGTATCCGAGAACTTGCTTTCGAATGCAAGAGATTTCGATTAGCGAATACTACTACTAGTTAGTGACAGTATCCGAGAACTTGCATTCGAATGCATCAAATTTCGGTTAGCGAATACTACTAGTAGTGGGTGACAGTATTCGGATTATTGCATTCGAATGCATGAGATTTCGATTAGCGAATACTACTACTAGTGAGTGATAGTATCCAAGAACTTGCATTCGAATGCATCAAATTTCGATTAGCGAATACTACTACTAGTGGTTGACAGTATCCGAATTATTGCATTCGAATCCATGAAATTTCGATTAGCGAATACTACTACTAGTGAGTGACAGTATCTCAGAACTTGCATTCGAATGCATGAGATTTCGATTAGCGAATACTACTACTAGTGAGTGACACTATCCGAGAACTTGCATTCGAATGCATGAGATTTCGATTAGCGAATACTACTACTAGTGAGTGACAGTATCCGAGAACTTGAATTCGAATGCACGAGATTTCGATTAGTTAATACTACTACTAGAGAGTGACAGTATCCGAATTATTGCATTCGAATGCAAGAGATTTCGATTAGCGAATACTACTACTAGTGAGTGACAGTATCCGAGAACTTCCATTCGAATGCACGAGATTTCGATTAGCGAATACTACTACTAGTGAGTGACAGTATCCGAATTATTGCATTCGAGTGCATGAGATTTCGATTAGCGAATACTGCTACTAGTGAGTGACAGTATCCGAGAACTTGCATTCGAATGCATGAGATTTCGATTAGCGAATACTACTACTAGTGAGTGACAGTATCCGAGAACTTGCATTCGAATGCATGAGATTTCGATTAGCGAATACTACTACTAGTGAGTGACAGTATCCGAATTATTGCATTCGAATGCATGAGATCTCGATTAGCGAATACTACTACTAGTGAGTGACAGTATCCGAATTATTGCATTCGAATGCAAGAAATTTCGATTTGCGAATACTACTACTAGTGAGTGACAGTATCCGAATTATTGCATTCGAATGCAAGAAATTTCGATTAGCGAGTACTACTACTAGTGAGTGATAGTATCCGAGAAATTGCATTCGAATGCATTAGATTTCGATTAGCGAATACTACTACCAGTGAGTGACAGTGTCCCAGAACTTGCATTCGAATGCAGGAGATTTCGATTAGCGAATACTACTACTAGTCAGTGACAGTATCCGAGAACTTGCATTCGAATGCAAGAGATTTCGAGTAGCGAATACTACTACTAGTGAGTGACAGTATCCGAGAACTTGCATTCGAATGCATGAGATTTCGATTAGCGAATACTACTTCTAGTGGGTGACAGTATCCGAGAACCTGCATTCGAATGCAAGAGATTTCGATTACTCAATACTACTACTAGTGAGTGACAGTATCCGAGAACTTGCATTCGAATGCATTATTTCGATTAGCGAATACTACTACTAGTGGGTGACAGTATCCGAATTATTGCATTCGAATGCATGAAATTTCGATTAGCGAATACTACTACTAGTGAGTGAGAGTATCCGAATTATTGCATTCGAATGCATGAAATTTCGATTAGCGAATACTACTTCTAGTGGGTGACAGTATCCGAATTATTGCATTCGAGTGCATGAAATTTCGATTAGCGAGTACTACTACTAGTGAGTGACAGTATCCGAATTATTGCATTCGAATGCATGAGATTTCAATTAGCGAATACTACTACTAGTGAGTGACAGTATCCGAATTATTGCATTCGAATGCATGAAATTTCGATAAGTGAATACTACTACTAGTGAGCGACAGTATCCGAATTATTGCATTCGAATGCATTATTTCGATTAGCGAATACTACTACTAGTGGGTGACAGTATCCGAATTATTGCATTCGAATGCATGAAATTTCGATTAGCGAATACTACTACTAGTGAGTGACAGTATCCCAGAACTTGCATTCGAATGCATGAAATTTCGACTAGCGAATACTACTACTAGTGAGTGACAGTATCCGAGAACTTGCATTCGAATGCATGAGATTTCGATTAGCGAATCCTACTACTAGTGAGTGACAGTATCCGAATTATTGCATTCGAATGCAAGAGATTTCGATTAGCGAATACTACTACTAGTGAGTGACAGTATCCGAATTATTGCATTCGAATGCATGAAATTTCGATTAGCAAATACTACTACTAGTGAGTGACAGTATCCCAGAACTTGCATTCTAAATCATGAAATTTCGATTAGCGAATACTACTACTAGTGAGTGACAGTATCCCAGAACTTGCATTTGAATGCATGAAGTTTCGATTAGCGAATACTACTACTAGTGAGTGACAGTATCCGAATTATTGCATTCGAATGCATGAAATTTCGATTAGCGAATACTACTACTAGTGAGTGACAGTATCTCAGAACTTGCATTCGAATGCATGAGATTTCGATTAGCGAATACTACTACTAGTGGGTGACACTATCCGAGAACTTGCATTCGAAAGCATGAGATTTCGATTAGCGAATACTACTACTAGTGAGTGACAGTATCCGAGAACTTGAATTCGAATGCACGAGATTTTGATTAGTGAATACTACTACTAGTGAGTGACAGTATCCGAATTATTGCATTCGAATGCAAGAGATTTCGATTAGCGAATACTACTACTAGTGAGTGACAGTATCCGAAAACCTCCATTCGAATGCACGAGATTTCGATTAGCGAATACTACTACTAGTGAGTGACAGTATCCGAATTATTGCATTCGAGTGCATGAGATTTCGATTAGCGAATACTGCTACTAGTGAGAGCCAGTATCCGAGAACTTGCATTCGAATGCATGAGATTTCGATTAGCGAATACTACTACTAGTGAGTGACAGTATCCGAGAACTTGCATTCGAATGCATGAGATTTCGATTAGCGAATACTACTACTAGTGAGTGACAGTATCCGAATTATTGCATTCGAATGCATGAGATTTCGATTAGCGAATACTACTACTAGTGAGTGACAGTATCCGAATTATTGCATTCGAATGCAAGAAATTTCGATTAGCGAATACTACTACTAGTGAGTGACAGTATCCGAATTATTGCATTCGAATGCAAGAAATTTCGATTAGCGAATACTACTACTAGTGAGTGACAGTATCCGAGAAATTGCATTCCAATGCATGAGATTTCGATTAGCGAATACTACTACTAGTGAGTGACAGTATCCCAGAACTTGCATTCGAATGCAAGAGATTTCGATTAGCGAATACTACTACTAGTGAGTAACAGTATCCGAGAACTTGCATTCGAATGCAAGAGATTTCGAGTAGCGAATACTACTACTAGTGAGTGACAGTATCCGAGAACTTGCATTCGAATGCATGAGATTTTGATTAGCGAATACTATTTCTAATGGGTGACAGTATCCGAGAACTTGCATTCGAATGCAAGAGATTTCGATTACTCAATACTACTACTAGTGAGTGACAGTATCCGAGAACTTGCATTCGAATGCATGAGATTTCGATTAGCGAATACTACTACTAGTGAGTGACAGTATCCGAGAACTTGCATTGGAATGCAAGAGATTTCCATTAGCGAATACTACTACTAGTGAGTGACAGTATCCGAGAACTTGCATTCGAATGCAAAAGATTTCGATTAGCGAACACTACTACTAGTGAGTGACAGGATCCGAATTATTGCATTCGAATGCAAGAGATTTCGATTAGCGAATACTACTACTAGTGAGTGACAGTATCCGAGAACTTGCATTCGAATGCAAGAGATTTCGATTAGCGAATACTACTAGTGGTGAGTGAATGTATCCGAATTATTGCATTCGAATGCATGAGATTTTGATTAGCGAATACTACTACTAGTGAGTGACAGTATCCGAGAACTTGCATTCGAATGCAAGAGATTTCGATTAGCGAATACTACTACTAGTGAGTGACAGTATCCAAGAACTTGCATTCGAATGCAAGAGATTTCGATTAGCGAATACTACTACTAGTGAGTGACAGTATCCGAGAACTTGCATTCGAATGCATCAGATTTCGATTAGCGAATACTACTACTAGTGAGTGACAGTATCCGAGAACTTGCATTCGAATGCATGAGATTTCGATTAGCGAATACTACTACTAGTGAGTGACAGTATCCGAGAACTTGCATTCAAATGCATGAGATTTCGATTAGCGAATACTACTACTAGTGAGTGACAGCATCCGAGAACTTGCATTCGAATGCATGAGATTTCGATTAGCGAATACTACTACTAGTGAGTGACAGAATCCGAGAACTTGAATTCGAATGCATGAGATTTCGATTAGCGAATACTACTACTAGTGAGTGACAGTATCCGAGAACTTGCGTTCGAACGCATCAAATTTCAGTTAGCGAATACTACTAGTAGTGGGTGACAGTATTCGGATTATTGCATTCGAATGCATGAGATTTCGATTAGCGAATACTACTACTAGTGAGTGATAGTATCCAAGAACTTGCATTCGAATGCATCAAATTACGATTAGCGAATACTACTACTAGTGGGTGACAGTATCCGAATTATTGCATTCGAATCCATGAAATTTCGATTAGCGAATACTACTACTAGTGAGTGACAGTATCCCAGAACTTGCATTCGAATGCATGAAATTTCGACTAGCGAATACTACTACTAGTGAGTGACAGTATCCGAGACCTTGTATTCGAATGCATGAGATTTCAATTAGCGAATCCTACTACTAGTGTGTGACAGTATCCGAATTATTGCATTCGAATACAAGAGATTTCGATTAGCGAATACTACTACTAGTGAGTGACAGTATCCGAATTATTGCATTCGAATGCATGAAATTTCGATTAGCAAATACTACTACTAGTGAGTGACAGTATCCCAGAACTTGCATTCTAAATCATGAAATTTCGATTAGCGAATACTACTACTAGTGAGTGACAGTATCCCACAACTTGCATTCGAATGCATGAAATTTCGATTAGCGAATACTACTACTAGTGAGTGACAGTATCCGAATTATTGCATTCGAATGCATGAAATTTCGATTAGCGAATACTACTACTAGTGAGTGACAGTATCCGAGAAATTGCATTCGAATGCATGAGATTTCGATTAGCGAATACTACTACTAGTGAGTGACAGTATCCGAGAACTTGCATTCGAATGCATCAGATTTCGATTAGCGAATACTACTACTAGTGAGTGACAGTATCCGAGAACTTGCATTCGAATGCATGAGATTTCGATTAGCGAATACTACTACTAGTGAGTGACAGTATCCGAGAACTTGCATTCAAATGCATGAGATTTCGATTAGCGAATACCACTACTAGTGAGTGACAGCATCCGAGAACTTGCATTCGAATGCATGAGATTTCGATTAGCGAATACTACTACTAGTGAGTGACAGAATCCGAGAACTTGCATTCGAATGCATGAGATTTCGATTAGCGAATACTACTACTAGTGAGTGACAGTATCCGAGAACTTGCGTTCGAATGCATCAAATTTCAGTTAGCGAATACTACTACTAGTGGGTGACAGTATCCGAATTATTGCATTCGATTGCATGAGATTTCGATTAGCGAATACTACTACTAGTGAGTGGCAGTATCCGAGAACTTGCTTTCGAATGCAAGAGATTTCGATTAGCGAATACTACTACTAGTGAGTGACAGTATCCGAGAACTTGCATTCGAATGCAAGAGATTTCGATTAGCGAATACTACTACCAGTGAGTGACAGTATTCGAGAACTTGCATTCGAATGCATCAAATTTCGGTAAGCGAATACTACTAGTAGTGGGTGACAGTATTCGGATTATTGCATTCGAATGCATGAGATTTCGATTAGCGAATACTACTACTAGTGAGTGATAGTATCCAAGAACTTGCATTCGAATGCATCAAATTTCGATTAGCGAATACTACTACTAGTGGGTGACAGTATCCGAATTATTGCATTCGAATCCATGAAATTTCGATTAGCGAATACTACTACTAGTGAGTGACGGTATCCGAGAACTTTCATTCGAATGCATGAGATTTCGATTAGCGAATACTACTACTAGTGAGTGACAGTATCCGAATTACTGCATTCGAATGCATGAGATTTAGATTAGCGAATACTACTACTAGTGAGTGACAGTATCCAAGAACTTGCATTAGAATGCATCAAATTTCGATTAGCGAATACTACTACTAGTGGGTGACAGTATCCGAATTATTGCACTCGAATGCATGAAAATTCGATTAGCGAATACTACTACTAGTGAGTGACAGTATCCCAGAACTTGCATTCGAATGCATGAAATTTCGACTAGCGAATACTACTACTAGTGAGTGACAGTATCCGAGAACTTGTATTCGAATGCATGAGATTTCAATTAGCGAATCCTACTACTAGTGAGTGACAGTATCCGAATTATTGCATTCGAATGCAAGAGATTTCGAGTAGCGAATACTACTACTAGTGAGTGACAGTATCCGAATTATTGCATTCGAATGCATGAAATTTCTATTAGCAAATACTACTACTAGTGAGTGACAGTATCCCAGAACTTGCATTCGAATGCATGAGATTTCGATTAGGGAATACTATTACTAGTGAGTGACAGTATCCGAATTATTGCATTCGAATGCATGAGATTTCTATTAGCAAATACTACTACTAGTGAGTGACAGTATCCGAATTATTGCATTCGAATGCATGAAATTTCGATTAGCGAATACTACTACTAGTGAGTGACAGTATCCGAGAACTTGCATTCGAATGCATGAGATTTCGATTAGGGAATACTATTACTAGTGAGTGACAGTATCCCAGAACTTGCATTCGAATGCATGAAATTTCTATTAGCAAATACTACTACTAGTGAGTGACAGTATCCGAGAACTTGCATTCGAATACATGAGATTTCGATTAGCGAATACTACTACTAGTGAGTGACAGTATCCGAGAACTTGCATTCGAATGCATGAGATTTCGATTAGGGAATACTATTACTAGTGAGTGACAGTATCCGAGAACTTGCATTCGAATGCATGAGATTTCGATTAGCGAATACTACTACTAGTGAGTGACAGTATCCGAGAACTTGCATTCGAATGCATGAGATTTCGATTAGCGAATACTACTACTAGTGAGAGACAGTATCCGAATTACTGCATTCGAATGCAAGAGATTTCGATTAGCGAATACTACTACTAGTGAGTGACAGTATCCGAGAACTTGCATTCGAATGCAAGAGATTTCGATTAGCGAATACTGCTACTAGTGAGTGACAGTATCCGAGAACTTGCATTCGAATGCAAGATATTTCGATTAGCGAATACTACTACTAGTGAGTGACAGTATCCGAGAACTTGCATTCGAATGCAAGAGATTTCGATTAGCAAATACTACTACCAGTGAGTGACAGTATCCGAGAAATTGCATTCGAATGCAAGAGATTTCGATTAGCGAATACTACTACTAGTGAGTGACAGTATCCGAATTATTCCATTCGAATGCATGAGATATCGATTAGCGAATACTACTACTAGTGAGTGACAGTATCCAAGAACTAGCATTCGAATGCACGAGATTTCGATTAGCGAATACTACCTCTAGTGAGTGACAGTATCCGAATTATTGCATTCGAATGCATGAGATTTCGATTAGCGAATACTACTACTAGTGAGTGACAGTATCCGAATTATTGCATTCGAATGTATGAAATTTCGATTAGCAAATACTACTACTAGTGAGTGACAGTATCCCAGAACTTGCATTCTGATGCATGAAAATTCGATTAGCGATTACTACTACTTGTGAGTGACAGTATCCCAGAACTTGCATTCGAATGCATGAAATTTCGATTAGCGAATACTACTACTAGTGAGTGACAGTATCCGAATTATTGCATTCGAATGCATGAAATTTCGATTAGCGAATACTACTACTAGTGAGTGACAGTATCCGAATTATTGCATTCGAATGCATGAAATTTCGATTAGCGAATACTACTACTAGTGAGTGACAGTATCCGAATTATTGCATTCGAATGCATGAAATTTCGATTAAAGAATACAACTACTAGTGAGTGACAGTAGCCCAGAACTTGCATTCGAATGCAGGAGATTTCGATTAGCGAATACTACTACTAGTGAGTGACAGTATCCGGATTATTGCATTCGAATGCATGAGATTTCGACTATCGAATACTACTACTAGTGAGTGACAGTATCCGAGAACTTGCATTCAAATGCATGAGATTTCGATTAGCGAATACTACTAGTAGTGAGTGACAGTATCCGAGAACTTCCATTCGAATGCACGAGATTTCGATTAGCGAATACTACTACTAGTGAGTGACAGTATCCGAATTATTGCATTCGAGTGCATGAGATTTCGATTAGCGAATACTGCTACTAGTGAGTGCCAGTATCCGAGAACTTGCATTCGAATGCATGAGATTTCGATTAGCGAATACTACTACTAGTGAGTGACAGTATCCGAGAACTTGCATTCGAATGCATGAGATTTCGATTAGCGAATACTACTACTAGTGAGTGACAGTATCCGAATTATTGCATTCGAATGCATGAGATTTCGATTAGCGAATACTACTACTAGTGAGTGACAGTATCCGAATTATTGCATTCGAATGCAAGAAATTTCGATTAGCGAATACTACTACTAGTGAGTGACAGTATCCGAATTATTGCATTCGAATGCAAGAAATTTCGATTAGCGAGTACTACTACTAGTGAGTGACAGTATCCGAGAAATTGCATTCGAATGCATGAGATTTCGATTAGCGAATACTACAACTAGTGAGTGACAGTATCCCAGAACTTGCATTCGAATGCAAGAGATTTCGATTAGCGAATACTACTACTAGTGAGTGACAGTATCCGAGAACTTGCATTCGAATGCAAGAGATTTCGAGTAGCGAATACTACTACTAGTGAGTGACAGTATCCGAATTATTGCATTCGAATGCATGAAATTTCGATTAGCGAATACTACTACTAGTGAGTGACAGTATCCGAATTATTGCATTCGAATGCATGAAATTTCGATTAGCGAATACTACTACTAGTGAGTGACAGTATCTCAGAACTTGCATTCGAATGCATGAGATTTCGATTAGCGAATACTACTACTAGTGAGTGACACTATCCGAGAACTTGCCTTCGAAAGCATGAGATTTCGATTAGCGAATACTACTACTAGTGAGTGACAGTATCCGAGAACTTGAATTCGAATGCACGAGATTTTGATTAGTGAATACTACTACTAGTGAGTGACAGTATCCGAATTATTGCATTCGAATGCAAGAGATTTCGATTAGCGAATACTACTACTAGTGAGTGACAGTATCCGAGAACTTCCATTCGAATGCACGAGATTTCGATTAGCGAATACTGCTACTAGTGAGTGACAGTATCCGAATTATTGCATTCGAGTGCATGAGATTTCGATTAGCGAATACTGCTACTAGTGAGTGCCAGTATCCGAGAACTTGCATTCGAATGCATGAGATTTCGATTAGCGAATACTACTACTAGTGAGTGACAGTATCCGAGAACTTGCATTCGAATGCATGAGATTTCGATTAGCGAATACTACTACTAGTGAGTGACAGTATCCGAATTACTGCATTCGAATGCATGAGATTTCGATTAGCGAATACTACTACTAGTGAGTGACAGTATCCGAATTATTGCATTCGAATGCAAGAAATTTCGATTAGCGAATACTACTACTAGTGAGTGACAGTATCCGAATTATTGCATTCGAATGCAAGAAATTTCGATTAGCGAATACTACTACTAGTGAGTGACAGTATCCGAGAAATTGCATTCGAATGCATGAGATTTCGATTAGCGAATACTACTACTAGTGAGTGACAGTATCCCAGAACTTGCATTCGAATGCAAGAGATTTCGATTAGCGAATACTACTACTAGTGAGTGACAGTATCCGAGAACTTGCATTCGAATGCAAGAGATTTCGATTAGCGACCACTACTACTAGTGAGTGACAGGATCCGAATTATTGCATTCGAATGCAAGAGATTTCGATTAGCGAATACTACTACTAGTGAGTGACAGTATCCGAGAACTTGCATTCGAATGCAAGAGATTTCGATTAGCGAATACTACTAGTGGTGAGTGACAGTATCCGAATTATTGCATTCGAATGCATGAGATTTTGATTAGCGAATACTACTACTAGTGAGTGACAGTATCCGAGAACTTACATTCGAATGCAAGAGATTTCGATTAGCGAATACTACTACTAGTGAGTGACAGTATCCAAGAACTTGCATTCGAATGCAAGAGATTTCGATTAGCGAATACTACTACTAGTGAGTGACAGTATCCGAGAACTTGCATTCGAATGCATCAGATTTCGATTAGCGAATACTACTACTAGTGAGTGACAGTATCCGAGAACTTGCATTCGAATGCATGAGATTTCGATTAGCGAATACTACTACTAGTGAGTGACAGTATCCGAGAACTTGCATTCAAATGCATGAGATTTCGATTAGCGAATACTACTACTAGTGAGTGACAGCATCCGAGAACTTGCATTCGAATGCATGAGATTTCGATTAGCGAATACTACTACTAGTGAGTGACAGAATCCGAGAACTTGCATTCGAATGCATGAGATTTCGATTAGCGAATACTACCACTAGTGAGTGACAGTATCCAAGAACTTGCGTTCGAATGCATCAAATTTCATTTAGCGAATACTACTACTAGTGGGTGACAGTATCCGAATTATTGCATTCGATTGCATGAGATTTCGATTAGCGAATACTACTACTAGTGAGTGGCAGTATCCGAGAACTTGCTTTCGAATGCAAGAGATTTCGATTAGCGAATACTACTACTAGTGAGTGACAGTATCCGAGAACTTGCATTCGAATGCAAGAGATTTCGATTAGCGAATACTACTACCAGTGAGTGACAGTATTCGAGAACTTGCATTCGAATGCATCAAATTTCGGTTAGCGAATACTACTAGTAGTGGGTGACAGTATTCGGATTATTGCATTCGAATGCATGAGATTTCGATTAGCGAATACTACTACTAGTGAGTGATAGTATCCAAGAACTTGCATTCGAATGCATCAAATTTCGATTAGCGAATACTACTACTAGTGGGTGACAGTATCCGAATTATTGCATTCGAATCCATGAAATTTCGATTAGCGAATACTACTACTAGTGAGTGACAGTATCCCAGAACTTGCATTCGAATGCATGAAATTTCGACTAGCGAATACTACTACTAGTGAGTGACTGTATCCGAGACCTTGTATTCGAATGCATGAGATTTCAATTAGCGAATCCTACTACTAGTGTGTGACAGTATCCGAATTATTGCATTCGAATACAAGAGATTTCGATTAGCGAATACTACTACTAGTGAGTGACAGTATCCGAATTATTGCATTCGAATGCATGAAATTTCGATTAGCAAATACTACTACTAGTGAGTGACAGTATCCCAGAACTTGCATTCTAAATCATGAAATTTCGATTAGCGAATACTACTACTAGTGAGTGACAGTATCCCACAACTTGCATTCGAATGCATGAAATTTCGATTAGCGAATACTACTACTAGTGAGTGACAGTATCCGAATTTTTGCATTCGAATGCAAGAAATTTCGATTAGCGAATACTACTACTAGTGAGTGACGGTATCCGAATTATTGCATTCGAATGCAAGAAATTTCGATTAGCGAATACTACTACTAGTGAGTGACAGTATCCGAGAAATTGCATTCGAATGCATGAGATTTCGATTAGCGAATACTACTACTAGTGAGTGACAGTATCCGAGAACTTGCATTCGAATGCATCAGATTTCGATTAGCGAATACTACTACTAGTGAGTGACAGTATCCGAGAACTTGCATTCGAATGCATGAGATTTCGATTAGCGAATACTACTACTAGTGAGTGACAGTATCCGAGAACTTGCGTTCGAATGCATCAAATTTCAGTTAGCGAATACTACTACTAGTGGGTGACAGTATCCGAATTATTGCATTCGATTGGATGAGATTTCGATTAGCGAATACCACTACTAGTGAGTGACAGTATCCGAGAACTTGCTTTCGAATGCAAGAGATTTCGATTAGCGAATACTACTACTAGTTAGTGACAGTATCCGAGAACTTGCATTCGAATGCATCAAATTTCGGTTAGCGAATACTACTAGTAGTGGGTGACAGTATTCGGATTATTGCATTCGAATGCATGAGATTTCGATTAGCGAATACTACTACTAGTGAGTGATAGTATCCAAGAACTTGCATTCGAATGCATCAAATTTCGATTAGCGAATACTACTACTAGTGGTTGACAGTATCCGAATTATTGCATTCGAATCCATGAAATTTCGATTAGCGAATACTACTACTAGTGAGTGACAGTATCTCAGAACTTGCATTCGAATGCATGAGATTTCGATTAGCGAATACTACTACTAGTGAGTGACACTATCCGAGAACTTGCATTCGAATGCATGAGATTTCGATTAGCGAATACTACTACTAGTGAGTGACAGTATCCGAGAACTTGAATTCGAATGCACGAGATTTCGATTAGTTAATACTACTACTAGAGAGTGACAGTATCCGAATTATTGCATTCGAGTGCATGAGATTTCGATTAGCGAATACTGCTACTAGTGAGTGACAGTATCCGAGAACTTGCATTCGAATGCATGAGATTTCGATTAGCGAATACTACTACTAGTGAGTGACAGTATCCGAGAACTTGCATTCGAATGCATGAGATTTCGATTAGCGAATACTACTACTAGTGAGTGACAGTATCCGAATTATTGCATTCGAATGCATGAGATCTCGATTAGCGAATACTACTACTAGTGAGTGACAGTATCCGAATTATTGCATTCGAATGCAAGAAATTTCGATTTGCGAATACTACTACTAGTGAGTGACAGTATCCGAATTATTGCATTCGAATGCAAGAAATTTCGATTAGCGAGTACTACTACTAGTGAGTGATAGTATCCGAGAAATTGCATTCGAATGCATGAGATTTCGATTAGCGAATACTACTACTAGTCAGTGACAGTATCCGAGAACTTGCATTCGAATGCAAGAGATTTCGAGTAGCGAATACTACTACTAGTGAGTGACAGTATCCGAGAACTTGCATTCGAATGCATGAGATTTCGATTAGCGAATACTACTTCTAGTGGGTGACAGTATCCGAGAACCTGCATTCGAATGCAAGAGATTTCGATTACTCAATACTACTACTAGTGAGTGACAGTATCCGAGAACTTGCATTCGAATGCATTATTTCGATTAGCGAATACTACTACTAGTGGGTGACAGTATCCGAATTATTGCATTCGAATGCATGAAATTTCGATTAGCGAATACTACTACTAGTGAGTGAGAGTATCCGAATTATTGCATTCGAATGCATGAAATTTCGATTAGCGAATACTACTTCTAGTGGGTGACAGTATCCGAATTATTGCATTCGAGTGCATGAAATTTCGATTAGCGAGTACTACTACTAGTGAGTGACAGTATCCGAATTATTGCATTCGAATGCATGAGATTTCAATTAGCGAATACTACTACTAGTGAGTGACAGTATCCGAATTATTGCATTCGAATGCATGAAATTTCGATAAGTGAATACTACTACTAGTGAGCGACAGTATCCGAATTATTGCATTAGAATGCATTATCTCGATTAGCGAATACTACTACTAGTGGGTGACAGTATCCGAATTATTGCATTCGAATGCATGAAATTTCGATTAGCGAATACTACTACTAGTGAGTGACAGTATCCCAGAACTTGCATTCGAATGCATGAAATTTCGACTAGCGAATACTACTACTAGTGAGTGACAGTATCCGAGAACTTGCATTCGAATGCATGAGATTTCGATTAGCGAATCCTACTACTAGTGAGTGACAGTATCCGAATTATTGCATTCGAATGCAAGAGATTTCGATTAGCGAATACTACTACTAGTGAGTGACAGTATCCGAATTATTGCATTCGAATGCATGAAATTTCGATTAGCAAATACTACTACTAGTGAGTGACAGTATCCCAGAACTTGCATTCTAAATCATGAAATTTCGATTAGCGAATACTACTACTAGTGAGTGACAGTATCCCAGAACTTGCATTTGAATGCATGAAGTTTCGATTAGCGAATACTACTACTAGTGAGTGACAGTATCCGAATTATTGCATTCGAATGCATGAAATTTCGATTAGCGAATACTACTACTAGTGAGTGACAGTATCTCAGAACTTGCATTCGAATGCATGAGATTTCGATTAGCGAATACTACTACTAGTGGGTGACACTATCCGAGAACTTGCATTCGAAAGCATGAGATTTCGATTAGCGAATACTACTACTAGTGAGTGACAGTATCCGAGAACTTGAATTCGAATGCACGAGATTTTGATTAGTGAATACTACTACTAGTGAGTGACAGTATCCGAATTATTGCATTCGAATGCAAGAGATTTCGATTAGCGAATACTACTACTAGTGAGTGACAGTATCCGAAAACTTCCATTCGAATGCACGAGATTTCGATTAGCGAATACTACTACTAGTGAGTGACAGTATCCGAATTATTGCATTCGAGTGCATGAGATTTCGATTAGCGAATACTGCTACTAGTGAGTGCCAGTATCCGAGAACTTGCATTCGAATGCATGAGATTTCGATTAGCGAATACTACTACTAGTGAGTGACAGTATCCGAGAACTTGCATTCGAATGCATGAGATTTCGATTAGCGAATACTACTACTAGTGAGTGACAGTATCCGAATTATTGCATTCGAATGCATGAGATTTCGATTAGCGAATACTACTACTAGTGAGTGACAGTATCCGAATTATTGCATTCGAATGCAAGAAATTTCGATTAGTGAATACTACTACTAGTGAGTGACAGTATCCGAATTATTGCATTCGAATGCAAGAAATTTCGATTAGCGAATACTACTACTAGTGAGTGACAGTATCCGAGAAATTGCATTCCAATGCATGAGATTTCGATTAGCGAATACTACTACTAGTGAGTGACAGTATCCCAGAACTTGCATTCGAATGCAAGAGATTTCGATTAGCGAATACTACTACTAGTGAGTGACAGTATCCGAGAACTTGCATTCGAATGCAAGAGATTTCGAGTAGCGAATACTACTACTAGTGAGTGACAGTATCCGAGAACTTGCATTCGAATGCATGAGATTTCGATTAGCGAATACTATTTCTAATGGGTGACAGTATCCGAGAACTTGCATTCGAATGCAAGAGATTTCGATTACTCAATACTACTACTAGTGAGTGACAGTATCCGAGAACTTGCATTCGAATGCATGAGATTTCGATTAGCGAATACTACTACTAGTGAGTGACAGTATCCGAGAACTTGCATTGGAATGCAAGAGATTTCCATTAGCGAATACTACTACTAGTGAGTGACAGTATCCGAGAACTTGCATTCGAATGCAAAAGATTTCGATTAGCGAACACTACTACTAGTGAGTGACAGGATCCGAATTATTGCATTCGAATGCAAGAGATTTCGATTAGCGAATACTACTACTAGTGAGTGACAGTATCCGAGAACTTGCATTCGAATGCAAGAGATTTCGATTAGCGAATACTACTAGTGGTGAGTGACAGTATCCGAATTATTGCATTCGAATGCATGAGATTTTGATTAGCGAATACTACTACTAGTGAGTGACAGTATCCGAGAACTTGCATTCGAATGCAAGAGATTTCGATTAGCGAATACTACTACTAGTGAGTGACAGTATCCAAGAACTTGCATTCGAATGCAAGAGATTTCGATTAGCGAATACTACTACTAGTGAGTGACAGTATCCGAGAACTTGCATTCGAATGCATCAGATTTCGATTAGCGAATACTACTACTAGTGAGTGACAGTATCCGAGAACTTGCATTCGAATGCATGAGATTTCGATTAGCGAATACTACTACTAGTGAGTGACAGTATCCGAGAACTTGCATTCAAATGCATGAGATTTCGATTAGCGAATACTACTACTAGTGAGTGACAGCATCCGAGAACTTGCATTCGAATGCATGAGATTTCGATTAGCGAATACTACTACTAGTGAGTGACAGAATCCGAGAACTTGAATTCGAATGCATGAGATTTCGATTAGCGAATACTACTACTAGTGAGTGACAGTATCCGAGAACTTGCGTTCGAACGCATCAAATTTCAGTTAGCGAATACTACTAGTAGTGGGTGACAATATTCGGATTATTGCATTCGAATGCATGAGATTTCGATTAGCGAATACTACTACTAGTGAGTGATAGTATCCAAGAACTTGCATTCGAATGCATCAAATTACGATTAGCGAATACTACTACTAGTGGGTGACAGTATCCGAATTATTGCATTCGAATCCATGAAATTTCGATTAGCGAATACTACTACTAGTGAGTGACAGTATCCCAGAACTTGCATTCGAATGCATGAAATTTCGACTAGCGAATACTACTACTAGTGAGTGACAGTATCCGAGACCTTGTATTCGAATGCATGAGATTTCAATTAGCGAATCCTACTACTAGTGTGTGACAGTATCCGAATTATTGCATTCGAATACAAGAGATTTCGATTAGCGAATACTACTACTAGTGAGTGACAGTATCCGAATTATTGCATTCGAATGCATGAAATTTCGATTAGCAAATACTTCTACTAGTGAGTGACAGTATCCCAGAACTTGCATTCTAAATCATGAAATTTCGATTAGCGAATACTACTACTAGTGAGTGACAGTATCCCACAACTTGCATTCGAATGCATGAAATTTCGATTAGCGAATACTACTACTAGTGAGTGACAGTATCCGAATTATTGCATTCGAATGCATGAAATTTCGATTAGCGAATACTACTACTAGTGAGTGACAGTATCCGAGAAATTGCATTCGAATGCATGAGATTTCGATTAGCGGATACTACTACTAGTGAGTGACAGTATCCGAGAACTTGCATTCGAATGCATCAGATTTCGATTAGCGAATACTACTACTAGTGAGTGACAGTATCCGAGAACTTGCATTCGAATGCATGAGATTTCGATTAGCGAATACTACTACTAGTGAGTGACAGTATCCGAGAACTTGCATTCAAATGCATGAGATTTCGATTAGCGAATACTACTACTAGTGAGTGACAGCATCCGAGAACTTGCATTCGAATGCATGAGATTTCGATTAGCGAATACTACTACTAGTGAGTGACAGAATCCGAGAACTTGCATTCGAATGCATGAGATTTCGATTAGCGAATACTACTACTAGTGAGTGACAGTATCCGAGAACTTGCGTTCGAATGCATCAAATTTCAGTTAGCGAATACTACTACTAGTGGGTGACAGTATCCGAATTATTGCATTCGATTGCATGAGATTTCGATTAGCCAATACTACTACTAGTGAGTGGCAGTATCCGAGAACTTGCTTTCGAATGCAAGAGATTTCGATTAGCGAATACTACTACTAGTGAGTGACAGTATCCGAGAACTTGCATTCGAATGCAAGAGATTTCGATTAGCGAATACTACTACCAGTGAGTGACAGTATTCGAGAACTTGCATTCGAATGCATCAAATTTCGGTTAGCGAATACTACTAGTAGTGGGTGACAGTATTCGGATTATTGCATTCGAATGCATGAGATTTCGATTAGCGAATACTACTACTAGTGAGTGATAGTATCCAAGAACTTGCATTCGAATGCATCAAATTTCGATTAGCGAATACTACTACTAGTGGGTGACAGTATCCGAATTATTGCATTCGAATCCATGAAATTTCGATTAGCGAATACTACTACTAGTGAGTGACGGTATCCGAGAACTTTCATTCGAATGCATGAGATTTCGATTAGCGAATACTACTACTAGTGAGTGACAGTATCCGAATTACTGCATTCGAATGCATGAGATTTAGATTAGCGAATACTACTACTAGTGAGTGACAGTATCCAAGAACTTGCATTAGAATGCATCAAATTTCGATTAGCGAATACTACTACTAGTGGGTGACAGTATCCGAATTATTGCACTCGAATGCATGAAAATTCGATTAGCGAATACTACTACTAGTGAGTGACAGTATCCCAGAACTTGCATTCGAATGCATGAAATTTCGACTAGCGAATACTACTACTAGTGAGTGACAGTATCCGAGAACTTGTATTCGAATGCATGAGATTTCAATTAGCGAATCCTACTACTAGTGAGTGACAGTATCCGAATTATTGCATTCGAATGCAAGAGATATCGAGTAGCGAATACTACTACTAGTGAGTGACAGTATCCGAATTATTGCATTCGAATGCATGAAATTTCTATTAGCAAATACTACTACTAGTGAGTGACAGTATCCCAGAACTTGCATTCTAAATCATGAAATTTCGATTAGCGAATACTACTACTAGTGAGTGACAGTATCCCACAACTTGCATTCGAATGCATGAAATTTCGATTAGCGAATACTACTACTAGTGAGTGACAGTATCCGAATTATTGCATTCGAATGCATGAAATTTCGATTAGCGAATACTACTACTAGTGAGTGACAGTATCCCAGAACTTGCATTCGAATGCATGAAATTTCGATTAGCGAGTACTACTACTAGTGAGTGACAGCATCCGAGAACTTGCATTCGAATGCATGAGATTTCGATTAGCGAATACTACTACTAGTGAGTGACAGTATCCGGATTATTGCATTCGAATGCATGAGATTTCGATTAGCGAATACTACTACTAGTGAGTGACAGTATCCGAGAACTTGCATTCGAATGCATGAGATTTCGATTAGCGAATACTACTACTAGTGAGTGACAGTATCCGAGAACTTGAATTCGAATGCATGAGATTTCGATTAGTGAATACTACTACTAGTGAGTGACAGTATCCGAATTATTGCATTCGAATGCAAGAGATTTCGATTAGCGAATACTACTACTAGTGAGTGACAGTATCCGAAAACTTGCATTCGAATGCATGAGATTTCGATTAGCGAATACTACTACTAGTGAGTGACAGTATCCGAATTATTGCATTCGAATGCAAGAGATTTCGATTAGCGAATACTACTACTAGTGAGTGACAGTATCCGAGAACTTGCATTCGAATGCTTGAGATTTCGATTAGCGAATACTACTACTAGTGAGTGACAGTATCCGAGAACTTGCATTCGACTGCATGAGATTTCGATTAGCGAATAGTACTACTAGTGAGTGACAGTATCCGAGAACTTGCATTCGAATGCATGAGATTTCGATTAGCGAATACTACTACTTGTGAGTGACAGTATCCGAGAACTTGCATTCGAATGCATGAGATTTCGATTAGCGAATACTACTACTAGTGGGTGACAGAATCCGAATTATTGCATTCGAATGCATGAAATTTCGATTAGCGAATACTACTACTAGTGAGTGACAGTATCCTAATTATTGCATTCGAATGCATGAGATTTCGATTAGCGAATACTACTACTAGTGAGTGACACTATCCGAATTATTGCATTCGAGTGCATGAAATTTCGATTAGCGAGTACTACTACTAGTGAGTAAAGGTATCCGAATTATTGCATTCGAATGCATGAGATTTCGATTAGCGAATACTACTACTAGTGAGTGACAGTATCCGAATTATTGCATTCGAATGCATGAAATTTCGATTAGCGAGTACTACTACTAGTGAGTGACAGTATCCGAATTATTGCATTCGAATGCATCAAATTTCGATTAGCGAATACTACTACTAGTGAGTGACAGTATCCGAATTATTGCATTCGAATGCATGAAATTTCGATTAGCGTTTACTACTACTAGTGAGTGACAGTATCCCAGAACTTGCATTCGAATGCATGAAATTTCGATTAGCGAATACTACTACTAGTGAGTGACAGTATCCGAGAACTTGCATTCGAATGCATGAGATTTCGATTAGCGAACACTACTACTAGTGAGTGACAGTATCCGAATTATTGCATTCGAATGCAAGAGATTTCGATTAGCGAATACTACTACTAGTGAGTGACAGTATAAGAATTATTGCATTCAAATGCATGAAATTTCGATTAGCGAATACTACTACTAGTAAGTGACAGTATCCGCATTATTGCATTCAAATGCATGAAATTTCGATTAGCGAATACTACTACTAGTGAGTGACAGTATCCCAGAACTTGCATTCGAATGCATGAAATTTCGATTAGCGAGTACTACTACTAGTGAGTGACAGTATCCGAGAACTTGCATTCGAATACATGAGATTTCGATTAGCGAATACTACTACTAGTGAGTGACAGTATCCGAGAACTTGCATTCGAATGCATGAGATTTCGATTAGCGAATACTATTACTAGTGAGTGACAGTATCCGAGAACTTGCATTCGAATGCATGAGATTTCGATTAGCGAATACTACTACTAGTGAGTGACAGTATCCGAGAACTTGCATTCGATTGCATGAGATTTCGATTAGCGAATACTACTACTAGTGAGTGACAGTTTCCGAATTATTGCATTCGAATGCAAGAGATTTCGATTAGCGAATACTACTACTAGTGAGTGACAGTATCCGAATTATTGCATTAGGGTGCATGAAATTTCGATTAGCGAGTACTACTTCTAGTGAGTGACAGTATCCGAATTATTGCATTCGAATGCATGAAATTTCGATTAGCGAATACTACTACTAGTGAGTGACAGTATCCGAATTATTGCATTCGAATGCATTATTTCGATTAGCGAATACTACTACTAATGGGTGACAGTATCTGAATTATTGCATTCGAATGCATGAAATTTCGATTAGCGAATACTACTACTAGTGAGTGACAGTATCCCAGAACTTGCATTCGAATGCATGAAATTTCGACTAGCGAATACTACTACTAGTGAGTGACAGTATCCGAGAACTTGCATTCGAATGCATGAGATTTCGATTAGCGAATCCTACTACTAGTGAGTGACAGTATCCGAATTATTGCATTCGAATGCAAGAGATTTCGATTAGCGAATACTACTACTAGTGAGTGACAGTATCCGAAATATTGCATTCGAATGCATGTAATTTCGATTAGCAAATACTACTACTAGTGAGTGACAGTATCCCAGAACTTGCATTCTAAATCATGAGATTTCGATTAGCGAATACTACTACTAGTGAGTGACAGTATCCCTGAACTTGCATTCGAATGCATGAAGTTTTGATTAGCGAATACTACTACTAGTGAGTGACAGTATCCGAATTATTGCATTCGAATGCATGAGATTTCGATTAGCGAATACTGCCACTAGTGAGTGACAGTATCCGAATTATTGCATTCGAATGCATGAAATTTCGATTAGCGAATACTACTACTAGTGAGTGACAGTATCCGTATTATTGCATTCGAATGCATTATTTCGATTAGCGAATACTACTACTAATGGGTGACAGTATCCGAATTATTGCATTCGAATGCATGAAATTTCGATTAGCGAATACTACTACTAGTGAGTGACAGTATCCCAGAACTTGCATTCGAATGCATGAAATTTCGACTAGCGAATACTACTACTAGTGAGTGACAGTATCCGAGAACTTGCATTCGAATGCATGAGATTTCGATTAGCGAATCCTACTACTAGTGAGTGACAGTATCCGAATTATTGCATTCGAATGCAAGAAATTTCGATTAGCGAATACTACTACTAGTGAGTGACAGTATCCCACAACTTGCATTCGAATGCACGAAATTTCGATTAGCGAATACTACTACTAGTGAGTGACAGTATCCGAATTATTGCATTCGAATGCATGAAATTTCGATTAGCGAATACTACTACTAGTGAGTGACAGTATCCGAATTATTGCATTCGAATGCAAGAAATTTCGATTAGTGAATACTACTACTAGTGAGTGACAGTATCCGAATTATTGCATTCGAATGCAAGAAATTTCGATTAGCGAATACTACTACTAGTGAGTGACAGTATCCGAGAAATTGCATTCGAATGCATGAGATTTCGATTAGCGAATACTACTACTAGTGAGTGACAGTATCCGAGAACTTGCATTCGAATGCATCAGATTTCGATTAGCGAATACTACTACTAGTGAGTGACAGTATCCGAGAACTTGCATTCGAATGCATGAGATTTCGATTAGCGAATACTACTACTAGTGAGTGACAGTATCCGAGAACTTGCATTCAAATGCATGAGATTTCGATTAGCGAATACTACTACTAGTGAGTGACAGCATCCGAGAACTTGCATTCGAATGCATGAGATTTCGATTAGCGAATACTACTACTAGTGAGTGACAGAATCCGAGAACTTGCATTCGAATGCATGAGATTTCGATTAGCGAATACTACTACTAGTGAGTGACAGTATCCGAGAACTTGCGTTCGAATGCATCAAATTTCAGTTAGCGAATACTACTACTAGTGGGTGACAGTATCCGAATTGTTGCATTCGATTGCATGAGATTTCGATTAGCGAATACTACTACTAGTGAGTGGCAGTATCTGAGAACTTGCTTTCGAATGCAAGAGATTTCGATTAGCGAATACTACTACTAGTGAGTGACAGTATCCGAGAACTTGTATTCGAATGCATGAGATGTCGATTAGCGAATACTACTACCAGTGAGTGACAGTATTCGAGAACTTGCATTCGAATGCATCAAATTTCGGTTAGCGAATACTACTAGTAGTGGGTGACAGTATTCGGATTATTGCATTCGAATGCATGAGATTTCGATTAGCGAATACTACTACTAGTGAGTGATAGTATCCAAGAACTTGCATTCGAATGCATCAAATTTCGATTAGCGAATACTACTACTAGTGGGTGACAGTATCCGAAATATTGCATTCGAATCCATGAAATTTCGATTAGCGAATACTACTACTAGTGAGTGACGGTATCCGAGAACTTGCATTCGAATGCATGAGATTTCGATTAGCGAATACTACAACTAGTGAGTGACAGTATCAGAATTACTGCATTCGAATGCATGAGATTTAGATTAGCGAATACTACTACTAGTGAGTGACAGTATCCAAGAACTTGCATTAGAATGCATCAAATTTCGATTAGCGAATACTACTACTAGTGGGTGACAGTATCCGAATTATTGCATTCGAATGCATGAAAATTCGATTAGCGAATACTACTACTAGTGAGTGACAGTATCCCAGAACTTGCATTCGAATGCATGAAATTTCGACTAGCGAATACTACTACTAGTGATTGACAGTATCCGAGAACTTGTATTCGAGTGCATGAGATTTCAATTAGCGAATTCTACTACTAGTGAGTGACAGTATCCGAATTATTGCATTCGAATGCATGAAATTTCGATTAGCAAATACTACTACTAGTGAGTGACAGTATCCCAGAACTTGCATTCTAAATCATGAGATTTCGATTAGCGAATACTACTACTAGTGAGTGACAGTATCCCTGAACTTGCATTCGAATGCATGAAGTTTTGATTAGCGAATACTACTACTAGTGAGTGACAGTATCCGAATTATTGCATTCGAATGCATGAGATTTCGATTAGCGAATACTGCCACTAGTGAGTGACAGTATCCGAATTATTGCATTCGAATGCATGAAATTTCGATTAGCGAATACTACTACTAGTGAGTGACAGTATCTCAGAACTTGCATTCGAATGCATGAGATTTCGATTAGCGAATACTACTACTAGTGAGTGACACTATCCGAGAACTTGCATTCGAATGCATGAGATTTCGATTAGCGAATACTACTACTAGTGAGTGACAGTATCCGAGAACTTCCATTCGAATGCACGAGATTTCGATTAGCGAATACTACTAATAGTGAGTGACAGTATCCGAATTATTGCATTCGAGTGCATGAGATTTCGATTAGCGAATACTGCTACTAGTGAGTGACAGTATCCGAGAACTTGCATTCGAATGCATGAGATTTCGATTAGCGAATACTACTACTAGTGAGTGACAGTATCCGAGAACTTGCATTCGAATGCATGAGGTTTCGATTAGCGAATACTACTACTAGTGAGTGACAGTATCCGAATTATTGCATTCGAATGCATGAGATCTCGATTAGCGAATACTACTACTAGTGAGTGACAGTATCCGAATTATTGCATTCGAATGCAAGAAATTTCAATTAGCGAATACTACTACTAGTGAGTGACAGTATCCCACAACTTGCATTCGAATGCATGAAATTTCGATTAGCGAATACTACTACTAGTGAGTGACAGTATCCGAATTATTGCATTCGAATGCATGAAATTTCGATTAGCGAATACTACTACTAGTGAGTGACAGTATCCGAATTATTGCATTCGAATGCAAGAAATTTCGATTAGCGAATACTACTACTAGTGAGTGACAGTATCCGAATTATTGCATTCGAATGCAAGAAATTTCGATTAGCGAATACTACTACTAGTGAGTGACAGTATCCGAGAAATTGCATTCGAATGCATGAGATTTCGATTAGCGAATACTACTACTAGTGAGTGACAGTATCCGAGAACTTGCATTCGAATGCATCAGATTTCGATTAGCGAATACTACTACTAGTGAGTGACAGTATCCGAGAACTTGCATTCGAATGCATGAGATTTCGATTAGCGAATACTACTACTAGTGAGTGACAGTATCCGAGAACTTGCATTCGAATGCATGAGATTTCGATTAGCGAATACTACAACTAGTGAGTGACAGTATCCGAATTACTGCATTCGAATGCATGAGATTGAGATTAGCGAATACTACTACTAGTGAGTGATAGTATCCAAGAACTTGCATTCGAATGCATCAAATTTCGATTAGCGAATACTACTACTAGTGGGTGACAGTATCCGAATTATTGCATTCGATTGCATGAGATTTCGATTAGCGAATACTACTACTAGTGAGTGGCAGTATCCGAGAACTTGCTTTCGAATGCAAGAGATTTCGATTAGCGAATACTACTACTAGTGAGTGGCAGTATCCGAGAACTTGCATTCGATTGCAAGAGATTTCGATTAGCGAATACTACTACCAGTGAGTGACAGTATTCGAGAACTTGCATTCGAATGCATCAAATTTCGGTTAGCGAATACTACTAGTAGTGGGTGACAGTATTCGGATTATTGCATTCGAATGCATGAGATTTCGATTAGCGAATACTACTACTAGTGAGTGATAGTATCCAAGAACTTGCATTCGAATGCATCAAATTTCGATTAGCGAATACTACTACTAGTGGGTGACAGTATCCGAATTATTGCATTCGAATCCATGAAATTTCGATTAGCGAATACTACTACTAGTGAGTGACAGTATCCGAGAACTTGCATTCGAATGCATGAGATTTCGATTAGCGAATACTACAACTAGTGAGTGACAGTATCCGAATTACTGCATTCGAATGCATGAGATTTAGATTAGCGAATACTACTACTAGTGAGTGACAGTATCCAAGAACTTGCATTAGAATGCATCAAATTTCGATTAGCGAATACTACTACTAGTGGGTGACAGTATCCGGATTATTGCATTCGAATGCATGAAAATTCGATTAGCGAATACTACTACTAGTGAGTGACAGTATCCCAGAACTTGCATTCGAATGCATGAAATTTCGACTAGCGAATACTACTACTAGTGAGTGACAGTATCCCACAACTTGCATTCGAATGCATGAAATTTCGATTAGCGAATACTACTACTAGTGAGTGACAGTATCCGAATTATTGCATTCGAATGCATGAAATTTCGATTAGCGAATACTACTACTAGTGAGTGGCAGTATCCCAGAACTTGCATTCGAATGCATGAAATTTCGATTAGCGAGTACTACTACTAGTGAGTGACAGCATCCGAGAACTTGCATTCGAATGCATGAGATTTCGATTAGCGAATAGTACTACTAGTGAGTGACAGTATCCGGATGATTGCATTCGAATGCATGAGATCTCGATAAGCGAATACTACTACTAGTGAGTGACAGCATCCGAGAACTTGCATTCGAATGCATGAGATTTCGATTAGCGAATACTACTACTAGTGAGTGACAGTATCCGAGAACTTGAATTCGAATGCATGAGATTTCGATTAGTGAATACTACTACTAGTGAGTGACAGTATCCGAATTATTGCATTCGAATGCAAGAGATTTCGATTAGCGAATACTACTACTTGTGAGTGACAGTATCCGAAAACTTGCATTCGAATGCATGAGATTTCGATTAGCGAATACTACTACTAGTGAGTGACAGTATCCGAATTATTGCATTCGAATGCAAGAGATTTCGATTAGCGAATACTATTACTAGTGAGTGACAGTATCCGAGAACTTGCATTCGAATGCTTGAGATTTCGATTAGCGAATACTACTACTAGTGAGTGACAGTATCCGAGAACTTGCATTCGACTGCATGAGATTTCGATTAGCGAATAGTACTACTACTGAGTGACAGTATCCGAGAACTTGCATTCGAATGCATGAGATTTCGATTAGCGAATACTACTACTTGTGAGTGACAGTATCCGAGAACTTGCATTCGAATGCATGAGATTTCGATTAGCGAATACTACTACTAGTGGGTGACAGAATCCGAATTATTGCATTCGAATGCAAGAGATTTCGATTAGCGAATACTACTACTAGTGAGTGACAGTATCCGAATTATTGCATTCGAATGCATGAAATTTCGATTAGCGAATACTACTACTAGTGAGTGACAGTATCCTAATTATTGCATTCGAATGCATGAGATTTCGATTAGGGAATACTACTACTAGTGAGTGACACTATCCGAATTATTGCATTCGAGTGCATGAAATTTCGATTAGCGAGTACTACTACTAGTGAGTAAAGGTATCCGAATTATTGCATTCGAATGCATGAGATTTCGATTAGCGAATACTACTACTAGTGAGTGACAGTATCCGAATTATTGCATTCGAATGCATGAAATTTCGATTAGCGAATACTACTACTAGTGAGTGACAGTATCCGAATTATTGCATTCGAATGCATCAAATTTCGATTAGCGAATACTACTACTAGTGAGTGACATTATCCGAATTATTGCATTCGAATGCATGAAATTTCGATTAGCGTTTACTACTACTAGTGAGTGACAGTATCCCAGAACTTGCATTCGAATGCATGAAATTTCGATTAGCGAATACTACTACTAGTAAGTGACAGTATCCGAGAACTTGCATTCGAATGCATGAGATTTCGATTAGCGAACACTACTACTAGTGAGTGACAGTATCCGAATTATTGCATTCGAATGCAAGAGATTTCGATTAGCGAATACTACTACTAGTGAGTGACAGTATAAGAATTATTGCATTCGAATGCATGAAATTTCGATTAGCAAATACTACTACTAGTGAGCGACAGTATCCCAGAACTTGCATTCTAATGCATGAAATTTCGATTAGCGATTACTACTACTAGTGAGTGACAGTATCCCAGAACTTGCATTCGAATGCATGAAATTTCGATTAGCGAATACTACTACTAGTGAGTGACAGTATCCGAATTATTGCATTCGAATGCATGAAATTTCGATTAGCGAATACTACTACTAGTGAGTGACAGTATCCGAATTATTGCATCCAAATGCATGAAATTTCGATTAGCGAATACTACTACTAGTAAGTGACAGTATCCGAATTATTGCATTCGAATGCATGAAATTTCGATTAGCGAATACTACTACTAGTGAGTGACAGTATCCCAGAACTTGCATTCGAATGCATGAAATTTCGATTAGCGAATACTACTACTAGTGAGTGACAGTATCCCAGAACTTGCATTCGAATGCATGAAATTTCGATTAGCGAATACTACTACTAGTGAGTGACAGTATCCGAATTATTGCATTCAAATGCATGAAATTTCGATTAGCGAATACTACTACTAGTAAGTGACAGTATCCGCATTATTGCATTCAAATGCATGAAATTTCGATTAGCGAATACTACTACTAGTGAGTGACAGTATCCCAGAACTTGCATTCGAATGCATGAAATTTCGATTAGCGAGTACTACTACTAGTGAGTGACAGTATCCGGGAACTTGCATTCGAATACATGAGATTTCGATTAGCGAATACTACTACTAGTGAGTGACAGTATCCGAGAACTTGCATTCGAATGCATGAGATTTCGATTAGCGAATACCATTACTAGTGAGTGACAGTATCCGAGAACTTGCATTCGAATGCATGAGATTTCGATTAGCGAATACTACTACTAGTGAGTGACAGTATCCGAGAACTTGCATTCGATTGCATGAGATTTCGATTAGCGAATACTACTACTAGTGAGTGACAGTTTCCGAATTATTGCATTCGAATGCAAGAGATTTCGATTAGCGAATACTACTACTAGTGAGTGACAGTATCCGAATTATTGCATTCGAGTGCATGAAATTTCGATTAGCGAGTACTACTTCTAGTGAGTGACAGTATCCGAATTATTGCATTCGAATGCATGAGATTTCGATTAGCGAATACTACTACTAGTGAGTGACAGTATCCGAATTATTGCATTCGAATGCATGAAATTTCGATTAGCGAATACTACTACTAGTGAGTGACAGTATCCGAATTATTGCATTCGAATGCATTATTTCGATTAGCGAATACGACTACTAATGGGTGACAGTATCCGAATTATTGCATTCGAATGCATGAAATTTCGATTAGCGAATACTACTACTAGTGAGTGACAGTATCCCAGAACTTGCATTCGAATGCATGAAATTTCGACTAGCGAATACTACTACTAGTGAGTGACAGTATCCGAGAACTTGCATTCGAATGCATGAGATTTCGATTAGCGAATCCTACTACTAGTGAGTGACAGTATCCCTGAACTTGCATTCGAATGCATGAGATTTCGATTAGCGAATACTACTACTAGTGGGTGACAGAATCCGAATTATTGCATTCGAATGCAAGAGATTTCGATTAGCGAATACTACTACTAGTGAGTGACAGTATCCGAATTATTGCATTCGAATGCATGAAATTTCGATTAGCGAATACTACTACTAGTGAGTGACAGTATCCGAATTATTGCATTCGAATGCATGAAATTTCGATTAGCGAATACTACTACTAGTGGGTGACAGTATCCGAATTATTGCATTCGAGTGCATGAAATTTCGATTAGCGAGTACTACTACTAGTGAGTGACAGTATCCGAATTATTGCATTCGAATGCATGAGATTTCGATTAGCGAATACTACTACTAGTGAGTGACAGTATCCGAATTATTGCATTCGAATGCATGAAATTTCGATAAGCGAATACTACTACTAGTGAGTGACAGTATCCGAATTATTGCATTCGAATGCATTATTTCGATTAGCGAATACTACTACTAGTGGGTGACAGTATCCGAATTATTGCATTCGAATGCATGAAATTTCGATTAGCGAATACTACTACTAGTGAGTGACAGTATCCCAGAACTTGCATTCGAATGCATGAAATTTCGACTAGCGAATACTACTACTAGTGAGTGACAGTATCCGAGAACTTGCATTCGAATGCATGAGATTTCGATTAGCGAATCCTACTACTAGTGAGTGACAGTATCCGAATTATTGCATTCGAATGCAAGAGATTTCGATTAGCGAATACTACTACTAGTGAGTGACAGTATCCGAATTATTGCATTCGAATGCATGAAATTTCGATTAGCAAATACTACTACTAGTGAGTGACAGTATCCCAGAACTTGCATTCTAAATCATGAAATTTCGATTAGCGAATACTACTACTAGTGAGTGACAGTATCCCAGAACTTGCATTTCAAATGCATGAAGCTTCGATTAGCGAATACCACTACTAGTGAGTGACAGTATCCGAATTATTGCATTCGAATGCATGAAATTTCGATTAGCGAATACTACTACTAGTGAGTGACAGTATCCGAATTATTGCATTCGAATGCCTGAAATTTCGATTAGCGAATACTACTACTAGTGAGTGACAGTATCTCAGAACTTGCATTCGAATGCATGAGATTTCGATTAGCGAATACTACTACTAGTGAGTGACAGTATTCGGATTATTGCATTCGAATGCATGAGATTTCGAGTAGCGAATACTACTACTAGTGAGTGACACTATCCGAGAACTTGCATTCGAATGCATGAGATTTCGATTAGCGAATACTACTACTAGTGAGTGACAGTATCCGAGAACTTGAATTCGAATGCACGAGATTTCGATTAGTGAATACTACTACTAGTGAGTGACAGTATCCGAATTATTGCATTCGAATGCAAGAGATTTCGATTAGCGAATACTACTACTAGTGAGTGACAGTATCCGAATTATTGCATTCGAATGCATGAAATTTCGATTAGCAAATACTACTACTAGTGAGTGACAGTATCCCAGAACTTGCATTCTAAATCATGAGATTTCGATTAGCGAATACTACTACTAGTGAGTGACAGTATCCCTGAACTTGCATTCGAATGCATGAAGTTTTGATTAGCGAATACTACTACTAGTGAGTGACAGTATCCGAATTATTGCATTCGAATGCATGAGATTTCGATTAGCGAATACTGCCACTAGTGAGTGACAGTATCCGAATTATTGCATTCGAATGCATGAAATTTCGATTAGCGAATACTACTACTAGTGAGTGACAGTATCTCAGAACTTGCATTCGAATGCATGAGATTTCGATTAGCGAATACTACTACTAGTGAGTGACACTATCCCAGAACTTGCATTCGAATGCATGAGATTTCGATTAGCGAATACTACTACTAGTGAGTGACAGTATCCGAGAACTTGAATTCGAATGCACGAGATTTCGATTAGTGAATACTACTACTAGAGAGTGACAGTATCCGAATTATTGCATTCGAGTGCATGAGATTTCGATTAGCGAATACTGCTACTAGTGAGTGACAGTATCCGAGAACTTGCATTCGAATGCATGAGATTTCGATTAGCGAATACTACTACTAGTGAGTGACAGTATCCGAGAACTTGCATTCGAATGCATGAGATTTCGATTAGCGAATACTACTACTAGTGAGTGACAGTATCCAAATTATTGCATTCGAATGCATGAGATCTCAATTAGCGAATACTACTACTAGTGAGTGACAGTATCCGAATTATTGCATTCGAATGCAAGAAATTTCGATTAGCGAATACTACTACTAGTGAGTGACAGTATCCGAATTATTGCATTCGAATGCAAGAAATTTCGATTAGCGAGTACTACTACTAGTGAGTGATAGTATCCGAGAAATTGCATTCGAATGCATGAGATTTCGATTAGCGAATACTACTACTAGTGAGTGACAGTGTCCCAGAACTTGCATTCGAATGCAAGAGACTTCGATTAGCGAATACTACTACTAGTGAGTGACAGTATCCGAGAACTTGCATTCGAATGCAAGAGATTTCGAGTAGCGAATACTACTACTAGTGAGTGACAGTATCCGAGAACTTGCATTCGAATGCATGAGATTTCGATTAGCGAATACTACTTCTAGTGGGTGACAGTATCCGAGAACCTGCATTCGAATGCAAGAGATTTCGATTACTCAATACTACTACTAGTGAGTGACAGTATCCGAGAACTTGCATTCGAATGCATTATTTCGATTAGCGAATACTACTACTAGTGGGTGACAGTATCCGAATTATTGCATTCGAATGCATGAAATTTCGATTAGCGAATACTACTACTAGTGAGTGACAGTATCCGAATTATTGCATTCGAATGCATGAAATTTCGATTAGCGAATACTACTACTAGTGGGTGACAGTATCCGAATTATTGCATTCGAGTGCATGAAATTTCGATTAGCGAGTACTACTACTAGTGAGTGACAGTATCCGAATTATTGCATTCGAATGCATGAGATTTCGATTAGCGAATACTACTACTAGTGAGTGACAGTATCCGAATTATTGCATTCGAATGCATGAAATTTCGATAAGCGAATACTACTACTAGTGAGTGACAGTATCCGAATTATTGCATTCGAATGCATTATTTCGATTAGCGAATACTACTACTAGTGGGTGACAGTATCCGAATTATTGCATTCGAATGCATGAAATTTCGATTAGCGAATACTACTACTAGTGAGTGACAGTATCCCAGAACTTGCATTCGAATGCATGAAATTTCGACTAGCGAATACTACTACTAGTGAGTGACAGTATCCGAGAACTTGCATTCGAATGCATGAGATTTCGATTAGCGAATCCTACTACTAGTGAGTGACAGTATCCGAATTATTGCATTCGAATGCAAGAGATTTCGATTAGCGAATACTACTACTAGTGAGTGACAGTATCCGAATTATTGCATTCGAATGCATGAAATTTCGATTAGCAAATACTACTACTAGTGAGTGACAGTATCCCAGAACTTGCATTCTAAATCATGAAATTTCGATTAGCGAATACTACTACTAGTGAGTGACAGTATCCCAGAACTTGCATTTCAAATGCATGAAGCTTCGATTAGCGAATACCACTACTAGTGAGTGACAGTATCCGAATTATTGCATTCGAATGCATGAAATTTCGATTAGCAAATACTACTACTAGTGAGTGACAGTATCCCAGAACTTGCATTCTAAATCATGAAATTTCGATTAGCGAATACTACTACTAGTGAGTGACAGTATCCCACAACTTGCATTCGAATGCATGAAATTTCGATTAGCGAATACTACTACTAGTGAGTGACAGTATCCGAATTATTGCATTCGAATGCAAGAAATTTCGATTAGCAAATACTACTACTAGTGAGTGACAGTATCCGAATTATTGCATTCGAATGCATGAAATTTCGATTAGCGAATACTACTACTAGTGAGTGACAGTATCCGAATTATTGCATTCGAATGCAAGAAATTTCGATTAGCGAATACTACTACTAGTGAGTGACAGTATCCGAATTATTGCATTCGAATGCAAGAAATTTCGATTAGCGAATACTACTACTAGTGAGTGACAGTATCCGAGAAATTGCATTCGAATGCATGAGATTTCGATTAGCGAATACTACTACTAGTGAGTGACAGTATCCCAGAACTTGCTTTCGAATGCAAGAGATAGCGATTAGCGAATACTACTACTAGTGAGTGACAGTATCCGAGAACTTGCATTCGAATGCAAGAGATTTCGAGTAGCGAATACTACTACTAGTGAGTGACAGTATCCGAGAGCTTGCATTCGAATGCATGAGATTTCGATTAGCGAATACTACTTCTAGTGGGTGACAGTATCCGAGAACTTGCATTCGAATGCAAGAGATTTCGATTACTCAATACTACTACTAGTGAGTGACAGTATCCGAGAACTTGCATTCGAATGCATGAGATTTCGATTAGCGAATACTACTACTAGTGAGTGACAGTATCCGAGAACTTGCATTGGAATGCAAGAGATTTCCATTAGCGAATACTACTACTAGTGAGTGAGAGTATCCGAGAACTTGCATTCGAATGCAAAAGATTTCGATTAGCGAACACTACTACTAGTGAGTGACAGGATCCGAATTATTGCATTCGAATGCAAGAGATTTCGATTAGCGAATACTACTACTAGTGAGTGACAGTATCCGAGAACTTGCATTCGAATGCAAGAGACTTCGATTAGCGAATACTACTAGTATTGAGTGACAGTATCCGAATTATTGCATTCGAATGCATGAGATTTTGATTAGCGAATACTACTACTAGTGAGTGACAGTATCCGAATTATTGCATTCGAATGCATGAAATTTCGATTAGCGAATACTACTACTAGTGAGTGACAGCATCCGAATTATTGCATTCGAATGCATGAAATTTCGATTAGCGAATACTACTACTAGTGAGTGACAGTATCCCAGAACTTGCATTCGAATGCATGAAATTTCGATTAGCGGGTACTACTACTAGTGAGTGACAGTATCCGAGAACTTGCATTCGAATACATGAGATTTCGATTAGCGAATACTACTACTAGTGAGTGACAGTATCCGAGAACTTGCATTCGAATGCATGAGATTTCGATTAGCGAATACTATTACTAGTGAGCGACAGTATCCGAGAACTTGCATTCGAATGCATGAGATTTCGATTAGCGAATACTACTACTAGTGAGTGACAGTATCCGAGAACTTGCATTCGAATGCATGAGACTTCGATTAGCGAATACTACTACTAGTGAGTGACAGTATCCGAATTATTGCATTCGAATGCATGAAATTTCGATTAGCGAATACTACTACTAGTGAGTGACAGTATCCGAATTATTGCATTCGAATGCAAGAGATTTCGATTAGCGAATACTACTACTAGTGAGTGACAGTATCCGAATTATTGCATTCGAATGCATGAAATTTCGATTAGCGAATACTACTACTAGTGAGTGACAGTATCCGAGAACTTGCATTCGAATGCATGAGATTTCGATTAGCGAATACTACTACTAGTGAGTGACAGTATCCGAATTATTGCATTCGAATGCATGAAATTTCGATTAGCGAATACTACCACTAGTGGGTGACAGTATCCGAATTATTGCATTCGAGTGCATGAAATTTCGATTAGCGAGTACTACTACTAGTGAGTGACAGTATCCGAATTATTGCATTCGAATGCATGAGATTTCGATTAGCGAATACTACTACTAGTGAGTGACAGTATCCGAATTATTGCATTCGAATGCATGAAATTTCGATTAGCGAATACTACTACTAGTGAGTGACAGTATCCGAATTATTGCATTCGAATGCATTATTTCGATTAGCGAATACTACTACTAGTGAGTGACAGTATCCGAATTATTGCATTCGAATGCATGAAATTTCGATTAGCGTATACTACTACTAGTGAGTGACAGTATCCGAATTATTGCATTCGAATGCAAGAGATTTCGATTAGCGAATACTACTACTAGTGAGTGACAGTATCCGAATTATTGCATTCGAATGCATGAAATTTCGATTAGCGTATACTACTACTAGTGAGTGACAGTATCCGAATTATTGCATTCGATGCAAGAGACTTCGATTAGCGAATACTACTACTAGTGGGTGTCAGTATCCGAATTATTGCATTCGAATGCATGAAATTTCGATTAGCGTATACTACTACTAGTGAGTGACAGTATCCGAATTATTGCATTCGAATGCAAGAGATTTCGATTAGCGAATACTACTACTAGTGAGTGACAGTATCCGAGAACTTGCATTCGAATGCTTGAGATTTCGATTAGCGAATACTACTACTAGTGAGTGACAGTATCCGAGAACTTGCATTCGAATGCATGAGATTTCGATTAGCGAATACTACTACTAGTGAGTGACAGTATCCGAGAACTTGCATTCGAATGCATGAGATTTCGATTAGCGAATACTACTACTAGTGGGTGACAGAATCCGAATTATGGCATTCGAATGCAAGAGATTTCGATTAGCGAATACTGCTACTAGTGAGTGACACTATCCGAATTATTGCATTTGAATGCAAGAGATTTCGATTAGCGAATACTACTACTAGTGAGTGACAGTATCCGAGAACTTGCATTCGAATGCTTGAGATTTCGATTAGCGAATACTACTACTAGTGAGTGACAGTATCCGAGAACTTGCATTCGAATGCATGAGATTTCGATTAGCGAATACTACTACTTGTGAGTGACAGTATCCGAGAACTTGCATTCGAATGCATGGGATTTCGATTAGCGAATACTACTACTAGTGGGTGACAGAATCCGAATTATGCCATTCGAATGCAAGAGATTTCGATTAGCGAATACTGCTACTAGTGAGTGACACTATCGAATTATTGCATTCGAATGCATGAAATTTCGATTAGCGAATACTACTACTAGTGAGTGACAGTATCCGAATTATTGCATTCGAATGCATGAGATTTCGATTAGCGAATACTACTACTAGTGAGTGACAGTATCCGAATTATTGCATTCGAATGCATGAAATTTCGATTAGCGAATACTACTACTAGTGAGTGACACTATCCGAATTATTGCATTCGAGTGCATGAAATTTCGATTAGCGAGTACTACTACTAGTAAGTGACAGTATCCGAATTATTGCATTCGAATGCATGAGATTTCGATTAGCGAATACTACTACTAGTGAGTGACAGTATCCGAATTATTGCATTCGAATGCATGAAATTTCGATTAGCGAATACTACTACTAGTGAGTGACAGTATCCGAATAATTGCATTCGAATGCATCAAATTTCGATTAGCGAATACTACTACTAGTGAGTGACAGTATCCGAATTATTGTATTCGAATGCATGAAATTTCGATTAGCGATTACTACTACTAGTGAGTGACAGTATCCCAGAACTTGCATTCGAATGAATGAAATTTCGATTAGCGAATACTACTACTAGTGAGTGACAGTATCCGAGAACTTGCATTCGAATGCATGAGATTTCGTATAGCGAACACTACTACTAGTGAGTGACAGTATCCGAATTATTGCATTCGAATGCAAGAGATTTCGATTAGCGAATACTACTACTAGTGAGTGACAGTATCCGAATTATTGCATTTGAATGCATGAAATTTCGATTAGCAAATACTACTACTAGTGAGTGACAGTATCCCAGAACTTGCATTCTAATGCATGACATTTCGATTAGCGATTACTACTACTAGTGAGTGACAGTATCCCAGAACTTGCATTCGAATGCATGAAATTTTGATTAGCGAATACTACTACTAGTGAGTGACAGTATCCGAATTATTGCATTCGAATGCATGAAATTTCGATTAGCGAATACTACTACTAGTGAGTGACAGTATCCGAATTATTGCATTCGAATGCATGAAATTTCGATTAGCGAATACTACTACTAGTGAGTGACAGTATCCGAATTATTGCATTCGAATGCATGAAATTTCGATTAGCGAATACTACTACTAGTGAGTGACAGTATCCCAGAACTTGCATTCGAAAGCATGAAATTTCGATTAGCGAGTACTACTACTAGTGAGTGACAGTATCCGAGAACTTGCATTCGAATGCATGAGATTTCGATTAGCGAATACTACTACTAGTGAGTGACAGTATCCGAGAACTTGCATTCGAATGCATGAGATTTCGATTAGCGAATACTACTACTAGTGAGTGACAGTATCCGAATTATTGCATTCGAATGCATGAAATTTCGATTAGCGAATACTACTACTAGTGAGTGACAGTATCCGAATTATTGCATTCGAAAGCATTAGATTTCGATTAGCGAATACTACTACTAGTGAGTGACAGTATCCGAATTATTGCATTCGAATGCATGAAATTTCGATTAGCGAATACTACTATTAGTGAGTGACAGTATCCGAGAACTTGCATTCGAATGCATGAGATATCGATTAGCGAATACTACTACTAGTGAGTGACAGTATCCGAATTATTGCATTCGAATGCATGAAATTTCGATTAGCGAATACTACCACTAGTGGGTGACAGTATCCGAATTATTGCATTCGAGTGCATGAAATTTCCATTAGCGAGTACTACTACTAGTGAGTGACAGTATCCGAATTATTGCATTCGAATGCATGAGATTTCGATTAGCGAATACTACTACTAGTGAGTGACAGTATCCGAATTATTGCATTCGAATGCATGAAATTTCGATTAGCGAATACTACTACTAGTGAGTGACAGTATCCGAATTATTGCATTCGAATGCATTATTTCGATTAGCGAATACTACTACTAGTGAGTGATAGTATCCGAATTATTACATTCGAATGCATAAAATTTCGATTAGCGTATACTACTACTAGTGAGTGACAGTATCCCAGAACTTGCATTCGAATGCATGAAATTTCGACTAGCGAATACTACTACTAGTGAGTGACAGTATCCGAGAACTTGCATTCGAATGCATGAGATTTCGATTAGCGAATCCTACTACTAGTGAGTGACAGTATCCCAGAACTTGCATTCGAATGCATGAAATTTCGATTAGCGAATACTACTACTAGTGAGTGACAGTATCCGAATTATTGCATTCGAATGCATGAAATTTCGATAAGCGAATACTGCTACTAGTGAGTGACAGTATCCGAAATATTGCATTCGAATGCATGAAATTTCGATTAGCGAATACTACTACTAGTGAGTGACAGTATCCGAATTATTGCATTCGATTGCATGAAATGTCGATTGGCGAATACTACTACTAGTGAGTGACAGTATCCCAGAACTTGCATTCGAATGCATGAGATTTCGATTAGCGAATACTACTACTAGTGAGTGACAGTATTCGGATTATTGCATTCGAATGCATGAGATTTCGATTAGCGAATACTACTACTAGTGAGTGACACTATCCAAGAACTTGCATTCGAATGCATGAGATTTCGATTAGCGAATACTACTACTAGTGAGTGACAGTATCCGGGAACTTGAATTCGAATGCACGAGATTTCGATTAGTGAATACTACTACTAGTGAGTGACAGTATCCGAATTATTGCATTCGAATGCAAGAGATTTCGATTAGCGAATACTACTACTAGTGAGTGACAGTATCCGAGAACTTCCATTCGAATGCACGAGATTTCGATTAGCGAATACAACTACTAGTGAGTGACAGTTTCCGAATTATTGCATTCGAGTGCATGAGATTTCGATTAGCCAATACTGCTACTAGTGAGTGACAGTATCCGAGAACTTGCATTCGAATGCATGAGATTTCGATTAGCGAATACTATTACTAGTGAGCGACAGTATCCGAGAACTTGCATTCGAATGCATCAGATTTCGATTAGCGAATACTACTACTAGTGAGTGACAGTATCCGAGAACTTGCATTCGAATGCATGAGACTTCGATTAGCGAATACTACTACTAGTGAGTGACAGTATCCGAATTATTGCATTCGAATGCATGAAATTTCGATTAGCGAATACTACTACTAGTGAGTGACAGTATCCGAATTATTGCATTCGAATGCAAGAGATTTCGATTAGCGAATACTACTACTAGTGAGTGACAGTATCCGAATTATTGCATTCGAATGCATGAAATTTCGATTAGCGAATACTACTACTAGTGAGTGACAGTATCCGAGAACTTGCATTCGAATGCATGAGATTTCGATTAGCGAATACTACTACTAGTGAGTGACAGTATCCGAATTATTGCATTCTAATGCATGAAATTTCGATTAGCGATTTATACTACTAGTGAGTGACAGTATCCCAGAACTTGCATTCGAATGCATGAAATTTCGATTAGCGACTACTACTACTAGTGAGTGACAGTATCCGAATTATTGCATTCGAATGCATGAAATTTCGATTAGCGAATACTACTACTAGTGAGTGACAGTATCCGAATTATTGCATTCGAATGCATGAAATTTCGATTAGCGAATACTACTACTAGTGAGTGACAGTATCCGAATTATTGCATTCGAATGCATGAAATTTCGATTAGCGAATACTACTACTAGTGAGTGACAGTATCCCAGAACTTGCATTCGAATGCATGAAATTTCGATTAGCGAGTACTACTACTAGTGAGTGACAGTATCCGAGAACTTGCATTCGAATACATGAGATTTCGATTAGCGAATACTACTACTAGTGAGTGACAGTATCCGAATTATTGCATTCGAATGCATGAAATTTCGATAAGCGAATACTACTACTAGTGAGTGACAGTATCCGAATTATTGCATTCGAATGCATGAAATTTCTCTTAGCGAATACTACTACTAGTGAGTGACAGTATCCGAATTATTGCATTCGATTGCATGAAATGTCGATTGGCGAATACTACTACTAGTGAGTGACAGTATCCCAGAACTTGCATTCGAATGCATGAGATTTCGATTAGCGAATACTACTACTAGTGAGCGACAGTATTCGGATTATTGCATTCGAATGCATGAGATTTCGATTAGCGAATACTACTACTAGTGAGTGACACTATCCAAGAACTTGCATTCGAATGCATGATATTTCGATTAGCGAATACTACTACTAGTGAGTGACAGTATCCGGGAACTTGAATTCGAATGCACGAGATTTCGATTAGTGAATACTACTACTAGTGAGTGACAGTATCCGAATTATTGCATTCGAATGCAAGAGATTTCGATTAGCGAATACTACTACTAGTGAGTGACAGTATCCGAGAACTTCCATTCGAATGCACGAGATTTCGATTAGCGAATACAACTACTAGTGAGTGACAGTATCCGAATTATTGCATTCGAGTGCATGAGATTTCGATTAGCCAATACTGCTACTAGTGAGTGACAGTATCCGAGAACTTGCATTCGAATGCATGAGATTTCGATTAGCGAACACTACTACTAGTGAGTGACAGTATCCGAATTATTGCATTCGAATGCAAGAGATTTCGATTAGCGAATACTACTACTAGTGAGTGACAGTATCCGAATTATTGCATTCGAATGCATGAAATTTCGATTAGCAAATACTACTACTAGTGAGTGACAGTATCCCAGAACTTGCATTCTAATGCATGAAATTTCGATTAGCGATTACTACTACTAGTGAGTGACAGTATCCCAGAACTTGCATTCGAATGCATGAAATTTCGATTAGCGAATACTACTACTAGTGAGTGACAGTATCCGAATTATTGCATTCGAATGCATGAAATTTCGATTAGCGAATACTACTACTAGTGAGTGACAGTATCCGAATTATTGCATTCGAATGCATGAAATTTCGATTAGCGAATACTACTACTAGTGAGTGACAGTATCCGAATTATTGCATTCGAATGCATGAAATTTCGATTAGCGAATACTACTACTAGTGAGTGACAGTATCCCAGAACTTGCAATTTAATGCATGAAATTTCGATTAGCGAGTACTACTACTAGTGAGTGACAGTATCCGAGAACTTGCATTCGAATACATGAGATTTCGTTTAGCGAATACTACTACTAGTGAGTGACAGTATCCGAGAACTTGCATTCGAATGCATGAGATTTAGATTAGCGAATACTATTACTAGTGAGCGACAGTATCCGAGAACTTGCATTCGAATGCATGAGATTTCGATTAGCGAATACTACTACTAGTGAGTGACAGTATCCGAGAACTTGCATTCGAATGCATGAGACTTCGATTAGCGAATAGTACTACTAGTGAGTGACAGTATCCGAATTATTGCATTCGAATGCATGAAATTTCGATTAGCGAATACTACTACTAGTGAGTGACAGTATCCGAATTATTGCATTCGAATGCAAGAGATTTCGATTAGCGAATACTACTACTAGTGAGTGACAGTATCCGAATTATTGCATTCGAATGCATGAAATTTCGATTAGCGAATACTACTACTAGTGAGTGACAGTATCCGAGAACTTGCATTCGAATGCATGAGATTTAGATTAGCGAATACTACTACTAGTGAGTGACAGTATCCGAATTATTGCATTCGAATGCATGAAATTTCGATTAGCGAATACTACCACTAGTGGGTGACAGTATCCGAATTTTTGCATTCGAGTGCATGAAATTTCGATTAGCGAGTACTACTACTAGTGAGTGACAGTATCCGAATTATTGCATTCGAATGCATGATATTTCGATTAGCGAATACTACTACTAGTGAGTGACAGTATCCGAATTATTGCATTCGAATGCATGAAATTTCGATTAGCGAATACTACTACTAGTGAGTGACAGTATCCGAATTATTGCATTCGAATGCATGAAATTTCGATTAGCGAATACTACTACTAGTGAGTGACAGTATCCCAGAACTTGCATTCGAATGCATGAAATTTCGATTAGCGAGTACTACTACTAGTGAGTGACAGTATCCGAGAACTTGCATTCGAATACATGAGATTTCGATTAGCGAATACTACTACTAGTGAGTGACAGTATCCGAATTATTGCATTCGAATGCATGAAATTTCGATAAGCGAATACTACTACTAGTGAGTGACAGTATCCGAATTATTGCATTCGAATGCATGAAATTTCTCTTAGTGAATACTACTACTAGTGAGTGACAGTATCCGAATTATTGCATTCGATTGCATGAAATGTCGATTGGCGAATACTACTACTAGTGAGTGACAGTATCCCAGAACTTGCATTCGAATGCATGAGATTTCGATTAGCGAATACTACTACTAGTGAGCGACAGTATTCGGATTATTGCATTCGAATGCATGAGATTTCGATTAGCGAATACTACTACTAGTGAGTGACACTATCCAAGAACTTGCATTCGAATGCATGAGATTTCGATTAGCAAATACTACTACTAGTGAGTGACAGTATCCGGGAACTTGAATTCGAATGCACGAGATTTCGATTAGTGAATACTACTACTAGTGAGTGACAGTATCCGAATTATTGCATTCGAATGCAAGAGATTTCGATTAGCGAATACTACTACTAGTGAGTGACAGTATCCGAGAACTTCCATTCGAATGCACGAGATTTCGATTAGCGAATACAACTACTAGTGAGTGACAGTATCCGAATTATTGCATTCGAGTGCATGAGATTTCGATTAGCCAATACTGCTACTAGTGAGTGACAGTATCCGAGAACTTGCATTCGAATGCATGAGATTTCGATTAGCGAACACTACTACTAGTGAGTGACAGTATCCGAATTATTGCATTCGAATGCAAGAGATTTCGATTAGCGAATACTACTACTAGTGAGTGACAGTATCCGAATTATTGCATTCGAATGCATGAAATTTCGATTAGCAAATACTACTACTAGTGAGTGACAGTATCCCAGAACTTGCATTCTAATGCATGAAATTTCGATTAGCGATTACTACTACTAGTGAGTGACAGTATCCCAGAACTTGCATTCGAATGCATGAAATTTCGATTAGCGAATACTACTACTAGTGAGTGACAGTATCCGAATTATTGCATTCGAATGCATGAAATTTCGATTAGCGAATACTACTACTAGTGAGTGACAGTATCCGAATTATTGCATTCGAATGCATGAAATTTCGATTAGCGAACACTACTACTAGTGAGTGACAGTATCCCAGAACTTGCAATTTAATGCATGAAATTTCGATTAGCGAGTACTACTACTAGTGAGTGACAGTATCCGAGAACTTGCATTCGAATACATGAGATTTCGTTTAGCGAATACTACTACTAGTGAGTGACAGTATCCGAGAACTTGCATTCGAATGCATGAGATTTAGATTAGCGAATACTATTACTAGTGAGCGACAGTATCCGAGAACTTGCATTCGAATGCATGAGATTTCGATTAGCGAATACTACTACTAGTGAGTGACAGTATCCGAGAACTTGCATTCGAATGCATGAGACTTCGATTAGCGAATAGTACTACTAGTGAGTGACAGTATCCGAATTATTGCATTCGAATGCATGAAATTTCGATTAGCGAATACTACTACTAGTGAGTGATATTATCCGAATTATTGCATTCGAATGCAAGAGATTTCGATTAGCGAATACTACTACTAGTGAGTGACAGTATCCGAATTATTGCATTCGAATGCATGAAATTTCGATTAGCGAATACTACTACTAGTGAGTGACAGTATCCGAGAACTTGCATTCGAATGCATGAGATTTAGATTAGCGAATACTACTACTAGTGAGTGACAGTATCCGAATTATTGCATTCGAATGCATGAAATTTCGATTAGCGAATACTACCACTAGTGGGTGACAGTATCCGAATTTTTGCATTCGAGTGCATGAAATTTCGATTAGCGAGTACTACTACTAGTGAGTGACAGTATCCGAATTATTGCATTCGAATGCATGATATTTCGATTAGCGAATACTACTACTAGTGAGTGACAGTATCCGAATTATTGCATTCGAATGCATTATTTCGATTAGCGAATACTACTACTAGTGGGTGACAGTATCCGAATTATTGCATTCGAATGCATGAAATTTCGATTAGCGTATACTACTACTAGTGAGTGACAGTATCCCAGAACTTGCATTGGAATGCATGAAATTTCGACTAGCGCATACTACTACTAGTGAGTGACAGTATCCGAGAACTTGCATTCGAATGCATGAGATTTCGACTAGCGAATCCTACTACTAGTGAGTGACAGTATCCGAATTATTGCATTCGAATGCAAGAGATTTCGATTAGCGAATACTACTACTAGTGAGTGACAGTATCCGAATTATTGCATTCGAATGCATGAAATTTCGATAAGCGAATACTACTACTAGTGAGTGACAGTATCCGAATTATTGCATTCGAATGCATGAAATTTCGATTAGCGAATACTACTACTAGTGAGTGACAGTATCCGAATTATTGCATTCGAATGCATGAAATGTCGATTGGCGAATACTACTACTAGTGAGTGACAGTATCCCAGAACTTGCATTCGAATGCATGAGATTTCGATTAGCGAATACTACTACTAGTGAGTGACAGTATTCGAATTATTGCATTCGAATGCATGGGATTTCGATTAGCGAATACTACTACTAGTGAGTGACACTATCCGAGAACTTGCATTCGAATGCATGAGATTTCGATTAGCGAATACTACTACTAGTGAGTGACAGTATCCGAGAACTTGAATTCGAATGCACGAGATTTCGATTAGTGAATACTACTACTAGTGAGTGACAGTATCCGAATTATTGCATTCGAATGCAAGAGATTTCGATTAGCGAATACTACTACTAGTGAGTGACAGTATCCGAGAACTTCCATTCGAATGCACGAGATTTCGATTAGCGAATACAACTACTAGTGAGTGACAGTATCCGAATTATTGCATTCGAGTGCATGAGATTTCGATTAGCGAATACTGCTACTAGTGAGTGACAGTATCCGAGAACTTGCATTCGAATGCATGAGATTTCGATTAGCGAATACTACTACTAGTGAGTGACAGTATCCGAGAACTTGCATTCGAATACATGAGATTTCGAGTAGCGAACACTACTACTAGTGAGTGACAGTATCCGAATTATTGCATTCCAATGCAAGAGATTTCGATTAGCGAATACTACTACTAGTGAGTGACAGTATCCGAATTATTGCATTCGAATGCATGAAATTTCGATTAGCAAATACTACTACTAGTGAGTGACAGTATCCCAGAACTTGCATTCGAATGCATGAAATTTCGATTAGCGAATACTACTACTAGTGAGTGACAGTATCCGAATTATTGCATTCGAATGCATGAAATTTCGATTAGCGAATACTACTACTAGTGAGTGACAGTATCCGAATTATTGCATTCGAATGCATGAAATTTCGATTAGCGAATACTACTACTAGTGAGTGACAGTATCCGAATTATTGCATTCGAATGCATGAAATTTCGATTAGCGAATACTACTACTAGTGAGTGACAGTATCCCAGAACTTGCATTCGAATGCATGAAATTTCGATTAGCGAGTACTACTACTAGTGAGTGACAGTATCCGAGAACTTGCATTCGAATACATGAGATTTCGATTAGCGAATACTACTACTAGTGAGTGACAGTATCCGAATTATTGCATTCGAATGCATGAAATTTCGATAAGCGAATACTACTACTAGTGAGTGACAGTATCCGAATTATTGCATTCGAATGCATGAAATTTCTCTTAGCGAATACTACTACTAGTGAGTGACAGTATCCGAATTATTGCATTCGATTGCATGAAATGTCGATTGGCGAATACTACTACTAGTGAGTGACAGTATCCCAGAACTTGCATTCGAATGCATGAGATTTCGATTAGCGAATACTACTACTAGTGAGCGACAGTATTCGGATTATTGCATTCGAATGCATGAGATTTCGATTAGCGAATACTACTACTAGTGAGTGACACTATCCAAGAACTTGCATTCGAATGCATGATATTTCGATTAGCGAATACTACTACTAGTGAGTGACAGTATCCGGGAACTTGAATTCGAATGCACGAGATTTCGATTAGTGAATACTACTACTAGTGAGTGACAGTATCCGAATTATTGCATTCGAATGCAAGAGATTTCGATTAGCGAATACTACTACTAGTGAGTGACAGTATCCGAGAACTTCCATTCGAATGCACGAGATTTCGATTAGCGAATACAACTACTAGTGAGTGACAGTATCCGAATTATTGCATTCGAGTGCATGAGATTTCGATTAGCCAATACTGCTACTAGTGAGTGACAGTATCCGAGAACTTGCATTCGAATGCATGAGATTTCGATTAGCGAACACTACTACTAGTGAGTGACAGTATCCGAATTATTGCATTCGAATGCAAGAGATTTCGATTAGCGAATACTACTACTAGTGAGTGACAGTATCCGAATTATTGCATTCGAATGCATGAAATTTCGATTAGCAAATACTACTACTAGTGAGTGACAGTATCCCAGAACTTGCATTCTAATGCATGAAATTTCGATTAGCGATTACTACTACTAGTGAGTGACAGTATCCCAGAACTTGCATTCGAATGCATGAAATTTCGATTAGCGAATACTACTACTAGTGAGTGACAGTATCCGAATTATTGCATTCGAATGCATGAAATTTCGATTAGCGAATACTACTACTGGTGAGTGACAGTATCCGAATTATTGCATTCGAATGCATGAAATTTCGATTAGCGAATACTACTACTAGTGAGTGACAGTATCCGAATTATTGCATTCGAATGCATGAAATTTCGATTAGCGAATACTACTACTAGTGAGTGACAGTATCCCAGAACTTGCAATTTAATGCATGAAATTTCGATTAGCGAGTACTACTACTAGTGAGTGACAGTATCCGAGAACTTGCATTCGAATACATGAGATTTCGTTTAGCGAATACTACTACTAGTGAGTGACAGTATCCGAGAACTTGCATTCGAATGCATGAGATTTAGATTAGCGAATACTATTACTAGTGAGCGACAGTATCCGAGAACTTGCATTCGAATGCATGAGATTTCGATTAGCGAATACTACTACTAGTGAGTGACAGTATCCGAGAACTTGCATTCGAATGCATGAGACTTCGATTAGCGAATAGTACTACTAGTGAGTGACAGTATCCGAATTATTGCATTCGAATGCATGAAATTTCGATTAGCGAATACTACTACTAGTGAGTGACAGTATCCGAATTATTGCATTCGAATGCAAGAGATTTCGATTAGCGAATACTACTACTAGTGAGTGACAGTATCCGAATTATTGCATTCGAATGCATGAAATTTCGATTAGCGAATACTACTACTAGTGAGTGACAGTATCCGAGAACTTGCATTCGAATGCATGAGATTTAGATTAGCGAATACTACTACTAGTGAGTGACAGTATCCGAATTATTGCATTCGAATGCATGAAATTTCGATTAGCGAATACTACCACTAGTGGGTGACAGTATCCGAATTTTTGCATTCGAGTGCATGAAATTTCGATTAGCGAGTACTACTACTAGTGAGTGACAGTATCCGAATTATTGCATTCGAATGCATGATATTTCGATTAGCGAATACAACTACTAGTGAGTGACAGTATCCGAATTATTGCATTCGAATGCATGAAATTTCGATTAGCGAATACTACTACTAGTGAGTGACAATATCCGAATTATTGCATTCGAATGCATGAAATTTCGATTAGCGAATACTACTACTAGTGAGTGACAGTATCCCAGAACTTGCATTCGAATGCATGAAATTTCGATTAGCGAGTACTACTACTAGTGAGTGACAGTATCCGAGAACTTGCATTCGAATACATGAGATTTCGATTAGCGAATACTACTACTAGTGAGTGACAGTATCCGAATTATTGCATTCGAATGCATGAAATTTCGATAAGCGAATACTACTACTAGTGAGTGACAGTATCCGAATTATTGCATTCGAATGCATGAAATTTCTCTTAGCGAATACTACTACTAGTGAGTGACAGTATCCGAATTATTGCATTCGATTGCATGAAATGTCGATTGGCGAATACTACTACTAGTGAGTGACAGTATCCCAGAACTTGCATTCGAATGCATGAGATTTCGATTAGCGAATACTACTACTAGTGAGCGACAGTATTCGGATTATTGCATTCGAATGCATGAGATTTCGATTAGCGAATACTACTACTAGTGAGTGACACTATCCAAGAACTTGCATTCGAATGCATGAGATTTCGATTAGCGAATACTACTACTAGTGAGTGACAGTATCCGGGAACTTGAATTCGAATGCACGAGATTTCGATTAGTGAATACTACTACTAGTGAGTGACAGTATCCGAATTATTGCATTCGAATGCAAGAGATTTCGATTAGCGAATACTACTACTAGTGAGTGACAGTATCCGAGAACTTCCATTCGAATGCACGAGATTTCGATTAGCGAATACAACTACTAGTGAGTGACAGTATCCGAATTATTGCATTCGAGTGCATGAGATTTCGATTAGCCAATACTGCTACTAGTGAGTGACAGTATCCGAGAACTTGCATTCGAATGCATGAGATTTCGATTAGCGAACACTACTACTAGTGAGTGACAGTATCCGAATTATTGCATTCGAATGCAAGAGATTTCGATTAGCGAATACTACTACTAGTGAGTGACAGTATCCGAATTATTGCATTCGAATGCATGAAATTTCGATTAGCAAATACTACTACTAGTGAGTGACAGTATCCCAGAACTTGCATTCTAATGCATGAAATTTCGATTAGCGATTACTACTACTAGTGAGTGACAGTATCCCAGAACTTGCATTCGAATGCATGAAATTTCGATTAGCGAATACTACTACTAGTGAGTGACAGTATCCGAATTATTGCATTCGAATGCATGAAATTTCGATTAGCGAATACTACTACTAGTGAGTGACAGTATCCGAATTATTGCATTCGAATGCATGAAATTTCGATTAGCGAATACTACTACTAGTGAGTGACAGTATCCCAGAACTTGCAATTTAATGCATGAAATTTCGATTAGCGAGTACTACTACTAGTGAGTGACAGTATCCGAGAACTTGCATTCGAATACATGAGATTTCGTTTAGCGAATACTACTACTAGTGAGTGACAGTATCCGAGAACTTGCATTCGAATGCATGAGATTTAGATTAGCGAATACTATTACTAGTGAGCGACAGTATCCGAGAACTTGCATTCGAATGCATGAGATTTCGATTAGCGAATACTACTACTAGTGAGTGACAGTATCCGAGAACTTGCATTCGAATGCATGAGACTTCGATTAGCGAATAGTACTACTAGTGAGTGACAGTATCCGAATTATTGCATTCGAATGCATGAAATTTCGATTAGCGAATACTACTACTAGTAGTGATAGTATCCGAATTATTGCATTCGAATGCAAGAGACTTCGATTAGCGAATACTACTAGTAGTGAGTGACAGTATCCGAATTATTGCATTCGAATGCATGAGATTTTGATTAGCGAATACTACTACTAGTGAGTGACAGTATCCAAGAACTTGCATTCGAATGCAAGAGATTTCGATCAGCGAATACTACTACTAGTGAGTGACAGTATCCGAGAACTTGCATTCGAATGCATCAGATTTCGATTAGCGAATACTACTACTAGTGAGTGACAGTATCCGAGAACTTGCATTCGAATGCATGAGATTTCGATTAGCGAATACTACTATTAGTGAGTGACAGTATCCGAGAACTTGCATTCAAATGCATGAGATTTCGAATAGCGAATACTACTACTAATGAGTGACAGCATCCGAGAACTTGCATTCGAATACATGAGATTTCGATTAGCGAATACTACTACTAGTGTGTGGCAGTATCCGAATTATTGCATTCGAATGCGAGATTTCGATTAGCGAATACTACTACTAGTGAGTGACAGTATCCGAGAACTTGCTTTCGGATGCAAGAGATTTCGATTAGCGAATATTACTACTAGTGAGTGACAGTATCCGAGAACTTGCATTCGAATGCAAGAGATTTCGATTAGCGAATACTACTACCAGTGAGTGATCGTATCCGAGAACTTGCATTCGAATGCATGAAATTTCGATTAGCGAATACTACTACTAGTGAGTGACAGTATATGAATTATTGCATTCGAATGCAAGAGATTTCGATTAGCGAATACTACTACTAGTGAGTGACAGTATCCGAGAACTTGCATTCGAATGCATGAGATTTCGAGTAGCGAATACTACTACTAGTGAGTGACAGTATCCGAGAACTTGCATTCGAATGCATGAGATTTCGATTAGCGAATACTACTTCTAGTGAGTGACAGTATCCGAGAACTTGCATTCGAATGCAAGAGATTTCGATTACTCAATACTACTACTAGTGAGTGACAGTATCCGAGAACTTGCATTCGAATGCATGAGATTTCGATTAGCGAATACTACTACTAGTGAGTGACAGTATCCCAGAACTTGCATTCGAATGCAAGAGATTTCGATTAGCGAATACTACTACTAGTGAGTGACAGTATCCGAGAACTTCCATTCGAATGCACGAGATTTCGATTATCGAATACAACTACTAGTGAGTGACAGTATCCGAATTATTGCATTCGAGTGCATGAGATTTCGATTAGCGAATACTGCTACTAGTGAGTGACAGTATCCGAGAACTTGCATTCGAATGCATGAGATTTCGATTAGCGAATACTACTACTAGTGAGTGACAGTATCCGAGAACTTGCATTCGAATGCATGAGATTTCGATTAGCGAATACTATTACTAGTGAGTGACAGTATCCGAATTATTGCATTCGAGTGCATGAGATTTCGATTAGCGAATACTGCTACTAGTGAGTGACAGTATCCGAATTATTGCATTCGAATGCATGAAATTTCAATTAGCGTATACTACTACTAGTGAGTGACAGTATCCCAGAACTTGCATTCGAATGCATGAAATTTCGACTAGCGAATACTACTACTAGTGAGTGACAGTATCCGAGAACTTGCATTCGAATGCATGAGATTTCGATTAGCGAATCCTACTACTAGTGAGTGACAGTATCCGAATTATTGCATTCGAATGCATGAAATTTCGATTAGCAAATACTACTACTAGTGAGTGACAGTATCCCAGAACTTGCATTCTAAATCATGAAATTTCGATTAGCGAATACTACTACTAGTGAGTGACAGTATCCCAGAACTTGCATTCTAATGCATGAAATTTCGATTAGCGAATACTACTACTAGTGAGTGACAGTATCCGAATTATTGCATTCGAATACATGAGATTTCGATTAGCGAATACTACTACTAGTGAGTGACAGTATCCGAGAACTTGCATTCGAATGCATGAGATTTCGATTAGCGAATACTATTACTAGTGAGTGACAGTATCCGAATTATTGCATTCGAGTGCATGAGATTTCGATTAGCGAATACTGCTACTAGTGAGTGACAGTATCCGAGAACTTGCATTCGAATGCATGAGATTTCGATTAGCGAATACTACTACTAGTGAGTGACAGTATCCGAGAACTTGCATTCGAATGCATGAGATTTCGATTAGCGAACACTACTACTAGTGAGTGACAGTATCCGAATTATTGCATTCGAATGCAAGAGATTTCGATTAGCGAATACTACTACTAGTGAGTGACAGTATCCGAATTATTGCATTCGAATGCAAGAAATTTCGATTAGCGAATACTACTACTAGTGAGTGACAGTATCCGAGAACTTGCATTCGAATGCATGAGATTTCGATTAGCGAATACTACTACTAGTGAGTGACAGTATCCCAGAACTTGCATTCGAATGCAAGAGATTTCGATTAGCGAATACTACTACTAGTGAGTGACAGTATCCGAGAACTGGCATACGAATGCAAGAGATTTCGAGTAGCGAATACTACTACTAGTGAGTCACAGTATCCGAGAACTTGCATTCGAATGCATGAGATTTCGATTAGCGAATACTACTTCTAGTGAGTGACAGTATCCGAGAGCTTGCATTCGAATGCAAGAGATTTCGATTACTCAATACTACTACTAGTGAGTGACAGTATCCGAGAACTTGCATTCGAATGCATGAGATTTCGATTAGCGAATACTACTACTAGTGAGTGACAGTATCCGAGAACTTGCTTTGGAATGCAAGAGATTTCGATTAGCGAACACTACTACTAGTGAGTGACAGTATCCGAATTATTGCATTCGAATGCAAGAGATTTCGATTAGCGAATACTACTACTAGTGAGTGACAGTATCCGAGAACTTGCATTCGAATGCAAGAGACTTCGATTAGCGAATACTACTATTAGTGAGTGACAGTATCCGAATTATTGCATTCGAATGCATGAGATTTTGATTAGCGAATACTACTACTAGTGAGTGACAGTATCCGAGAACTTGCATTCGAATGCAAGAGATTTCAATTAGCGAATACTACTACTAGTGAGTGACAGTATCCAAGAACTTGCATTCGAATGCAAGGGATTTCGATCAGCGAATACTACTACTAGTGAGTGACAGTATCCGAGAACTTGCATTCGAATGCATCAGATTTCGATTAGCGAATACTACTACTAGTGAGTGACAGTATCCGAGAACTTGCATTCGAATGCATGAGATTTCGATTAGCGAATACTACTACTAGTGAGTGACAGTATCCGAGAACTTGCATTCAAATGCATGAGATTTCGAATAGCGAATAATACTACTAATGAGTGACAGCATCCGAGAACTTGCATTCGAATACATGAGATTTCGATTAGCGAATACTACTACTAGTGAGTGGCAGTATCCGAATTATTGCATTCGAATGCGAGATTTCGATTAGCGAATACTACTACTAGTGAGTGACAGTATCCGAGAACTTGCTTTCGGATGCAAGAGATTTCGATTAGCGAATACTACTACTAGTGAGTGACAGTATCCGCGAACTTGCATTCGAATGCAAGAGATTTCGATTAGCGAATACTACTACAAGTGAGTGATCGTATCCGAGAACTTGCATTCGAATGCATGAAATTTCGATTAGCGAATACTACTACTAGTGAGTGACAGTATATGAATTATTGCATTCGAATGCAAGAGATTTCGATTAGCGAATACTACTACTAGTGAGTGACAGTATCCGAGAACTTGCATTCGAATGCATGAGATTTCGAGTAGCGAATACTACTACTAGTGAGTGACAGTATCCGAGAACTTGCATTCGAATGCATGAGATTTCGATTAGCGAATACTACTTTTAGTGAGTGACAGTATCCGAGAACTTGCATTCGAATGCAAGAGATTTCGATTACTCAATACTACTACTAGTGAGTGACAGTATCCGAGAACTTGCATTCGAATGCATGAGATTTCGATTAGCGAATACTACTACTAGTGAGTGACAGTATCCCAGAACTTGCATTCGAATGCAAGAGATTTCGATTAGCGAATACTACTACTAGTGAGTGACAGTATCCGAGAACTTCCATTCGAATGCACGAGATTTCGATTAGCGAATACAACTACTAGTGAGTGACAGTATCCGAATTATTGCATTCGAGTGCATGAGATTTCGATTAGCGAATACTGCTACTAGTGAGTGACAGTATCCGAGAACTTGCATTCGAATGCATGAGATTTCGATTAGCGAATACTACTACTAGTGAGTGACAGTATCCGAGAACTTGCATTCGAATGCATGAGATTTCGATTAGCGAATACTATTACTAGTGAGTGACAGTATCCGAATTATTGCATTCGAGTGCATGAGATTTCGATTAGCGAATACTGCTACTAGTGAGTGACAGTATCCGAATTATTGCATTCGAATGCATGAAATTTCAATTAGCGTATACTACTACTAGTGAGTGACAGTATCCCAGAACTTGCATTCGAATGCATGAAATTTCGACTAGCGAATACTACTACTAGTGAGTGACAGTATCCGAGAACTTGCATTCGAATGCATGAGATTTCGATTAGCGAATCCTACTACTAGTGAGTGACAGTATCCGAATTATTGCATTCGAATGCATGAAATTTCGATTAGCAAATACTACTACTAGTGAGTGACAGTATCCCAGAACTTGCACTCTAAATCATGAAATTTCGATTAGCGAATACTACTACTAGTGAGTGACAGTATCCCAGAACTTGCATTCTAATGCATGAAATTTCGATTAGCGAATACTACTACTAGTGAGTGACAGTATCCGAATTATTGCATTCGAATACATGAGATTTCGATTAGCGAATACTACTACTAGTGAGTGACAGTATCCGAGAACTTGCATTCGAATGCATGAGATTTCGATTAGCGAATACTATTACTAGTGAGTGACAGTATCCGAATTATTGCATTCGAGTGCATGAGATTTCGATTAGCGAATACTGCTACTAGTGAGTGACAGTATCCGAGAACTTGCATTCGAATGCATGAGATTTCGATTAGCGAACACTACTACTAGTGAGTGACAGTATCCGAATTATTGCATTCGAATGCAAGAGATTTCGATTAGCGAATACTACTACTAGTGAGTGACAGTATCCGAATTATTGCATTCGAATGCAAGAAATTTCGATTAGCGAATACTACTACTAGTGAGTGACAGTATCCGAGAACTTGCATTCGAATGCATGAGATTTCGATTAGCGAATACTACTACTAGTGAGTGACAGTATCCCAGAACTTGCATTCGAATGCAAGAGATTTCGATTAGCGAATACTACTACTAGTGAGTGACAGTATCCGAGAACTGGCATACGAATGCAAGAGATTTCGAGTAGCGAATACTACTACTAGTGAGTCACAGTATCCGAGAACTTGCATTCGAATGCATGAGATTTCGATTAGCGAATACTACTTCTAGTGAGTGACAGTATCCGAGAGCTTGCATTCGAATGCAAGAGATTTCGATTACTCAATACTACTACTAGTGAGTGACAGTATCCGAGAACTTGCATTCGAATGCATGAGATTTCGATTAGCGAATACTACTACTAGTGAGTGACAGTATCCGAGAACTTGCTTTGGAATGCAAGAGATTTCGATTAGCGAACACTACTACTAGTGAGTGACAGTATCCGAATTATTGCATTCGAATGCAAGAGATTTCGATTAGCGAATACTACTACTAGTGAGTGACAGTATCCGAGAACTTGCATTCGAATGCAAGAGACTTCGATTAGCGAATACTACTATTAGTGAGTGACAGTATCCGAATTATTGCATTCGAATGCATGAGATTTTGATTAGCGAATACTACTACTAGTGAGTGACAGTATCCGAGAACTTGCATTCGAATGCAAGAGATTTCGATTAGCGAATACTACTACTAGTGAGTGACAGTATCCAAGAACTTGCATTCGAATGCAAGGGATTTCGATCAGCGAATACTACTACTAGTGAGTGACAGTATCCGAGAACTTGCATTCGAATGCATCAGATTTCGATTAGCGAATACTACTACTAGTGAGTGACAGTATCCGAGAACTTGCATTCGAATGCATGAGATTTCGATTAGCGAATACTACTACTAGTGAGTGACAGTATCCGAGAACTTGCATTCAAATGCATGAGATTTCGAATAGCGAATAATACTACTAATGAGTGACAGCATCCGAGAACTTGCATTCGAATACATGAGATTTCGATTAGCGAATACTACTACTAGTGAGTGGCAGTATCCGAATTATTGCATTCGAATGCGAGATTTCGATTAGCGAATACTACTACTAGTGAGTGACAGTATCCGAGAACTTGCTTTCGGATGCAAGAGATTTCGATTAGCGAATACTACTACTAGTGAGTGACAGTATCCGCGAACTTGCATTCGAATGCAAGAGATTTCGATTAGCGAATACTACTACAAGTGAGTGATCGTATCCGAGAACTTGCATTCGAATGCATGAAATTTCGATTAGCGAATACTACTACTAGTGAGTGACAGTATATGAATTATTGCATTCGAATGCAAGAGATTTCGATTAGCGAATACTACTACTAGTGAGTGACAGTATCCGAGAACTTGCAGTCGAATGCATGAGATTTCGAGTAGCGAATACTACTACTAGTGAGTGACAGTATCCGAGAACTTGCATTCGAATGCATGAGATTTCGATTAGCGAATACTACTTTTAGTGAGTGACAGTATCCGAGAACTTGCATTCGAATGCAAGAGATTTCGATTACTCAATACTACTACTAGTGAGTGACAGTATCCGAGAACTTGCATTCGAATGCATGAGATTTCGATTAGCGAATACTACTACTAGTGAGTGACAGTATCCCAGAACTTGCATTCGAATGCAAGAGATTTCGATTAGCGAATACTACTACTAGTGAGTGACAGTATCCGAGAACTTCCATTCGAATGCACGAGATTTCGATTAGCGAATACAACTACTAGTGAGTGACAGTATCCGAATTATTGCATTCGAGTGCATGAGATTTCGATTAGCGAATACTGCTACTAGTGAGTGACAGTATCCGAGAACTTGCATTCGAATGCATGAGATTTCGATTAGCGAATACTATTACTAGTGAGTGACAGTATCCGAATTATTGCATTCGAGTGCATGAGATTTCGATTAGCGAATACTGCTACTAGTGAGTGACAGTATCCGAATTATTGCATTCGAATGCATGAAATTTCAATTAGCGTATACTACTACTAGTGAGTGACAGTATCCCAGAACTTGCATTCGAATGCATGAAATTTCGACTAGCGAATACTACTACTAGTGAGTGACAGTATCCGAGAACTTGCATTCGAATGCATGAGATTTCGATTAGCGAATCCTACTACTAGTGAGTGACAGCATCCGAATTATTGCATTCGAATGCATGAAATTTCGATTAGCAAATACTACTACTAGTGAGTGACAGTATCCCAGAACTTGCATTCTAAATCATGAAATTTCGATTAGCGAATACTACTACTAGTGAGTGACAGTATCCCAGAACTTGCATTCTAATGCATGAAATTTCGATTAGCGAATACTACTACTAGTGAGTGACAGTATCCGAATTATTGCATTCGAATACATGAGATTTCGATTAGCGAATACTACTACTAGTGAGTGACAGTATCCGAGAACTTGCATTCGAATGCATGAGATTTCGATTAGCGAATACTATTACTAGTGAGTGACAGTATCCGAATTATTGCATTCGAGTGCATGAGATTTCGATTAGCGAATACTGCTACTAGTGAGTGACAGTATCCGAGAACTTGCTTTGGAATGCAAGAGATTTCGATTAGCGAACACTACTACTAGTGAGTGACAGTATCCGAATTATTGCATTCGAATGCAAGAGATTTCGATTAGCGAATACTACTACTAGTGAGTGAAAGTATCCGAGAACTTGCATTCGAATGCAAGAGACTTCGATTAGCGAATACTACTATTAGTGAGTGACAGTATCCGAATTATTGCATTCGAATGCATGAGATTTTGATTAGCGAATACTACTACTAGTGAGTGACAGTATCCGAGAACTTGCATTCGAATGCAAGAGATTTCGATCAGCGAATACTACTACTAGTGAGTGACAGTATCCGAGAACTTGCATTCGAATGCATCAGATTTCGATTAGCGAATACTACTACTAGTGAGTGACAGTATCCGAGAACTTGCATTCGAATGCATGAGATTTCGATTAGCGAATACTACTACTAGTGAGTGACAGTATCCGAGAACTTGCATTCAAATGCATGAGATTTCGAATAGCGAATAATACTACTAATGAGTGACAGCATCCGAGAACTTGCATTCGAATACATGAGATTTCGATTAGCGAATACTACTACTAGTGAGTGGCAGTATCCGAATTATTGCATTCGAATGCGAGATTTCGATTAGCGAATACTACTACTAGTGAGTGACAGTATCCGAGAACTTGCTTTCGGATGCAAGAGATTTCGATTAGCGAATACTACTACTAGTGAGTGACAGTATCCGCGAACTTGCATTCGAATGCAAGAGATTTCGATTAGCGAATACTACTACAAGTGAGTGATCGTATCCGAGAACTTGCATTCGAATGCATGAAATTTCGATTAGCGAATACTACTACTAGTGAGTGACAGTATATGAATTATTGCATTCGAATGCAAGAGATTTCGATTAGCGAATACTACTACTAGTGAGTGACAGTATCCGAGAACTTGCATTCGAATGCATGAGATTTCGAGTAGCGAATACTACTACTAGTGAGTGACAGTATCCGAGAACTTGCATTCGAATGCATGAGATTTCGATTAGCGAATACTACTTTTAGTGAGTGACAGTATCCGAGAACTTGCATTCGAATGCAAGAGATTTCGATTACTCAATACTACTACTAGTGAGTGACAGTATCCGAGAACTTGCATTCGAATGCATGAGATTTCGATTAGCGAATACTACTACTAGTGAGTGACAGTATCCCAGAACTTGCATTCGAATGCAAGAGATTTCGATTAGCGAATACTACTACTAGTGAGTGACAGTATCCGAGAACTTCCATTCGAATGCACGAGATTTCGATTAGCGAATACAACTACTAGTGAGTGACAGTATCCGAATTATTGCATTCGAGTGCATGAGATTTCGATTAGCGAATACTGCTACTAGTGAGTGACAGTATCCGAGAACTTGCATTCGAATGCATGAGATTTCGATTAGCGAATACTACTACTAGTGAGTGACAGTATCCGAGAACTTGCATTCGAATGCATGAGATTTCGATTAGCGAATACTATTACTAGTGAGTGACAGTATCCGAATTATTGCATTCGAGTGCATGAGATTTCGATTAGCGAATACTGCTACTAGTGAGTGACAGTATCCGAATTATTGCATTCGAATGCATGAAATTTCAATTAGCGTATACTACTACTAGTGAGTGACAGTATCCCAGAACTTGCATTCGAATGCATGAAATTTCGACTAGCGAATACTACTACTAGTGAGTGACAGTATCCGAGAACTTGCATTCGAATGCATGAGATTTCGATTAGCGAATCCTACTACTAGTGAGTGACAGTATCCGAATTATTGCATTCGAATGCATGAAATTTCGATTAGCAAATACTACTACTAGTGAGTGACAGTATCCCAGAACTTGCATTCTAAATCATGAAATTTCGATTAGCGAATACTACTACTAGTGAGTGACAGTATCCCAGAACTTGCATTCTAATGCATGAAATTTCGATTAGCGAATACTACTACTAGTGAGTGACAGTATCCGAATTATTGCATTCGAATACATGAGATTTCGATTAGCGAATACTACTACTAGTGAGTGACAGTATCCGAGAACTTGCATTCGAATGCATGAGATTTCGATTAGCGAATACTATTACTAGTGAGTGACAGTATCCGAATTATTGCATTCGAGTGCATGAGATTTCGATTAGCGAATACTGCTACTAGTGAGTGACAGTATCCGAGAACTTGCATTCGAATGCATGAGATTTCGATTAGCGAATACTACTACTAGTGAGTGACAGTATCCGAGAACTTGCATTCGAATGCATGAGATTTCGATTAGCGAACACTACTACTAGTGAGTGACAGTATCCGAATTATTGCATTCGAATGCAAGAGATTTCGATTAGCGAATACTACTACTAGTGAGTGACAGTATCCGAATTATTGCATTCGAATGCAAGAAATTTCGATTAGCGAATACTACTACTAGTGAGTGACAGTATCCGAGAACTTGCATTCGAATGCATGAGATTTCGATTAGCGAATACTACTACTAGTGAGTGACAGTATCCCAGAACTTGCATTCGAATGCAAGCGATTTCGATTAGCGAATACTACTACTAGTGAGTGACAGTATCCGAGAACTGGCATACGAATGCAAGAGATTTCGAGTAGCGAATACTACTACTAGTGAGTCACAGTATCCGAGAACTTGCATTCGAATGCATGAGATTTCGATTAGCGAATACTACTTCTAGTGAGTGACAGTATCCGAGAGCTTGCATTCGAATGCAAGAGATTTCGATTACTCAATACTACTACTAGTGAGTGACAGTATCCGAGAACTTGCATTCGAATGCATGAGATTTCGATTAGCGAATACTACTACTAGTGAGTGACAGTATCCGAGAACTTGCTTTGGAATGCAAGAGATTTCGATTAGCGAACACTACTACTAGTGAGTGACAGTATCCGAATTATTGCATTCGAATGCAAGAGATTTCGATTAGCGAATACTACTACTAGTGAGTGACAGTATCCGAGAACTTGCATTCGAATGCAAGAGACTTCGATTAGCGAATACTACTATTAGTGAGTGACAGTATCCGAATTATTGCATTCGAATGCATGAGATTTTGATTAGCGAATACTACTACTAGTGAGTGACAGTATCCGAGAACTTGCATTCGAATGCAAGAGATTTCGATTAGCGAATACTACTACTAGTGAGTGACAGTATCCAAGAACTTGCATTCGAATGCAAGGGATTTCGATCAGCGAATACTACTACTAGTGAGTGACAGTATCCGAGAACTTGCATTCGAATGCATCAGATTTCGATTAGCGAATACTACTACTAGTGAGTGACAGTATCCGAGAACTTGCATTCGAATGCATGAGATTTCGATTAGCGAATACTACTACTAGTGAGTGACAGTATCCGAGAACTTGCATTCAAATGCATGAGATTTCGAATAGCGAATAATACTACTAATGAGTGACAGCATCCGAGAACTTGCATTCGAATACATGAGATTTCGATTAGCGAATACTACTACTAGTGAGTGGCAGTATCCGAATTATTGCATTCGAATGCGAGATTTCGATTAGCGAATACTACTACTAGTGAGTGACAGTATCCGAGAACTTGCTTTCGGATGCAAGAGATTTCGATTAGCGAATACTACTACTAGTGAGTGACAGTATCCGCGAACTTGCATTCGAATGCAAGAGATTTCGATTAGCGAATACTACTACAAGTGAGTGATCGTATCCGAGAACTTGCATTCGAATGCATGAAATTTCGATTAGCGAATACTACTACTAGTGAGTGACAGTATATGAATTATTGCATTCGAATGCAAGAGATTTCGATTAGCGAATACTACTACTAGTGAGTGACAGTATCCGAGAACTTGCATTCGAATGCATGAGATTTCGATTAGCGAATCCTACTACTAGTGAGTGACAGTATCCGAATTATTGTATTCGAATGCATGAAATTTCGATTAGCAAATACTACTACTAGTGAGTGACAGTATCCCAGAACTTGCATTCTAAATCATGAAATTTCGATTAGCGAATACTACTACTAGTGAGTGACAGTATCCCAGAACTTGCATTCTAATGCATGAAATTTCGATTAGCGAATACTACTACTAGTGAGTGACAGTATCCGAATTATTGCATTCGAATACATGAGATTTCGATTAGCGAATACTACTACTAGTGAGTGACAGTATCCGAGAACTTGCATTCGAATGCATGAGATTTCGATTAGCGAATACTATTACTAGTGAGTGACAGTATCCGAATTATTGCATTCGAGTGCATGAGATTTCGATTAGCGAATACTGCTACTAGTGAGTGACAGTATCCGAGAACTTGCATTCGAATGCATGAGATTTCGATTAGCGAATACTACTACTAGTGAGTGACAGTATCCGAGAACTTGCATTCGAATGCATGAGATTTCGATTAGCGAACACTACTACTAGTGAGTGACAGTATCCGAATTATTGCATTCGAATGCAAGAGATTTCGATTAGCGAATACTACTACTAGTGAGTGACAGTATCCGAATTATTGCATTCGAATGCAAGAAATTTCGATTAGCGAATACTACTACTAGTGAGTGACAGTATCCGAGAACTTGCATTCGAATGCATGAGATTTCGATTAGCGAATACTACTACTAGTGAGTGACAGTATCCCAGAACTTGCATTCGAATGCAAGAGATTTCGATTAGCGAATACTACTACTAGTGAGTGACAGTATCCGAGAACTGGCATACGAATGCAAGAGATTTCGAGTAGCGAATACTACTACTAGTGAGTCACAGTATCCGAGAACTTGCATTCGAATGCATGAGATTTCGATTAGCGAATACTACTTCTAGTGAGTGACAGTATCCGAGAGCTTGCATTCGAATGCAAGAGATTTCGATTACTCAATACTACTACTAGTGAGTGACAGTATCCGAGAACTTGCATTCGAATGCATGAGATTTCGATTAGCGAATACTACTACTAGTGAGTGACAGTATCCGAGAACTTGCTTTGGAATGCAAGAGATTTCGATTAGCGAACACTACTACTAGTGAGTGACAGTATCCGAATTATTGCATTCGAATGCAAGAGATTTCGATTAGCGAATACTACTACTAGTGAGTGACAGTATCCGAGAACTTGCATTCGAATGCAAGAGACTTCGATTAGCGAATACTACTATTAGTGAGTGACAGTATCCGAATTATTGCATTCGAATGCATGAGATTTTGATTAGCGAATACTACTACTAGTGAGTGACAGTATCCGAGAACTTGCATTCGAATGCAAGAGATTTCGATTAGCGAATACTACTACTAGTGAGTGACAGTATCCAAGAACTTGCATTCGAATGCAAGGGATTTCGATCAGCGAATACTACTACTAGTGAGTGACAGTATCCGAGAACTTGCATTCGAATGCATCAGATTTCGATTAGCGAATACTACTACTAGTGAGTGACAGTATCCGAGAACTTGCATTCGAATGCATGAGATTTCGATTAGCGAATACTACTACTAGTGAGTGACAGTATCCGAGAACTTGCATTCAAATGCATGAGATTTCGAATAGCGAATAATACTACTAATGAGTGACAGCATCCGAGAACTTGCATTCGAATACATGAGATTTCGATTAGCGAATACTACTACTAGTGAGTGGCAGTATCCGAATTATTGCATTCGAATGCGAGATTTCGATTAGCGAATACTACTACTAGTGAGTGACAGTATCCGAGAACTTGCTTTCGGATGCAAGAGATTTCGATTAGCGAATACTACTACTAGTGAGTGACAGTATCCGCGAACTTGCATTCGAATGCAAGAGATTTCGATTAGCGAATACTACTACAAGTGAGTGATCGTATCCGAGAACTTGCATTCGAATGCATGAAATTTCGATTAGCGAATACTACTACTAGTGAGTGACAGTATATGAATTATTGCATTCGAATGCAAGAGATTTCGATTAGCGAATACTACTACTAGTGAGTGACAGTATCCGAGAACTTGCATTCGAATGCATGAGATTTCGAGTAGCGAATACTACTACTAGTGAGTGACAGTATCCGAGAACTTGCATTCGAATGCATGAGATTTCGATTAGCGAATACTACTTTTAGTGAGTGACAGTATCCGAGAACTTGCATTCGAATGCAAGAGATTTCGATTACTCAATACTACTACTAGTGAGTGACAGTATCCGAGAACTTGCATTCGAATGCATGAGATTTCGATTAGCGAATACTACTACTAGTGAGTGACAGTATCCCAGAACTTGCATTCGAATGCAAGAGATTTCGATTAGCGAATACTACTACTAGTGAGTGACAGTATCCGAGAACTTCCATTCGAATGCACGAGATTTCGATTAGCGAATACAACTACTAGTGAGTGACAGTATCCGAATTATTGCATTCGAGTGCATGAGATTTCGATTAGCGAATACTGCTACTAGTGAGTGACAGTATCCGAGAACTTGCATTCGAATGCATGAGATTTCGATTAGCGAATACTATTACTAGTGAGTGACAGTATCCGAATTATTGCATTCGAGTGCATGAGATTTCGATTAGCGAATACTGCTACTAGTGAGTGACAGTATCCGAATTATTGCATTCGAATGCATGAAATTTCAATTAGCGTATACTACTACTAGTGAGTGACAGTATCCCAGAACTTGCATTCGAATGCATGAAATTTCGACTAGCGAATACTACTACTAGTGAGTGACAGTATCCGAGAACTTGCATTCGAATGCATGAGATTTCGATTAGCGAATCCTACTACTAGTGAGTGACAGCATCCGAATTATTGCATTCGAATGCATGAAATTTCGATTAGCAAATACTACTACTAGTGAGTGACAGTATCCCAGAACTTGCATTCTAAATCATGAAATTTCGATTAGCGAATACTACTACTAGTGAGTGACAGTATCCCAGAACTTGCATTCTAATGCATGAAATTTCGATTAGCGAATACTACTACTAGTGAGTGACAGTATCCGAATTATTGCATTCGAATACATGAGATTTCGATTAGCGAATACTACTACTAGTGAGTGACAGTATCCGAGAACTTGCATTCGAATGCATGAGATTTCGATTAGCGAATACTATTACTAGTGAGTGACAGTATCCGAATTATTGCATTCGAGTGCATGAGATTTCGATTAGCGAATACTGCTACTAGTGAGTGACAGTATCCGAGAACTTGCTTTGGAATGCAAGAGATTTCGATTAGCGAACACTACTACTAGTGAGTGACAGTATCCGAATTATTGCATTCGAATGCAAGAGATTTCGATTAGCGAATACTACTACTAGTGAGTGACAGTATCCGAGAACTTGCATTCGAATGCAAGAGACTTCGATTAGCGAATACTACTATTAGTGAGTGACAGTATCCGAATTATTGCATTCGAATGCATGAGATTTTGATTAGCGAATACTACTACTAGTGAGTGACAGTATCCGAGAACTTGCATTCGAATGCAAGAGATTTCGATTAGCGAATACTACTACTAGTGAGTGACAGTATCCAAGAACTTGCATTCGAATGCAAGGGATTTCGATCAGCGAATACTACTACTAGTGAGTGACAGTATCCGAGAACTTGCATTCGAATGCATCAGATTTCGATTAGCGAATACTACTACTAGTGAGTGACAGTATCCGAGAACTTGCATTCGAATGCATGAGATTTCGATTAGCGAATACTACTACTAGTGAGTGACAGTATCCGAGAACTTGCATTCAAATGCATGAGATTTCGAATAGCGGATAATACTACTAATGAGTGACAGCATCCGAGAACTTGCATTCGAATACATGAGATTTCGATTAGCGAATACTACTACTAGTGAGTGGCAGTATATGAATTATTGCATTCGAATGCGAGATTTCGATTAGCGAATACTACTACTAGTGAGTGACAGTATCCGAGAACTTGCTTTCGGATGCAAGAGATTTCGATTAGCGAATACTACTACTAGTGAGTGACAGTATCCGCGAACTTGCATTCGAATGCAAGAGATTTCGATTAGCGAATACTACTACAAGTGAGTGATCGTATCCGAGAACTTGCATTCGAATGCATGAAATTTCGATTAGCGAATACTACTACTAGTGAGTGACAGTATATGAATTATTGCATTCGAATGCAAGAGATTTCGATTAGCGAATACTACTACTAGTGAGTGACAGTATCCGAGAACTTGCATTCGAATGCATGAGATTTCGAGTAGCGAATACTACTACTAGTGAGTGACAGTATCCGAGAACTTGCATTCGAATGCATGAGATTTCGATTAGCGAATACTACTTTTAGTGAGTGACAGTATCCGAGAACTTGCATTCGAATGCAAGAGATTTCGATTACTCAATACTACTACTAGTGAGTGACAGTATCCGAGAACTTGCATTCGAATGCATGAGATTTCGATTAGCGAATACTACTACTAGTGAGTGACAGTATCCCAGAACTTGCATTCGAATGCAAGAGATTTCGATTAGCGAATACTACTACTAGTGAGTGACAGTATCCGAGAACTTCCATTCGAATGCACGAGATTTCGATTAGCGAATACAACTACTAGTGAGTGACAGTATCCGAATTATTGCATTCGAGTGCATGAGATTTCGATTAGCGAATACTGCTACTAGTGAGTGACAGTATCCGAGAACTTGCATTCGAATGCATGAGATTTCGATTAGCGAATACTACTACTAGTGAGTGACAGTATCCGAGAACTTGCATTCGAATGCATGAGATTTCGATTAGCGAATACTATTACTAGTGAGTGACAGTATACGAATTATTGCATTCGAGTGCATGAGATTTCGATTAGCGAATACTGCTACTAGTGAGTGACAGTATCCGAATTATTGCATTCGAATGCATGAAATTTCAATTAGCGTATACTACTACTAGTGAGTGACAGTATCCCAGAACTTGCATTCGAATGCATGAAATTTCGACTAGCGAATACTACTACTAGTGAGTGACAGTATCCGAGAACTTGCATTCGAATGCATGAGATTTCGATTAGCGAATCCTACTACTAGTGAGTGACAGTATCCGAATTATTGCATTCGAATGCATGAAATTTCGATTAGCAAATACTACTACTAGTGAGTGACAGTATCCCAGAACTTGCATTCTAAATCATGAAATTTCGATTAGCGAATACTACTACTAGTGAGTGACAGTATCCCAGAACTTGCATTCTAATGCATGAAATTTCGATTAGCGAATACTACTACTAGTGAGTGACAGTATCCGAATTATTGCATTCGAATACATGAGATTTCGATTAGCGAATACTACTACTAGTGAGTGACAGTATCCGAGAACTTGCATTCGAATGCATGAGATTTCGATTAGCGAATACTATTACTAGTGAGTGACAGTATCCGAATTATTGCATTCGAGTGCATGAGATTTCGATTAGCGAATACTGCTACTAGTGAGTGACAGTATCCGAGAACTTGCATTCGAATGCATGAGATTTCGATTAGCGAATACTACTACTAGTGAGTGACAGTATCCGAGAACTTGCATTCGAATGCATGAGATTTCGATTAGCGAACACTACTACTAGTGAGTGACAGTATCCGAATTATTGCATTCGAATGCAAGAGATTTCGATTAGCGAATACTACTACTAGTGAGTGACAGTATCCGAATTATTGCATTCGAATGCAAGAAATTTCGATTAGCGAATACTACTACTAGTGAGTGACAGTATCCGAGAACTTGCATTCGAATGCATGAGATTTCGATTAGCGAATACTACTACTAGTGAGTGACAGTATCCCAGAACTTGCATTCGAATGCAAGAGATTTCGATTAGCGAATACTACTACTAGTGAGTGACAGTATCCGAGAACTGGCATACGAATGCAAGAGATTTCGAGTAGCGAATACTACTACTAGTGAGTCACAGTATCCGAGAACTTGCATTCGAATGCATGAGATTTCGATTAGCGAATACTACTTCTAGTGAGTGACAGTATCCGAGAGCTTGCATTCGAATGCAAGAGATTTCGATTACTCAATACTACTACTAGTGAGTGACAGTATCCGAGAACTTGCATTCGAATGCATGAGATTTCGATTAGCGAATACTACTACTAGTGAGTGACAGTATCCGAGAACTTGCTTTGGAATGCAAGAGATTTCGATTAGCGAACACTACTACTAGTGAGTGACAGTATCCGAATTATTGCATTCGAATGCAAGAGATTTCGATTAGCGAATACTACTACTAGTGAGTGACAGTATCCGAGAACTTGCATTCGAATGCAAGAGACTTCGATTAGCGAATACTACTATTAGTGAGTGACAGTATCCGAATTATTGCATTCGAATGCATGAGATTTTGATTAGCGAATACTACTACTAGTGAGTGACAGTATCCGAGAACTTGCATTCGAATGCAAGAGATTTCGATTAGCGAATACTACTACTAGTGAGTGACAGTATCCAAGAACTTGCATTCGAATGCAAGGGATTTCGATCAGCGAATACTACTACTAGTGAGTGACAGTATCCGAGAACTTGCATTCGAATGCATCAGATTTCGATTAGCGAATACTACTACTAGTGAGTGACAGTATCCGAGAACTTGCATTCGAATGCATGAGATTTCGATTAGCGAATACTACTACTAGTGAGTGACAGTATCCGAGAACTTGCATTCAAATGCATGAGATTTCGAATAGCGAATAATACTACTAATGAGTGACAGCATCCGAGAACTTGCATTCGAATACATGAGATTTCGATTAGCGAATACTACTACTAGTGAGTGGCAGTATCCGAATTATTGCATTCGAATGCGAGATTTCGATTAGCGAATACTACTACTAGTGAGTGACAGTATCCGAGAACTTGCTTTCGGATGCAAGAGATTTCGATTAGCGAATACTACTACTAGTGAGTGACAGTATCCGCGAACTTGCATTCGAATGCAAGAGATTTCGATTAGCGAATACTACTACAAGTGAGTGATCGTATCCGAGAACTTGCATTCGAATGCATGAAATTTCGATTAGCGAATACTACTACTAGTGAGTGACAGTATATGAATTATTGCATTCGAATGCAAGAGATTTCGATTAGCGAATACTACTACTAGTGAGTGACAGTATCCGAGAACTTGCATTCGAATGCATGAGATTTCGAGTAGCGAATACTACTACTAGTGAGTGACAGTATCCGAGAACTTGCATTCGAATGCATGAGATTTCGATTAGCGAATACTACTTTTAGTGAGTGACAGTATCCGAGAACTTGCATTCGAATGCAAGAGATTTCGATTACTCAATACTACTACTAGTGAGTGACAGTATCCGAGAACTTGCATTCGAATGCATGAGATTTCGATTAGCGAATACTACTACTAGTGAGTGACAGTATCCCAGAACTTGCATTCGAATGCAAGAGATTTCGATTAGCGAATACTACTACTAGTGAGTGACAGTATCCGAGAACTTCCATTCGAATGCACGAGATTTCGATTAGCGAATACAACTACTAGTGAGTGACAGTATCCGAATTATTGCATTCGAGTGCATGAGATTTCGATTAGCGAATACTGCTACTAGTGAGTGACAGTATCCGAGAACTTGCATTCGAATGCATGAGATTTCGATTAGCGAATACTATTACTAGTGAGTGACAGTATCCGAATTATTGCATTCGAGTGCATGAGATTTCGATTAGCGAATACTGCTACTAGTGAGTGACAGTATCCGAATTATTGCATTCGAATGCATGAAATTTCAATTAGCGTATACTACTACTAGTGAGTGACAGTATCCCAGAACTTGCATTCGAATGCATGAAATTTCGACTAGCGAATACTACTACTAGTGAGTGACAGTATCCGAGAACTTGCATTCGAATGCATGAGATTTCGATTAGCGAATCCTACTACTAGTGAGTGACAGCATCCGAATTATTGCATTCGAATGCATGAAATTTCGATTAGCAAATACTACTACTAGTGAGTGACAGTATCCCAGAACTTGCATTCTAAATCATGAAATTTCGATTAGCGAATACTACTACTAGTGAGTGACAGTATCCCAGAACTTGCATTCTAATGCATGAAATTTCGATTAGCGAATACTACTACTAGTGAGTGACAGTATCCGAATTATTGCATTCGAATACATGAGATTTCGATTAGCGAATACTACTACTAGTGAGTGACAGTATCCGAGAACTTGCATTCGAATGCATGAGATTTCGATTAGCGAATACTATTACTAGTGAGTGACAGTATCCGAATTATTGCATTCGAGTGCATGAGATTTCGATTAGCGAATACTGCTACTAGTGAGTGACAGTATCCGAGAACTTGCTTTGGAATGCAAGAGATTTCGATTAGCGAACACTACTACTAGTGAGTGACAGTATCCGAATTATTGCATTCGAATGCAAGAGATTTCGATTAGCGAATACTACTACTAGTGAGTGACAGTATCCGAGAACTTGCATTCGAATGCAAGAGACTTCGATTAGCGAATACTACTATTAGTGAGTGACAGTATCCGAATTATTGCATTCGAATGCATGAGATTTTGATTAGCGAATACTACTACTAGTGAGTGACAGTATCCGAGAACTTGCATTCGAATGCAAGAGATTTCGATTAGCGAATACTACTACTAGTGAGTGACAGTATCCAAGAACTTGCATTCGAATGCAAGGGATTTCGATCAGCGAATACTACTACTAGTGAGTGACAGTATCCGAGAACTTGCATTCGAATGCATCAGATTTCGATTAGCGAATACTACTACTAGTGAGTGACAGTATCCGAGAACTTGCATTCGAATGCATGAGATTTCGATTAGCGAATACTACTACTAGTGAGTGACAGTATCCGAGAACTTGCATTCAAATGCATGAGATTTCGAATAGCGAATAATACTACTAATGAGTGACAGCATCCGAGAACTTGCATTCGAATACATGAGATTTCGATTAGCGAATACTACTACTAGTGAGTGGCAGTATCCGAATTATTGCATTCGAATGCGAGATTTCGATTAGCGAATACTACTACTAGTGAGTGACAGTATCCGAGAACTTGCTTTCGGATGCAAGAGATTTCGATTAGCGAATACTACTACTAGTGAGTGACAGTATCCGCGAACTTGCATTCGAATGCAAGAGATTTCGATTAGCGAATACTACTACAAGTGAGTGATCGTATCCGAGAACTTGCATTCGAATGCATGAAATTTCGATTAGCGAATACTACTACTAGTGAGTGACAGTATATGAATTATTGCATTCGAATGCAAGAGATTTCGATTAGCGAATACTACTACTAGTGAGTGACAGTATCCGAGAACTTGCATTCGAATGCATGAGATTTCGAGTAGCGAATACTACTACTAGTGAGTGACAGTATCCGAGAACTTGCATTCGAATGCATGAGATTTCGATTAGCGAATACTACTTTTAGTGAGTGACAGTATCCGAGAACTTGCATTCGAATGCAAGAGATTTCGATTACTCAATACTACTACTAGTGAGTGACAGTATCCGAGAACTTGCATTCGAATGCATGAGATTTCGATTAGCGAATACTACTACTAGTGAGTGACAGTATCCCAGAACTTGCATTCGAATGCAAGAGATTTCGATTAGCGAATACTACTACTAGTGAGTGACAGTATCCGAGAACTTCCATTCGAATGCACGAGATTTCGATTAGCGAATACAACTACTAGTGAGTGACAGTATCCGAATTATTGCATTCGAGTGCATGAGATTTCGATTAGCGAATACTGCTACTAGTGAGTGACAGTATCCGAGAACTTGCATTCGAATGCATGAGATTTCGATTAGCGAATACTACTACTAGTGAGTGACAGTATCCGAGAACTTGCATTCGAATGCATGAGATTTCGATTAGCGAATACTATTACTAGTGAGTGACAGTATCCGAATTATTGCATTCGAGTGCATGAGATTTCGATTAGCGAATACTGCTACTAGTGAGTGACAGTATCCGAATTATTGCATTCGAATGCATGAAATTTCAATTAGCGTATACTACTACTAGTGAGTGACAGTATCCCAGAACTTGCATTCGAATGCATGAAATTTCGACTAGCGAATACTACTACTAGTGAGTGACAGTATCCGAGAACTTGCATTCGAATGCATGAGATTTCGATTAGCGAATCCTACTACTAGTGAGTGACAGTATCCGAATTATTGCATTCGAATGCATGAAATTTCGATTAGCAAATACTACTACTAGTGAGTGACAGTATCCCAGAACTTGCATTCTAAATCATGAAATTTCGATTAGCGAATACTACTACTAGTGAGTGACAGTATCCCAGAACTTGCATTCTAATGCATGAAATTTCGATTAGCGAATACTACTACTAGTGAGTGACAGTATCCGAATTATTGCATTCGAATACATGAGATTTCGATTAGCGAATACTACTACTAGTGAGTGACAGTATCCGAGAACTTGCATTCGAATGCATGAGATTTCGATTAGCGAATACTATTACTAGTGAGTGACAGTATCCGAATTATTGCATTCGAGTGCATGAGATTTCGATTAGCGAATACTGCTACTAGTGAGTGACAGTATCCGAGAACTTGCATTCGAATGCATGAGATTTCGATTAGCGAATACTACTACTAGTGAGTGACAGTATCCGAGAACTTGCATTCGAATGCATGAGATTTCGATTAGCGAACACTACTACTAGTGAGTGACAGTATCCGAATTATTGCATTCGAATGCAAGAGATTTCGATTAGCGAATACTACTACTAGTGAGTGACAGTATCCGAATTATTGCATTCGAATGCAAGAAATTTCGATTAGCGAATACTACTACTAGTGAGTGACAGTATCCGAGAACTTGCATTCGAATGCATGAGATTTCGATTAGCGAATACTACTACTAGTGAGTGACAGTATCCCAGAACTTGCATTCGAATGCAAGAGATTTCGATTAGCGAATACTACTACTAGTGAGTGACAGTATCCGAGAACTGGCATACGAATGCAAGAGATTTCGAGTAGCGAATACTACTACTAGTGAGTCACAGTATCCGAGAACTTGCATTCGAATGCATGAGATTTCGATTAGCGAATACTACTTCTAGTGAGTGACAGTATCCGAGAGCTTGCATTCGAATGCAAGAGATTTCAATTACTCAATACTACTACTAGTGAGTGACAGTATCCGAGAACTTGCATTCGAATGCATGAGATTTCGATTAGCGAATACTACTACTAGTGAGTGACAGTATCCGAGAACTTGCTTTGGAATGCAAGAGATTTCGATTAGCGAACACTACTACTAGTGAGTGACAGTATCCGAATTATTGCATTCGAATGCAAGAGATTTCGATTAGCGAATACTACTACTAGTGAGTGACAGTATCCGAGAACTTGCATTCGAATGCAAGAGACTTCGATTAGCGAATACTACTATTAGTGAGTGACAGTATCCGAATTATTGCATTCGAATGCATGAGATTTTGATTAGCGAATACTACTACTAGTGAGTGACAGTATCCGAGAACTTGCATTCGAATGCAAGAGATTTCGATTAGCGAATACTACTACTAGTGAGTGACAGTATCCAAGAACTTGCATTCGAATGCAAGGGATTTCGATCAGCGAATACTACTACTAGTGAGTGACAGTATCCGAGAACTTGCATTCGAATGCATCAGATTTCGATTAGCGAATACTACTACTAGTGAGTGACAGTATCCGAGAACTTGCATTCGAATGCATGAGATTTCGATTAGCGAATACTACTACTAGTGAGTGACAGTATCCGAGAACTTGCATTCAAATGCATGAGATTTCGAATAGCGAATAATACTACTAATGAGTGACAGCATCCGAGAACTTGCATTCGAATACATGAGATTTCGATTAGCGAATACTACTACTAGTGAGTGGCAGTATCCGAATTATTGCATTCGAATGCGAGATTTCGATTAGCGAATACTACTACTAGTGAGTGACAGTATCCGAGAACTTGCTTTCGGATGCAAGAGATTTCGATTAGCGAATACTACTACTAGTGAGTGACAGTATCCGCGAACTTGCATTCGAATGCAAGAGATTTCGATTAGCGAATACTACTACAAGTGAGTGATCGTATCCGAGAACTTGCATTCGAATGCATGAAATTTCGATTAGCGAATACTACTACTAGTGAGTGACAGTATATGAATTATTGCATTCGAATGCAAGAGATTTCGATTAGCGAATACTACTACTAGTGAGTGACAGTATCCGAGAACTTGCATTCGAATGCATGAGATTTCGAGTAGCGAATACTACTACTAGTGAGTGACAGTATCCGAGAACTTGCATTCGAATGCATGAGATTTCGATTAGCGAATACTACTTTTAGTGAGTGACAGTATCCGAGAACTTGCATTCGAATGCAAGAGATTTCGATTACTCAATACTACTACTAGTGAGTGACAGTATCCGAGAACTTGCATTCGAATGCATGAGATTTCGATTAGCGAATACTACTACTAGTGAGTGACAGTATCCCAGAACTTGCATTCGAATGCAAGAGATTTCGATTAGCGAATACTACTACTAGTGAGTGACAGTATCCGAGAACTTCCATTCGAATGCACGAGATTTCGATTAGCGAATACAACTACTAGTGAGTGACAGTATCCGAATTATTGCATTCGAGTGCATGAGATTTCGATTAGCGAATACTGCTACTAGTGAGTGACAGTATCCGAGAACTTGCATTCGAATGCATGAGATTTCGATTAGCGAATACTATTACTAGTGAGTGACAGTATCCGAATTATTGCATTCGAGTGCATGAGATTTCGATTAGCGAATACTGCTACTAGTGAGTGACAGTATCCGAATTATTGCATTCGAATGCATGAAATTTCAATTAGCGTATACTACTACTAGTGAGTGACAGTATCCCAGAACTTGCATTCGAATGCATGAAATTTCGACTAGCGAATACTACTACTAGTGAGTGACAGTATCCGAGAACTTGCATTCGAATGCATGAGATTTCGATTAGCGAATCCTACTACTAGTGAGTGACAGCATCCGAATTATTGCATTCGAATGCATGAAATTTCGATTAGCAAATACTACTACTAGTGAGTGACAGTATCCCAGAACTTGCATTCTAAATCATGAAATTTCGATTAGCGAATACTACTACTAGTGAGTGACAGTATCCCAGAACTTGCATTCTAATGCATGAAATTTCGATTAGCGAATACTACTACTAGTGAGTGACAGTATCCGAATTATTGCATTCGAATACATGAGATTTCGATTAGCGAATACTACTACTAGTGAGTGACAGTATCCGAGAACTTGCATTCGAATGCATGAGATTTCGATTAGCGAATACTATTACTAGTGAGTGACAGTATCCGAATTATTGCATTCGAGTGCATGAGATTTCGATTAGCGAATACTGCTACTAGTGAGTGACAGTATCCGAGAACTTGCTTTGGAATGCAAGAGATTTCGATTAGCGAACACTACTACTAGTGAGTGACAGTATCCGAATTATTGCATTCGAATGCAAGAGATTTCGATTAGCGAATACTACTACTAGTGAGTGACAGTATCCGAGAACTTGCATTCGAATGCAAGAGACTTCGATTAGCGAATACTACTATTAGTGAGTGACAGTATCCGAATTATTGCATTCGAATGCATGAGATTTTGATTAGCGAATACTACTACTAGTGAGTGACAGTATCCGAGAACTTGCATTCGAATGCAAGAGATTTCGATTAGCGAATACTACTACTAGTGAGTGACAGTATCCAAGAACTTGCATTCGAATGCAAGGGATTTCGATCAGCGAATACTACTACTAGTGAGTGACAGTATCCGAGAACTTGCATTCGAATGCATCAGATTTCGATTAGCGAATACTACTACTAGTGAGTGACAGTATCCGAGAACTTGCATTCGAATGCATGAGATTTCGATTAGCGAATACTACTACTAGTGAGTGACAGTATCCGAGAACTTGCATTCAAATGCATGAGATTTCGAATAGCGAATAATACTACTAATGAGTGACAGCATCCGAGAACTTGCATTCGAATACATGAGATTTCGATTAGCGAATACTACTACTAGTGAGTGGCAGTATCCGAATTATTGCATTCGAATGCGAGATTTCGATTAGCGAATACTACTACTAGTGAGTGACAGTATCCGAGAACTTGCTTTCGGATGCAAGAGATTTCGATTAGCGAATACTACTACTAGTGAGTGACAGTATCCGCGAACTTGCATTCGAATGCAAGAGATTTCGATTAGCGAATACTACTACAAGTGAGTGATCGTATCCGAGAACTTGCATTCGAATGCATGAAATTTCGATTAGCGAATACTACTACTAGTGAGTGACAGTATATGAATTATTGCATTCGAATGCAAGAGATTTCGATTAGCGAATACTACTACTAGTGAGTGACAGTATCCGAGAACTTGCATTCGAATGCATGAGATTTCGAGTAGCGAATACTACTACTAGTGAGTGACAGTATCCGAGAACTTGCATTCGAATGCATGAGATTTCGATTAGCGAATACTACTTTTAGTGAGTGACAGTATCCGAGAACTTGCATTCGAATGCAAGAGATTTCGATTACTCAATACTACTACTAGTGAGTGACAGTATCCGAGAACTTGCATTCGAATGCATGAGATTTCGATTAGCGAATACTACTACTAGTGAGTGACAGTATCCCAGAACTTGCATTCGAATGCAAGAGATTTCGATTAGCGAATACTACTACTAGTGAGTGACAGTATCCGAGAACTTCCATTCGAATGCACGAGATTTCGATTAGCGAATACAACTACTAGTGAGTGACAGTATCCGAATTATTGCATTCGAGTGCATGAGATTTCGATTAGCGAATACTGCTACTAGTGAGTGACAGTATCCGAGAACTTGCATTCGAATGCATGAGATTTCGATTAGCGAATACTACTACTAGTGAGTGACAGTATCCGAGAACTTGCATTCGAATGCATGAGATTTCGATTAGCGAATACTATTACTAGTGAGTGACAGTATCCGAATTATTGCATTCGAGTGCATGAGATTTCGATTAGCGAATACTGCTACTAGTGAGTGACAGTATCCGAATTATTGCATTCGAATGCATGAAATTTCAATTAGCGTATACTACTACTAGTGAGTGACAGTATCCCAGAACTTGCATTCGAATGCATGAAATTTCGACTAGCGAATACTACTACTAGTGAGTGACAGTATCCGAGAACTTGCATTCGAATGCATGAGATTTCGATTAGCGAATCCTACTACTAGTGAGTGACAGTATCCGAATTATTGCATTCGAATGCATGAAATTTCGATTAGCAAATACTACTACTAGTGAGTGACAGTATCCCAGAACTTGCATTCTAAATCATGAAATTTCGATTAGCGAATACTACTACTAGTGAGTGACAGTATCCCAGAACTTGCATTCTAATGCATGAAATTTCGATTAGCGAATACTACTACTAGTGAGTGACAGTATCCGAATTATTGCATTCGAATACATGAGATTTCGATTAGCGAATACTACTACTAGTGAGTGACAGTATCCGAGAACTTGCATTCGAATGCATGAGATTTCGATTAGCGAATACTATTACTAGTGAGTGACAGTATCCGAATTATTGCATTCGAGTGCATGAGATTTCGATTAGCGAATACTGCTACTAGTGAGTGACAGTATCCGAGAACTTGCATTCGAATGCATGAGATTTCGATTAGCGAATACTACTACTAGTGAGTGACAGTATCCGAGAACTTGCATTCGAATGCATGAGATTTCGATTAGCGAACACTACTACTAGTGAGTGACAGTATCCGAATTATTGCATTCGAATGCAAGAGATTTCGATTAGCGAATACTACTACTAGTGAGTGACAGTATCCGAATTATTGCATTCGAATGCAAGAAATTTCGATTAGCGAATACTACTACTAGTGAGTGACAGTATCCGAGAACTTGCATTCGAATGCATGAGATTTCGATTAGCGAATACTACTACTAGTGAGTGACAGTATCCCAGAACTTGCATTCGAATGCAAGAGATTTCGATTAGCGAATACTACTACTAGTGAGTGACAGTATCCGAGAACTGGCATACGAATGCAAGAGATTTCGAGTAGCGAATACTACTACTAGTGAGTCACAGTATCCGAGAACTTGCATTCGAATGCATGAGATTTCGATTAGCGAATACTACTTCTAGTGAGTGACAGTATCCGAGAGCTTGCATTCGAATGCAAGAGATTTCGATTACTCAATACTACTACTAGTGAGTGACAGTATCCGAGAACTTGCATTCGAATGCATGAGATTTCGATTAGCGAATACTACTACTAGTGAGTGACAGTATCCGAGAACTTGCATTCGAATGCAAGAGACTTCGATTAGCGAATACTACTATTAGTGAGTGACAGTATCCGAATTATTGCATTCGAATGCATGAGATTTTGATTAGCGAATACTACTACTAGTGAGTGACAGTATCCGAGAACTTGCATTCGAATGCAAGAGATTTCGATTAGCGAATACTACTACTAGTGAGTGACAGTATCCAAGAACTTGCATTCGAATGCAAGGGATTTCGATCAGCGAATACTACTACTAGTGAGTGACAGTATCCGAGAACTTGCATTCGAATGCATCAGATTTCGATTAGCGAATACTAATACTAGTGAGTGACAGTATCCGAGAACTTGCATTCGAATGCATGAGATTTCGATTAGCGAATACTACTACTAGTGAGTGACAGTATCCGAGAACTTGCATTCAAATGCATGAGATTTCGAATAGCGAATAATACTACTAATGAGTGACAGCATCCGAGAACTTGCATTCGAATACATGAGATTTCGATTAGCGAATACTACTACTAGTGAGTGGCAGTATCCGAATTATTGCATTCGAATGCGAGATTTCGATTAGCGAATACTACTACTAGTGAGTGACAGTATCCGAGAACTTGCTTTCGGATGCAAGAGATTTCGATTAGCGAATACTACTACTAGTGAGTGACAGTATCCGCGAACTTGCATTCGAATGCAAGAGATTTCGATTAGCGAATACTACTACAAGTGAGTGATCGTATCCGAGAACTTGCATTCGAATGCATGAAATTTCGATTAGCGAATACTACTACTAGTGAGTGACAGTATATGAATTATTGCATTCGAATGCAAGAGATTTCGATTAGCGAATACTACTACTAGTGAGTGACAGTATCCGAGAACTTGCATTCGAATGCATGAGATTTCGAGAAGCGAATACTACTACTAGTGAGTGACAGTATCCGAGAACTTGCATTCGAATGCATGAGATTTCGATTAGCGAATACTACTTTTAGTGAGTGACAGTATCCGAGAACTTGCATTCGAATGCAAGAGATTTCGATTACTCAATACTACTACTAGTGAGTGACAGTATCCGAGAACTTGCATTCGAATGCATGAGATTTCGATTAGCGAATACTACTACTAGTGAGTGACAGTATCCCAGAACTTGCATTCGAATGCAAGAGATTTCGATTAGCGAATACTACTACTAGTGAGTGACAGTATCCGAGAACTTCCATTCGAATGCACGAGATTTCGATTAGCGAATACAACTACTAGTGAGTGACAGTATCCGAATTATTGCATTCGAGTGCATGAGATTTCGATTAGCGAATACTGCTACTAGTGAGTGACAGTATCCGAGAACTTGCATTCGAATGCATGAGATTTCGATTAGCGAATACTATTACTAGTGAGTGACAGTATCCGAATTATTGCATTCGAGTGCATGAGATTTCGATTAGCGAATACTGCTACTAGTGAGTGACAGTATCCGAATTATTGCATTCGAATGCATGAAATTTCAATTAGCGTATACTACTACTAGTGAGTGACAGTATCCCAGAACTTGCATTCGAATGCATGAAATTTCGACTAGCGAATACTACTACTAGTGAGTGACAGTATCCGAGAACTTGCATTCGAATGCATGAGATTTCGATTAGCGAATCCTACTACTAGTGAGTGACAGCATCCGAATTATTGCATTCGAATGCATGAAATTTCGATTAGCAAATACTACTACTAGTGAGTGACAGTATCCCAGAACTTGCATTCTAAATCATGAAATTTCGATTAGCGAATACTACTACTAGTGAGTGACAGTATCCCAGAACTTGCATTCTAATGCATGAAATTTCGATTAGCGAATACTACTACTAGTGAGTGACAGTATCCGAATTATTGCATTCGAATACATGAGATTTCGATTAGCGAATACTACTACTAGTGAGTGACAGTATCCGAGAACTTGCATTCGAATGCATGAGATTTCGATTAGCGAATACTATTACTAGTGAGTGACAGTATCCGAATTATTGCATTCGAGTGCATGAGATTTCGATTAGCGAATACTGCTACTAGTGAGTGACAGTATCCGAGAACTTGCTTTGGAATGCAAGAGATTTCGATTAGCGAACACTACTACTAGTGAGTGACAGTATCCGAATTATTGCATTCGAATGCAAGAGATTTCGATTAGCGAATACTACTACTAGTGAGTGACAGTATCCGAGAACTTGCATTCGAATGCAAGAGACTTCGATTAGCGAATACTACTATTAGTGAGTGACAGTATCCGAATTATTGCATTCGAATGCATGAGATTTTGATTAGCGAATACTACTACTAGTGAGTGACAGTATCCGAGAACTTGCATTCGAATGCAAGAGATTTCGATTAGCGAATACTACTACTAGTGAGTGACAGTATCCAAGAACTTGCATTCGAATGCAAGGGATTTCGATCAGCGAATACTACTACTAGTGAGTGACAGTATCCGAGAACTTGCATTCGAATGCATCAGATTTCGATTAGCGAATACTACTACTAGTGAGTGACAGTATCCGAGAACTTGCATTCGAATGCATGAGATTTCGATTAGCGAATACTACTACTAGTGAGTGACAGTATCCGAGAACTTGCATTCAAATGCATGAGATTTCGAATAGCGAATAATACTACTAATGAGTGACAGCATCCGAGAACTTGCATTCGAATACATGAGATTTCGATTAGCGAATACTACTACTAGTGAGTGGCAGTATCCGAATTATTGCATTCGAATGCGAGATTTCGATTAGCGAATACTACTACTAGTGAGTGACAGTATCCGAGAACTTGCTTTCGGATGCAAGAGATTTCGATTAGCGAATACTACTACTAGTGAGTGACAGTATCCGCGAACTTGCATTCGAATGCAAGAGATTTCGATTAGCGAATACTACTACAAGTGAGTGATCGTATCCGAGAACTTGCATTCGAATGCATGAAATTTCGATTAGCGAATACTACTACTAGTGAGTGACAGTATATGAATTATTGCATTCGAATGCAAGAGATTTCGATTAGCGAATACTACTACTAGTGAGTGACAGTATCCGAGAACTTGCATTCGAATGCATGAGATTTCGAGTAGCGAATACTACTACTAGTGAGTGACAGTATCCGAGAACTTGCATTCGAATGCATGAGATTTCGATTAGCGAATACTACTTTTAGTGAGTGACAGTATCCGAGAACTTGCATTCGAATGCAAGAGATTTCGATTACTCAATACTACTACTAGTGGGTGACAGTATCCGAGAACTTGCATTCGAATGCATGAGATTTCGATTAGCGAATACTACTACTAGTGAGTGACAGTATCCCAGAACTTGCATTCGAATGCAAGAGATTTCGATTAGCGAATACTACTACTAGTGAGTGACAGTATCCGAGAACTTCCATTCGAATGCACGAGATTTCGATTAGCGAATACAACTACTAGTGAGTGACAGTATCCGAATTATTGCATTCGAGTGCATGAGATTTCGATTAGCGAATACTGCTACTAGTGAGTGACAGTATCCGAGAACTTGCATTCGAATGCATGAGATTTCGATTAGCGAATACTACTACTAGTGAGTGACAGTATCCGAGAACTTGCATTCGAATGCATGAGATTTCGATTAGCGAATACTATTACTAGTGAGTGACAGTATCCGAATTATTGCATTCGAGTGCATGAGATTTCGATTAGCGAATACTGCTACTAGTGAGTGACAGTATCCGAATTATTGCATTCGAATGCATGAAATTTCAATTAGCGTATACTACTACTAGTGAGTGACAGTATCCCAGAACTTGCATTCGAATGCATGAAATTTCGACTAGCGAATACTACTACTAGTGAGTGACAGTATCCGAGAACTTGCATTCGAATGCATGAGATTTCGATTAGCGAATCCTACTACTAGTGAGTGACAGTATCCGAATTATTGCATTCGAATGCATGAAATTTCGATTAGCAAATACTACTACTAGTGAGTGACAGTATCCCAGAACTTGCATTCTAAATCATGAAATTTCGATTAGCGAATACTACTACTAGTGAGTGACAGTATCCCAGAACTTGCATTCTAATGCATGAAATTTCGATTAGCGAATACTACTACTAGTGAGTGACAGTATCCGAATTATTGCATTCGAATACATGAGATTTCGATTAGCGAATACTACTACTAGTGAGTGACAGTATCCGAGAACTTGCATTCGAATGCATGAGATTTCGATTAGCGAATACTATTACTAGTGAGTGACAGTATCCGAATTATTGCATTCGAGTGCATGAGATTTCGATTAGCGAATACTGCTACTAGTGAGTGACAGTATCCGAGAACTTGCATTCGAATGCATGAGATTTCGATTAGCGAATACTACTACTAGTGAGTGACAGTATCCGAGAACTTGCATTCGAATGCATGAGATTTCGATTAGCGAACACTACTACTAGTGAGTGACAGTATCCGAATTATTGCATTCGAATGCAAGAGATTTCGATTAGCGAATACTACTACTAGTGAGTGACAGTATCCGAATTATTGCATTCGAATGCAAGAAATTTCGATTAGCGAATACTACTACTAGTGAGTGACAGTATCCGAGAACTTGCATTCGAATGCATGAGATTTCGATTAGCGAATACTACTACTAGTGAGTGACAGTATCCCAGAACTTGCATTCGAATGCAAGAGATTTCGATTAGCGAATACTACTACTAGTGAGTGACAGTATCCGAGAACTGGCATACGAATGCAAGAGATTTCGAGTAGCGAATACTACTACTAGTGAGTCACGGTATCCGAGAACTTGCATTCGAATGCATGAGATTTCGATTAGCGAATACTACTTCTAGTGAGTGACAGTATCCGAGAACTTGCATTCGAATGCAAGAGATTTCGATTACTCAATACTACTACTAGTGAGTGACAGTATCCGAGAACTTGCATTCGAATGCATGAGATTTCGATTAGCGAATACTACTACTAGTGAGTGACAGTATCCGAGAACTTGCTTTGGAATGCAAGAGATTTCGATTAGCGAACACTACTACTAGTGAGTGACAGTATCCGAATTATTGCATTCGAATGCAAGAGATTTCGATTAGCGAATACTACTACTAGTGAGTGACAGTATCCGAGAACTTGCATTCGAATGCAAGAGACTTCGATTAGCGAATACTACTATTAGTGAGTGACAGTATCCGAATTATTGCATTCGAATGCATGAGATTTTGATTAGCGAATACTACTACTAGTGAGTGACAGTATCCGAGAACTTGCATTCGAATGCAAGAGATTTCGATTAGCGAATACTACTACTAGTGAGTGACAGTATCCAAGAACTTGCATTCGAATGCAAGGGATTTCGATCAGCGAATACTACTACTAGTGAGTGACAGTATCCGAGAACTTGCATTCGAATGCATCAGATTTCGATTAGCGAATACTACTACTAGTGAGTGACAGTATCCGAGAACTTGCATTCGAATGCATGAGATTTCGATTAGCGAATACTACTACTAGTGAGTGACAGTATCCGAGAACTTGCATTCAAATGCATGAGATTTCGAATAGCGAATAATACTACTAATGAGTGACAGCATCCGAGAACTTGCATTCGAATACATGAGATTTCGATTAGCGAATACTACTACTAGTGAGTGGCAGTATCCGAATTATTGCATTCGAATGCGAGATTTCGATTAGCGAATACTACTACTAGTGAGTGACAGTATCCGAGAACTTGCTTTCGGATGCAAGACATTTCGATTAGCGAATACTACTACTAGTGAGTGACAGTATCCGAGAACTTGCATTCGAATGCAAGAGATTTCGATTAGCGAATACTACTACAAGTGAGTGATCGTATCCGAGAACTTGCATTCGAATGCATGAAATTTCGATTAGCGAATACTACTACTAGTGAGTGACAGTATATGAATTATTGCATTCGAATGCAAGAGATTTCGATTAGCGAATACTACTACTAGTGAGTGACAGTATCCGAGAACTTGCATTCGAATGCATGAGATTTCGAGTAGCGAATACTACTACTAGTGAGTGACAGTATCCGAGAACTTGCATTCGAATGCATGAGATTTCGATTAGCGAATACTACTTTTAGTGAGTGACAGTATCCGAGAACTTGCATTCGAATGCAAGAGATTTCGATTACTCAATACTACTACTAGTGAGTGACAGTATCCGAGAACTTGCATTCGAATGCATGAGATTTCGATTAGCGAATACTACTACTAGTGAGTGACAGTATCCCAGAACTTGCATTCGAATGCAAGAGATTTCGATTAGCGAATACTACTACTAGTGAGTGACAGTATCCGAGAACTTCCATTCGAATGCACGAGATTTCGATTAGCGAATACAACTACTAGTGAGTGACAGTATCCGAATTATTGCATTCGAGTGCATGAGATTTCGATTAGCGAATACTGCTACTAGTGAGTGACAGTATCCGAGAACTTGCATTCGAATGCATGAGATTTCGATTAGCGAATACTACTACTAGTGAGTGACAGTATCCGAGAACTTGCATTCGAATGCATGAGACTTCGGTTAGCGAATACTACTACTAGTGAGTGACAGTATCCGAATTATTGCATTCGAAAGCATTAGATTTCAATTAGCGAATACTACTACTAGTGAGTGACAGTATCCGAATTATTGCATTCGAATGCAAGAAATTTCGATTTGCGAATACTACTACTAGTGAGTGACAGTATCCGCATTATTGCATTCGAATGCAAGAAATTTCGATTAGCGAATACTACTACTAGTGAGTGACAGTATCCGAGAACTTGCATTCGAATGCATGAGATTTCGATTAGCGAATACTACTACTAGTGAGTGACAGTATCCCAGAACTTGCATTTGAATGCAAGAGATTTCGATTAGCGAATACTACTACTAGTGAGTGACAGTATCCGAGAACTTGCATACGAATGCAAGACATTTCGAGTAGCGAATACTACTACTAGTGAGTGACAGTATCCGAGAACTTGCATTCGAATGCATGAGATTTCGATTAGCGAATACTCTTTCTAGTGAGTGACAGTATCCGAGAACTTGCATTCGAATGCAAGAGATTTCGATTACTCAATACTACTACTAGTGAGTGAAAGTATCCGAGAACTTGCATTCGAATGCATGAGATTTTGATTAGCGAATACTACTACTAGTGAGTGACAGTATCCGAGAACTTGCATTGGAATGCAAGAGATTTCGATTAGCGAATACTACTACTAGTGAGTGACAGTATCCGAGAACTTGCATTCGAATGCAAGAGACTTCGATTAGCGAATACTCCTAATAGTGAGTGACAGTATCCGAGAACTTGCATTCGAATGCATGAGATTTCGATTAGCGAATACTACTTCTAGTGAGTGACAGTATCCGAGAACTTGCATTCGAATGCAAGAGATTTCGATTAGCGAATACTACTACTAGTGAGTGACAGTATCCGAGAACTTGCATACGAATGCAAGAGATTTCGAGTAGCGAATACTACTACTAGTGAGTCACAGTATCCGAGAACTTGCATTCGAATGCATGAGATTTCGATTAGCGAATACTACTTCTAGTGAGTGACAGTATCCGAGAACTTGCATTCGAATGCAAGAGATTTCGATTACTCAATACTACTACTTGTGAGTGACAGTATCCGAGAACTTGCATTCGAATGCATGAGATTTCGATTAGCGAATACTACTACTAGTGAGTGACAGTATCCGAGAACTTGCATTGGAATGCATGAAATTTCGATTAGCGAATACTACTACTAGTGAGTGACAGTATCCGAATTATTGCATTCGAATGCATGAAATTTCGATTAGCGAATACTACTACTAGTGAGTGACAGTATCCGAATTATTGCATTCGAATGCATGAAATTTCGATTAGCGAATACTACTACTAGTGAGTGACAGTATCCCAGAACTTGCATTCGAATGCATGAAATTTCGATTAGCGAGTACTACTACTAGTGAGTGACAGTATCCGAGAACTTGCATTCGAATACATGAGATTTCGATTAGCGAATACTACTACTAGTGAGTGACAGTATCCGAGAACTTGCATTCGAATGCATGAGATTTCGATTAGCGAATACTATTACTAGTGAGCGACAGTATCCGAGAACTTGCATTCGAATGAATGAGATTTCGATTAGCGAATACTACTACTAGTGAGTGACAGTATCCGAGAACTTGCATTCGAATGCATGAGACTTCGATTAGCGAATACTACTACTAGTGAGTGACAGTATCCGAATTATTGCATTCGAATGCATGAAATTTCGATTAGCGAATACTACTACTAGTGAGTGACAGTATCCGAATTATTGCATTCGAATGCAAGAGATTTCGATTAGCGAATACTACTACTAGTGAGTGACAGTATCCGAGAACTTGCATTCGAATGCATGAGATTTCGATTAGCGAACACTACTACTAGTGAGTGACAGTATCCGAATTATTGCATTCGAATGCAAGAGATTTCGATTAGCGAATACTACTACTAGTGAGTGACAGTATCCGAATTATTGCATTCGAATGCATGAAATTTCGATTAGCAAATACTACTACTAGTGAGTGACAGTATCCCAGAACTTGCATTCTAATGCATGAAATTTCGATTAGCGATTACTACTACTAGTGAGTGACAGTATCCCAGAACTTGCATTCGAATGCATGAAATTTCGATTAGCGAATACTACTACTAGTGAGTGACAGTATCCGAATTATTGCATTCCAATGCATGAAATTTCGATTAGCGAATACTACTACTAGTGAGTGACAGTATCCGAATTATTGCATTCGAATGCATGAAATTTCGATTAGCGAATACTACTACTAGTGAGTGACAGTATCCGAATTATTGCATTCGAATGCATGAGATTTCGATTAGCGAATACTACTACTAGTGAGTGACAGTATCCCAGAACATGCATTCGAATGCATGAAATTTCAATTAGCGAGTACTACTACTAGTGAGTGACAGTATCCGAGAACTTGCATTCGAATACATGAGATTTCGATTAGCGAATACTACTACTAGTGAGTGACAGTATCCGAGAACTTGCATTCGAATGCATGAGATTTCGATTAGCGAATACTATTACTATTGAGCGACAGTATCCGAGAACTTGCATTCGAATGCATGAGATTTCGATTAGCGAATACTACTACTAGTGAGTGACAGTATCCGAGAACTTGCATTCGAATGCATGAGACTTCGATTAGCGAATACTACTACTAGTGAGTGACAGTATCCGAATTATTGCATTCGAATGCATGAAATTTCGATTAGCGAATACTACTACTAGCGAGTGACAGTATCCGAATTATTGCATTCGAATGTAAGAGATTTCGATTAGCGAATACTACTACTAGTGAGTGACAGTATCCGAATTATTGCATTCGAATGCATGAAATTTCGATTAGCGAATACTACTACTAGTCAGTGACAGTATCCGAGAACTTGCATTCGAATGCATGAGATTTCGATTAGCGAATACTACTACTAGTGAGTGACAGTATCCGAATTATTGCATTCGAATGCATGAAATTTCGATTAGCGAATACTACCACTAGTGGGTGACAGTATCCGAATTATTGCATTCGAGTGCATGAAATTTTGATTAGCGAGTACTACTACTAGTGAGTGACAGTATCCGTATTATTGCATTCGAATGCATGAGATTTCGATTAGCGAATACTACTACTAGTGAGTGACAGTATCCGAATTATTGCATTCGAATGCATGAAATTTCGATTAGCGAATACTACTACCAGTGAGCGACAGTATCCGAATTATTGCATTCGAATGCATTATTTCGATTAGCGAATACTACTACTAGTGGGTGACAGTATCCGAATTATTGCATTCGAATGCATGAAATTTCGATTAGCGTATACTACTACTAGTGAGTGACAGTATCCCAGAACTTGCATTCGAATGCATGAAATTTCGACTGGCGAATACTACTACTAGTGAGTGACAGTATCCGAGAACTTGCATTCGAATGCATGAGATTTTGATTAGCGAATCCTACTACTAGTGAGTGACAGTATCCGAATTATTGCATTCGAATGCAAGAGATTTCGATTAGCGAATACTACTACTAGTGAGTGACAGTATCCGAATTATTGCATTCGAATGCATGAAATTTCGATTAGCAAATACTACTACTAGTGAGTGACAGTATCCCAGAACTTGCATTCTAAATCATGAAATTTCGATTAGCGAATACTACTACTAGTGAGTGACAGTATCCCAGAACTTGCATTCTAATGCATGAAATTTCGATTAGCGAATACTACTACTAGTGAGTGACAGTATCCGAATTATTGCATTCGAATACATGAGATTTCGATTAGCGAATACTACTACTAGTGAGTGACAGTATCCGAGAACTTGCATTCGAATGCATGAGATTTCGATTAGCGAATACTATTACTAGTGAGTGACAGTATCCGAATTATTGCATTCGAGTGCATGAGATTTCGATTAGCGAATACTGCTACTAGTGAGTGACAGTATCCGAGAACTTGCATTCGAATGCATGAGATTTCGATTAGCGAACACTACTACTAGTGAGTGACAGTATCCGAATTACTGCATTCGAATGCAAGAGATTTCGATTAGCGAATACTACTACTAGTGAGTGACAGTATCCGAATTATTGCATTCGAATGCAAGAAATTTCGATTAGCGAATACTACTACTAGTGAGTGACAGTATCCGAGAACTTGCATTCGAATGCATGAGATTTCGATTAGCGAATACTACTACTAGTGAGTGACAGTATCCCAGAACTTGCATTCGAATGCAAGAGATTTCGATTAGCGAATACTACTACTAGTGAGTGACAGTATCCGAGAACTTGCATACGAATGCAAGAGATTTCGAGTAGCGAATACTACTACTAGTGAGTCACAGTATCCGAGAACTTGCATTCGAATGCATGAGATTTCGATTAGCGAATACTACTTCTAGTGAGTGACAGTATCCGAGAACTTGCATTCGAATGCAAGAGATTTCGATTACTCAATACTACTACTAGTGAGTGACAGTATCCGAGAACTTGCATTCGAATCCATGAGATTTCGATTAGCGAATACTACTACTAGTGAGTGACAGTATCCGAGAACTTGCATTGGAATGCATGAAATTTCGATTAGCGAATACTACTACTAGTGAGTGACAGTATCCGAATTATTGCATTCGAATGCATGAAATTTCGATTAGCGAATACTACTACTAGTGAGTGACAGTATCCGAATTATTGCATTCGAATGCATGAAATTTCGATTAGCGAATACTACTACTAGTGAGTGACAGTATCCCAGAACTTGCATTCGAATGCAAGAAATTTCGATTAGCGAGTACTAGTACTAGTGAGTGACAGTATCCGAGAACTTGCATTCGAATACATGAGATTTCGATTAGCGAATACTACTACTAGTGAGTGACAGTATCCGAGAACTTGCATTCGAATGCATGAGATTTCGATTAGCGAATACTATTACTAGTGAGCGACAGTATCCGAGAACTTGCATTCGAATGAATGAGATTTCGATTAGCGAATACTACTACTAGTGAGTGACAGTATCCGAGAACTTGCATTCGAATGCATGAGACTTCGATTAGCGAATACTACTACTAGTGAGTGACAGTATCCGAATTATTGCATTCGAATGCATGAAATTTCGATTAGCGAATACTACTACTAGTGAGTGACAGTATCCGAATTATTGCATTCGAATGCAAGAGATTTCGATTAGCGAATACTACTACTAGTGAGTGACAGTATCCGAATTATTGCATTCGAATGCATGAAATTTCGATTAGCGAATACTACTACTAGTGAGTGACAGTATCCGAGAACTTGCATTCGAATGCATGAGATTTCGATTAGCGAATACTACTACTAGTGAGTGACAGTATCCGAGAACTTGCATTCGAATGCATGAGACTTCGGTTAGCGAATACTACTACTAGTGAGTGACAGTATCCGAATTATTGCATTCGAAAGCATTAGATTTCAATTAGCGAATACTACTACTAGTGAGTGACAGTATCCGAATTATTGCATTCGAATGCAAGAAATTTCGATTAGCGAATACTACTACTAGTGAGTGACAGTATCCGCATTATTGCATTCGAATGCAAGAAATTTCGATTAGCGAATACTACTACTAGTGAGTGACAGTATCCGAGAACTTGCATTCGAATGCATGAGATTTCGATTAGCGAATACTACTACTAGTGAGTGACAGTATCCGAGAACTTGCATACGAATGCAAGACATTTCGAGTAGCGAATACTACTACTAGTGAGTGACAGTATCCGAGAACTTGCATTCGAATGCATGAGATTTCGATTAGCGAATACTCTTTCTAGTGAGTGACAGTATCCGAGAACTTGCATTCGAATGCAAGAGATTTCGATTACTCAATACTACTACTAGTGAGTGACAGTATCCGAGAACTTGCATTCGAATGCATGAGATTTTGATTAGCGAATACTACTACTAGTGAGTGACAGTATCCGAGAACTTGCATTGGAATGCAAGAGATTTCGATTAGCGAACACTACTACTAGTGAGTGACAGTATCCGAATTATTGCATTCGAATGCAAGAGATTTCGATTAGCGAATACTACTACTAGTGAGTGACAGTATCCGAGAACTTGCATTCGAATGCAAGAGACTTCGATTAGCGAATACTCCTAATAGTGAGTGACAGTATCCGAATTATTGCATTCGAATGCATGAGATTTTGATTAGCGAATACTACTACTAGTGAGTGACAGTATCCAAGAACTTGCATTCGAATGCAAGAGATTTCGATTAGCGAATACTACTACTAGTGAGTTACAGTATCCAAGAACTTGCATTCGAATGCAAGAGATTTCGATTAGCGAATACTACTACTAGTGAGTGACAGTATCCGAGAACTTGCATTCGAATGCATCAGATTCCGATTAGCGAATACTACTACTAGTGAGTGACAGTATCCGAGAACTTGCATTCGAATGCATGAAATTTCGATTAGCAAATACTACTACTAGTGAGTGACAGTATCCCAGAACTTGCATTCTAATGCATGAAATTTCGAATAGCGATTACTACTACTAGTGAGTGACAGTATCCCAGAACTTGCATTCGAATGCATGAAATTTCGATTAGCGAATACTACTACTAGTGAGTGACAGTATCCGAATTATTGCATTCCAATGCATGAAATTTCGATTAGCGAATACTACTACTAGTGAGTGACAGTATCCGAATTATTGCATTCGAATGCATGAAATTTCGATTAGCGAATACTACTACTAGTGAGTGACAGTATCCGAATTATTGCATTCGAATGCATGAAATTTCGATTAGCGAATACTACTACTAGTGAGTGACAGTATCCCAGAACATGCATTCGAATGCATGAAATTTCAATTAGCGAGTACTACTACTAGTGAGTGACAGTATCCGAGAACTTGCATTCGAATACATGAGATTTCGATTAGCGAATACTACTACTAGTGAGTGACAGTATCCGAGAACTTGCATTCGAATGCATGAGATTTCGATTAGCGAATACTATTACTATTGAGCGACAGTATCCGAGAACTTGCATTCGAATGCATGAGATTTCGATTAGCGAATACTACTACTAGTGAGTGACAGTATCCGAGAACTTGCATTCGAATGCATGAGAGTTCGATTAGCGAATACTACTACTAGTGAGTGACAGTATCCGAATTATTGCATTCGAATGCATGAAATTTCGATTAGCGAATACTACTACTAGTGAGTGACAGTATCCGAATTATTGCATTCGAATGCAAGAGATTTCGATTAGCGAATACTACTACTAGTGAGTGACAGTATCCGAATTATTGCATTCGAATGCATGAAATTTCGATTAGCGAATACTACTACTAGTCAGTGACAGTATCCGAGAACTTGCATTCGAATGCATGAGATTTCGATTAGCGAATACTACTACTAGTGAGTGACAGTATCCGAATTATTGCATTCGAATGCATGAAATTTCGATTAGCGAATACTACCACTAGTGGGTGACAGTATCCGAATTATTGCATTCGAGTGCATGAAATTTCGATTAGCGAGTACTACTACTAGTGAGTGACAGTAACCGTATTATTGCATTCGAATGCATGAGATTTCGATTAGCGAATACTACTACTAGTGAGTGACAGTATCCGAATTATTGCATTCGAATGCATGAAATTTCGATTAGCGAATACTACTACCAGTGAGCGACAGTATCCGAATTATTGCATTCGAATGCATTATTTCGATTAGCGAATACTACTACTAGTGGGTGACAGTATCCGAATTATTGCATTCGAATGCATGAAATTTCGATTAGCGTATACTACTACTAGTGAGTGACAGTATCCCAGAACTTGCATTCGAATGCATGAAATTTCGACTGGCGAATACTACTACTAGTGAGTGACAGTATCCGAGAACTTGCATTCGAATGCATGAGATTTTGATTAGCGAATCCTACTACTAGTGAGTGACAGTATCCGAATTATTGCATTCGAATGCAAGAGATTTCGATTAGCGAATACTACTACTAGTGAGTGACAGTATCTGAATTATTGCATTCGAATGCATGAAATTTCGATTAGCAAATACTACTACTAGTGAGTGACAGTATCCCAGAACTTGCATTCTAAATCATGAAATTTCGATTAGCGAATACTACTACTAGTGAGTGACAGTATCCCAGAACTTGCATTCTAATGCATGAAATTTCGATTAGCGAATACTACTACTAGTGAGTGACAGTATCCGAATTATTGCATTCGAATACATGAGATTTCGATTAGCGAATACTACTACTAGTGAGTGACAGTATCCGAGAACTTGCATTCGAATGCATGAGATTTCGATTAGCGAATACTATTACTAGTGAGTGACAGTATCCGAATTATTGCATTCGAGTGCATGAGATTTCGATTAGCGAATACTGCTACTAGTGAGTGACAGTATCCGAGAACTTGCATTCGAATGCATGAGATTTCGATTAGCGAATACTACTACTAGTGAGTGACAGTATCCGAGAACTTGCATTCGAATGCATGAGATTTCGATTAGCGAACACTACTACTAGTGAGTGACAGTATCCGAATTACTGCATTCGAATGCAAGAGATTTCGATTAGCGAATACTACTACTAGTGAGTGACAGTATCCGAATTATTGCATTCGAATGCAAGAAATTTCGATTAGCGAATACTACTACTAGTGAGTGACAGTATCCGAGAACTTGCATTCGAATGCATGAGATTTCGATTAGCGAATACTACTACTAGTGAGTGACAGTATCCCAGAACTTGCATTCGAATGCAAGAGATTTCGATTAGCGAATACTACTACTAGTGAGTGACAGTATCCGAGAACTTGCATACGAATGCAAGAGATTTCGAGTAGCGAATACTACTACTAGTGAGTCACAGTATCCGAGAACTTGCATTCGAATGCATGAGATTTCGATTAGCGAATACTACTTCTAGTGAGTGACAGTATCCGAGAACTTGCATTCGAATGCAAGAGATTTCGATTACTCAATACTACTACTAGTGAGTGACAGTATCCGAGAACTTGCATTCGAATGCATGAGATTTCGATTAGCGAATACTACTACTAGTGAGTGACAGTATCCGAGAACTTGCATTGGAATGCATGAAATTTCGATTAGCGAATACTACTACTAGTGAGTGACAGTATCCGAATTATTGCATTCGAATGCATGAAATTTCGATTAGCGAATACTACTACTAGTGAGTGACAGTATCCGAATTATTGCATTCGAATGCATGAAATTTCGATTAGCGAATACTACTACTAGTGAGTGACAGTATCCCAGAACTTGCATTCGAATGCATGAAATTTCGATTAGCGAGTACTACTACTAGTGAGTGACAGTATCCGAATTATTGCATTCGAATACATGAGATTTCGATTAGCGAATACTACTACTAGTGAGTGACAGTATCCGAGAACTTGCATTCGAATGCATGAGATTTCGATTAGCGAATACTATTACTAGTGAGCGACAGTATCCGAGAACTTGCATTCGAATGAATGAGATTTCGATTAGCGAATACTACTACTAGTGAGTGACAGTATCCGAGAACTTGCATTCGAATGCATGAGACTTCGATTAGCGAATACTACTACTAGTGAGTGACAGTATCCGAATTATTGCATTCGAATGCATCAAATTTCGATTAGCGAATACTACTACTAGTGAGTGACAGTATCCGAATTATTGCATTCGAATGCAAGAGATTTCGATTAGCGAATACTACTACTAGTGAGTGACAGTATCCGAATTATTGCATTCGAATGGATGAAATTTCGATTAGCGAATACTACTACTAGTGAGTGACAGTATCCGAGAACTTGCATTCGAATGCATGAGATTTCGATTAGCGAATACTACTACTAGTGAGTGACAGTATCCGAATTATTGCATTCGAATGCATGAAATTTCGATTAGCGAATACTACCACTAGTGGGTGACAGTATCCGAATTATTGCATTCGAGTGCATGAAATTTCGATTAGCGAGTACTACTACTAGTGAGTGACAGTATCCGAATTATTGCATTCGAATGCATGAGATTTCGATTAGCGAATACTACTACTAGTGAGTGACAGTATCCGAATTATTGCATTCGAATGCATGAAATTTCGATTAGCGAATACTACTACTAGTGAGCGACAGTATCCGAATTATTGCATTCGAATGCATTATTTCGATTAGCGAATACTACTACTAGTGGGTGACAGTATCCGAATTATTGCATTCGAATGCATGAAATTTCGATTAGCGTATACTACTACTAGTGAGTGACAGTATCCCAGAACTTGCATTCGAATGCATGAAATTTCGACTAGCGAATACTACTACTAGTGAGTGACAGTATCCGAGAACTTGCATTCGAATGCATGAGATTTCGATTAGCGAATCCTACTACTAGTGAGTGACAGTATCCGAATTATTGCATTCGAATGCAAGAGATTTCGATTAGCGAATACTACTACTAGTGAGTGACAGTATCCGAATTATTGCATTTGAATGCATGAAATTTCGATTAGCAAATACTACTACTAGTGAGTGACAGTATCCCAGAACTTACATTCTAAATCATGAAATTTCGATTAGCGAATACTACTACTAGTGAGTGACAGTATCCCAGAACTTGCATTCTAATGCATGAAATTTCGATTAGCGAATACTACTACTAGTGAGTGACAGTATCCGAATTATTGCATTCGAATACATGAGATTTCGATTAGCGAATACTACTACTAGTGAGTGACAGTATCCGAGAACTTGCATTCGAATGCATGAGATTTCGATTAGCGAATACTATTACTAGTGAGTGACAGTATCCGAATTATTGCATTCGAGTGCATGAGATTTCGATTAGCGAATACTGCTACTAGTGAGTGAGAGTATCCGAGAACTTGCATTCGAATGCATGAGATTTCGATTAGCGAATACTACTACTAGTGAGTGACAGTATCCGAGAACTTGCATTCGAATACATGAGATTTCGATTAGCGAACACTACTACTAGTGAGTGACAGTATCCGAATTATTGCATTCGAATGCAAGAGATTTCGATTAGCGAATACTACTACTAGTGAGTGACAGTATCCGAATTATTGCATTCGAATGCAAGAAATTTCGATTAGCGAATACTACTACTAGTGAGTGACAGTATCCGAGAACTTGCATTCGAATGCATGAGATTTCGATTAGCGAATACTACTACTAGTGAGTGACAGTATCCCAAAACTTGCATTCGAATGCAAGAGATTTCGATTAGCGAATACTACTACTAGTGAGTGACAGTATCCGAGAACTTGCATCCGAATGCAAGAGATTTCGAGTAGCGAATACTACTACTAGTGAGTCACAGTATCCGAGAACTTGCATTCGAATGCATGAGATTTCGATTAGCGAATACTACTTCTAGTGAGTGACAGTATCCGAGAACTTGCATTCGAATGCAAGAGATATCGATTACTCAATACTACTACTAGTGAGTGACAGTATCCGAGAACTTGCATTCGAATGCATGAGATTTCGATTAGCGAATACTACTACTAGTGAGTGACAGTATCCGAGAACTTGCATTGGAATGCAAGAGATTTCGATTAGCGAACACTAGTACTAGTGAGTGACAGTATCCGAATTATTCCATTCGAATGCAAGAGATTTCGATTAGCGAATACTACTACTAGTGAGTGACAGTATCCGAGAACTTGCATTCGAATGCAAGAGACTTCGATTAGCGAATACTACTAGTAGTGAGTGACAGTATCCGAATTATTGCATTCGAATGCATGAGATTTTGATTCGCGAATACTACTACTAGTGAGTGACAGTATCCGAGAACTTGCATTCGAATGCAAGAGATTTCGATTAGCGAATACTACTACTAGTGAGTGACAGTATCCAAGAACTTGCATTCGAATGCAAGAGATTTCGATTAGCGAATACTACTACTAGTGATTGACAGTATCCGAGAACTTGCATTCGAATGCATCAGATTTCGATTAGCGAATACTACTACTAGTGAGTGACAGTATCCGAGAACTTGCATTCGAATGCATGAGATTTCGATTAGCGAATACTACTACTAGTGAGTGACAGTATCCGAGAACTTGCATTCAAATGCATGAGATTTCGAATAGCGAATACTACTACTAGTGAGTGACAGCATCCGAGAACTTGCATTCGAATACATGAGTTTTGATTAGCGAATACTACTACCAGTGAGTGGCAGTATCCGAATTATTGCATTCGAATGCGAGATTTCGATTAGCGAATACTACTACTAGTGAGTGACAGTATCCGAGAACTTACTTTCGGATGCAAGAGATTTCGATTAGCGACTACTACTACTAGTGAGTGACAGTATCCGAGAACTTGCATTCGAATGCAAGAGATTTCGATTAGCGAATACTACTACCAGTGAGTGACAGTATCCGAGAACTTGCATTCGAATGCATGAAATTTCGATTAGCGAATACTACTACTAGTGAGTGACAGTATATGAATTATTGCATTCGAATGCAAGAGATTTCGATTAGCGAATACTACTACTAGTGAGTGACAGTATCCGAGACCTTGCATTCGAATGCATGAGATTTCGAGTAGCGAATACTACTACTAGTGAGTGACAGTATCCGAGAGCTTGCATTCGAATGCATGAGATTTCGATTAGCGAATACTACTTCTAGTGAGTGACAGTATCCGAGAACTTGCATTCGAATGCAAGAGATTTCGATTACTCAATACTACTACTAGTGAGTGACAGTATCCGAGAACTTGCATTCGAATGCATGAGATTTCGATTAGCGAATACTACTACTAGTGAGTGACAGTATCCCAGAACTTGCATTCGAATGCAAGAGATTTCGATTAGCGAATACTACTACTAGTGAGTGACAGTATCCGAGAACTTCCATTCGAATGCACGAGATTTCGATTAGCGAATACAACTACTAGTGAGTGACAGTATCCGAATTATTGCATTCGAGTGCATGAGATTTCGATTAGCGAATACTGCTACTAGTGAGTGACAGTATCCGAGAACTTGCATTCGAATGCATGAGATTTCGATTAGCGAATACTACTACTAGTGAGTGACAGTATCCGAGAACTTGCATTCCAATGCATGAGACTTCGGTTAGCGAATACTACTACTAGTGAGTGACAGTATCCGAATTATTGCATTCGAAAGCATTAGATTTCAATTAGCGAATACTACTACTAGTGAGTGACAGTATCCGAATTATTGCATTCGAATGCAAGAAATTTCGATTAGCGAATACTACTACTAGTGAGTGACAGTATCCGAATTATTGCATTCGAATGCAAGAAATTTCGATTAGCGAATACTACTACTAGTGAGTGACAGTATCCGAGAACTTGCATTCGAATGCATGAGATTTCGATTAGCGAATACTACTACTAGTGAGTGACAGTATCCCAGAACTTGCATTCGAATGCAAGAGATTTCGATTAGCGAATACTACTACTAGTGAGTGACAGTATCCGAGAACTTGCATACGAATGCAAGAGATTTCGAGTAGCGAATACTACTACTAGTGAGTGACAGTATCCGAGAACTTGCATTCGAATGCATGAGATTTCGATTAGCGAATACTCTTTCTAGTGAGTGACAGTATCCGAGAACTTGCATTCGAATGCAAGAGATTTCGATTACTCAATACTACTACTAGTGAGTGACAGTATCCGAGAACTTGCATTCGAATGCATGAGATTTCGATTAGCGAATACTACTACTAGTGAGTGATTGTATCCGAGAACTTGCATTGGAATGCAAGAGATTTCGATTAGCGAACACTACTACTAGTGAGTGACAGTATCCGAATTATTGCATTCGAATGCAAGAGATTTCGATTAGCGAATACTACTACTAGTGAGTGACAGTATCCGAGAACTTGCATTCGAATGCAAGAGACTTCGATTAGCGAATACTACTAGTAGTGAGTGACAGTATCCGAATTATTGCATTCGAATGCATGAGATTTTGATTAGCGAATACTACTACTAGTGAGTGACAGTATCCGAGAACTTGCATTCTAATGCATGAAATTTCGATTAGCGAATACTACTACTAGTGAGTGACAGTATCCGAATTATTGCATTCGAATACATGAGATTTCGATTAGCGAATACTACTACTAGTGAGTGACAGTATCCGAGAACTTGCATTCTAAATCATGAAATTTCGATTAGCGAATACTACTACTAGTGAGTGACAGTATCCCAGAACTTGCATTCTAATGCATGAAATTTCGATTAGCGAATACTACTACTAGTGAGTGACAGTATCCGAATTATTGCATTCGAATACATGAGATTTCGATTAGCGAATACTACTACTAGTGAGTGACAGTATCCGAGAACTTGCATTCGAATGCATGAGATTTCGATTAGCGAATACTATTACTAGTGAGTGACAGTATCCGAATTATTGCATTCGAGTGCATGAGATTTCGATTAGCGAATACTGCTACTAGTGAGTGACAGTATCCGAGAACTTGCATTCGAATGCATGAGATTTCGATTAGCGAATACTACTACTAGTGAGTGACAGTATCCGAGAACTTGCATTCGAATGCATGAGATTTCGATTAGCGAACACTACTACTAGTGAGTGACAGTATCCGAATTATTGCATTCGAATGCAAGAGATTTCGATTAGCGAATACTACTACTAGTGAGTGACAGTATCCGAATTATTGCATTCGAATGCAAGAAATTTCGATTAGCGAATACTACTACTAGTGAGTGACAGTATCCGAGAACTTGCATTCGAATGCATGAGATTTCGATTAGCGAATACTATTACTAGTGAGCGACAGTATCCGAGAACTTGCATTCGAATGAATGAGATTTCGATTAGCGAATACTACTACTAGTGAGTGACAGTATCCGAGAACTTGCATTCGAATGCATGAGACTTCGATTAGCGAATACTACTACTAGTGAGTGACAGTATCCGAATTATTGCATTCGAATGCATCAAATTTCGATTAGCGAATACTACTACTAGTGAGTGACAGTATCCGAATTATTGCATTCGAATGCAAGAGATTTCGATTAGCGAATACTACTACTAGTGAGTGACAGTATCCGAATTATTGCATTCGAATGGATGAAATTTCGATTAGCGAATACTACTACTAGTGAGTGACAGTATCCGAGAACTTGCATTCGAATGCATGAGATTTCGATTAGCGAATACTACTACTAGTGAGTGACAGTATCCGAATTATTGCATTCGAATGCATGAAATTTCGATTAGCGAATACTACCACTAGTGGGTGACAGTATCCGAATTATTGCATTCGAGTGCATGAAATTTCGATTAGCGAGTACTACTACTAGTGAGTGACAGTATCCGAATTATTGCATTCGAATGCATGAGATTTCGATTAGCGAATACTACTACTAGTGAGTGACAGTATCCGAATTATTGCATTCGAATGCATGAAATTTCGATTAGCGAATACTACTACTAGTGAGCGACAGTATCCGAATTATTGCATTCGAATGCATTATTTCGATTAGCGAATACTACTACTAGTGGGTGACAGTATCCGAATTATTGCATTCGAATGCATGAAATTTCGATTAGCGTATACTACTACTAGTGAGTGACAGTATCCCAGAACTTGCATTCGAATGCATGAAATTTCGACTAGCGAATACTACTACTAGTGAGTGACAGTATCCGAGAACTTGCATTCGAATGCATGAGATTTCGATTAGCGAATCCTACTACTAGTGAGTGACAGTATCCGAATTATTGCATTCGAATGCAAGAGATTTCGATTAGCGAATACTACTACTAGTGAGTGACAGTATCCGAATTATTGCATTTGAATGCATGAAATTTCGATTAGCAAATACTACTACTAGTGAGTGACAGTATCCCAGAACTTACATTCTAAATCATGAAATTTCGATTAGCGAATACTACTACTAGTGAGTGACAGTATCCCAGAACTTGCATTCTAATGCATGAAATTTCGATTAGCGAATACTACTACTAGTGAGTGACAGTATCCGAATTATTGCATTCGAATACATGAGATTTCGATTAGCGAATACTACTACTAGTGAGTGACAGTATCCGAGAACTTGCATTCGAATGCATGAGATTTCGATTAGCGAATACTATTACTAGTGAGTGACAGTATCCGAATTATTGCATTCGAGTGCATGAGATTTCGATTAGCGAATACTGCTACTAGTGAGTGAGAGTATCCGAGAACTTGCATTCGAATGCATGAGATTTCGATTAGCGAATACTACTACTAGTGAGTGACAGTATCCGAGAACTTGCATTCGAATACATGAGATTTCGATTAGCGAACACTACTACTAGTGAGTGACAGTATCCGAATTATTGCATTCGAATGCAAGAGATTTCGATTAGCGAATACTACTACTAGTGAGTGACAGTATCCGAATTATTGCATTCGAATGCAAGAAATTTCGATTAGCGAATACTACTACTAGTGAGTGACAGTATCCGAGAACTTGCATTCGAATGCATGAGATTTCGATTAGCGAATACTACTACTAGTGAGTGACAGTATCCCAAAACTTGCATTCGAATGCAAGAGATTTCGATTAGCGAATACTACTACTAGTGAGTGACAGTATCCGAGAACTTGCATCCGAATGCAAGAGATTTCGAGTAGCGAATACTACTACTAGTGAGTCACAGTATCCGAGAACTTGCATTCGAATGCATGAGATTTCGATTAGCGAATACTACTTCTAGTGAGTGACAGTATCCGAGAACTTGCATTCGAATGCAAGAGATATCGATTACTCAATACTACTACTAGTGAGTGACAGTATCCGAGAACTTGCATTCGAATGCATGAGATTTCGATTAGCGAATACTACTACTAGTGAGTGACAGTATCCGAGAACTTGCATTGGAATGCAAGAGATTTCGATTAGCGAACACTAGTACTAGTGAGTGACAGTATCCGAATTATTCCATTCGAATGCAAGAGATTTCGATTAGCGAATACTACTACTAGTGAGTGACAGTATCCGAGAACTTGCATTCGAATGCAAGAGACTTCGATTAGCGAATACTACTAGTAGTGAGTGACAGTATCCGAATTATTGCATTCGAATGCATGAGATTTTGATTCGCGAATACTACTACTAGTGAGTGACAGTATCCGAGAACTTGCATTCGAATGCAAGAGATTTCGATTAGCGAATACTACTACTAGTGAGTGACAGTATCCAAGAACTTGCATTCGAATGCAAGAGATTTCGATTAGCGAATACTACTACTAGTGATTGACAGTATCCGAGAACTTGCATTCGAATGCATCAGATTTCGATTAGCGAATACTACTACTAGTGAGTGACAGTATCCGAGAACTTGCATTCGAATGCATGAGATTTCGATTAGCGAATACTACTACTAGTGAGTGACAGTATCCGAGAACTTGCATTCAAATGCATGAGATTTCGAATAGCGAATACTACTACTAGTGAGTGACAGCATCCGAGAACTTGCATTCGAATACATGAGTTTTGATTAGCGAATACTACTACCAGTGAGTGGCAGTATCCGAATTATTGCATTCGAATGCGAGATTTCGATTAGCGAATACTACTACTAGTGAGTGACAGTATCCGAGAACTTACTTTCGGATGCAAGAGATTTCGATTAGCGACTACTACTACTAGTGAGTGACAGTATCCGAGAACTTGCATTCGAATGCAAGAGATTTCGATTAGCGAATACTACTACCAGTGAGTGACAGTATCCGAGAACTTGCATTCGAATGCATGAAATTTCGATTAGCGAATACTACTACTAGTGAGTGACAGTATATGAATTATTGCATTCGAATGCAAGAGATTTCGATTAGCGAATACTACTACTAGTGAGTGACAGTATCCGAGACCTTGCATTCGAATGCATGAGATTTCGAGTAGCGAATACTACTACTAGTGAGTGACAGTATCCGAGAGCTTGCATTCGAATGCATGAGATTTCGATTAGCGAATACTACTTCTAGTGAGTGACAGTATCCGAGAACTTGCATTCGAATGCAAGAGATTTCGATTACTCAATACTACTACTAGTGAGTGACAGTATCCGAGAACTTGCATTCGAATGCATGAGATTTCGATTAGCGAATACTACTACTAGTGAGTGACAGTATCCCAGAACTTGCATTCGAATGCAAGAGATTTCGATTAGCGAATACTACTACTAGTGAGTGACAGTATCCGAGAACTTCCATTCGAATGCACGAGATTTCGATTAGCGAATACAACTACTAGTGAGTGACAGTATCCGAATTATTGCATTCGAGTGCATGAGATTTCGATTAGCGAATACTGCTACTAGTGAGTGACAGTATCCGAGAACTTGCATTCGAATGCATGAGATTTCGATTAGCGAATACTACTACTAGTGAGTGACAGTATCCGAGAACTTGCATTCCAATGCATGAGACTTCGGTTAGCGAATACTACTACTAGTGAGTGACAGTATCCGAATTATTGCATTCGAAAGCATTAGATTTCAATTAGCGAATACTACTACTAGTGAGTGACAGTATCCGAATTATTGCATTCGAATGCAAGAAATTTCGATTAGCGAATACTACTACTAGTGAGTGACAGTATCCGAATTATTGCATTCGAATGCAAGAAATTTCGATTAGCGAATACTACTACTAGTGAGTGACAGTATCCGAGAACTTGCATTCGAATGCATGAGATTTCGATTAGCGAATACTACTACTAGTGAGTGACAGTATCCCAGAACTTGCATTCGAATGCAAGAGATTTCGATTAGCGAATACTACTACTAGTGAGTGACAGTATCCGAGAACTTGCATACGAATGCAAGAGATTTCGAGTAGCGAATACTACTACTAGTGAGTGACAGTATCCGAGAACTTGCATTCGAATGCATGAGATTTCGATTAGCGAATACTCTTTCTAGTGAGTGACAGTATCCGAGAACTTGCATTCGAATGCAAGAGATTTCGATTACTCAATACTACTACTAGTGAGTGACAGTATCCGAGAACTTGCATTCGAATGCATGAGATTTCGATTAGCGAATACTACTACTAGTGAGTGATTGTATCCGAGAACTTGCATTGGAATGCAAGAGATTTCGATTAGCGAACACTACTACTAGTGAGTGACAGTATCCGAATTATTGCATTCGAATGCAAAAGATTTCGATTAGCGAATACTACTACTAGTGAGTGACAGTATCCGAGAACTTGCATTCGAATGCAAGAGACTTCGATTAGCGAATACTACTAGTAGTGAGTGACAGTATCCGAATTATTGCATTCGAATGCATGAGATTTTGATTAGCGAATACTACTACTAGTGAGTGACAGTATCCGAGAACTTGCATTCTAATGCATGAAATTTCGATTAGCGAATACTACTACTAGTGAGTGACAGTATCCGAATTATTGCATTCGAATACATGAGATTTCGATTAGCGAATACTACTACTAGTGAGTGACAGTATCCGAGAACTTGCATTCTAAATCATGAAATTTCGATTAGCGAATACTACTACTAGTGAGTGACAGTATCCCAGAACTTGCATTCTAATGCATGAAATTTCGATTAGCGAATACTACTACTAGTGAGTGACAGTATCCGAATTATTGCATTCGAATACATGAGATTTCGATTAGCGAATACTACTACTAGTGAGTGACAGTATCCGAGAACTTGCATTCGAATGCATGAGATTTCGATTAGCGAATACTATTACTAGTGAGTGACAGTATCCGAATTATTGCATTCGAGTGCATGAGATTTCGATTAGCGAATACTGCTACTAGTGAGTGACAGTATCCGAGAACTTGCATTCGAATGCATGAGATTTCGATTAGCGAATACTACTACTAGTGAGTGACAGTATCCGAGAACTTGCATTCGAATGCATGAGATTTCGATTAGCGAACACTACTACTAGTGAGTGACAGTATCCGAATTATTGCATTCGAATGCAAGAGATTTCGATTAGCGAATACTACTACTAGTGAGTGACAGTATCCGAATTATTGCATTCGAATGCAAGAAATTTCGATTAGCGAATACTACTACTAGTGAGTGACAGTATCCGAGAACTTGCATTCGAATGCATGAGATTTCGATTAGCGAATACTACTACTAGTGAGTGACAGTATCCCAAAACTTGCATTCGAATGCAAGAGATTTCGATTAGCGAATACTACTACTAGTGAGTGACAGTATCCGAGAACTTGCATACGAATGCAAGAGATTTCGAGTAGCGAATACTACTACTAGTGAGTCACAGTATCCGAGAACTTGCATTCGAATGCATGAGATTTCGATTAGCGAATACTACTTCTAGTGAGTGACAGTATCCGAGAACTTGCATTCGAATGCAAGAGATTTCGATTACTCAATACTACTACTAGTGAGTGACAGTATCCGAGAACTTGCATTCGAATGCATGAGATTTCGATTAGCGAATACTACTACTAGTGAGTGACAGTATCCGAGAACTTGCATTGGAATGCAAGAGATTTCGATTAGCGAACACTAGTAGTAGTGAGTGACAGTATCCGAATTATTCCATTCGAGTGCAAGAGATTTCGATTAGCGAATACTACTACTAGTGAGTGACAGTATCCGAGAACTTGCATTCGAATGCAAGAGACTTCGATTAGCGAATACTACTAGTAGTTAGTGACAGTATCCGAATTATTGCATTCGAATGCATGAGATTTTGATTCGCGAATACTACTACTAGTGAGTGACAGTATCCGAATTATTGCATTCGAATGCAAGAGATTTCGATTAGCGAATACTACTACTAGTGAGTGACAGTATCCAAGAACTTGCATTCGAATGCAAGAGATTTCGATTAGCGAATACTACTACTAGTGAGTGACAGTATCCGAGAACTTGCATTCGAATGCATCAGATTTCGATTAGCGAATACTACTACTAGTGAGTGACAGTATCCGAGAACTTGCATTCGAATGCATGAGATTTCGATTAGCGAATACTACTACTAGTGAGTGACAGTATCCGAGAACTTGCATTCAAATGCATGAGATTTCGAATAGCGAATACTACTACTAGTGAGTGACAGCATCCGAGAACTTGCATTCGAATACATGAGATTTCGATTAGCGAATACTACTACTAGTGAGTGGCAGTATCCGAATTATTGCATTCGAATGCGAGATTTCGATTAGCGAATACTACTACTAGTGAGTGACAGTATCCGAGAACTTACTTTCGGATGCAAGAGATTTCGATTAGCGAATACTACTACTAGTGAGTGACAGTATCCGAGAACTTGCATTCGAATGCAAGAGATTTCGATTAGCGAATACTACTACCAGTGAGTGACAGTATCCGAGAACTTGCATTCGAATGCATGAAATTTCGATTAGCGAATACTACTACTAGTGAGTGACAGTATATGAATTATTGCATTCGAATGCAAGAGATTTCGATTAGCGAATACTACTACTAGTGAGTGACAGTATCCGAGAACTTGCATTCGAATGCATGAGATTTCGAGTAGCGAATACTACTACTAGTGAGTGACAGTATCCGAGAACTTGCATTCGAATGCATGAGATTTCGATTAGCGAATACTACTTCTAGTGAGTGACAGTATCCGAGAACTTGCATTCGAATGCAAGAGATTTCGATTACTCAATACTAATACTAGTGAGTGACAGTATCCGAGAACTTGCATTCGAATGCATGAGATTTCGATTAGCGAATACTACTACTAGTGAGTGACAGTATCCCAGAACTTGCATTCGAATGCAAGAGATTTCGATTAGCGAATACTACTACTAGTGAGTGACAGTATCCGAGAACTTCCATTCGAATGCACGAGATTTCGATTAGCGAATACAACTACTAGTGAGTGACAGTATCCGAATTATTGCATTCGAGTGCATGAGATTTCGATTAGCGAATACTGCTACTAGTGAGTGACAGTATCCGAGAACTTGCATTCGAATGCATGAGATTTCGATTAGCGAATACTACTACTAGTGAGTGACAGTATCCGAGAACTTGCATTCGAATGCATGAGACTTCGGTTAGCGAATACTACTACTAGTGAGTGACAGTATCCGAATTATTGCATTCGAAAGCATTAGATTTCAATTAGCGAATACTACTACTAGTGAGTGACAGTATCCGAATTATTGCATTCGAATGCAAGAAATTTCGATTAGCGAATACTACTACTAGTGAGTGACAGTATCCGAATTATTGCATTCGAATGCAAGAAATTTCGATTAGCGAATACTACTACTAGTGAGTGACAGTATCCGAGAACTTGCATTCGAATGCATGAGATTTCGATTAGCGAATACTACTACTAGTGAGTGACAGTATCCCAGAACTTGCATTCGAATGCAAGAGATTTCGATTAGCGAATACTACTACTAGTGAGTGACAGTATCCGAGAACTTGCATACGAATGCAAGAGATTTCGAGTAGCGAATACTACTACTAGTGAGTGACAGTATCCGAGAACTTGCATTCGAATGCATGAGATTTCGATTAGCGAATACTCTTTCTAGTGAGTGACAGTATCCGAGAACTTGCATTCGAATGCAAGAGATTTCGATTACTCAATACTACTACTAGTGAGTGACAGTATCCGAGAACTTGCATTCGAATGCATGAGATTTCGATTAGCGAATACTACTACTAGTGAGTGATTGTATCCGAGAACTTGCATTGGAATGCAAGAGATTTCGATTAGCGAACACTACTACTAGTGAGTGACAGTATCCGAATTATTGCATTCGAATGCAAGAGATTTCGATTAGCGAATACTACTACTAGTGAGTGACAGTATCCGAGAACTTGCATTCGAATGCAAGAGACTTCGATTAGCGAATACTACTAGTAGTGAGTGACAGTATCCGAATTATTGCATTCGAATGCATGAGATTTTGATTAGCGAATACTACTACTAGTGAGTGACAGTATCCGAGAACTTGCATTCGAATGCAAGAGATTTCGATTAGCGAATACTACTACTAGTGAGTTACAGTATCCAAGAACTTGCATTCGAATGCAAGAGATTTCGATTAGCGAATACTACTACTAGTGAGTGACAGTATCCGAGGACTTGCATTCGAATGCATCAGATTCCGATTAGCGAATACTACTACTAGTGAGTGACAGTATCCGAGAACTTGCATTCGAATGCATGAGATTTCGATTAGCGAATACTACTACTAGTGAGTGACAGTATCCGAGAACTTGCATTCGAATGCATGAGACTTCGATTAGCGAATACTACTACTAGTGAGTGACAGTATCCGAATTATTGCATTCGAATGCATGAAATTTCGATTAGCGAATACTACTACTAGTGAGTGACAGTATCCGAATTATTGCATTCGAATGCAAGAGATTTCGATTAGCGAATACTACTACTAGTGAGTGACAGTATCCGAATTATTGCATTCGAATGCATGAAATTTCGATTAGCGAATACTACTACTAGTGAGTGACAGTATCCGAGAACTTGCATTCGAATGCATAAGATTTCGATTAGCGAATACTACTACTAGTGAGTGACAGTATCCGAATTATTGCATTCGAATGCATGAAATTTCGATTAGCGAATACTACCACTAGTGGGTGACAGTATCCGAATTATTGCATTCGAGTGCATGAAATTTCGATTAGCGAGTACTACTACTAGTGAGTGACAGTATCCGAATTATTGCATTCGAATGCATGAGATTTCGATTAGCGAATACTACTACTAGTGAGTGACAGTATCCGAATTATTGCATTCGAATGCATGAAATTTCGATTAGCGAATACTACTACTAGTGAGCGACAGTATCCGAATTATTGCATTCGAATGCATTATTTCGATTAGCGAATACTACTACTAGTGGGTGACAGTATCCGAATTATTGCATTCGAATGCATGAAATTTCGATTAGCGTATACTACTACTAGTGAGTGACAGTATCCCAGAACTTACATTCGAATGCATGAAATTTCGACTAGCGAATACTACTACTAGTGAGTGACAGTATCCGAGAACTTGCATTCGAATGCATGAGATTTCGATTAGCGAATCCTACTACTAGTGAGTGACAGTATCCGAATTATTGCATTCGAATGCAAGAGATTTCGATTAGCGAATACTACTACTAGTGAGTGACAGTATCCGAATTATTGCATTCGAATGCATGAAATTTCGATTAGCAAATACTACTACTAGTGAGTGACAGTATCCCAGAACTTACATTCTAAATCATGAAATTTCGATTAGCGAATACTACTACTAGTGAGTGACAGTATCCCAGAACTTGCATTCTAATGCATGAAATTTCGATTAGCGAATACTACTACTAGTGAGTGACAGTATCCGAATTAATGCATTCGAATACATGAGATTTCGATTAGCGAATACTACTACTAGTGAGTGACAGTATCCGAGAACTTGCATTCGAATGCATTAGATTTCGATTAGCGAATACTATTACTAGTGAGTGACAGTATCCGAATTATTGCATTCGAGTGCATGAGATTTCGATTAGCGAATACTGCTACTAGTGAGTGACAGTATCCGAGAACTTGCATTCGAATGCATGAGACTTCGATTAGCGAATACTACTACTAGTGAGTGACAGTATCCGAGAACTTGCATTCGAATGCATGAGATTTCGATTAGCGAACACTACTACTAGTGAGTGACAGTATCCGAATTATTGCATTCGAATGCAAGAGATTTCGATTAGCGAATACTACTACTAGTGAGTGACAGTATCCGAATTATTGCATTCGAATGCAAGAAATTTCGATTAGCGAATACTACTACTAGTGAGTGACAGTATCCGAGAACTTGCATTCGAATGCATGAGATTTCGATTAGCGAATACTACTACTAGTGAGTGACAGTATCCGAGAACTTGCATACGAATGCAAGAGATTTCGAGTAGCGAATACTACTACTAGTGAGTCACAGTATCCGAGAACTTGCATTCGAATGCATGAGATTTCGTTTAGCGAATACTACTTCTAGTGAGTGACAGTATCCGAGAACTTGCATTCGAATGCAAGAGATTTCGATTACTCAATACTACTACTAGTGAGTGACAGTATCCGAGAACTTGCATTCGAATGCATGAGATTTCGATTAGCGAATACTACTACTAGTGAGTGACAGTATCCGAGAACTTGCATTGGAATGCAAGAGATTTCGATTAGCGAACACTACTACTAGTGAGTGACAGTATCCGAATTATTGCATTCGAATGCAAGAGATTTCGATTAGCGAATACTACTACTAGTGAGTGACAGTATCCGAGAACTTGCATTCGAATGCAAGAGACTTCGATTAGCGAATACTACTAGTAGTGAGTGACAGTATCCGAATTATTGCATTCGAATGCATGAGATTTGGATTCGCGAATACTACTACTAGTGAGTGACAGTATCCGAGAACTTGCATTCGAATGCAAGAGATTTCGATTAGCGAATACTACTACTAGTGAGTGACAGTATCCAAGAACTTGCATTCGAATGCAAGAGATTTCGATTAGCGAATACTACTACTAGTGAGTGACAGTATCCGAGAACTTGCATTCGAATGCATCAGATTTCGATTAGCGAATACTACTACTAGTGAGTGACAGTATCCGAGAACTTGCATTCGAATGCATGAGATTTCGATTAGCGAATACTACTACTAGTGAGTGACAGTATCCGAGAACTTGCATTCAAATGCATGAGATTTCGAATAGCGAATACTACTACTAGTGAGTGACAGCATCCGAGAACTTGCATTCGAATACATGAGATTTCGATTAGCGAATACTACTACTAGTGAGTGGCAGTATCCGAATTATTGCATTCGAATGCGAGATTTCGATTAGCGAATACTACTACTAGTGAGTGACAGTATCCGAGAACTTACTTTCGGATGCAAGAGATTTCGATTAGCGAATACTACTACTAGTGAGTGACAGTATCCGAGAACTTGCATTCGAATGCAAGAGATTTCGATTAGCGAATACTACTACCAGTGAGTGACAGTATCCGAGAACTTGCATTCGAATGCATGAAATTTCGATTAGCGAATACTACTACTATTGAGTGACAGTATATGAATTATTGCATTCGAATGCAAGAGATTTCGATTAGCGAATACTACTACTACTAGTGAGTGACAGTATCCGAGAACTTGCATTCGAATGCATGAGATTTCGAGTAGCGAATACTACTACTAGTGAGTGACAGTATCCGAGAACTTGCATTCGAATGCTTGAGATTTCGATTAGCGAATACTACTTCTAGTGAGTGACAGTATCCGAGAACTTGCATTCGAATGCAAGAGATTTCGATTACTTAATACTACTACTAGTGAGTGACAGTATCCGAGAACTTGCATTCGAATGCATGAGATTTCGATTAGCGAATACTACTACTAGTGAGTGACAGTATCCCAGAACTTGCATTCGAATGCAAGAGATTTCGATTAGCGAATACTACTACTAGTGAGTGACAGTATCCGAGAACTTCCATTCGAATGCACGAGATTTCGATTAGCGAATACAACTACTAGTGAGGGACAGTATCCGAATTATTGCATTCGAGTGCATGAGATTTCGATTAGCGAATACTGCTACTAGTGAGTGACAGTATCCGAGAACTTGCATTCGAATGCATGAGATTTCGATTAGCGAATACTACTACTAGTGAGTGACAGTATCCCAGAACTTGCATTCGAATGCAAAATATTTCGATTAGCGAATACTACTACTAGTGAGTGACAGTATCCGAGAACTTGCATACGAATGCAAGAGATTTCGAGTAGCGAATACTACTACTAGTGAGTGACAGTATCCGAGAACTTGCATTCGAATGCATGAGATTTCGATTAGCGAATACTCTTTCTAGTGAGTGACAGTATCCGAGAACTTGCATTCGAATGCAAGAGATTTCGAGTACTCAATACTTCTACTAGTGAGTGACAGTATCCGAGAACTTGCATTCGAATGCATGAGATTTCGATTAGCGAATACTACTACTAGTGAGTGATTGTATCCGAGAACTTGCATTGGAATGCAAGAGATTTCGATTAGCGAACACTACTACTAGTGAGTGACAGTATCCGAATAATTGCATTCGAATGCAAGAGATTTCGATTAGCGAATACTACTACTAGTGAGTGACAGTATCCGAGAACTTGCATTCGAATGCAAGAGACTTCGATTAGCGAATACTACTAGTAGTGAGTGACAGTATCCGAATTATTGCATTCGAATGCATGAGATTTTGATTAGCGAATACTACTACTAGTGAGTGACAGTATCCGAGAACTTGCATTCGAATGCAAGAGATTTCGATTAGCGAATACTACTACTAGTGAGTTACAGTATCCAAGAACTTGCATTCGAATGCAAGAGATTTCGATTAGCGAATACTACTACTAGTGAGTGACAGTATCCGAATTATTGCATTCGAATGCATGAAATTTCGATTAGCGAATACTACTACTAGTGAGTGACAGTATCCGAGAACTTGCATTCGAATGCATAAGATTTCGATTAGCGAATACTACTACTAGTGAGTGACAGTAACCGAATTATTGCATTCGAATGCATGAAATTTCGATTAGCGAATACTACCACTAGTGGGTGACAGTATCCGAATTATTGCATTCGAGTGCATGAAATTTCGATTAGCGAGTACTACTACTAGTGAGTGACAGTATCCGAATTATTGCATTCGAATGCATGAGATTTCGATTAGCGAATACTACTACTAGTGAGTGACAGTATCCGAATTATTGCATTCGAATGCATGAAATTTCGATTAGCGAATACTACTACTAGTGAGCGACAGTATCCGAATTATTGCATTCGAATGCATTATTTCGATTAGCGAATACTACTACTAGTGGGTGACAGTATCCGAATTATTGCATTCGAATGCATGAAATTTCGACTAGCGTATACTACTACTAGTGAGTGACAGTATCCGAGAACTTGCATTCGAATGCATGAGATTTCGATTAGCGAATCCTACTACTAGTGAGTGACAGTATCCGAATTATTGCATTCGAATGCAAGAGATTTCGATTAGCGAATACTACTACTAGTGAGTGACAGTATCCGAATTATTGCATTCGAATGCATGAAATTTCGATTAGCAAATACTACTACTAGTGAGTGACAGTATCCCAGAACTTACATTCTAAATCATGAAATTTCGATTAGCGAATACTACTACTAGTGAGTGACAGTATCCCAGAACTTGCATTCTAATGCATGAAATTTCGATTAGCGAATACTACTACTAGTGAGTGACAGTATCCGAATTAATGCATTCGAATACATGAGATTTCGATTAGCGAATACTACTACTAGTGAGTGACAGTATCCGAGAACTTGCATTCGAATGCATTAGATTTCGATTAGCGAATACTATTACTAGTGAGTGACAGTATCCGAATTATTGCATTCGAGTGCATGAGATTTCGATTAGCGAATACTGCTACTAGTGAGTGACAGTATCCGAGAACTTGCATCCGAATGCATGAGACTTCGATTAGCGAATACTACTACTAGTGAGTGACAGTATCCGAGAACTTGCATTCGAATGCATGAGATTTCGATTAGCGAACACTACTACTAGTGAGTGACAGTATCCGAATTATTGCATTCGAATGCAAGAGATTTCGATTAGCGAATACTACTACTAGTGAGTGACAGTATCCGAATTATTGCATTCGAATGCAAGAAATTTCGATTAGCGAATACTACTACTAGTGAGTGACAGTAACCGAGAACTTGCATTCGAATGCATGAGATTTCGATTAGCGAATACTACTACTAGTGAGTGACAGTATCCCAGAACTTGCATTCGAATGCAAGAGATTTCGATTAGCGAATACTACTACTAGTGAGTGACAGTATCCGAGAACTTGCATACGAATGCAAGAGATTTCGAGTAGCGAATACTACTACTAGTGAGTCACAGTATCCGAGAACTTGCATTCGAATGCATGAGATTTCGTTTAGCGAATACTACTTCTAGTGAGTGACAGTATCCGAGATCTTGCATTCGAATGCAAGAGATTTCGATTACTCAATACTACTACTAGTGAGTGACAGTATCCGAGAACTTGCATTCGAATGCATGAGATTTCGATTAGCGAATACTACTACTAGTGAGTGACAGTATCCGAGAACTTGCATTGGAATGCAAGAGATTTCGATTAGCGAACACTACTACTAGTGAGTGACAGTATCCGAATTATTGCATTCGAATGCAAGAGATTTCGATTAGCGAATACTACTACTAGTGAGTGACAGTATCCGAGAACTTGCATTCGAATGCAAGAGACTTCGATTAGCGAATACTACTAGTAGTGAGTGACAGTATCCGAATTATTGCATTCGAATGCATGAGATTTTGATTCGCGAATACTACTACTAGTGAGTGACAGTATCCGAGAACTTGCATTCGAATGCAAGAGATTTCGATTAGCGAATACTACTACTAGTGAGTGACAGTATCCAAGAACTTGCATTCGAATGCAAGAGATTTCGATTAGCGAATACTACTACTAGTGAGTGACAGTATCCGAGAACTTGCATTCGAATGCATCAGATTTCGATTAGCGAATACTACTACTAGTGAGTGACAGTATCCGAGAACTTGCATTCGAATGCATGAGATTTCGATTAGCGAATACTACTACTAGTGAGTGACAGTATCCGAGAACTTGCATTCAAATGCATGAGATTTCGAATAGCGAATACTACTACTAGTGAGTGACAGCATCCGAGAACTTGCATTCGAATACATGAGATTTCGATTAGCGAATACTACTACTAGTGAGTGGCAGTATCCGAATTATTGCATTCGAATGCGAGATTTCGATTAGCGAATACTACTACTAGTGAGTGACAGTATCCGAGAACTTACTTTCGGATGCAAGAGATTTCGATTAGCGAATACTACTACTAGTGAGTGACAGTATCCGAGAACTTGCATTCGAATGCAAGAGATTTCGATTAGCGAATACTACTGCCAGTGAGTGACAGTATCCGAGAACTTGCATTCGAATGCATGAAATTTCGATTAGCGAATACTACTACTAGTGAGTGACAGTATATGAATTATTGCATTCGAATGCAAGAGATTTCGATTAGCGAATACTACTACTACTAGTGAGTGACTGTATCCGAGAACTTGCATTCGAATGCATGAGATTTCGAGTAGCGAATACTACTACTAGTGAGTGACAGTATCCGAGAACTTGCATTCGAATGCTTGAGATTTCGATTAGCGAATACTACTTCTAGTGAGTGACAGTATCCGAGAACTTGCATTCGAATGCAAGAGATTTCGATTACTTAATACTACTACTAGTGAGTGACAGTATCCGAGAACTTGCATTCGAATGCATGAGATTTCGATTAGCGAATACTACTACTAGTGAGTGACAGTATCCCAGAACTTGCATTCGAATGCAAGAGATTTCGATTAGCGAATACTACTACTAGTGAGTGACAGTATCCGAGAACTTCCATTCGAATGCACGAGATTTCGATTAGCGAATACAACTACTAGTGAGGGACAGTATCCGAATTATTGCATTCGAGTGCATGAGATTTCGATTAGCGAATACTGCTACTAGTGAGTGACAGTATCCGAGAACTTGCATTCGAATGCATGAGATTTCGATTAGCGAATACTACTACTAGTGAGTGACAGTATCCCAGAACTTGCATTCGAATGCAAAATATTTCGATTAGCGAATACTACTACTAGTGAGTGACAGTATCCGAGAACTTGCATACGAATGCAAGAGATTTCGAGTAGCGAATACTACTACTAGTGAGTGACAGTATCCGAGAACTTGCATTCGAATGCATGAGATTTCGATTAGCGAATACTCTTTCTAGTGAGTGACAGTATCCGAGAACTTGCATTCGAATGCAAGAGATTTCGAGTACTCAATACTTCTACTAGTGAGTGACAGTATCCGAGAACTTGCATTCGAATGCATGAGATTTCGATTAGCGAATACTACTACTAGTGAGTGATTGTATCCGAGAACTTGCATTGGAATGCAAGAGATTTCGATTAGCGAACACTACTACTAGTGAGTGACAGTATCCGAATTATTGCATTCGAATGCAAGAGATTTCGATTAGCGAATACTACTACTAGTGAGTGACAGTATCCGAGAACTTGCATTCGAATGCAAGAGACTTCGATTAGCGAATACTACTAGTAGTGAGTGACAGTATCCGAATTATTGCATTCGAATGCATGAGATTTTGATTAGCGAATACTACTACTAGTGAGTGACAGTATCCGAGAACTTGCATTCGAATGCAAGAGATTTCGATTAGCGAATACTACTACTAGTGAGTTACAGTATCCAAGAACTTGCATTCGAATGCAAGAGATTTCGATTAGCGAATACTACTACTAGTGAGTGACAGTATCCGAATTATTGCATTCGAATGCATGAAATTTCGATTAGCGAATACTACTACTAGTGAGTGACAGTATCCGAGAACTTGCATTCGAATGCATAAGATTTCGATTAGCGAATACTACTACTAGTGAGTGACAGTAACCGAATTATTGCATTCGAATGCATGAAATTTCGATTAGCGAATACTACCACTAGTGGGTGACAGTATCCGAATTATTGCATTCGAGTGCATGAAATTTCGATTAGCGAGTACTACTACTAGTGAGTGACAGTATCCGAATTATTGCATTCGAATGCATGAGGTTTCGATTAGCGAATACTACTACTAGTGAGTGACAGTATCCGAATTATTGCATTCGAATGCATGAAATTTCGATTAGCGAATACTACTACTAGTGAGCGACAGTATCCGAATTATTGCATTCGAATGCATTATTTCGATTAGCGAATACTACTACTAGTGGGTGACAGTATCCGAATTATTGCATTCGAATGCATGAAATTTCGATTAGCGTATACTACTACTAGTGAGTGACAGTATCCCAGAACTTACATTCGAATGCATGAAATTTCGACTAGCGAATACTACTACTAGTGAGTGACAGTATCCGAGAACTTGCATTCGAATGCATGAGATTTCGATTAGCGAATCCTACTACTAGTGAGTGACAGTATCCGAATTATTGCATTCGAATGCAAGAGATTTCGATTAGCGAATACTACTACTAGTGAGTGACAGTATCCGAATTATTGCATTCGAATGCATGAAATTTCGATTAGCAAATACTACTACTAGTGAGTGACAGTATCCCAGAAGTTACATTCTAAATCATGAAATTTCGATTAGCGAATACTACTACTAGTGAGTGACAGTATCCCAGAACTTGCATTCTAATGCATGAAATTTCGATTAGCGAATACTACTACTAGTGAGTGACAGTATCCGAATTAATGCATTCGAATACATGAGATTTCGATTAGCGAATACTACTACTAGTGAGTGACAGTATCCGAGAACTTGCATTCGAATGCATTAGATTTCGATTAGCGAATACTATTACTAGTGAGTGACAGTATCCGAATTATTGCATTCGAGTGCATGAGATTTCGATTAGCGAATACTGCTACTAGTGAGTGACAGTATCCGAGAACTTGCATTCGAATGCATGAGACTTCGATTAGCGAATACTACTACTAGTGAGTGACAGTATCCGAGAACTTGCATTCGAATGCATGAGATTTCGATTAGCGAACACTACTACTAGTGAGTGACAGTATCCGAATTATTGCATTCGAATGCAAGAGATTTCGATTAGCGAATACTACTACTAGTGAGTGACAGTATCCGAATTATTGCATTCGAATGCAAGAAATTTCGATTAGCGAATACTACTACTAGTGAGTGACAGTATCCGAGAACTTGCATTCGAATGCATGAGATTTCGATTAGCGAATACTACTACTAGTGAGTGACAGTATCCCAGAACTTGCATTCGAATGCAAGAGATTTCGATTAGCGAATACTACTACTAGTGAGTGACAGTATCCGAGAACTTGCATACGAATGCAAGAGATTTCGAGTAGCGAATACTACTACTAGTGAGTCACAGTATCCGAGAACTTGCATTCGAATGCATGAGATTTCGTTTAGCGAATACTACTTCTAGTGAGTGACAGTATCCGAGAACTTGCATTCGAATGCAAGAGATTTCGATTACTCAATACTACTACTAGTGAGTGACAGTATCCGAGAACTTGCATTCGAATGCATGAGATTTCGATTAGCGAATACTACTACTAGTGAGTGACAGTATCCGAGAACTTGCATTGGAATGCAAGAGATTTCGATTAGCGAACACTACTACTAGTGAGTGACAGTATCCGAATTATTGCATTCGAATGCAAGAGATTTCGATTAGCGAATACTACTACTAGTGAGTGACAGTATCCGAGAACTTGCATTCGAATGCAAGAGACTTCGATTAGCGAATACTACTAGTAGTGAGTGACAGTATCCGAATTATTGCATTCGAATGCATGAGATTTTGATTCGCGAATACTACTACTAGTGAGTGACAGTATCCGAGAACTTGCATTCGAATGCAAGAGATTTCGATTAGCGAATACTACTACTAGTGAGTGACAGTATCCAAGAACTTGCATTCGAATGCAAGAGATTTCGATTAGCGAATACTACTACTAGTGAGTGACAGTATCCGAGAACTTGCATTCGAATGCATCAGATTTCGATTAGCGAATACTACTACTAGTGAGTGACAGTATCCGAGAACTTGCATTCGAATGCATGAGATTTCGATTAGCGAATACTACTACTAGTGAGTGACAGTATCCGAGAACTTGCATTCAAATGCATGAGATTTCGAATAGCGAATACTACTACTAGTGAGTGACAGCATCCGAGAACTTGCATTCGAATACATGAGATTTCGATTAGCGAATACTACTACTAGTGAGTGGCAGTATCCGAATTATTGCATTCGAATGCGAGATTTCGATTAGCGAATACTACTACTAGTGAGTGACAGTATCCGAGAACTTACTTTCGGATGCAAGAGATTTCGATTAGCGAATACTACTACTAGTGAGTGACAGTATCCGAGAACTTGCATTCGAATGCAAGAGATTTCGATTAGCGAATACTACTACCAGTGAGTGACAGTATCCGAGAACTTGCATTCGAATGCATGAAATTTCGATTAGCGAATACTACTACTAGTGAGTGACAGTATATGAATTATTGCATTCGAATGCAAGAGATTTCGATTAGCGAATACTACTACTACTAGTGAGTGACAGTATCCGAGAACTTGCATTCGAATGCATGAGATTTCGAGTAGCGAATACTACTACTAGTGAGTGACAGTATCCGAGAACTTGCATTCGAATGCTTGAGATTTCGATTAGCGAATACTACTTCTAGTGAGTGACAGTATCCGAGAACTTGCATTCGAATGCAAGAGATTTCGATTACTTAATACTACTACTAGTGAGTGACAGTATCCGAGAACTTGCATTCGAATGCATGAGATTTCGAATAGCGAATACTACTACTAGTGAGTGACAGTATCCCAGAACTTGCATTCGAATGCAAGAGATTTCGATTAGCGAATACTACTACTAGTGAGTGACAGTATCCGAGAACTTCCATTCGAATGCACGAGATTTCGATTAGCGAATACAACTACTAGTGAGGGACAGTATCCGAATTATTGCATTCGAGTGCATGAGATTTCGATTAGCGAATACTGCTACTAGTGAGTGACAGTATCCGAGAACTTGCATTCGAATGCATGAGATTTCGATTAGCGAATACTACTACTAGTGAGTGACAGTATCCCAGAACTTGCATTCGAATGCAAGAGATTTCGATTAGCGAATACTACTACTAGTGAGTGACAGTATCCGAGAACTTGCATACGAATGCAAGAGATTTCGAGTAGCGAATACTACTACTAGTGAGTGACAGTATCCGAGAACTTGCATTCGAATGCATGAGATTTCGATTAGCGAATACTCTTTCTAGTGAGTGACAGTATCCGAGAACTTGCATTCGAATGCAAGAGATTTCGAGTACTCAATACTTCTACTAGTGAGTGACAGTATCCGAGAACTTGCATTCGAATGCATGAGATTTCGATTAGCGAATACTACTACTAGTGAGTGATTGTATCCGAGAACTTGCATTGGAATGCAAGAGACTTCGATTAGCGAACACTACTACTAGTGAGTGACAGTATCCGAATTATTGCATTCGAATGCAAGAGATTTCGATTAGCGAATACTACTACTAGTGAGTGACAGTATCCGAGAACTTGCATTCGAATGCAAGAGACTTCGATTAGCGAATACTACTAGTAGTGAGTGACAGTATCCGAATTATTGCATTCGAATGCATGAGATTTTGATTAGCGAATACTACTACTAGTGAGTGACAGTATCCGAGAACTTGCATTCGAATGCAAGAGATTTCGATTAGCGAATACTACTACTAGTGAGTTACAGTATCCAAGAACTTGCATTCGAATGCAAGAGATTTCGATTAGCGAATACTACTACTAGTGAGTGACAGTATCCGAGAACTTGCATTCGAATGCATCAGATTCCGATTAGCGAATACTACTACTAGTGAGTGACAGTATCCGAGAACTTGCATTCGAATGCATGAGATTTCGATTAGCGAATACTGCTACTAGTGAGTGACAGCATCCGAGAACTTGCATTCGAATGCATGAGATTTCGATTAGCGAATACTACTACTAGTGAGTGGCAGTATCCGAATTATTGCATTCGAATGCGAGATTTCGATTAGCGAATACTACTACTAGTGAGTGACAGTATCCGAGAACTTGCTTTCGAATGCAAGAGATTTCGATTAGCGAATACTACTACTAGTGAGTGACAGTATCCGAGAACTTGCATTCGAATGCAAGAGATTTCGATTAGCGAATACTACCACCAGTGAGTGACAGTATCCGAGAACTTGAATTCGAATGCATGAAATTTCGGTTAGCGAATACTACTACTAGTGAGTGACAGTATATGAATTATTGCATTCGAATGCAAGAGATTTCGATTAGCGAATACTACTACTAGTGAGTGACAGTATCCGAGAACTTGCATTCGAATGCATGAGATTTCGAGTAGCGAATACTACTACTAGTGAGTGACAGTATCCGAGAACTTGCATTCGAATGCATGAGATTTCGATTAGCGAATACTACTTCTAGTGAGTGACAGTATCCGAGAACTTGCATTCGAATGCAAGAGATTTCGATTACTCAATACTACTACTAGTGAGTGAATTTATCCGAGAACTTGCGTTCGAATGCATGAGATTTCGATTAGCGAATACTACTACTAGTGAGTGACAGAATCCCAGAACTTGCATTCGAATGCAAGAGATGTCGATTAGCGAATACTACTACTAGAGAGTGACAGTATCCGAGAACTTGCATACGAATGCAAGAGATTTCGAGTAGCGAATACTACTACTAGTGAGTGACAGTATCCGAGAACTTGCATTCGAATGCATGAGATTTCGATTAGCGAATACTACTTCTAGTGAGTGACAGTATCCGAGAACTTGCATTCGAATGCAAGAGATTTGGATTACTCAATACTACTACTAGTGAGTGACAGTATCCGAGAACTTGCATTCGAGTGCATGAGATTTCGATTAGCGAATACTATTACTAGTGAGTGACAGTATCCGAGAACTTGCATTGGAATGCAAGAGATTTCCATTAGCGAATACTACTACTAGTGAGTGACAGTATCCGAGAACTTGCATTCGAATGCAAGAGATTTCGATTAGCGAACACTACTACTAGTGAGTGACAGTATCCGAATTATTGCATTCGCATGCAAGTGATTTCGCTTAGCGAATACTACTACTAGTGAGTGACAGTATCCGAGAACTTGCATTCGAATGCATCAGATTTCGATTAGCGAATACTACTACTAGTGAGTGACAGTATCCGAGAACTTGCATTCAAATGCATGAGATTTCGATTAGCGAATACTACTTCTAGTGAGTGACAGTATCCGAGAACTTGCATTCGAATGCAAGAGATTTGGATTACTCAATACTACTACTAGTGAGTGACAGTATCCGAGAACTTGCATTCGAATGCAAGAGATTTCGATTAGCGAATACTACTACTAGTGAGTTACAGTATCCAAGAACTTGCATTCGAATGCAAGAGATTTCGATTAGCGAATACTACTACTAGTGAGTGACAGTATCCGAGAACTTGCATTCGAATGCATCAGATTCCGATTAGCGAATACTACTACTAGTGAGTGACAGTATCCGAGAACTTGCATTCGAATGCATGAGATTTCGATTAGCGAATACTGCTACTAGTGAGTGACAGCATCCGAGAACTTGCATTCGAATGCATGAGATTTCGATTAGCGAATACTACTACTAGTGAGTGGCAGTATCCGAATTATTGCATTCGAATGCGAGATTTCGATTAGCGAATACTACTACTAGTGAGTGACAGTATCCGAGAACTTGCTTTCGAATGCAAGAGATTTCGATTAGCGAATACTACTACTAGTGAGTGACAGTATCCGAGAACTTGCATTCGAATGCAAGAGATTTCGATTAGCGAATACTACCACCAGTGAGTGACAGTATCCGAGAACTTGAATTCGAATGCATGAAATTTCGGTTAGCGAATACTACTACTAGTGAGTGACAGTATATGAATTATTGCATTCGAATGCAAGAGATTTCGATTAGCGAATACTACTACTAGTGAGTGACAGTATCCGAGAACTTGCATTCGAATGCATGAGATTTCGAGTAGCGAATACTACTACTAGTGAGTGACAGTATCCGAGAACTTGCATTCGAATGCATGAGATTTCGATTAGCGAATACTACTTCTAGTGAGTGACAGTATCCGAGAACTTGCATTCGAATGCAAGAGATTTCGATTACTCAATACTACTACTAGTGAGTGACAGTATCCGAGAACTTGCGTTCGAATGCATGAGATTTCGATTAGCGAATACTACTACTAGTGAGTGACAGAATCCCAGAACTTGCATTCGAATGCAAGAGATGTCGATTAGCGAATACTACTACTAGAGAGTGACAGTATCCGAGAACTTGCATACGAATGCAAGAGATTTCGAGTAGCGAATACTACTACTAGTGAGTGACAGTATCCGAGAACTTGCATTCGAATGCATGAGATTTCGATTAGCGAATACTACTTCTAGTGAGTGACAGTATCCGAGAACTTGCATTCGAATGCAAGAGATTTGGATTACTCAATACTACTACTAGTGAGTGAAAGTATCCGAGAACTTGCATTCGAGTGCATGAGATTTCGATTAGCGAATACTATTACTAGTGAGTGACAGTATCCGAGAACTTGCATTGGAATGCAAGAGATTTCCATTAGCGAATACTACTACTAGTGAGTGACAGTATCCGAGAACTTGCATTCGAATGCAAGAGATTTCGATTAGCGAACACTACTACTAGTGAGTGACAGTATCCGAATTATTGCATTCGCATGCAAGTGATTTCGCTTAGCGAATACTACTACTAGTGAGTGACAGTATCCGAGAACTTGCATTCGAATGCATCAGATTTCGATTAGCGAATACTACTACTAGTGAGTGACAGTATCCGAGAACTTGCATTCAAATGCATGAGATTTCGATTAGCGAATACTACTACTAGTGAGTGACAGAATCCGAGAACTTGCATTCGAATGCATGAGATTTCGATTAGCGAATACTACTACTAGTGAGTGACAGTATCCGAGAACTTCCATTCGAATGCATGAGATTTCGATTAGCGAATACTACTACTAGTGAGTGGCAGTATCCGAATTATTGCATTCGAATGCGAGATTTCGATTAGCGAATACTACTACTAGTGAGTGACAGTATCCGAGAACTTGCTTTCGAATGCAAGAGATTTCGATTAGCGAATACTACTAATAGTGAGTGACAGTATCCGAGAACTTGCATTCGAATGCAAGAGATTTCGATTAGCGAATACTACTACCAGTGAGTGACAGTATCCGAGAACTTGCATTCGAATGCATGAATTTTCGATTAGCGAATACTACTACTAGTGAGTGACAGTATCCGAATTATTGCATTCGAATGCAAGAGATTTCGATTAGCGAATACTACTACTAGTGAGTGACAGTATCCGAGAACTTGCATTCGAATGCATGAGATTTCGAGTAGCGAATACTACTACTAGTTTGTGACAGTATCCGAGAACTTGCATTCGAATGCAAGAGATTTCGATTAGCGAATACTATTACTAGTGAGTAACAGTATCCGAGAACTTGCATACGAATCCATGAGATTTCGATTAGCGAATACTACTACTAGTGAGTGACAGTATCCGAATTATTGCATTCGAATGCATGAAATTTCGATTAGCGAATACTACTACTAGTGAGTGACAGTATCCGAATTATTGCATTCGAATGCAAGAGATTTCGATTAGGGAATACTACTACTAGTGAGTGACAGTATCCGAATTATTGCATTCGAATGCATGAAATTTCGATTAGCGAATACTACTACTAGTGGGTGACAGTATCCGAATTATTGCATTCGAATGCATGAGATTTCGATTAGCGAATACTTCTACTAGTGAGTGACAGTATCCGAATTATTGCATTCGAATGCATGAAATTTCGATTAGCGAATACTACTACTAGTGAGTGACAGTATCCGAATTATTGCATTCGAATGCATGAAATTTCGATTAGCAAATACTACTACTAGTGAGTGACAGTATCCGAATTATTGCATTCGAACGCATGAAATTTCGATTACCGAGTACTACTACTAGTGAGTGACGGTATCCGAGAACTTGCATTCGAATGCATGAGATTTCGATTAGCGAATACTACTACTAGTGAGTGACAGTATCCGAATTATTGCATTCGAATGCATGAGATTTCGATTAGCGAATACTACTACTAGTGAGTGACAGTATCCGAGAACTTGCATTCGAATGCATCAAATTTCGATTAGCGAATACTACTACTAGTGGGTGACAGTATCCGAATTATTGCATTCGAATGCATGAAATTTCGATTAGCGAATACTACCACTAGTGAGTGACAGTATCCCAGAACTTGCATTCGAATGCATGAAATTTCGACTAGCGAATACTACTACTAGCGAGTGACAGTATCCGAGAACTTGTATTCGAATGCATGAGATTTCAATTAGCGATTCCTACTACTAGTGAGTGACAGTATCCGAATTATTGCATTCGAATCAAAGAGATTTCGATTAGCGAATACTACTACTAGTGAGTGACAGTATCCGAATTATTGCATTCGAATGCATGAAATTTCGATTAGCAAATACTACTACTAGTGAGTGACAATATCCCAGAACTTGCATTCTAAATCATGAAATTTCGATTAGCGAATACTACTACTAGTGAGTGACAGTATCCGAGAACTTGCATACGAATGCAAGAGATTTCGATTAGCGAATACTACTACTAGTGAGTGACAGTATCCAAGAACTTGCATTCGAATGCAAGAGATTTCGATTAGCGAATACTACTACTAGTGAGTGACAGTATCCGAGAACTTGCATTCGAATGCATCAGATTTCGATTAGCGAATACTACTACTAGTGAGTGACAGTATCCGAGAACTTGCATTCGAATGCATGAGATTTCGATTAGCGAATACTACTACTAGTGAGTGACAGTATCCGAGAACTTGCATTCGAATACATGAGATTTCGATTAGCGAATACTACTACTAGTGAGTGGCAGTATCCGAATTATTGCATTCGAATGCGAGATTTCGATTAGCGAATACTACTACTAGTGAGTGACAGTATCCGAGAACTTGCTTTCGGATGCAAGAGATTTCGATTAGCGAATACTACTACTAGTGAGTGACAGTATCCGAGAACTTGCATTCGAATGCAAGAGATTTCGATTAGCGAATACTACTACCAGTGAGTGACAGTATCCGAGAACTTGCATTCGAATGCATGAAATTTCGATTAGCGAATACTACTACTAGTGAGTGACAGTATATGAATTATTGCATTCGAATGCAAGAGATTTCGATTAGCGAATACTACTACTAGTGAGTGACAGTATCCGAGAACTTGCATTCGAATGCATGAGATTTCGAGTAGCGAATACTACTACTAGTGAGTGACAGTATCCGAGAACTTGCATTCGAATGCATGAGATTTCGATTAGCGAATACTACTTCTAGTGAGTGACAGTATCCGAGAACTTGCATTCGAATGCAAGAGATTTCGATTACTCAATACTACTACTAGTGAGTGACAGTATCCGAGAACTTGCATTCGAATGCATGAGATTTCGATTAGCGAATACTACTACTAGTGAGTGACAGTATCCCAGAACTTGCATTCGAATGCAAGAGATTTCGATTAGCGAATACTACTACTAGTGAGTGACAGTATCCGAGAACTTCCATTCGAATGCACGAGATTTCGATTAGCGAATACAACTACTAGTGAGTGACAGTATCCGCATTAGTGCATTCGAGTGCATGAGATTTCGATTAGCGAATACTGCTACTAGTGAGTGAAAGTATCCGAGAACTTGCATTCGAATGCATGAGATTTCGATTAGCGAATACTACTACTAGTGAGTGACAGTATCCGAGAACTTGCATTCGAATGCATGAGACTTCGGTTAGCGAATACTACTACTAGTGAGTGACAGTATCCGAATTATTGCATTCGAAAGCATTAGATTTCAATTAGCGAATACTACTACTAGTGAGTGACAGTATCCGAATTATTGCATTCGAATGCAAGAAATTTCGATTAGCGAATACTACTACTAGTGAGTGACAGTATACGAATTATTGCATTCGAATGCAAGAAATTTCGATTAGCGAATACTACTACTAGTGAGTGACAGTATCCGAGAACTTGCATTCGAATGCATGAGATTTCGATTAGCGAGTACTACTACTAGTGAGTGACAGTATCCCAGAACTTGCATTCGAATGCAAGAGATTTCGATTAGCGAATACTACTACTAGTGAGTGACAGTATCCGAGTACTTGCATACGAATGCAAGAGATTTCGAGTAGCGAATACTACTACTAGTGAGTGACAGTATCCGAGAACTTGCATTCGAATGCATGAGATTTCGATTAGCGAATACTCTTTCTAGTGAGTGACAGTATCCGAGAACTTGCATTCGAATGCAAGAGATTTCGATTACTCAATACTACTACTAGTGAGTGACAGTATCCGAGAACTTGCATTCGAATGCATGAGATTTCGATTAGCGAATACTACTACTAGTGAGTGACAGTATCCGAGAACTTGCATTGGAATGCAAGAGATTTCGATTAGCGAACACTACTACTAGTGAGTGACAGTATCCGAATTATTGCATTCGAATGCAAGAGATTTCGATTAGCGAATACTACTACTAGTGAGTGACAGTATCCGAGAACTTGCATTCGAATGCAAGAGACTTCGATTAGCGAATACTACTAGTAGTGAGTGACAGTATCCGAATTATTGCATTCGAATGCATGAGATTTTGATTAGCGAATACTACTACTAGTGAGTGACAGTATCCGAGAACTTGCATTCGAATGCAAGAGATTTTGATTAGCGAATACTACTACTAGTGAGTTACAGTATCCAAGAACTTGCATTCGAATGCAAGAGATTTCGATTAGCGAATACTACTACTAGTGAGTGACAGTATCCGAGAACTTGCATTCGAATGCATCAGATTCCGATTAGCGAATACTACTACTAGTGAGTGACAGTATCCGAGAACTTGCATTCGAATGCATGAGATTTCGATTAGCGAATACTACTACTAGTGAGTGACAGTATCCGAGAACTTGCATTCAAATGCATGAGATTTCGATTAGCGAATACTGCTACTAGTGAGTGACAGCATCCGAGAACTTGCATTCGAATGCATGAGATTTCGATTAGCGAATACTACTACTAGTGAGTGGCAGTATCCGAGAACTTGCATTCGAATGCAAGAGATTTCGATTACTCAATACTACTACTAGTGAGTGACAGTATCCGAGAACTTGCATTCGAATGCATGAGATTTCGATTAGCGAATACTACTACTAGTGAGTGACAGTATCCCAGAACTTGCATTCGAATGCAAGAGATTTCGATTAGCGAATACTACTACTAGTGAGTGACAGTATCCGAGAACTTCCATTCGAATGCACGAGATTTCGATTAGCGAATACAACTACTAGTGAGTGACAGTATCCGAGAACTTGCATTCGAATGCATGAGACTTCGGTTAGCGAATACTACTACTAGTGAGTGACAGTATCCGAATTATTGCATTCGAAAGCATTAGATTTCAATTAGCGAATACTACTACTAGTGAGTGACAGTATCCGAATTATTGCATTCGAATGCAAGAAATTTCGATTAGCGAATACTACTACTAGTGAGTGACAGTATCCGAGAACTTGCATTCGAATGCATGAAATTTCGACTAGCGAATACTACTACTAGTGAGTGACAGTATCCGAGAACTTGTATTCGAATGCATGAGATTTCAATTAGCGATTCCTACTACTAGTGAGTGACAGTATCCGAATTATTGCATTCGAATCAAAGAGATTTCGATTAGCGATAACTACTACTAGTGAGTGACAGTATCCGAATTATTGCATTCGAATGCATGAAATTTCGATTAGCAAATACTACTACTAGTGAGTGACAATATCCCAGAACTTGCATTCTAAATCATGAAATTTCGATTAGCGAATACTACTGCTAGTGAGTGACAGTATCCCAGAACTTGCATTCGAATGCATGAAATTTAGATTAGCGAATACTACTACTAGTGAGTGACAGTATCCGAATTATTGCATTCGAATGCATGAAATTTCGATTAGCGAATACTACTACTAGTGAGTGACAGTATCCGAATTATTGCATTCGAATGCATGAAATTTCGATTAGCGAATACTACTGCTAGTGAGTGACAGTATCCGAATTATTGCATTCGAATGCATGAAATTTCGATTAGCGAATACTACTACTAGTGAGTGACTGTATCCCAGAACTTGCATTCGAATGCATGAAATTTCGATAAGCGAGTACTACTACTAGTGAGTGAAGGCATCCGAGAACTTGCATTCGAATGCATGAGATTTCGATTAGCGAATACTACTACTAGTGAGTGACAGTATCCGGATTATTGCATTCGAATGCATGAGATTTCGATTAGCGAATACTACTACTAGTGAGTGACAGTATCCGAGAACTTGCATTCGAATGCATGAGATTTCGATTAGCGAATACTACTACTAGTGAGTGACAGTATCCGAGAACTTGAATTCGAATGCATGAGATTTCGATTAGTGAATACTACTACTAGTGAGTGACAGTATCCGAATTATTGCATTCGATTGCAAGAGATTTCGATTAGCGAATACTACTACTAGGGTGTGACAGTATCCGAGAACTTCCATTCGAATGCACGAGATTTCGATAAGCGAATACTACTACTAGTGAGTGACAGTATCCGAGATATTGCATTCGAATGCATGAGATTTCGATTAGCGAATACTACTACTAGTGAGTGACAGTATCCGAGTACTTACATTCGAATGCATGAGATTTCGATTAGCGAATACTACTACTAGTGAGTGACAGTATCCGAATTATTGCATTCTAATGCATGAAATTTCGATTAGCGAATACTACTACTAGTGAGTGACAGTATCCGAATTATTGCATTCGAATGCATGAGATTTCGATTAGCGAATACTTCTACTAGTGAGTGACAGTATCCGAATTATTGCATTCGAATGCATGAAATTTCGATTAGCGAATACTACTACTAGTGAGTGACAGTATCCGAATTATTGCATTCGAATGCATGAAATTTCGATTAGCAAATACTACTACTAGTGAGTGACAGTATCCGAATTATTGCATTCGAACGCATGAAATTTCGATTACCGAGTACTACTACTAGTGAGTGACGGTATTCGAGAACTTGCATTCGAATGCATGAGATTTCGATTAGCGAATACTACTACTAGTGAGTGACAGTATCCGAATTATTGCATTCGAATGCATGAGATTTTGATTAGCGAATACTACTACTAGTGAGTGACAGTATCCGTGAACTTGCATTCGAATGCATCAAATTTCGATTAGCGAATACTACTACTAGTGGGTGACAGTATCCGAATTATTGCATTCGAATGCATGAAATTTCGATTAGCGAATACTACCACTAGTGAGTGACAGTATCCCAGAACTTGCATTCGAATGCATGAAATTTCGACTAGCGAATACTACTACTAGTGAGTGACAGTATCCGAGAACTTGTATTCGAATGCATGAGATTTCAATTAGCGATTCCTACTACTAGTGAGTGACAGTATCCGAATTATTGCATTCGAATCAAAGAGATTTCGATTAGCGAATACTACTACTAGTGAGTGACAGTATCCGAATTATTGCATTCGAATGCATGAAATTTCGATTAGCAAATACTACTACTAGTGAGTGACAATATCCCAGAACTTGCATTCTAAATCATGAAATTTCGATTAGCGAATACTACTACTAGTGAGTGACAGTATCCGAGAACTTGCATACGAATGCAAGAGATTTCGATTAGCGAATACTACTACTAGTGAGTGACAGTATCCAAGAACTTGCATTCGAATGCAAGAGATTTCGATTAGCGAATACTACTACTAGTGAGTGACAGTATCCGAGAACTTGCATTCGAATGCATCAGATTTCGATTAGCGAATACTACTACTAGTGAGTGACAGTATCCGAGAACTTGCATTCGAATGCATGAGATTTCGATTAGCGAATACTACTACTAGTGAGTGACAGTATCCGAGAACTTGCATTCGAATACATGAGATTTCGATTAGCGAATACTACTACTAGTGAGTGGCAGTATCCGAATTATTGCATTCGAATGCGAGATTTCGATTAGCGAATACTACTACTAGTGAGTGACAGTATCCGAGAACTTGCTTTCGGATGCAAGAGATTTCGATTAGCGAATACTACTACTAGTGAGTGACAGTATCCGAGAACTTGCATTCGAATGCAAGAGATTTCGATTAGCGAATACTACTACCAGTGAGTGACAGTATCCGAGAACTTGCATTCGAATGCATGAAATTTCGATTAGCGAATACTACTACTAGTGAGTGACAGTATATGAATTATTGCATTCGAATGCAAGAGATTTCGATTAGCGAATACTACTACTAGTGAGTGACAGTATCCGAGAACTTGCATTCGAATGCATGAGATTTCGAGTAGCGAATACTACTACTAGTGAGTGACAGTATCCGAGAACTTGCATTCGAATGCATGAGATTTCGATTAGCGAATACTACTTCTAGTGAGTGACAGTATCCGAGAACTTGCATTCGAATGCAAGAGATTTCGATTACTCAATACTACTACTAGTGAGTGACAGTATCCGAGAACTTGCATTCGAATGCATGAGATTTCGATTAGCGAATACTACTACTAGTGAGTGACAGTATCCCAGAACTTGCATTCGAATGCAAGAGATTTCGATTAGCGAATACTACTACTAGTGAGTGACAGTATCCGAGAACTTCCATTCGAATGCACGAGATTTCGATTAGCGAATACAACTACTAGTGAGTGACAGTATCCGCATTAGTGCATTCGAGTGCATGAGATTTCGATTAGCGAATACTGCTACTAGTGAGTGAAAGTATCCGAGAACTTGCATTCGAATGCATGAGATTTCGATTAGCGAATACTACTACTAGTGAGTGACAGTATCCGAGAACTTGCATTCGAATGCATGAGACTTCGGTTAGCGAATACTACTACTAGTGAGTGACAGTATCCGAATTATTGCATTCGAAAGCATTAGATTTCAATTAGCGAATACTACTACTAGTGAGTGACAGTATCCGAATTATTGCATTCGAATGCAAGAAATTTCGATTAGCGAATACTACTACTAGTGAGTGACAGTATACGAATTATTGCATTCGAATGCAAGAAATTTCGATTAGCGAATACTACTACTAGTGAGTGACAGTATCCGAGAACTTGCATTCGAATGCATGAGATTTCGATTAGCGAGTACTACTACTAGTGAGTGACAGTATCCCAGAACTTGCATTCGAATGCAAGAGATTTCGATTAGCGAATACTACTACTAGTGAGTGACAGTATCCGAGTACTTGCATACGAATGCAAGAGATTTCGAGTAGCGAATACTACTACTAGTGAGTGACAGTATCCGAGAACTTGCATTCGAATGCATGAGATTTCGATTAGCGAATACTCTTTCTAGTGAGTGACAGTATCCGAGAACTTGCATTCGAATGCAAGAGATTTCGATTACTCAATACTACTACTAGTGAGTGACAGTATCCGAGAACTTGCATTCGAATGCATGAGATTTCGATTAGCGAATACTACTACTAGTGAGTGACAGTATCCGAGAACTTGCATTGGAATGCAAGAGATTTCGATTAGCGAACACTACTACTAGTGAGTGACAGTATCCGAATTATTGCATTCGAATGCAAGAGATTTCGATTAGCGAATACTACTACTAGTGAGTGACAGTATCCGAGAACTTGCATTCGAATGCAAGAGACTTCGATTAGCGAATACTACTAGTAGTGAGTGACAGTATCCGAATTATTGCATTCGAATGCATGAGATTTTGATTAGCGAATACTACTACTAGTGAGTGACAGTATCCGAGAACTTGCATTCGAATGCAAGAGATTTTGATTAGCGAATACTACTACTAGTGAGTTACAGTATCCAAGAACTTGCATTCGAATGCAAGAGATTTCGATTAGCGAATACTACTACTAGTGAGTGACAGTATCCGAGAACTTGCATTCGAATGCATCAGATTCCGATTAGCGAATACTACTACTAGTGAGTGACAGTATCCGAGAACTTGCATTCGAATGCATGAGATTTCGATTAGCGAATACTACTACTAGTGAGTGACAGTATCCGAGAACTTGCATTCAAATGCATGAGATTTCGATTAGCGAATACTGCTACTAGTGAGTGACAGCATCCGAGAACTTGCATTCGAATGCATGAGATTTCGATTAGCGAATACTACTACTAGTGAGTGGCAGTATCCGAGAACTTGCATTCGAATGCAAGAGATTTCGATTACTCAATACTACTACTAGTGAGTGACAGTATCCGAGAACTTGCATTCGAATGCATGAGATTTCGATTAGCGAATACTACTACTAGTGAGTGACAGTATCCCAGAACTTGCATTCGAATGCAAGAGATTTCGATTAGCGAATACTACTACTAGTGAGTGACAGTATCCGAGAACTTCCATTCGAATGCACGAGATTTCGATTAGCGAATACAACTACTAGTGAGTGACAGTATCCGAGAACTTGCATTCGAATGCATGAGACTTCGGTTAGCGAATACTACTACTAGTGAGTGACAGTATCCGAATTATTGCATTCGAAAGCATTAGATTTCAATTAGCGAATACTACTACTAGTGAGTGACAGTATCCGAATTATTGCATTCGAATGCAAGAAATTTCGATTAGCGAATACTACTACTAGTGAGTGACAGTATCCGAGAACTTGCATTCGAATGCATGAAATTTCGACTAGCGAATACTACTACTAGTGAGTGACAGTATCCGAGAACTTGTATTCGAATGCATGAGATTTCAATTAGCGATTCCTACTACTAGTGAGTGACAGTATCCGAATTATTGCATTCGAATCAAAGAGATTTCGATTAGCGATAACTACTACTAGTGAGTGACAGTATCCGAATTATTGCATTCGAATGCATGAAATTTCGATTAGCAAATACTACTACTAGTGAGTGACAATATCCCAGAACTTGCATTCTAAATCATGAAATTTCGATTAGCGAATACTACTGCTAGTGAGTGACAGTATCCCAGAACTTGCATTCGAATGCATGAAATTTAGATTAGCGAATACTACTACTAGTGAGTGACAGTATCCGAATTATTGCATTCGAATGCATGAAATTTCGATTAGCGAATACTACTACTAGTGAGTGACAGTATCCGAATTATTGCATTCGAATGCATGAAATTTCGATTAGCGAATACTACTGCTAGTGAGTGACAGTATCCGAATTATTGCATTCGAATGCATGAAATTTCGATTAGCGAATACTACTACTAGTGAGTGACTGTATCCCAGAACTTGCATTCGAATGCATGAAATTTCGATAAGCGAGTACTACTACTAGTGAGTGAAGGCATCCGAGAACTTGCATTCGAATGCATGAGATTTCGATTAGCGAATACTACTACTAGTGAGTGACAGTATCCGGATTATTGCATTCGAATGCATGAGATTTCGATTAGCGAATACTACTACTAGTGAGTGACAGTATCCGAGAACTTGCATTCGAATGCATGAGATTTCGATTAGCGAATACTACTACTAGTGAGTGACAGTATCCGAGAACTTGAATTCGAATGCATGAGATTTCGATTAGTGAATACTACTACTAGTGAGTGACAGTATCCGAATTATTGCATTCGATTGCAAGAGATTTCGATTAGCGAATACTACTACTAGGGTGTGACAGTATCCGAGAACTTCCATTCGAATGCACGAGATTTCGATAAGCGAATACTACTACTAGTGAGTGACAGTATCCGAGATATTGCATTCGAATGCATGAGATTTCGATTAGCGAATACTACTACTAGTGAGTGACAGTATCCGAGTACTTACATTCGAATGCATGAGATTTCGATTAGCGAATACTACTACTAGTGAGTGACAGTATCCGAATTATTGCATTCTAATGCATGAAATTTCGATTAGCGAATACTACTACTAGTGAGTGACAGTATCCGAATTATTGCATTCGAATGCATGAGATTTCGATTAGCGAATACTTCTACTAGTGAGTGACAGTATCCGAATTATTGCATTCGAATGCATGAAATTTCGATTAGCGAATACTACTACTAGTGAGTGACAGTATCCGAATTATTGCATTCGAATGCATGAAATTTCGATTAGCAAATACTACTACTAGTGAGTGACAGTATCCGAATTATTGCATTCGAACGCATGAAATTTCGATTACCGAGTACTACTACTAGTGAGTGACGGTATTCGAGAACTTGCATTCGAATGCATGAGATTTCGATTAGCGAATACTACTACTAGTGAGTGACAGTATCCGAATTATTGCATTCGAATGCATGAGATTTTGATTAGCGAATACTACTACTAGTGAGTGACAGTATCCGTGAACTTGCATTCGAATGCATCAAATTTCGATTAGCGAATACTACTACTAGTGGGTGACAGTATCCGAATTATTGCATTCGAATGCATGAAATTTCGATTAGCGAATACTACCACTAGTGAGTGACAGTATCCCAGAACTTGCATTCGAATGCATGAAATTTCGACTAGCGAATACTACTACTAGTGAGTGACAGTATCCGAGAACTTGTATTCGAATGCATGAGATTTCAATTAGCGATTCCTACTACTAGTGAGTGACAGTATCCGAATTATTGCATTCGAATCAAAGAGATTTCGATTAGCGAATACTACTACTAGTGAGTGACAGTATCCGAATTATTGCATTCGAATGCATGAAATTTCGATTAGCAAATACTACTACTAGTGAGTGACAATATCCCAGAACTTGCATTCTAAATCATGAAATTTCGATTAGCGAATACTACTACTAGTGAGTGACAGTATCCGAGAACTTGCATACGAATGCAAGAGATTTCGATTAGCGAATACTACTACTAGTGAGTGACAGTATCCAAGAACTTGCATTCGAATGCAAGAGATTTCGATTAGCGAATACTACTACTAGTGAGTGACAGTATCCGAGAACTTGCATTCGAATGCATCAGATTTCGATTAGCGAATACTACTACTAGTGAGTGACAGTATCCGAGAACTTGCATTCGAATGCATGAGATTTCGATTAGCGAATACTACTACTAGTGAGTGACAGTATCCGAGAACTTGCATTCGAATACATGAGATTTCGATTAGCGAATACTACTACTAGTGAGTGGCAGTATCCGAATTATTGCATTCGAATGCGAGATTTCGATTAGCGAATACTACTACTAGTGAGTGACAGTATCCGAGAACTTGCTTTCGGATGCAAGAGATTTCGATTAGCGAATACTACTACTAGTGAGTGACAGTATCCGAGAACTTGCATTCGAATGCAAGAGATTTCGATTAGCGAATACTACTACCAGTGAGTGACAGTATCCGAGAACTTGCATTCGAATGCATGAAATTTCGATTAGCGAATACTACTACTAGTGAGTGACAGTATATGAATTATTGCATTCGAATGCAAGAGATTTCGATTAGCGAATACTACTACTAGTGAGTGACAGTATCCGAGAACTTGCATTCGAATGCATGAGATTTCGAGTAGCGAATACTACTACTAGTGAGTGACAGTATCCGAGAACTTGCATTCGAATGCATGAGATTTCGATTAGCGAATACTACTTCTAGTGAGTGACAGTATCCGAGAACTTGCATTCGAATGCAAGAGATTTCGATTACTCAATACTACTACTAGTGAGTGACAGTATCCGAGAACTTGCATTCGAATGCATGAGATTTCGATTAGCGAATACTACTACTAGTGAGTGACAGTATCCCAGAACTTGCATTCGAATGCAAGAGATTTCGATTAGCGAATACTACTACTAGTGAGTGACAGTATCCGAGAACTTCCATTCGAATGCACGAGATTTCGATTAGCGAATACAACTACTAGTGAGTGACAGTATCCGCATTAGTGCATTCGAGTGCATGAGATTTCGATTAGCGAATACTGCTACTAGTGAGTGAAAGTATCCGAGAACTTGCATTCGAATGCATGAGATTTCGATTAGCGAATACTACTACTAGTGAGTGACAGTATCCGAGAACTTGCATTCGAATGCATGAGACTTCGGTTAGCGAATACTACTACTAGTGAGTGACAGTATCCGAATTATTGCATTCGAAAGCATTAGATTTCAATTAGCGAATACTACTACTAGTGAGTGACAGTATCCGAATTATTGCATTCGAATGCAAGAAATTTCGATTAGCGAATACTACTACTAGTGAGTGACAGTATACGAATTATTGCATTCGAATGCAAGAAATTTCGATTAGCGAATACTACTACTAGTGAGTGACAGTATCCGAGAACTTGCATTCGAATGCATGAGATTTCGATTAGCGAATACTACTACTAGTGAGTGACAGTATCCCAGAACTTGCATTCGAATGCAAGAGATTTCGATTAGCGAATACTACTACTAGTGAGTGACAGTATCCGAGTACTTGCATACGAATGCAAGAGATTTCGAGTAGCGAATACTACTACTAGTGAGTGACAGTATCCGAGAACTTGCATTCGAATGCATGAGATTTCGATTAGCGAATACTCTTTCTAGTGAGTGACAGTATCCGAGAACTTGCATTCGAATGCAAGAGATTTCGATTACTCAATACTACTACTAGTGAGTGACAGTATCCGAGAACTTGCATTCGAATGCATGAGATTTCGATTAGCGAATACTACTACTAGTGAGTGACAGTATCCGAGAACTTGCATTGGAATGCAAGAGATTTCGATTAGCGAACACTACTACTAGTGAGTGACAGTATCCGAATTATTGCATTCGAATGCAAGAGATTTCGATTAGCGAATACTACTACTAGTGAGTGACAGTATCCGAGAACTTGCATTCGAATGCAAGAGACTTCGATTAGCGAATACTACTAGTAGTGAGTGACAGTATCCGAATTATTGCATTCGAATGCATGAGATTTTGATTAGCGAATACTACTACTAGTGAGTGACAGTATCCGAGAACTTGCATTCGAATGCAAGAGATTTTGATTAGCGAATACTACTACTAGTGAGTTACAGTATCCAAGAACTTGCATTCGAATGCAAGAGATTTCGATTAGCGAATACTACTACTAGTGAGTGACAGTATCCGAGAACTTGCATTCGAATGCATCAGATTCCGATTAGCGAATACTACTACTAGTGAGTGACAGTATCCGAGAACTTGCATTCGAATGCATGAGATTTCGATTAGCGAATACTACTACTAGTGAGTGACAGTATCCGAGAACTTGCATTCAAATGCATGAGATTTCGATTAGCGAATACTGCTACTAGTGAGTGACAGCATCCGAGAACTTGCATTCGAATGCATGAGATTTCGATTAGCGAATACTACTACTAGTGAGTGGCAGTATCCGAGAACTTGCATTCGAATGCAAGAGATTTCGATTACTCAATACTACTACTAGTGAGTGACAGTATCCGAGAACTTGCATTCGAATGCATGAGATTTCGATTAGCGAATACTACTACTAGTGAGTGACAGTATCCCAGAACTTGCATTCGAATGCAAGAGATTTCGATTAGCGAATACTACTACTAGTGAGTGACAGTATCCGAGAACTTCCATTCGAATGCACGAGATTTCGATTAGCGAATACAACTACTAGTGAGTGACAGTATCCGAGAACTTGCATTCGAATGCATGAGACTTCGGTTAGCGAATACTACTACTAGTGAGTGACAGTATCCGAATTATTGCATTCGAAAGCATTAGATTTCAATTAGCGAATACTACTACTAGTGAGTGACAGTATCCGAATTATTGCATTCGAATGCAAGAAATTTCGATTAGCGAATACTACTACTAGTGAGTGACAGTATCCGAGAACTTGCATTCGAATGCATGAAATTTCGACTAGCGAATACTACTACTAGTGAGTGACAGTATCCGAGAACTTGTATTCGAATGCATGAGATTTCAATTAGCGATTCCTACTACTAGTGAGTGACAGTATCCGAATTATTGCATTCGAATCAAAGAGATTTCGATTAGCGATAACTACTACTAGTGAGTGACAGTATCCGAATTATTGCATTCGAATGCATGAAATTTCGATTAGCAAATACTACTACTAGTGAGTGACAATATCCCAGAACTTGCATTCTAAATCATGAAATTTCGATTAGCGAATACTACTGCTAGTGAGTGACAGTATCCCAGAACTTGCATTCGAATGCATGAAATTTAGATTAGCGAATACTACTACTAGTGAGTGACAGTATCCGAATTATTGCATTCGAATGCATGAAATTTCGATTAGCGAATACTACTACTAGTGAGTGACAGTATCCGAATTATTGCATTCGAATGCATGAAATTTCGATTAGCGAATACTACTGCTAGTGAGTGACAGTATCCGAATTATTGCATTCGAATGCATGAAATTTCGATTAGCGAATACTACTACTAGTGAGTGACTGTATCGCAGAACTTGCATTCGAATGCATGAAATTTCGATAAGCGAGTACTACTACTAGTGAGTGAAGGCATCCGAGAACTTGCATTCGAATGCATGAGATTTCGATTAGCGAATACTACTACTAGTGAGTGACAGTATCCGGATTATTGCATTCGAATGCATGAGATTTCGATTAGCGAATACTACTACTAGTGAGTGACAGTATCCGAGAACTTGCATTCGAATGCATGAGATTTCGATTAGCGAATACTACTACTAGTGAGTGACAGTATCCGAGAACTTGAATTCGAATGCATGAGATTTCGATTAGTGAATACTACTACTAGTGAGTGACAGTATCCGAATTATTGCATTCGATTGCAAGAGATTTCGATTAGCGAATACTACTACTAGGGTGTGACAGTATCCGAGAACTTCCATTCGAATGCACGAGATTTCGATAAGCGAATACTACTACTAGTGAGTGACAGTATCCGAGATATTGCATTCGAATGCATGAGATTTCGATTAGCGAATACTACTACTAGTGAGTGACAGTATCCGAGTACTTACATTCGAATGCATGAGATTTCGATTAGCGAATACTACTACTAGTGAGTGACAGTATCCGAATTATTGCATTCTAATGCATGAAATTTCGATTAGCGAATACTACTACTAGTGAGTGACAGTATCCGAATTATTGCATTCGAATGCATGAGATTTCGATTAGCGAATACTTCTACTAGTGAGTGACAGTATCCGAATTATTGCATTCGAATGCATGAAATTTCGATTAGCGAATACTACTACTAGTGAGTGACAGTATCCGAATTATTGCATTCGAATGCATGAAATTTCGATTAGCAAATACTACTACTAGTGAGTGACAGTATCCGAATTATTGCATTCGAACGCATGAAATTTCGATTACCGAGTACTACTACTAGTGAGTGACGGTATTCGAGAACTTGCATTCGAATGCATGAGATTTCGATTAGCGAATACTACTACTAGTGAGTGACAGTATCCGAATTATTGCATTCGAATGCATGAGATTTTGATTAGCGAATACTACTACTAGTGAGTGACAGTATCCGTGAACTTGCATTCGAATGCATCAAATTTCGATTAGCGAATACTACTACTAGTGGGTGACAGTATCCGAATTATTGCATTCGAATGCATGAAATTTCGATTAGCGAATTCTACCACTAGTGAGTGACAGTATCCCAGAACTTGCATTCGAATGCATGAAATTTCGACTAGCGAATACTACTACTAGTGAGTGACAGTATCCGAGAACTTGTATTCGAATGCATGAGATTTCAATTAGCGATTCCTACTACTAGTGAGTGACAGTATCCGAATTATTGCATTCGAATCAAAGAGATTTCGATTAGCGAATACTACTACTAGTGAGTGACAGTATCCGAATTATTGCATTCGAATGCATGAAATTTCGATTAGCAAATACTACTACTAGTGAGTGACAATATCCCAGAACTTGCATTCTAAATCATAAAATTTCGATTAGCGAATACTACTACTAGTGAGTGACAGTATCCCAGAACTTGCATTCGAATGCATGAAATTTCGATAAGCGAGTACTACTACTAGTGAGTGACAGCATCGGAGAACTTGCATTCGAATGCATGAGATTTCGATTAGCGAATACTACTACTAGTGAGTGACAGTATCCGGATTATTGCATTCGAATGCATGAGATTTCGATTAGCGAATACTTCTACTAGTGAGTGACAGTATCCGAGAACTTGCATTCGAATGCATGAGATTTCGATTAGCGAATACTACTACTAGTGAGTGACAGTATCCGAATTATTGCATTCGAATGCATGAAATTTCGATTAGCGAATACTACTACTAGTGAGTGACTGTATCCCAGAACTTGCATTCGAATGCATGAAATTTCGATAAGCGAGTACTACTACTAGTGAGTGACAGCATCGGAGAACTTGCATTCGAATGCATGAGATTTCGATTAGCGAATACTACTACTAGTGAGTGACAGTATCCGGATTATTGCATTCGAATGCATGAGATTTCGATTAGCGAATACTTCTACTAGTGAGTGACAGTATCCGAGAACTTGCATTCGAATGCATGAGATTTCGATTAGCGAATACTACTACTAGTGAGTGACAGTATCCGAGAACTTGAATTCGAATGCATGAGATTTCGATTAGTGAATACTACTACTAGTGAGTGACAGTATCCGAATTATTGCATTCGATTGCAAGAGATTTCGATTAGCGAATACTACTACTAGGGAGTGACTGTATCCGAGAACTTCCATTCGAATGCACGAGATTTCGATTAGCGAATACTACTACTAGTGAGTGACAGTATCCGAATTATTGCATTCGAATGCATGAGATTTCGATTAGCGAATACTACTACTAGTGAGTGACAGTATCCGAGTACTTACATTCGAATGCATGAGATTTCGATTGGCGAATACTACTACTAGTGAGTGACAGTATCCGAATTATTGCATTCGAATGCATGAGATTTCGATTAGCAAATACTACTACTAGTTTGTGACAGTATCCGAATTATTGCATTCGAATGCAAGAAATTTCGATTAGCGAATACTACTACTAGTGAGTGACAGTATCCGAATTATTGCATTCGAATGCAAGAAATTTCGATTAGCGAATACTACTACTAGTGAGTGACAGTATCCGAGAACTTGCATTCGAATGCATGAGATTTCGATTAGCGAACACTACTACTAGTGAGTGACAGTATCCCAGAACTTGCATTCGAATGCAAGAGATTTCGATTAGCGAATACTACTACTACTGGGTGAAAGTATCAAAATTATTGCATTCGAATGCATGAAATTTCGATTAGCGAATACTACTACTAGTGATTGACATTATCCGAGAACTTGCATTCGAATGCATGAGATTTCGATTAGCGAATTCTACTACTAGTGAGTGACAGTATCCGAATTATTGCATTCGAATGCATGAAATTTCGATTAGCGAATACTACTACTAGTGGGTGACAGTATCCGAATTATTGCATTCGAGTGCATGAAATATCGATTAGCGAGTACTACTACTAGTGAGTGACAGTATCCGAATTATTGCATTCGAATGCAAGAGATTTCGATTAGCGAATACTACTACTAGTGAGTGACAGTATCCGAATTATTGCATTCGAATGCATGAAATTTCGATTAGCAAATACTACTACTAGTGAGTGACAGTATCCCAGAACTTGCATTCTAAATCATGAAATTGCGATTACCGAATACTACTACTAGTGAGTGACAGTATCCCAGAACTTGCATTCGAATGCATGAAATTTCGATTAGCGAATACTACTACTAGTGAGTGACAGTATCCGAATTATTGCATTCGAATGCATGAAATTTCCATTAGCGAATACTACTACTAGTGAGTGACAGTATCCGAATTATTGCATTCGAATGCATGAAATTTCGATTAGTGAATACTACTACTAGTGAGTGACAGTATCCGAATTATTGCATTCGAATGCATGAAATTTCGATTAGCGAATACTACTACTAGTGAGTGACAGTATCCTAGAACTTGCATTCGAATGCATGAGATTTCGATTAGCGAATACTACTACTAGTGAGCGACAGTATCCGGATTATTGCATTCGAATGCATGAGATTTCGATTAGCGAATACTACTACTAGTGAGTGACAGTATCCGAGAACTTGCATTCGAAAGCATGAGATTTCGATTAGCGAATACTACTACTAGTGAGTGAGAGTATCCGAGAACTTGCATTCGAATGCATGAGATTTCGATTAGCGAATACTACTACTAGTGAGTGACAGTATCCGAGAACTTGCATTCGAATGCAAGAGATTTCGATTACTCAATACTACTACTAGTGAGTGACAGTATCCGAGAACTTGCATTCGAATGCATGACATTTCGATTAGCGAATACTACTACTAGTGAGTGACAGTATCCGAGAACTTGCATTGGAATGCAAGAGATTTCGATTAGCGAACACTACTACTAGTGAGTGACAGTATCCGAATTATTGCATTCGAATGCAAGAGATTTCGATTAGCGAATACTACCACTAGTGAGTGACAGTATCCGAGAACTTGCATTCGAATGCAAGAGACTTCGATTAGCGAATACTACTAGTAGTGAGTGACAGTATCCGAATTATTGCATTCGAATGCATGACATTTTGAGTAGCGAATACTACTACTAGTGAGTGACAGTATCCGAGAACTTGCATTCGAATGCAAGAGATTTCGATTAGCGAATACTACTACTAGTGAGTGACAGTATCCGAGAACTTGAATTCGAATGCATGAGATTTCGATTAGTGAATACTACTACTAGTGAGTGACAGTATCCGAATTATTGCATTCGATTGCAAGAGATTTCGATTAGCGAATACTACTACTAGGGTGTGACAGTATCCGAGAACTTCCATTCGAATGCACGAGATTTCGATAAGCGAATACTACTACTAGTGAGTGACAGTATCCGAGATATTGCATTCGAATGCATGAGATTTCGATTAGCGAATACTACTACTAGTGAGTGACAGTATCCGAGTACTTACATTCGAGTGCATGAGATTTCGATTAGCGAATACTACTACTAGTGAGTGACAGTATCCGAATTATTGCATTCTAATGCATGAAATTTCGATTAGCGAATACTACTACTAGTGAGTGACAGTATCCGAATTATTGCATTCGAATGCATGAGATTTCGATTAGCGAATACTTCTACTAGTGAGTGACAGTATCCGAATTATTGCATTCGAATGCATGAAATTTCGATTAGCGAATACTACTACTAGTGAGTGACAGTATCCGAATTATTGCATTCGAATGCATGAAATTTCGATTAGCAAATACTACTACTAGTGAGTGACAGTATCCGAATTATTGCATTCGAACGCATGAAATTTCGATTACCGAGTACTACTACTAGTGAGTGACGGTATTCGAGAACTTGCATTCGAATGCATGAGATTTCGATTAGCGAATACTACTACTAGTGAGTGACAGTATCCGAATTATTGCATTCGAATGCATGAGATTTTGATTAGCGAATACTACTACTAGTGAGTGACAGTATCCGTGAACTTGCATTCGAATGCATCAAATTTCGATTAGCGAATACTACTACTAGTGGGTGACAGTATCCGAATTATTGCATTCGAATGCATGAAATTTCGATTAGCGAATACTACCACTAGTGAGTGACAGTATCCCAGAACTTGCATTCGAATGCATGAAATTTCGACTAGCGAATACTACTACTAGTGAGTGACAGTATCCGAGAACTTGTATTCGAATGCATGAGATTTCAATTAGCGATTCCTACTACTAGTGAGTGACAGTATCCGAATTATTGCATTCGAATCAAAGAGATTTCGATTAGCGAATACTACTACTAGTGAGTGACAGTATCCGAATTATTGCATTCGAATGCATGAAATTTCGATTAGCAAATACTACTACTAGTGAGTGACAATATCCCAGAACTTGCATTCTAAATCATAAAATTTCGATTAGCGAATACTACTACTAGTGAGTGACAGTATCCCAGAACTTGCATTCGAATGCATGAAATTTAGATTAGCGAATACTACTACTAGTGAGTGACAGTATCCGAATTATTGCATTCGAATGCATGAAATTTCGATTAGCGAATACTACTACTAGTGAGTGACAGTATCCGAATTATTGCATTCGAATGCATGAAATTTCGATTAGCGAATACTGCTACTAGTGAGTGACTGTATCCCAGAACTTGCATTCGAATGCATGAAATTTCGATAAGCGAGTACTACTACTAGTGAGTGACAGCATCGGAGAACTTGCATTCGAATGCATGAGATTTCGATTAGCGAATACTACTACTAGTGAGTGACAGTATCCGGATTATTGCATTCGAATGCATGAGATTTCGATTAGCGAATACTTCTACTAGTGAGTGACAGTATCCGAGAACTTGCATTCGAATGCATGAGATTTCGATTAGCGAATACTACTACTAGTGAGTGACAGTATCCGAGAACTTGAATTCGAATGCATGAGATTTCGATTAGTGAATACTACTACTAGTGAGTGACAGTATCCGAATTATTGCATTCGATTGCAAGAGATTTCGATTAGCGAATACTACTACTAGGGAGTGACTGTATCCGAGAACTTCCATTCGAATGCACGAGATTTCGATTAGCGAATACTACTACTAGTGAGTGACAGTATCCGAATTATTGCATTCGAATGCATGAGATTTCGATTAGCGAATACTACTACTAGTGAGTGACAGTATCCGAGTACTTACATTCGAATGCATGAGATTTCGATTGGCGAATACTACTACTAGTGAGTGACAGTATCCGAATTATTGCATTCGAATGCATGAGATTTCGATTAGCAAATACTACTACTAGTTTGTGACAGTATCCGAATTATTGCATTCGAATGCAAGAAATTTCGATTAGCGAATACTACTACTAGTGAGTGACAGTATCCGAATTATTGCATTCGAATGCAAGAAATTTCGATTAGCGAATACTACTACTAGTGAGTGACAGTATCCGAGAACTTGCATTCGAATGCATGAGATTTCGATTAGCGAACACTACTACTAGTGAGTGACAGTATCCCAGAACTTGCATTCGAATGCAAGAGATTTCGATTAGCGAATACTACTACTACTGGGTGAAAGTATCCGAATTATTGCATTCGAATGCATGAAATTTCGATTAGCGAATACTACTACTAGTGATTGACATTATCCGAGAACTTGCATTCGAATGCATGAGATTTCGATTAGCGAATTCTACTACTAGTGAGTGACAGTATCCGAATTATTGCATTCGAATGCATGAAATTTCGATTAGCGAATACTACTACTAGTGGGTGACAGTATCCGAATTATTGCATTCGAGTGCATGAAATATCGAATAGCGAGTACTACTACTAGTGAGTGACAGTATCCGAATTATTGCATTCGAATGCATCAAATTTCGATTAGCGAATACTACTACTAGTGGGTGACAGTATCCGAATTATTGCATTCGAATGCATGAAATTTCGATTAGCGAATACTACTACTAGTGAGTGACAGTATCCCAGAACTTGCATTCGAATGCATGAAATTTCGACTAGCGAATACTACTACTAGTGACTGAGAGTATCCGAGAACTTGCATTCGAATGCATGAGATTTCGATTAGCGAATCCTACTACTAGTGAGTGACAGTATCCGAATTATTGCATTCGAATGCAAGAGATTTCGATTAGCGAATACTACTACTAGTGAGTGACAGTATCCGAATTATTGCATTCGAATGCATGAAATTTCGATTAGCAAATACTACTACTAGTGAGTGACAGTATCCCAGAACTTGCATTCTAAATCATGAAATTGCGATTACCGAATACTACTACTAGTGAGTGACAGTATCCCAGAACTTGCATTCGAATGCATGAAATTTCGATTAGCGAATACTACTACTAGTGAGTGACAGTATCCGAATTATTGCATTCGAATGCATGAAATTTCCATTAGCGAATACTACTACTAGTGAGTGACAGTATCCGAATTATTGCATTCGAATGCATGAAATTTCGATTAGTGAATACTACTACTAGTGAGTGACAGTATCCGAATTATTGCATTCGAATGCATGAAATTTCGATTAGCGAATACTACTACTAGTGAGTGACAGTATCCTAGAACTTGCATTCGAATGCATGAGATTTCGATTAGCGAATACTACTACTAGTGAGCGACAGTATCCGGATTATTGCATTCGAATGCATGAGATTTCGATTAGCGAATACTACTACTAGTGAGTGACAGTATCCGAGAACTTGCATTCGAAAGCATGAGATTTCGATTAGCGAATACTACTACTAGTGAGTGACAGTATCCGAGAACTTGCATTCGAATGCATGAGATTTCGATTAGCGAATACTACTACTAGTGAGTGACAGTATCCGAGAACTTGCATTCGAATGCAAGAGATTTCGATTACTCAATACTACTACTAGTGAGTGACAGTATCCGAGAACTTGCATTCGAATGCATGACATTTCGATTAGCGAATACTACTACTAGTGAGTGACAGTATCCGAGAACTTGCATTGGAATGCAAGAGATTTCGATTAGCGAACACTACTACTAGTGAGTGACAGTATCCGAATTATTGCATTCGAATGCAAGAGATTTCGATTAGCGAATACTACCACTAGTGAGTGACAGTATCCGAGAACTTGCATTCGAATGCAAGAGACTTCGATTAGCGAATACTACTAGTAGTGAGTGACAGTATCCGAATTATTGCATTCGAATGCATGAGATTTTGAGTAGCGAATACTACTACTAGTGAGTGACAGTATCCGAGAACTTGCATTCGAATGCAAGAGATTTCGATTAGCGAATACTACTACTAGTGAGTGACAGTATCCAAGATCTTGCATTCGAATGCAAGAGATTTCGATTAGCGAATACTACTACTAGTGAGTGACAGTATCCGAGAACTTGCATTCGAATGCAAGAGACTTCGATTAGCGAATACTACTAGTAGTGAGTGACAGTATCCGAATTATTGCATTCGAATACATGAGATTTTGAGTAGCGAATACTACTACTAGTGAGTGACAGTATCCGAGAACTTGCATTCGAATGCAAGAGATTTCGATTAGCGAATACTACTACTAGTGAGTGACAGTATCCGAGAACTTGCATTGGAATGCAAGAGATTTCGATTAGCGAACACTACTACTAGTGAGTGACAGTATCCGAATTATTGCATTCGAATGCAAGAGATTTCGATTAGCGAATATTACTACTAGTGAGTGACAGTATCCGAGAACTTGCATTCGAATGCAAGAGACTTCGATTAGCGAATACTACTAGTAGTGAGTGACAGTATCCGAATTATTGCATTCGAATGCATGAGATTTTGAGTAGCGAATACTGCTACTAGTGAGTGACAGTATCCGAGAACTTGCATTCGAATGCAAGAGATTTCGATTAGCGAATACTACTACTAGTGAGTGACAGTATCCAAGAACTTGCATGCGAATGCAAGAGATTTCGATTAGCGAATACTACTACTAGTGAGTGACAGTATCCGAGAACTTGCATTCGAATGCATCAGATTTCGATTAGCGAATACTACTACTAGTGAGTGACAGTATCCGAGAACTTGCATTCGAATGCATGAGATTTCGATTAGCCAATACTACTACTAGTGAGTGACAGTATCCGAGAACTTGCATTCAAATGCATGAGATTTCGAATAGCGAATACTACTACTAGTGAGTGACAGCATCAGAGAACTTGCATTCGAATGCATGAGATTTCGATTAGCGAATACTACTACTAGTGAGTGGCAGTATCCGAATTATTGCATTCGAATGCGAGATTTCGATTAGCGAATACTACTACTAGTGAGTGACAGTATCCGAGAACTTGCTTTCGGATGCAAGAGATTTCGATTAGCGAATACTACTACTAGTGAGTGACAGTATCCGAGAACTTGCATTAGAATGCAAGAGATTTTGATTAGCGAATACTACTACCAGTGAGTGACAGTATCCGAGAACTTGCATTCGAATGCATGAAATTTCGATTAGCGAATACTACTACTAGTGAGTGACAGTATATGAATTATTGCATTCGAATGCAAGAGATTTCGATTAGCGAATACTACTACTAGTGAGTGACAGTATCCGAGAACTTGCATTCGAATGCATGAGATTTCGAGTAGCGAATACTACTACTAGTGAGTGACAGTATCCGAGAACTTGCATTCGAATGCATGAGATTTCGATTAGCGAATACTACTTCTAGTGAGTGACAGTATCCGAGAACTTGCATTCGAATGCAGGAGATTTCGATTACTCAATACTACTACTAGTGAGTGACAGTATCCCAGAACTTGCATTCGAATGCAAGAGATTTCGATTAGCGAATACTACTACTAGTGAGTGACAGTATCCGAGAACTTCCATTCGAATGCACGAGATTTCGATTAGCGAATACAACAACTAGTGAGTGACAGTATCCGAATTATTGCATTCGAGTGCATGAGATTTCGATTAGCGAATACTGCTACTAGTGAGTGACAGTATCCGAGAACTTGCATTCGAATGCATGAGATTTCGATTAGCGAATACTACTACTAGTGAGTGACAGTATCCGAATTATTGCATTCGAATGCATGAAATTTCGATTAGCGAATACTACTACTAGTGAGTGACAGTATCCGAATTATTGCATTCGAATGCATGAAATTTCGATTAGCAAATACTACTACTAGTGAGTGACAGTATCCGAATTATTGCATTCGAACGCATGAAATTTCGATTAGCGAGTACTACTACTAGTGAGTGACGGTATCCGAGAACTTGCATTCGAATGCATGAGATTTCGATTAGCGAATACTACTACTAGTGAGTGACAGTATCCGAGAACTTGCATTCGAATGCATCAAATTTTGATTAGCGAATACTACTACTAGTGGGTGACAGTATCCGAATTATTGCATTCGAATGCATGAAATTTCGATTAGCGAATACTACCACTAGTGAGTGACAGTATCCCAGAACTTGCATTCGAATGCATGAAATTTCGACTAGCGAATACTACTAATAGTGAGTGACAGTATCCGAGAACTTGTATTCGAATGCATGAGATTTCAATTAGCGATTCCTACTACTAGTGAGTGACAGTATCCGAATTATTGCATTCGAATCAAAGAGATTTCGATTAGCGAATACTACTACTAGTGAGTGACAGTATCCGAATTATTGCATTCGAATGCATGAAATTTCGATTAGCAAATACTACTACTAGTGAGTGACAATATCCCAGAACTTGCATTCTAAATCATGAAATTTCGATTATCGAATACTACTACTAGTGAGTGACAGTATCCCAGAACTTGCATTCGAATGCATGAAATTTAGATTAGCGAATACTACTACTAGTGAGTGACAGTATCCGAATTATTGCATTCGAATGCATGAAATTTCGATTAGCGAATACTACTACTAGTGAGTGACAGTATCCGAATTATTGCATTCGAATGCAAGAAATTTCGATTAGCGAATACTACTACTAGTGAGTGACAGTATCCGAGAACTTGCATTCGAATGCATGAGATTTCGATTAGCGAATACTACTACTCGTGAGTGACAGTATCCCAGAACTTGCATTCGAATGCAAGAGATTTCGATTAGCGAATACTACTACTAGTGGGTGACAGTGTCCGAATTATTGCATTCGAATGCATGAAATTTCGATTAGCGAATACTTCTACTAGTGATTGACAGTATCCGAGAACTTGCATTCGAATGCATGAGACTACGATTAGCGAATACTACTACTAGTGAGTGACAGTATCCGAATTATTGCATTCGAATGCATGAAATTTCGATTAGCGAATACTACTACTAGTGGGTGACAGTATCCGAATTATTGCATTCGAGTGCATGAAATTTCGATTAGCGAGTACTACTACTAGTGAGTGACAGTATCCGAATTATTGCATTCGAATGCATCAAATTTCGATTAGCGAATACTACTACTAGTGGGTGACAGTATCCGAATTATTGCATTCGAATGCATGAAATTTCGATTAGCGAATACTACTACTAGTGAGTGACAGTATCCCAGGACTTGCATTCGAATGCATGAAATTTCGACTAGCGAATACTACTACTAGTGAGTGAGAGTATCCGAGAACTTGCATTCGAATGCATGAGATTTCGATTAGCGAATCCTACTACTAGTTAGTGACAGTATCCGAATTATTGCATTCGAATGCAAGAGATTTCGATTAGCGAATACTACTACTAGTGAGTGACAGTATCCGAATTATTGCATTCAAATGCATGAAATTTCGATTAGCAAATACTACTACTAGTGAGTGACAGTATCCCAGAACTTGCATTCTAAATCATGAAATTGCGATTACCGAATACTACTACTAGTGAGTGACAGTATCCCAGAACTTGCATTCGAATGCATGAAATTTCTATTAGCGAATACTACTACTAGTGAGTGACAGTATCCGAATTATTGCATTCGAATGCATGAAATTTCCATTAGCGAATACTACTACTAGTGAGTGACAGTATCCGAATTATTGCATTCGAATGCATGAAATTTCGATTAGTGAATACTACTACTAGTGAGTGACAGTATCCGAATTATTGCATTCGAATGCATGAAATTTCGATTAGCGAATACTACTACTAGTGAGTGACAGTATCCTAGAACTTGCATTCGAATGCATGAGATTTCGATTAGCGAATACTACTACTAGTGAGTGACAGTATCCGGATTATTGCATTCGAATGCATGAGATTTCGATTAGCGAATACTACTACTAGTGAGTGACAGTATCCGAGAACTTGCATTCGAATGCATGAGATTTCGATTAGCGAATACTACTACCAGTGAGTGACAGAATCCGAGAACTTGAATTCGAATGCATGAAATTTCGATTAGCGAATACTACTACTAGTGAGTGACAGTATATGAATTATTGCATTCGAATGCAAGAGATTTCGATTAGCGAATACTACTACTAGTGAGTGACAGTATCCGAGAACTTGCATTCGAATGCATGAGATTTCGAGTAGCGAATACTACTACTAGTGAGTGACAGTATCCGAGAACTTGCATTCGAATGCATGAGATTTCGATTAGCGAATACTACTTCTAGTGAGTGACAGTATCCGAGAACTTGCATTCGAATGCAAGAGATTTCGATTACTCAATACTACTACTAGTGAGTGACAGTATCCGAGAACTTGCGTTCGAATGCATGAGATTTCGATTAGCGAATACTACTACTAGTGAGTGACAGTATCCCAGAACTTGCATTCGAATGCAAGAGATTTCGATTAGCGAATACTACTACTAGTGAGTGACAGTATTCGAGAATTTGCATACGAATGCAAGAGATTTCGAGTAGCGAATACTACTACTAGTGAGTGACAGTATCCGAGAACTTGCATTCGAATGCATGAGATTTCGATTAGCGAATACTACTTCTAGTGAGTGACAGTATCCGAGAACTTGCATTCGAATGCAAGAGATTTCGATTACTCAATACTACTACTAGTGAGTGACAGTATCCGAGAACTTGCATTCGAATGCATGAGATTTCGATTAGCGAATACTATTACTAGTGAGTGACAGTATCCGAGAACTTGCATTGGAATGCAAGAGATTTCCATTAGCGAATACTACTACTAGTGAGTGACAGTATCCGAGAACTTGCATTCGAATGCAAGAGATTTCGATTAGCGAACACTACTACTAGTGAGTGACAGTATCCGAATTATTGCATTCGAATGCAAGAGATTTCGCTTAGCGAATACTACTACTAGTGAGTGACAGTATCCGAGAACTTGCATTCGAATGCATCAGATTTCGATTAGCGAATACTACTACTAGTGAGTGACAGTATCCGAGAACTTGCATTCAAATGCATGAGATTTCGATTAGCGAATACTACTACTAGTGAGTGACAGAATCCGAGAACTTGCATTCGAATGCATGAGATTTCGATTAGCGAATACTACTACTAGTGAGCGACAGTATCCGAGAACTTGCATTCGAATGCATGAGATTTCGATTAGCGAATACTACTACTAGTGAGTGGCAGTATCCGAATTATTGCATTCGAATGCGAGATTTCGATTAGCGAATACTACTACTAGTGAGTGACAGTATCCGAGAACTTGCTTTCGAATGCAAGAGATTTCGATTAGCGAATACTACTACTAGTGAGTGACAGTATCCGAGAACTTGCATTCGAATGCAAGAGATTTCGATTAGCGAATACTACTACCAGTGAGTGACAGTATCCGAGAACTTGCATTCGAATGCATGAATTTTCGATTAGCGAATACTACTACTAGTGAGTGACAGTATCCGAATTATTGCATTCGAATGCAAGAGATTTCGATTAGCGAATACTACTACTAGTGAGTGACAGTATCCGAGAACTTGCATTCGAATGCATGAGATTTCGAGTAGCGAATACTACTACTAGTGAGTGACAGTATCCGAGAACTTGCATTCGAATGCAAGAGATTTCGATTAGCGAATACTATTACTAGTGAGTAACAGTATCCGAGAACTTGCATACGAATGCATGAGATTTCGATTAGCGAATACTACTACTAGTGAGTGACACTATCCGAATTATTGCATTCGAATGCATGAAATTTCGATTAGCGAATACTACTACTAGTGAGTGACAGTATCCGAATTATTGCATTCGATTGCAAGAAATTTCGATTAGCGAATACTACTACTAGTGAGTGACAGTATCCGAGAACTTGCATTCGAATGCATGAGATTTCGATTAGCGAATACTACTACTAGTGAGTGACAGTATCCCAGAACTTGCATTCGAATGCAAGAGATTTCGATTAGCGAATACTACTACTAGTGGGTGACAGTGTCCGAATTATTGCATTCGAATGCATGAAATTTCGATTAGCGAATACTACTACTAGTGATTGACAGTATCCGAGAACTTGCATTCGAATGCATGAGATTTTGATTAGCGAATACTACTACTAGTGAGTGACAGTATCCGAATTATTGCATTCGAATGCATGAAATTTCGATTAGCGAATACTACTACTAGTGGGTGATAGTATCCGAATTATTGCATTCGAGTGCATGAAATTTCGATTAGCGAGTACTACTACTAGTGAGTGACAGTATCCGAATTATTTCATTCGAATGCATCAAATTTCGATTAGCGAATACTACTACTCGTGAGTGACAGTATCCGAATTATTGCATTCGAATGCATTAAATCTCCATTAGAAATTACTACTACTAGTGAGTGACAGTATCCCAGAACTTGCATTCTAAATCATGAAATTGCGATTACCGAATATTACTACTAGTGAGTGACAGTATCCCAGAACTTGCATTCGAATGGATGAAATTTCGATTAGCGAATACTACTACTAGTGAGTGACAGTATCCGAATTATTGCATTCGAATGCGTGAAATTTCCATTAGCGAATACTACTACTAGTGAGTGACAGTATCCGAATTATTGCATTCGAATGCATGACATTTCGATTAGTGAATACTACTACTAGTGAGTGACAGTATCCGAGAACTTGCATTCGAATGCATGAGATTTCGATTAGCGAATACTACTACTAGTGAGTGACAGTATCCGAGAACTTGAATTCGAATGCATGAGATTTCGATTAGTGAATACTACTACTAGTGAGTGAGAGTATCCGAATTATTGCATTCGAATGCAAGAGATTTCGATTAGCGAATACTACTACTAGTGAGTGACAGTGTCCGAGAACTTCCATTCGAATGCACGAGATTTCGATTAGCGAATACTACTACTAGTGAGTGACAGTATCCGAATTATTGCATTCGAATGCATGAGATTTTGATTAGCAAATACTACTACTAGTGAGTGACAGTATCCGAATTATTGCATTCGAATGCATGAAATTTCGATTAGCAAATACTACTACTAGTGAGTGACAATATCCCAGAACTTGCATTCTAAATCATGAAATTTCGATTAGCGAATACTACTACTAGTGAGTGACAGTATCCCAGAACTTGCATTCGAATGCATGAAATTTAGATTCGCGAATACTACTACTAGTGAGCGACAGTATCCGAATTATTGCATTCGAATGCATGAAATTTCGATTAGCGAATACTACTACTAGTGAGTGACAGTATCCGAATTATTGCATTCGAATGCAAGAAATTTCGATTAGCGAATACTACTACTAGTGAGTGACAGTATCCGAGAACTTGCATTCGAATGCATGAGATTTCGATTAGCGAATACTACTACTAGTGAGTGACAGTATCCCAGAACTTGCATTCGAATGCAAGAGATTTCGATTAGCGAATACTACTACTAGTGGGTGACAGTGTCCGAATTATTGCATTCGAATGCATGAAATTTCGATTAGCGAATACTACTACTAGTGATTGACAGTATCCGAGAACTTGCATTCGAATGCAAGAGACTTCGATTAGCGAATACTACTACTAGTGAGTGACAGTATCCGAATTATTGCATTCGAATGCATGAAATTTCGATTAGCGAATACTACTACTAGTGGGTAACAGTATCCGAATTATTGCATTCGAGTGCATGAAATTTCGATTAGCGAGTACTACTACTAGTGAGTGACAGTATCCGAATTATTGCATTCGAATGTATCAAATTTCGATTAGCGAATACTACTACTAGTGGGTGACAGTATCCGAATTATTGAATTCGAATGCATGAAATTTCGATTAGCGAATACTACTACTAGTGAGTGACAGTATCCCAGAACTTGCATTCGAATGCATGAAACTTCGACTAGCAAATACTACTACTAGTGAGTGAGAGTATCCGAGAACTTGCATTCGAATTCATGAGATTTCGATTAGCGAATCCTACTACTAGTGAGTGACAGTATCCGAATTATTGCATTCGAATGCAAGAGATTTCGATTAGCGAATACTACTACTAGTGAGTGACAGTATCCGAATTATTGCATTCGAATGCATGAAATTTCGATTAGCAAATACTACTACTAGTGAGTGACAGTATCCCAGAACTTGCATTCTAAATCATGAAATTTCGATTAGCGAATACTACTACTAGTGAGTGACAGTATCCCAGAACTTGCATTCGAATGCATGAAATTTAGATTAGCGAATACTACTACTAGTGAGTGACAGTATCCGAATTATTGCATTCGAATGCATGAAATTTCGATTAGCGAATACTACTACTAGTGAGTGACAGTATCCGAATTATTGCATTCGAATGCAAGAGATTTCTATTAGCGAATACTACTACTAGTGAGTGACAGTATCCGAGAACTTGAATTCGAATGCATGAGATTTCGATTAGTGAATACTACTACTAGTGAGTGACAGTATCCCAGAACTTGCATTCGAATGCAAGAGATTTCGATTAGCGAATACTACTACTAGTGGGTGACAGTGTCCGAATTATTGCATTCGAATGCATGAAATTTCGATTAGCGAATACTACTACTAGTGATTGACAGTATCCGAGAACTTGCATTCGAATGCATGAGATTTCGATTAGCGAATACTACTACTAGTGAGTGACAGTATCCGAATTATTGCATTCGAATGCATGAAATTTCGATTAGCGAATACTACAACTAGTGGGTGATAGTATCCGAATTATTGCATTCGAGTGCATGAAATTTCGATTAGCGAGTACTACTACTTGTGAGTGACAGTATCCGAATTATTGCATTCGAATGCATCAAATTTCGATTAGCGAATACTACTACTAGTGAGTGACAGTATCCGAATTATTGCATTCGAATGCATTAAATCTCGATTAGCAAATACTACTACTAGTGAGTGACAGTATCCCAGAACTTGCATTCTAAATCATGAAATTGCGATTACCGAATACTACTACTAGTGAGTGACAGTATCCCAGAACTTGCATTCGAATGCATGAAATTTCGATTAGCGAATACTACTACTAGTGAGTGACAGTATCCGAATTATTGCATTCGAATGCGTGAAATTTCCATTAGCGAATACTACTACTAGTGAGTGACAGTATCCGAATTATTGCATTCGAATGCATGAAATTTCGATTAGTGAATACTACTACTAGTGAGTGACAGTATCCGAATTATTGCATTCGAATGCATGAAATTTCGATTAGCGAATACTACTACTAGTGAGTGACAGTATCCTAGAACTTGCATTCGAATGCATGAGATTTCGATTAGCGAATACTACTACTAGTGAGTGACAGTATCCGGATTATTGCATTCGAATGCATGAGATTTCGATTAGCGAATACTACTACTAGTGAGTGACAGTATCCGAGAACTTGCATTCGAATGCATGAGATTTCGATTAGCGAATACTACTACTAGTGAGTGACAGTATCCGAGAACTTGAATTCGAATGCATGAGATTTCGATTAGCGAATACTACTACTAGTGAGTGACAGTATCCGAATTATTGCATTCGAATGCAAGAGATTTCGATTAGCGAATACTACTACTAGTGAGTGACAGTGTCCGAGAACTTCCATTCGAATGCACGAGATTTCGATTAGCGAATACTACTACTAGTGAGTGACAGTATCCAAATTATATCATTCGAATGCATGAGATTTTGATTAGCGAATACTACTACTAGTGAGTGACAGTATCCGAGAACTTGCATTCGAATGCATGAGATTTCGATTAGCGAATACTACTACTAGTGAGTGACAGTATCCGAATTATTGCATTCGAATGCATGAAATTTCGATTAGCAAATACTACTACTAGTGAGTGACAATATCCCAGAACTTGCATTCTAAATCATGAAATTTCGATAAGCGAATACTACTACTAGTGAGTGACAGTATCCCAGAACTTGCATTCGAATGCATGAAATTTAGATTAGCGAATACTACTACTAGTGAGTGACAGTATCCAAATTATTGCATTCGAATGCATGAAATTTCGATTAGCGAATACTACTACTAGTGAGTGACAGTATCCGAATTATTGCATTCGAATGCAAGAAATTTCGATTAGCGAATACTACTACTAGTGAGTGACAGTATCCGAGAACTTGCATTCGAATGCATGAGATTTCGATTAGCGAATACTACTACTAGTGAGTGACAGTATCCCAGAACTTGCATTCGAATGCAAGAGATTTCGATTAGCGAATACTACTACTAGTGGGTGACAGTGTCCGAATTATTGCATTCGAATGCATGAAATTTCGATTAGCGAATACTACTACTAGTGATTGACAGTATCCGAGAACTTGCATTCGAATGCAAGAGACTTCGATTAGCGAATACTACTACTAGTGAGTGACAGTATCCGAATTATTGCATTCGAATGCATGAAATTTCGATTAGCGAATACTACTACTAGTGGGTGACAGTATCCGAATTATTGCATTCGAGTGCATGAAATTTCGATTAGCGAGTACTACTACTAGTGAGTGACAGTATCCGAATTATTGCATTCGAATGCATCAAATTTCGATTAGCGAATACTACTACTAGTGGGTGACAGTATCCGAATTATTGCATTCGAATGCATGAAATTTCGATTAGCGAATACTACTACTAGTGAGTGACAGTATCCCAGAACTTGCATTCGAATGCATGAAATTTCGACTAGCGAATACTACTACTAGTGAGTGAGAGTATCCGAATTATTGCATTCGAATGCATGAAATTTCGATTAGCGAATACTACTACTAGTGAGTGACAGTATCCGAATTATTGCATTCGAATGCATGAAATTTCGATTAGCAAATACTACTACTAGTGAGTGACAGTATCCGAATTATTGCATTCGAACGCATGAAATTTCGATTAGCGAGTACTACTACTAGTGAGTGACGGTATCCGAGAACTTGCATTCGAATGCATGAGATTTCGATTAGCGAATACTACTACTAGTGAGTGACAGTATATGAATTATTGCATTCGAATGCATCAGATTTCGATTAGCGAATACTACTACTAGTGAGTGACAGTATCCGAGAACTTGCATTCGAATGCATCAAATTTCGATTAGCGAATACTACTACTAGTGGGTGACAGTATCCGAATTATTGCATTCGAATGCATGAAATTTCGATTAGCGAATACTACCACTAGTGAGTGACAGTATCCCAGAACTTGCATTCGAATGCATGAAATTTCGACTAGCGAATACTACTACTAGTGAGTGACAGTATCCGAGAACTTGTATTCGAATGCATGAGATTTCAATTAGCGATTCCTACTACTAGTGAGTGACAGTATCCGAATTATTGCATTCGAATCAAAGAGATTTCGATTAGCGAATACTACTACTAGTGAGTGACAGTATCCGAATTATTGCATTCGAATGCATGAAATTTCGATTAGCAAATACTACTACTAGTGAGTGACAATATCCCAGAACTTGCATTCTAAATCATGAAATTTCGATTAGCGAATACTACTACTAGTGAGTGACAGTATCGCAGAACTTGCATTCGAATGCATGAAATTTAGATTAGCGAATACTACTACTAGTGAGTGACAGTATCCGAATTATTGCATTCGAATGCATGAAATTTCGATTAGCGAATACTACTACTAGTGAGTGACAGTATCCGAATTATTGCATTCGATTGCAAGAAATTTCGATTAGCGAATACTACTACTAGTGAGTGACAGTATCCGAGAACTTGCATTCGAATGCATGAGATTTCGATTAGCGAATACTACTACTAGTGAGTGACAGTATCCCAGAACTTGCATTCGAATGCAAGAGATTTCGATTAGCGAATACTACTACTAGTGGGTGACAGTGTCCGAATTATTGCATTCGAATGCATGAAATTTCGATTAGCGAATACTACTACTAGTGATTGACAGTATCCGAGAACTTGCATTCGAATGCATGAGATTTTGATTAGCGAATACTACTACTAGTGAGTGACAGTATCCGAATTATTGCATTCGAATGCATGAAATTTCGATTAGCGAATACTACTACTAGTGGGTGATAGTATCCGAATTATTGCATTCGAGTGCATGAAATTTCGATTAGCGAGTACTACTACTAGTGAGTGACAGTATCCGAATTATTTCATTCGAATGCATCAAATTTCGATTAGCGAATACTACTACTCGTGAGTGACAGTATCCGAATTATTGCATTCGAATGCATTAAATCTCCATTAGCAAATACTACTACTAGTGAGTGACAGTATCCCAGAGCTTGCATTCTAAATCATGAAATTGCGATTACCGAATATTACTACTAGTGAGTGACAGTATCCCAGAACTTGCATTCGAATGGATGAAATTTCGATTAGCGAATACTACTACTAGTGAGTGACAGTATCCGAATTATTGCATTCGAATGCGTGAAATTTCCATTAGCGAATACTACTACTAGTGAGTGACAGTATCCGAATTATTGCATTCGAATGCATGACATTTCGATTAGTGAATACTACTACTAGTGAGTGACAGTATCCGAGAACTTGCATTCGAATGCATGAGATTTCGATTAGCGAATACTACTACTAGTGAGTGACAGTATCCGAGAACTTGAATTCGAATGCATGAGATTTCGATTAGTGAATACTACTACTAGTGAGTGAGAGTATCCGAATTATTGCATTCGAATGCAAGAGATTTCGATTAGCGAATACTACTACTAGTGAGTGACAGTGTCCGAGAACTTCCATTCGAATGCACGAGATTTCGATTAGCGAATACTACTACTAGTGAGTGACAGTATCCGAATTATTGCATTCGAATGCATGAGATTTTGATTAGCAAATACTACTACTAGTGAGTGACAGTATCCGAATTATTGCATTCGAATGCATGAAATTTCGATTAGCAAATACTACTACTAGTGAGTGACAATATCCCAGAACTTGCATTCTAAATCATGAAATTTCGATTAGCGAATACTACTACTAGTGAGTGACAGTATCCCAGAACTTGCATTCGAATGCATGAAATTTAGATTAGCGAATACTACTACTAGTGAGCGACAGTATCCGAATTATTGCATTCGAATGCATGAAATTTCGATTAGCGAATACTACTACTAGTGAGTGACAGTATCCGAATTATTGCATTCGAATGCAAGAAATTTCGATTAGCGAATACTACTACTAGTGAGTGACAGTATCCGAGAACTTGCATTCGAATGCATGAGATTTCGATTAGCGAATACTACTACTAGTGAGTGACAGTATCCCAGAACTTGCATTCGAATGCAAGAGATTTCGATTAGCGAATACTACTACTAGTGGGTGACAGTGTCCGAATTATTGCATTCGAATGCATGAAATTTCGATTAGCGAATACTACTACTAGTGATTGACAGTATCCGAGAACTTGCATTCGAATGCAAGAGACTTCGATTAGCGAATACTACTACTAGTGAGTGACAGTATCCGAATTATTGCATTCGAATGCATGATATTTGGATTAGCGAATACTACTACTAGTGGGTAACAGTATCCGAATTATTGCATTCGAGTGCATGAAATTTCGATTAGCGAGTACTACTACTAGTGAGTGACAGTATCCGAATTATTGCATTCGAATGCATCAAATTTCGATTAGCGAATACTACTACTAGTGGGTGACAGTATCCGAATTATTGCATTCGAATGCATGAAATTTCGATTAGCGAATACTACTACTAGTGAGTGACAGTATCCCAGAACTTGCATTCGAATGCATGAAACTTCGACTAGCGAATACTACTACTAGTGAGTGAGAGTATCCGAGAACTTGCATTCGAATTCATGAGATTTCGATTAGCGAATCCTACTACTAGTGAGTGACAGTATCCGAATTATTGCATTCGAATGCAAGAGATTTCGATTAGCGAATACTACTACTAGTGAGTGACAGTATCCGAATTATTGCATTCGAATGCATGAAATTTCGATTAGCGAATACTACTACTAGTGGGTGACAGTATCCGAATTATTGCATTCGAGTGCATGAAATTTCGATTAGCGAGTACTACTACTAGTGAGTGACAGTATCCGAATTATTGCATTCGAATGCATCAAATTTCGATTAGCGAATACTACTACTAGTGGGTGACAGTATCCGAATTATTGCATTCGAATGCAAGAGATTTCGATTAGCGCATACTACTACTAGTGAGTGACAGTGTCCGAGAACTTCCATTCGAATGCACGAGATTTCGATTAGCGAATACTACTACTAGTGAGTGACAGTATCCAAATTATATCATTCGAATGCATGAGATTTTGATTAGCGAATACTACTACTAGTGAGTGACAGTATCCGAGAACTTGCATTCGAATGCATGAGATTTCGATTAGCGAATACTACTACTAGTGAGTGACAGTATCCGAATTATTGCATTCGAATGCATGAAATTTCGATTAGCAAATACTACTACTAGTGAGTGACAATATCCCAGAACTTGCATTCTAAATCATGAAATTTCGATAAGCGAATACTACTACTAGTGAGTGACAGTATCCCAGAACTTGCATTCGAATGCATGAAATTTAGATTAGCGAATACTACTACTAGTGAGTGACAGTATCCGAATTATTGCATTCGAATGCATGAAATTTCGATTAGCGAATACTACTACTAGTGAGTGACAGTATCCGAATTATTGCATTCGAATGCAAGAAATTTCGATTAGCGAATACTACTACTAGTGAGTGACAGTATCCGAGAACTTGCATTCGAATGCATGAGATTTCGATTAGCGAATACTACTACTAGTGAGTGACAGTATCCCAGAACTTGCATTCGAATGCAAGAGATTTCGATTAGCGAATACTACTACTAGTGGGTGACAGTGTCCGAATTATTGCATTCGAATGCATGAAATTTCGATTAGCGAATACTACTACTAGTGATTGACAGTATCCGAGAACTTGCATTCGAATGCAAGAGACTTCGATTAGCGAATACTACTACTAGTGAGTGACAGTATCCGAATTATTGCATTCGAATGCATGAAATTTCGATTAGCGACTACTACTACTAGTGGGTGACAGTATCCGAATTATTGCATTCGAGTGCATGAAATTTCGATTAGCGAGTACTACTACTAGTGAGTGACAGTATCCGAATTATTGCATTCGAATGCATCAAATTTCGATTAGCGAATACTACTACTAGTGGGTGACAGTATCCGAATTATTGCATTCGAATGCATGAAATTTCGATTAGCGAATACTACTACTAGTGAGTGACAGTATCCCAGAACTTGCATTCGAATGCATGAAATTTCGACTAGCGAATACTACTACTAGTGAGTGAGAGTATCCGAATTATTGCATTCGAATGCATGAAATTTCGATTAGCGAATACTACTACTAGTGAGTGACAGTATCCGAATTATTGCATTCGAATGCATGAAATTTCGATTAGCAAATACTACTACTAGTGAGTGACAGTATCCGAATTATTGCATTCGAACGCATGAAATTTCGATTAGCGAGTACTACTACTAGTGAGTGACGGTATCCGAGAACTTGCATTCGAATGCATGAGATTTCGATTAGCGAATACTACTACTAGTGAGTGACAGTATATGAATTATTGCATTCGAATGCATGAGATTTCGATTAGCGAATACTACTACTAGTGAGTGACAGTATCCGAGAACTTGCATTCGAATGCATCAAATTTCGATTAGCGAATACTACTACTAGTGGGTGACAGTATCCGAATTATTGCATTCGAATGCATGAAATTTCGATTAGCGAATACTACCACTAGTGAGTGACAGTATCCCAGAACTTGCATTCGAATGCATGAAATTTCGACTAGCGAATACTACTACTAGTGAGTGACAGTATCCGAGAACTTGTATTCGAATGCATGAGATTTCAATTAGCGATTCCTACTACTAGTGAGTGACAGTATCCGAATTATTGCATTCGAATCAAAGAGATTTCGATTAGCGAATACTACTACTAGTGAGTGACAGTATCCGAATTATTGCATTCGAATGCATGAAATTTCGATTAGCAAATACTACTACTAGTGAGTGACAATATCCCAGAACTTGCATTCTAAATCATGAAATTTCGATTAGCGAATACTACTACTAGTGAGTGACAGTATCGCAGAACTTGCATTCGAATGCATGAAATTTAGATTAGCGAATACTACTACTAGTGAGTGACAGTATCCGAATTATTGCATTCGAATGCATGAAATTTCGATTAGCGAATACTACTACTAGTGAGTGACAGTATCCGAATTATTGCATTCGATTGCAAGAAATTTCGATTAGCGAATACTACTACTAGTGAGTGACAGTATCCGAGAACTTGCATTCGAATGCATGAGATTTCGATTAGCGAATACTACTACTAGTGAGTGACAGTATCCCAGAACTTGCATTCGAATGCAAGAGATTTCGATTAGCGAATACTACTACTAGTGGGTGACAGTGTCCGTATTATTGCATTCGAATGCATGAAATTTCGATTAGCGAATACTACTACTAGTGATTGACAGTATCCGAGAACTTGCATTCGAATGCATGAGATTTTGATTAGCGAATACTACTACTAGTGAGTGACAGTATCCGAATTATTGCATTCGAATGCATGAAATTTCGATTAGCGAATACTACTACTAGTGGGTGATAGTATCCGAATTATTGCATTCGAGTGCATGAAATTTCGATTAGCGAGTACTACTACTAGTGAGTGACAGTATCCGAATTATTTCATTCGAATGCATCAAATTTCGATTAGCAAATACTACTACTCGTGAGTGACAGTATCCGAATTATTGCATTCGAATGCATTAAATCTCCATTAGCAAATACTACTACTAGTGAGTGACAGTATCCCAGAGCTTGCATTCTAAATCATGAAATTGCGATTACCGAATATTACTACTAGTGAGTGACAGTATCCCAGAACTTGCATTCGAATGGATGAAATTTCGATTAGCGAATACTACTACTAGTGAGTGACAGTATCCGAATTATTGCATTCGAATGCGTGAAATTTCCATTAGCGAATACTACTACTAGTGAGTGACAGTATCCGAATTATTGCATTCGAATGCATGACATTTCGATTCGTGAATACTACTACTAGTGAGTGACAGTATCCGAGAACTTGCATTCGAATGCATGAGATTTCGATTAGCGAATACTACTACTAGTGAGTGACAGTATCCGAGAACTTGAATTCGAATGCATGAGATTTCGATTAGTGAATACTACTACTAGTGAGTGAGAGTATCCGAATTATTGCATTCGAATGCAAGAGATTTCGATTAGCGAATACTACTACTAGTGAGTGACAGTGTCCGAGAACTTCCATTCGAATGCACGAGATTTCGATTAGCGAATACTACTACTAGTGAGTGACAGTATCCGAATTATTGCATTCGAATGCATGAGATTTTGATTAGCAAATACTACTACTAGTGAGTGACAGTATCCGAATTATTGCATTCGAATGCATGAAATTTCGATTAGCAAATACTACTACTAGTGAGTGACAATATCCCAGAACTTGCATTCTAAATCATGAAATTTCGATTAGCGAATACTACTACTAGTGAGTGACAGTATCCCAGAACTTGCATTCGAATGCATGAAATTTAGATTAGCGAATACTACTACTAGTGAGCGACAGTATCCGAATTATTGCATTCGAATGCATGAAATTTCGATTAGCGAATACTACTACTAGTGAGTGACAGTATCCGAATTATTGCATTCGAATGCAAGAAATTTCGATTAGCGAATACTACTACTAGTGAGTGACAGTATCCGAGAACTTGCATTCGAATGCATGAGATTTCGATTAGCGAATACTACTACTAGTGAGTGACAGTATCCCAGAACTTGCATTCGAATGCAAGAGATTTCGATTAGCGAATACTACTACTAGTGGGTGACAGTGTCCGAATTATTGCATTCGAATGCATGAAATTTCGATTAGCGAATACTACTACTAGTGATTGACAGTATCCGAGAACTTGCATTCGAATGCAAGAGACTTCGATTAGCGAATACTACTACTAGTGAGTGACAGTATCCGAATTATTGCATTCGAATGCATGAAATTTCGATTAGCGAATACTACTACTAGTGGGTAACAGTATCCGAATTATTGCATTCGAGTGCATGAAATTTCGATTAGCGAGTACTACTACTAGTGAGTGACAGTATCCGAATTATTGCATTCGAATGCATCAAATTTCGATTAGCGAATACTACTACTAGTGGGTGACAGTATCCGAATTATTGCATTCGAATGCATGAAATTTCGATTAGCGAATACTACTACTAGTGAGTGACAGTATCCCAGAACTTGCATTCGAATGCATGAAACTTCGACTAGCGAATACTACTACTAGTGAGTGAGAGTATCCGAGAACTTGCATTCGAATTCATGAGATTTCGATTAGCGAATCCTACTACTAGTGAGTGACAGTATCCGAATTATTGCATTCGAATGCAAGAGATTTCGATTAGCGAATACTACTACTAGTGAGTGACAGTATCCGAATTATTGCATTCGAATGCATGAAATTTCGATTAGCGAATACTACTACTAGTGGGTGACAGTATCCGAATTATTGCATTCGAGTGCATGAAATTTCGATTAGCGAGTACTACTACTAGTGAGTGACAGTATCCGAATTATTGCATTCGAATGCATCAAATTTCGATTAGCGAATACTACTACTAGTGGGTGACAGTATCCGAATTATTGCATTCGAATGCATGAAATTTCGATTAGCGAATACTACTACTAGTGAGTGACAGTATCCCAGAACTTGCATTCGAATGCATGAAATTTCGACTAGCGAATACTACTACTAGTGAGTGAGAGTATCCGAATTATTGCATTCGAATGCATGAAATTTCGATTAGCGAATACTACTACTAGTGAGTGACAGTATCCGAATTATTGCATTCGAATGCATGAAATTTCGATTAGCAAATACTACTACTAGTGAGTGACAGTATCCGAATTATTGCATTCGAACGCATGAAATTTCGATTAGCGAGTACTACTACTAGTGAGTGACGGTATCCGAGAACTTGCATTCGAATGCATGAGATTTCGATTAGCGAATACTACTACTAGTGAGTGACAGTATATGAATTATTGCATTCGAATGCATGAGATTTCGATTAGCGAATACTACTACTAGTGAGTGACAGTATCCGAGAACTTGCATTCGAACGCATCAAATTTCGATTAGCGAATACTACTACTAGTGGGTGACAGTATCCGAATTATTGCATTCGAATGCATGAAATTTCGATTAGCGAATACTACCACTAGTGAGTGACAGTATCCCAGAACTTGCATTCGAATGCATGAAATTTCGACTAGCGAATACTACTACTAGTGAGTGACAGTATCCGAGAACTTGTATTCGAATGCATGAGATTTCAATTAGCGATTCCTACTACTAGTGAGTGACAGTATCCGAATTATTGCATTCGAATCAAAGAGATTTCGATTAGCGAATACTACTACTAGTGAGTGACAGTATCCGAATTATTGCATTCGAATGCATGAAATTTCGATTAGCAAATACTACTACTAGTGAGTGACAATATCCCAGAACTTGCATTCTAAATCATGAAATTTCGATTAGCGAATACTACTACTAGTGAGTGACAGTATCGCAGAACTTGCATTCGAATGCATGAAATTTAGATTAGCGAATACTACTACTAGTGAGTGACAGTATCCGAATTATTGCATTCGAATGCATGAAATTTCGATTAGCGAATACTACTACTAGTGAGTGACAGTATCCGAATTATTGCATTCGATTGCAAGAAATTTCGATTAGCGAATACTACTACTAGTGAGTGACAGTATCCGAGAACTTGCATTCGAATGCATGAGATTTCGATTAGCGAATACTACTACTAGTGAGTGACAGTATCCCAGAACTTGCATTCGAATGCAAGAGATTTCGATTAGCGAATACTACTACTAGTGGGTGACAGTGTCCGAATTATTGCATTCGAATGCATGAAATTTCGATTAGCGAATACTACTACTAGTGATTGACAGTATCCGAGAACTTGCATTCGAATGCATGAGATTTTGATTAGCGAATACTACTACTAGTGAGTGACAGTATCCGAATTATTGCATTCGAATGCATGAAATTTCGATTAGCGAATACTACTACTAGTGGGTGATAGTATCCGAATTATTGCATTCGAGTGCATGAAATTTCGATTAGCGAGTACTACTACTAGTGAGTGACAGTATCCGAATTATTTCATTCGAATGCATCAAATTTCGATTAGCGAATACTACTACTCGTAAGTGACAGTATCCGAATTATTGCATTCGAATGCATTAAATCTCCATTAGCAAATACTACTACTAGTGAGTGACAGTATCCCAGAACTTGCATTCTAAATCATGAAATTGCGATTACCGAATATTACTACTAGTGAGTGACAGTATCCCAGAACTTGCATTCGAATGGATGAAATTTCGATTAGCGAATACTACTACTAGTGAGTGACAGTATCCGAATTATTGCATTCGAATGCGTGAAATTTCCATTAGCGAATACTACTACTAGTGAGTGACAGTATCCGAATTATTGCATTCGAATGCATGACATTTCGATTAGTGAATACTACTACTAGTGAGTGACAGTATCCGAGAACTTGCATTCGAATGCATGAGATTTCGATTAGCGAATACTACTACTAGTGAGTGACAGTATCCGAGAACTTGAATTCGAATGCATGAGATTTCGATTAGTGAATACTACTACTAGTGAGTGAGAGTATCCGAATTATTGCATTCGAATGCAAGAGATTTCGATTAGCGAATACTACTACTAGTGAGTGACAGTGTCCGAGAACTTCCATTCGAATGCACGAGATTTCGATTAGCGAATACTACTACTAGTGAGTGACAGTATCCGAATTATTGCATTCGAATGCATGAGATTTTGATTAGCAAATACTACTACTAGTGAGTGACAGTATCCGAATTATTGCATTCGAATGCATGAAATTTCGATTAGCAAATACTACTACTAGTGAGTGACAATATCCCAGAACTTGCATTCTAAATCATGAAATTTCGATTAGCGAATACTACTACTAGTGAGTGACAGTATCCCAGAACTTGCATTCGAATGCATGAAATTTAGATTCGCGAATACTACTACTAGTGAGCGACAGTATCCGAATTATTGCATTCGAATGCATGAAATTTCGATTAGCGAATACTACTACTAGTGAGTGACAGTATCCGAATTATTGCATTCGAATGCAAGAAATTTCGATTAGCGAATACTACTACTAGTGAGTGACAGTATCCGAGAACTTGCATTCGAATGCATGAGATTTCGATTAGCGAATACTACTACTAGTGAGTGACAGTATCCCAGAACTTGCATTCGAATGCAAGAGATTTCGATTAGCGAATACTACTACTAGTGGGTGACAGTGTCCGAATTATTGCATTCGAATGCATGAAATTTCGATTAGCGAATACTACTACTAGTGATTGACAGTATCCGAGAACTTGCATTCGAATGCAAGAGACTTCGATTAGCGAATACTACTACTAGTGAGTGACAGTATCCGAATTATTGCATTCGAATGCATGAAATTTCGATTAGCGAATACTACTACTAGTGGGTAACAGTATCCGAATTATTGCATTCGAGTGCATGAAATTTCGATTAGCGAGTACTACTACTAGTGAGTGACAGTATCCGAATTATTGCATTCGAATGCATCAAATTTCGATTAGCGAATACTACTACTAGTGGGTGACAGTATCCGAATTATTGCATTCGAATGCATGAAATTTCGATTAGCGAATACTACTACTAGTGAGTGACAGTATCCCAGAACTTGCATTCGAATGCATGAAACTTCGACTAGCAAATACTACTACTAGTGAGTGAGAGTATCCGAGAACTTGCATTCGAATTCATGAGATTTCGATTAGCGAATCCTACTACTAGTGAGTGACAGTATCCGAATTATTGCATTCGAATGCAAGAGATTTCGATTAGCGAATACTACTACTAGTGAGTGACAGTATCCGAATTATTGCATTCGAATGCATGAAATTTCGATTAGCGAATACTACAACTAGTGGGTGATAGTATCCGAATTATTGCATTCGAGTGCATGAAATTTCGATTAGCGAGTACTACTACTTGTGAGTGACAGTATCCGAATTATTGCATTCGAATGCATCAAATTTCGATTAGCGAATACTACTACTAGTGAGTGACAGTATCCGAATTATTGCATTCGAATGCATTAAATCTCGATTAGCAAATACTACTACTAGTGAGTGACAGTATCCCAGAACTTGCATTCTAAATCATGAAATTGCGATTACCGAATACTACTACTAGTGAGTGACAGTATCCCAGAACTTGCATTCGAATGCATGAAATTTCGATTAGCGAATACTACTACTAGTGAGTGACAGTATCCGAATTATTGCATTCGAATGCGTGAAATTTCCATTAGCGAATACTACTACTAGTGAGTGACAGTATCCGAATTATTGCATTCGAATGCATGAAATTTCGATTAGTGAATACTACTACTAGTGAGTGACAGTATCCGAATTATTGCATTCGAATGCATGAAATTTCGATTAGCGAATACTACTACTAGTGAGTGACAGTATCCTAGAACTTGCATTCGAATGCATGAGATTTCGATTAGCGAATACTACTACTAGTGAGTGACAGTATCCGGATTATTGCATTCGAATGCATGAGATTTCGATTAGCGAATACTACTACTAGTGAGTGACAGTATCCGAGAACTTGCATTCGAATGCATGAGATTTCGATTAGCGAATACTACTACTAGTGAGTGACAGTATCCGAGAACTTGAATTCGAATGCATGAGATTTCGATTAGCGAATACTACTACTAGTGAGTGACAGTATCCGAATTATTGCATTCGAATGCAAGAGATTTCGATTAGCGAATACTACTACTAGTGAGTGACAGTGTCCGAGAACTTCCATTCGAATGCACGAGATTTCGATTAGCGAATACTACTACTAGTGAGTGACAGTATCCAAATTATATCATTCGAATGCATGAGATTTTGATTAGCGAATACTACTACTAGTGAGTGACAGTATCCGAGAACTTGCATTCGAATGCATGAGATTTCGATTAGCGAATACTACTACTAGTGAGTGACAGTATCCGAATTATTGCATTCGAATGCATGAAATTTCGATTAGCAAATACTACTACTAGTGAGTGACAATATCCCAGAACTTGCATTCTAAATCATGAAATTTCGATAAGCGAATACTACTACTAGTGAGTGACAGTATCCCAGAACTTGCATTCGAATGCATGAAATTTAGATTAGCAAATACTACTACTAGTGAGTGACAGTATCCGAATTATTGCATTCGAATGCATGAAATTTCGATTAGCGAATACTACTACTAGTGAGTGACAGTATCCGAATTATTGCATTCGAATGCAAGAAATTTCGATTAGCGAATACTACTACTAGTGAGTGACAGTATCCGAGAACTTGCATTCGAATGCATGAGATTTCGATTAGCGAATACTACTACTAGTGAGTGACAGTATCCCAGAACTTGCATTCGAATGCAAGAGATTTCGATTAGCGAATACTACTACTAGTGGGTGACAGTGTCCGAATTATTGCATTCGAATGCATGAAATTTCGATTAGCGAATACTACTACTAGTGATTGACAGTATCCGAGAACTTGCATTCGAATGCAAGAGACTTCGATTAGCGAATACTACTACTAGTGAGTGACAGTATCCGAATTATTGCATTCGAATGCATGAAATTTCGATTAGCGAATACTACTACTAGTGGGTGACAGTATCCGAATTATTGCATTCGAGTGCATGAAATTTCGATTAGCGAGTACTACTACTAGTGAGTGACAGTATCCGAATTATTGCATTCGAATGCATCAAATTTCGATTGGCGAATACTACTACTAGTGGGTGACAGTATCCGAATTATTGCATTCGAATGCATGAAATTTCGATTAGCGAATACTACTACTAGTGAGTGACAGTATCCCAGAACTTGCATTCGAATGCATGAAATTTCGACTAGCGAATACTACTACTAGTGAGTGAGAGTATCCGAATTATTGCATTCGAATGCATGAAATTTCGATTAGCGAATACTACTACTAGTGAGTGACAGTATCCGAATTATTGCATTCGAATGCATGAAATTTCGATTAGCAAATACTACTACTAGTGAGTGACAGTATCCGAATTATTGCATTCGAACGCATGAAATTTCGATTAGCGAGTACTACTACTAGTGAGTGACGGTATCCGAGAACTTGCATTCGAATGCATGAGATTTCGATTAGCGAATACTACTACTAGTGAGTGACAGTATATGAATTATTGCATTCGAATGCATGAGATTTCGATTAGCGAATACTACTACTAGTGAGTGACAGTATCCGAGAACTTGCATTCGAATGCATCAAATTTCGATTAGCGAATACTACTACTAGTGGGTGACAGTATCCGAATTATTGCATTCGAATGCATGAAATTTCGATTAGCGAATACTACCACTAGTGAGTGACAGTATCCCAGAACTTGCATTCGAATGCATGAAATTTCGACTAGCGAATACTACTACTAGTGAGTGACAGTATCCGAGAACTTGTATTCGAATGCATGAGATTTCAATTAGCGATTCCTACTACTAGTGAGTGACAGTATCCGAATTATTGCATTCGAATCAAAGAGATTTCGATTAGCGAATACTACTACTAGTGAGTGACAGTATCCGAATTATTGCATTCGAATGCATGAAATTTCGATTAGCAAATACTACTACTAGTGAGTGACAATATCCCAGAACTTGCATTCTAAATCATGAAATTTCGATTAGCGAATACTACTACTAGTGAGTGACAGTATCGCAGAACTTGCATTCGAATGCATGAAATTTAGATTAGCGAATACTACTACTAGTGAGTGACAGTATCCGAATTATTGCATTCGAATGCATGAAATTTCGATTAGCGAATACTACTACTAGTGAGTGACAGTATCCGAATTATTGCATTCGATTGCAAGAAATTTCGATTAGCGAATACTACTACTAGTGAGTGACAGTATCCGAGAACTTGCATTCGAATGCATGAGATTTCGATTAGCGAATACTACTACTAGTGAGTGACAGTATCCCAGAACTTGCATTCGAATGCAAGAGATTTCGATTAGCGAATACTACTACTAGTGGGTGACAGTGTCCGAATTATTGCATTCGAATGCATGAAATTTCCATTAGCGAATACTACTACTAGTGATTGACAGTATCCGAGAACTTGCATTCGAATGCATGAGATTTTGATTAGCGAATACTACTACTAGTGAGTGACAGTATCCGAATTATTGCATTCGAATGCATGAAATTTCGATTAGCGAATACTACTACTAGTGGGTGATAGTATCCGAATTATTGCATTCGAGTGCATGAAATTTCGATTAGCGAGTACTACTACTAGTGAGTGACAGTATCCGAATTATTTCATTCGAATGCATCAAATTTCGATTAGCGAATACTACTACTCGTGAGTGACAGTATCCGAATTATTGCATTCGAATGCATTAAATCTCCATTAGCAAATACTACTACTAGTGAGTGACAGTATCCCAGAGCTTGCATTCTAAATCATGAAATTGCGATTACCGAATATTACTACTAGTGAGTGACAGTATCCCAGAACTTGCATTCGAATGGATGAAATTTCGATTAGCGAATACTACTACTAGTGAGTGACAGTATCCGAATTATTGCATTCGAATGCGTGAAATTTCCATTAGCGAATACTACTACTAGTGAGTGACAGTATCCGAATTATTGCATTCGAATGCATGACATTTCGATTAGTGAATACTACTACTAGTGAGTGACAGTATCCGAGAACTTGCATTCGAATGCATGAGATTTCGATTAGCGAATACTACTACTAGTGAGTGACAGTATCCGAGAACTTGAATTCGAATGCATGAGATTTCGATTAGTGAATACTACTACTAGTGAGTGAGAGTATCCGAATTATTGCATTCGAATGCAAGAGATTTCGATTAGCGAATACTACTACTAGTGAGTGACAGTGTCCGAGAACTTCCATTCGAATGCACGAGATTTCGATTAGCGAATACTACTACTAGTGAGTGACAGTATCCGAATTATTGCATTCGAATGCATGAGATTTTGATTAGCAAATACTACTACTAGTGAGTGACAGTATCCGAATTATTGCATTCGAATGCATGAAATTTCGATTAGCAAATACTACTACTAGTGAGTGACAATATCCCAGAACTTGCATTCTAAATCATGAAATTTCGATTAGCGAATACTACTACTAGTGAGTGACAGTATCCCAGAACTTGCATTCGAATGCATGAAATTTAGATTAGCGAATACTACCACTAGTGAGCGACAGTATCCGAATTATTGCATTCGAATGCATGAAATTTCGATTAGCGAATACTACTACTAGTGAGTGACAGTATCCGAATTATTGCATTCGAATGCAAGAAATTTCGATTAGCGAATACTACTACTAGTGAGTGACAGTATCCGAGAACTTGCATTCGAATGCATGAGATTTCGATTAGCGAATACTACTACTAGTGAGTGACAGTATCCCAGAACTTGCATTCGAATGCAAGAGATTTCGATTAGCGAATACTACTACTAGTGGGTGACAGTGTCCGAATTATTGCATTCGAATGCATGAAATTTCGATTAGCGAATACTACTACTAGTGATTGACAGTATCCGAGAACTTGCATTCGAATGCAAGAGACTTCGATTAGCGAATACTACTACTAGTGAGTGACAGTATCCGAATTATTGCATTCGAATGCATGAAATTTCGATTAGCGAATACTACTACTAGTGGGTAACAGTATCCGAATTATTGCATTCGAGTGCATGAAATTTCGATTAGCGAGTACTACTACTAGTGAGTGACAGTATCCGAATTATTGCATTCGAATGCATCAAATTTCGATTAGCGAATACTACTACTAGTGGGTGACAGTATCCGAATTATTGCATTCGAATGCATGAAATTTCGATTAGCGAATACTACTACTAGTGAGTGACAGTATCCCAGAACTTGCATTCGAATGCATGAAACTTCGACTAGCGAATACTACTACTAGTGAGTGAGAGTATCCGAGAACTTGCATTCGAATTCATGAGATTTCGATTAGCGAATCCTACTACTAGTGAGTGACAGTATCCGAATTATTGCATTCGAATGCAAGAGATTTCGATTAGCGAATACTACTACTAGTGAGTGACAGTATCCGAATTATTGCATTCGAATGCATGAAATTTCGATTAGCGAATACTACTACTAGTGGGTGACAGTATCCGAATTATTGCATTCGAGTGCATGAAATTTCGATTAGCGAGTACTACTACTAGTGAGTGACAGTATCCGAATTATTGCATTCGAATGCATCAAATTTCGATTAGCGAATACTACTACTAGTGGGTGACAGTATCCGAATTATTGCATTCGAATGCATGAAATTTCGATTAGCGAATACTACTACTAGTGAGTGACAGTATCCCAGAACTTGCATTCGAATGCATGAAATTTCGACTAGCGAATACTACTACTAGTGAGTGAGAGTATCCGAATTATTGCATTCGAATGCATGAAATTTCGATTAGCGAATACTATTACTAGTGAGTGACAGTATCCGAATTATTGCATTCGAATGCATGAAATTTCGATTAGCAAATACTACTACTAGTGAGTGACAGTATCCGAGAACTTGCATTCGAATGCATGAGATTTCGATTAGCGAATACTACTACTAGTGAGTGACAGTATCCGAATTATTGCATTCGAATGCATGAAATTTCGATTAGCAAATACTACTACTAGTGAGTGACAATATCCCAGAACTTGCATTCTAAATCATGAAATTTCGATAAGCGAATACTACTACTAGTGAGTGACAGTATCCCAGAACTTGCATTCGAATGCATGAAATTTAGATTAGCAAATACTACTACTAGTGAGTGACAGTATCCGAATTATTGCATTCGAATGCATGAAATTTCGATTAGCGAATACTACTACTAGTGAGTGACAGTATCCGAATTATTGCATTCGAATGCAAGAAATTTCGATTAGCGAATACTACTACTAGTGAGTGACAGTATCCGAGAACTTGCATTCGAATGCATGAGATTTCGATTAGCGAATACTACTACTAGTGAGTGACAGTATCCCAGAACTTGCATTCGAATGCAAGAGATTTCGATTAGCGAATACTACTACTAGTGGGTGACAGTGTCCGAATTATTGCATTCGAATGCATGAAATTTCGATTAGCGAATACTACTACTAGTGATTGACAGTATCCGAGAACTTGCATTCGAATGCAAGAGACTTCGATTAGCGAATACTACTACTAGTGAGTGACAGTATCCGAATTATTGCATTCGAATGCATGAAATTTCGATTAGCGAATACTACTACTAGTGGGTGACAGTATCCGAATTATTGCATTCGAGTGCATGAAATTTCGATTAGCGAGTACTACTACTAGTGAGTGACAGTATCCGAATTATTGCATTCGAATGCATCAAATTTCGATTAGCGAATACTACTACTAGTGGGTGACAGTATCCGAATTATTGCATTCGAATGCATGAAATTTCGATTAGCGAATACTACTACTAGTGAGTGACAGTATCCCAGAACTTGCATTCGAATGCATGAAATTTCGACTAGCGAATACTACTACTAGTGAGTGAGAGTATCCGAATTATTGCATTCGAATGCATGAAATTTCGATTAGCGAATACTACTACTAGTGAGTGACAGTATCCGAATTATTGCATTCGAATGCATGAAATTTCGATTAGCAAATACTACTACTAGTGAGTGACAGTATCCGAATTATTGCATTCGAACGCATGAAATTTCGATTAGCGAGTACTACTACTAGTGAGTGACGGTATCCGAGAACTTGCATTCGAATGCATGAGATTTCGATTAGCGAATACTACTACTAGTGAGTGACAGTATATGAATTATTGCATTCGAATGCATGAGATTTCGATTAGCGAATACTACTACTAGTGAGTGACAGTATCCGAGAACTTGCATTCGAATGCATCAAATTTCGATTAGCGAATACTACTACTAGTGGGTGACAGTATCCGAATTATTGCATTCGAATGCATGAAATTTCGATTAGCGAATACTACCACTAGTGAGTGACAGTATCCCAGAACTTGCATTCGAATGCATGAAATTTCGACTAGCGAATACTACTACTAGTGAGTGACAGTATCCGAGAACTTGTATTCGAATGCATGAGATTTCAATTAGCGATTCCTACTACTAGTGAGTGACAGTATCCGAATTATTGCATTCGAATCAAAGAGATTTCGATTAGCGAATACTACTACTAGTGAGTGACAGTATCCGAATTATTGCATTCGAATGCATGAAATTTCGATTAGCAAATACTACTACTAGTGAGTGACAATATCCCAGAACTTGCATTCTAAATCATGAAATTTCGATTAGCGAATACTACTACTAGTGAGTGACAGTATCGCAGAACTTGCATTCGAATGCATGAAATTTAGATTAGCGAATACTACTACTAGTGAGTGACAGTATCCGAATTATTGCATTCGAATGCATGAAATTTCGATTAGCGAATACTACTACTAGTGAGTGACAGTATCCGAATTATTGCATTCGATTGCAAGAAATTTCGATTAGCGAATACTACTACTAGTGAGTGACAGTATCCGAGAACTTGCATTCGAATGCATGAGATTTCGATTAGCGAATACTACTACTAGTGAGTGACAGTATCCCAGAACTTGCATTCGAATGCAAGAGATTTCGATTAGCGAATACTACTACTAGTGGGTGACAGTGTCCGAATTATTGCATTCGAATGCATGAAATTTCCATTAGCGAATACTACTACTAGTGATTGACAGTATCCGAGAACTTGCATTCGAATGCATGAGATTTTGATTAGCGAATACTACTACTAGTGAGTGACAGTATCCGAATTATTGCATTCGAATGCATGAAATTTCGATTAGCGAATACTACTACTAGTGGGTGATAGTATCCGAATTATTGCATTCGAGTGCATGAAATTTCGATTAGCGAGTACTACTACTAGTGAGTGACAGTATCCGAATTATTTCATTCGAATGCATCAAATTTCGATTAGCGAATACTACTACTCGTGAGTGACAGTATCCGAATTATTGCATTCGAATGCATTAAATCTCCATTAGCAAATACTACTACTAGTGAGTGACAGTATCCCAGAGCTTGCATTCTAAATCATGAAATTGCGATTACCGAATATTACTACTAGTGAGTGACAGTATCCCAGAACTTGCATTCGAATGGATGAAATTTCGATTAGCGAATACTACTACTAGTGAGTGACAGTATCCGAATTATTGCATTCGAATGCGTGAAATTTCCATTAGCGAATACTACTACTAGTGAGTGACAGTATCCGAATTATTGCATTCGAATGCATGACATTTCGATTAGTGAATACTACTACTAGTGAGTGACAGTATCCGAGAACTTGCATTCGAATGCATGAGATTTCGATTAGCGAATACTACTACTAGTGAGTGACAGTATCCGAGAACTTGAATTCGAATGCATGAGATTTCGATTAGTGAATACTACTACTAGTGAGTGAGAGTATCCGAATTATTGCATTCGAATGCAAGAGATTTCGATTAGCGAATACTACTACTAGTGAGTGACAGTGTCCGAGAACTTCCATTCGAATGCACGAGATTTCGATTAGCGAATACTACTACTAGTGAGTGACAGTATCCGAATTATTGCATTCGAATGCATGAGATTTTGATTAGCAAATACTACTACTAGTGAGTGACAGTATCCGAATTATTGCATTCGAATGCATGAAATTTCGATTAGCAAATACTACTACTAGTGAGTGACAATATCCCAGAACTTGCATTCTAAATCATGAAATTTCGATTAGCGAATACTACTACTAGTGAGTGACAGTATCCCAGAACTTGCATTCGAATGCATGAAATTTAGATTAGCGAATACTACCACTAGTGAGCGACAGTATCCGAATTATTGCATTCGAATGCATGAAATTTCGATTAGCGAATACTACTACTAGTGAGTGACAGTATCCGAATTATTGCATTCGAATGCAAGAAATTTCGATTAGCGAATACTACTACTAGTGAGTGACAGTATCCGAGAACTTGCATTCGAATGCATGAGATTTCGATTAGCGAATACTACTACTAGTGAGTGACAGTATCCCAGAACTTGCATTCGAATGCAAGAGATTTCGATTAGCGAATACTACTACTAGTGGGTGACAGTGTCCGAATTATTGCATTCGAATGCATGAAATTTCGATTAGCGAATACTACTACTAGTGATTGACAGTATCCGAGAACTTGCATTCGAATGCAAGAGACTTCGATTAGCGAATACTACTACTAGTGAGTGACAGTATCCGAATTATTGCATTCGAATGCATGAAATTTCGATTAGCGAATACTACTACTAGTGGGTAACAGTATCCGAATTATTGCATTCGAGTGCATGAAATTTCGATTAGCGAGTACTACTACTAGTGAGTGACAGTATCCGAATTATTGCATTCGAATGCATCAAATTTCGATTAGCGAATACTACTACTAGTGGGTGACAGTATCCGAATTATTGCATTCGAATGCATGAAATTTCGATTAGCGAATACTACTACTAGTGAGTGACAGTATCCCAGAACTTGCATTCGAATGCATGAAACTTCGACTAGCGAATACTACTACTAGTGAGTGAGAGTATCCGAGAACTTGCATTCGAATTCATGAGATTTCGATTAGCGAATCCTACTACTAGTGAGTGACAGTATCCGAATTATTGCATTCGAATGCAAGAGATTTCGATTAGCGAATACTACTACTAGTGAGTGACAGTATCCGAATTATTGCATTCGAATGCATGAAATTTCGATTAGCGAATACTACTACTAGTGGGTGACAGTATCCGAATTATTGCATTCGAGTGCATGAAATTTCGATTAGCGAGTACTACTACTAGTGAGTGACAGTATCCGAATTATTGCATTCGAATGCATCAAATTTCGATTAGCGAATACTACTACTAGTGGGTGACAGTATCCGAATTATTGCATTCGAATGCATGAAATTTCGATTAGCGAATACTACTACTAGTGAGTGACAGTATCCCAGAACTTGCATTCGAATGCATGAAATTTCGACTAGCGAATACTACTACTAGTGAGTGAGAGTATCCGAATTATTGCATTCGAATGCATGAAATTTCGATTAGCGAATACTATTACTAGTGAGTGACAGTATCCGAATTATTGCATTCGAATGCATGAAATTTCGATTAGCAAATACTACTACTAGTGAGTGACAGTATCCGAATTATTGCATTCGAACGCATGAAATTTCGATTAGCGAGTACTACTACTAGTGAGTGACGGTATCCGAGAACTTGCATTCGAATGCATGAGATTTCGATTAGCGAATACTACTACTAGTGAGTGACAGTATATGAATTATTGCATTCGAATGCATGAGATTTCGATTAGCGAATACTACTACTAGTGAGTGACAGTATCCGAGAACTTGCATTCGAATGCATCAAATTTCGATTAGCGAATACTACTACTAGTGGGTGACAGTATCCGAATTATTGCATTCGAATGCATGAAATTTCGATTAGCGAATACTACCACTAGTGAGTGACAGTATCCCAGAACTTGCATTCGAATGCATGAAATTTCGACTAGCGAATACTACTACTAGTGAGTGACAGTATCCGAGAACTTGTATTCGAATGCATGAGATTTCAATTAGCGATTCCTACTACTAGTGAGTGACAGTATCCGAATTATTGCATTCGAATCAAAGAGATTTCGATTAGCGAATACTACTACTAGTGAGTGACAGTATCCGAATTATTGCATTCGAATGCATGAAATTTCGATTAGCAAATACTACTACTAGTGAGTGACAATATCCCAGAACTTGCATTCTAAATCATGAAATTTCGATTAGCGAATACTACTACTAGTGAGTGACAGTATCGCAGAACTTGCATTCGAATGCATGAAATTTAGATTAGCGAATACTACTACTAGTGAGTGACAGTATCCGAATTATTGCATTCGAATGCATGAAATTTCGATTAGCGAATACTACTACTAGTGAGTGACAGTATCCGAATTATTGCATTCGATTGCAAGAAATTTCGATTAGCGAATACTACTACTAGTGAGTGACAGTATCCGAGAACTTGCATTCGAATGCATGAGATTTCGATTAGCGAATACTACTACTAGTGAGTGACAGTATCCCAGAACTTGCATTCGAATGCAAGAGATTTCGATTAGCGAATACTACTACTAGTGGGTGACAGTGTCCGAATTATTGCATTCGAATGCATGAAATTTCGATTAGCGAATACTACTACTAGTGATTGACAGTATCCGAGAACTTGCATTCGAATGCATGAGATTTTGATTAGCGAATACTACTACTAGTGAGTGACAGTATCCGAATTATTGCATTCGAATGCATGAAATTTCGATTAGCGAATACTACTACTAGTGGGTGATAGTATCCGAATTATTGCATTCGAGTGCATGAAATTTCGATTAGCGAGTACTACTACTAGTGAGTGACAGTATCCGAATTATTTCATTCGAATGCATCAAATTTCGATTAGCGAATACTACTACTCGTAAGTGACAGTATCCGAATTATTGCATTCGAATGCATTAAATCTCCATTAGCAAATACTACTACTAGTGAGTGACAGTATCCCAGAACTTGCAATCTAAATCATGAAATTGCGATTACCGAATATTACTACTAGTGAGTGACAGTATCCCAGAACTTGCATTCGAATGGATGAAATTTCGATTAGCGAATACTACTACTAGTGAGTGACAGTATCCGAATTATTGCATTCGAATGCGTGAAATTTCCATTAGCGAATACTACTACTAGTGAGTGACAGTATCCGAATTATTGCATTCGAATGCATGACATTTCGATTAGTGAATACTACTACTAGTGAGTGACAGTATCCGAGAACTTGCATTCGAATGCATGAGATTTCGATTAGCGAATACTACTACTAGTGAGTGACAGTATCCGAGAACTTGAATTCGAATGCATGAGATTTCGATTAGTGAATACTACTACTAGTGAGTGAGAGTATCCGAATTATTGCATTCGAATGCAAGAGATTTCGATTAGCGAATACTACTACTAGTGAGTGACAGTGTCCGAGAACTTCCATTCGAATGCACGAGATTTCGATTAGCGAATACTACTACTAGTGAGTGACAGTATCCGAATTATTGCATTCGAATGCATGAGATTTTGATTAGCAAATACTACTACTAGTGAGTGACAGTATCCGAATTATTGCATTCGAATGCATGAAATTTCGATTAGCAAATACTACTACTAGTGAGTGACAATATCCCAGAACTTGCATTCTAAATCATGAAATTTCGATTAGCGAATACTACTACTAGTGAGTGACAGTATCCCAGAACTTGCATTCGAATGCATGAAATTTAGATTAGCGAATACTACTACTAGTGAGCGACAGTATCCGAATTATTGCATTCGAATGCATGAAATTTCGATTAGCGAATACTACTACTAGTGAGTGACAGTATCCGAATTATTGCATTCGAATGCAAGAAATTTCGATTAGCGAATACTACTACTAGTGAGTGACAGTATCCGAGAACTTGCATTCGAATGCATGAGATTTCGATTAGCGAATACTACTACTAGTGAGTGACAGTATCCCAGAACTTGCATTCGAATGCAAGAGATTTCGATTAGCGAATACTACTACTAGTGGGTGACAGTGTCCGAATTATTGCATTCGAATGCATGAAATTTCGATTAGCGAATACTACTACTAGTGATTGACAGTATCCGAGAACTTGCATTCGAATGCAAGAGACTTCGATTAGCGAATACTACTACTAGTGAGTGACAGTATCCGAATTATTGCATTCGAATGCATGAAATTTCGATTAGCGAATACTACTACTAGTGGGTAACAGTATCCGAATTATTGCATTCGAGTGCATGAAATTTCGATTAGCGAGTACTACTACTAGTGAGTGACAGTATCCGAATTATTGCATTCGAATGCATCAAATTTCGATTAGCGAATACTACTACTAGTGGGTGACAGTATCCGAATTATTGCATTCGAATGCATGAAATTTCGATTAGCGAATACTACTACTAGTGAGTGACAGTATCCCAGAACTTGCATTCGAATGCATGAAACTTCGACTAGCGAATACTACTACTAGTGAGTGAGAGTATCCGAGAACTTGCATTCGAATTCATGAGATTTCGATTAGCGAATCCTACTACTAGTGAGTGACAGTATCCGAATTATTGCATTCGAATGCAAGAGATTTCGAATAGCGAATACTACTACTAGTGAGTGACAGTATCCGAATTATTGCATTCGAATGCATGAAATTTCGATTAGCAAATACTACTACTAGTGAGTGACAGTATCCCAGAACTTGCATTCTAAATCATGAAATTGCGATTACCGAATACTACTACTAGTGAGTGACAGTATCCCAGAACTTGCATTCGAATGCATGAAATTTAGATTAGCGAATACTACTACTAGTGAGTGACAGTATCCGAATTATTGCATTCGAATGCATGAAATTTCGATTAGCGAATACTACTACTAGTGAGTGACAGTATCCGAATTATTGCATTCGAATGCAAGAGATTTCGATTAGCGAATACTACTACTAGTGAGTGACAGTATCCGAGAACTTGAATTCGAATGCATGAGATTTCGATTAGTGAATACTACTACTAGTGAGTGACAGTATCCCAGAACTTGCATTCGAATGCAAGAGATTTCGATTAGCGAATACTACTACTAGTGGGTGACAGTGTCCGAATTATTGCATTCGAATGCATGAAATTTCGATTAGCGAATACTACTACTAGTGATTGACAGTATCCGAGAACTTGCATTCGAATGCATGAGATTTCGATTAGCGAATACTACTACTAGTGAGTGACAGTATCCGAATTATTGCATTCGAATGCATGAAATTTCGATTAGCGAATACTACAACTAGTGGGTGATAGTATCCGAATTATTGCATTCGAGTGCATGAAATTTCGATTAGCGAGTACTACTACTTGTGAGTGACAGTATCCGAATTATTGCATTCGAATGCATCAAATTTCGATTAGCGAATACTACTACTAGTGATTGACAGTATCCGAATTATTGCATTCGAATGCATTAAATCTCGATTAGCAAATACTACTACTAGTGAGTGACAGTATCCCAGAACTTGCATTCTAAATCATGAAATTGCGATTACCGAATACTACTACTAGTGAGTGACAGTATCCCAGAACTTGCATTCGAATGCATGAAATTTCGATTAGCGAATACTACTACTAGTGAGTGACAGTATCCGAATTATTGCATTCGAATGCGTGAAATTTCCATTAGCGAATACTACTACTAGTGAGTGACAGTATCCGAATTATTGCATTCGAATGCATGAAATTTCGATTAGTGAATACTACTACTAGTGAGTGACAGTATCCGAATTATTGCATTCGAATGCATGAAATTTCGATTAGCGAATACTACTACTAGTGAGTGACAGTATCCTAGAACTTGCATTCGAATGCATGAGATTTCGATTAGCGAATACTACTACTAGTGAGTGACAGTATCCGGATTATTGCATTCGAATGCATGAGATTTCGATTAGCGAATACTACTACTAGTGAGTGACAGTATCCGAGAACTTGCATTCGAATGCATGAGATTTCGATTAGCGAATACTACTACTAGTGAGTGACAGTATCCGAGAACTTGAATTCGAATGCATGAGATTTCGATTAGCGAATACTACTACTAGTGAGTGACAGTATCCGAATTATTGCATTCGAATGCAAGAGATTTCGATTAGCGAATACTACTACTAGTGAGTGACAGTGTCCGAGAACTTCCATTCGAATGCACGAGATTTCGATTAGCGAATACTACTACTAGTGAGTGACAGTATCCAAATTATATCATTCGAATGCATGAGATTTTGATTAGCGAATACTACTACTAGTGAGTGACAGTATCCGAGAACTTGCATTCGAATGCATGAGATTTCGATTAGCGAATACTACTACTAGTGAGTGACAGTATCCGAATTATTGCATTCGAATGCATGAAATTTCGATTAGCAAATACTACTACTAGTGAGTGACAATATCCCAGAACTTGCATTCTAAATCATGAAATTTCGATTAGCGAATACTACTACTAGTGAGTGACAGTATCCCAGAACTTGCATTCGAATGCATGAAATTTAGATTAGCGAATACTACTACTAGTGAGTGACAGTATCCGAATTATTGCATTCGAATGCATGAAATTTCGATTAGCGAATACTACTACTAGTGAGTGACAGTATCCGAATTATTGCATTCGAATGCAAGAAATTTCGATTAGCGAATACTACTACTAGTGAGTGACAGTATCCGAGAACTTGCATTCGAATGCATGAGATTTCGATTAGCGAATACTACTACTAGTGAGTGACAGTATCCCAGAACTTGCATTCGAATGCAAGAGATTTCGATTAGCGAATACTACTACTAGTGGGTGACAGTGTCCGAATTATTGCATTCGAATGCATGAAATTTCGATTAGCGAATACTACTACTAGTGATTGACAGTATCCGAGAACTTGCATTCGAATGCAAGAGACTTCGATTAGCGAATACTACTACTAGTGAGTGACAGTATCCGAATTATTGCATTCGAATGCATGAAATTTCGATTAGCGAATACTACTACTAGTGGGTGACAGTATCCGAATTATTGCATTCGAGTGCATGAAATTTCGATTAGCGAGTACTACTACTAGTGAGTGACAGTATCCGAATTATTGCATTCGAATGCATCAAATTTCGATTAGCGAATACTACTACTAGTGGGTGACAGTATCCGAATTATTGCATTCGAATGCATGAAATTTCGATTAGCGAATACTACTACTAGTGAGTGACAGTATCCCAGAACTTGCATTCGAATGCATGAAATTTCGACTAGCGAATACTACTACTAGTGAGTGAGAGTATCCGAGAACTTGCATTCGAATTCATGAGATTTCGATTAGCGAATCCTACTACTAGTGAGTGACAGTATCCGAATTATTGCATTCGAATGCAAGAGATTTCGATTAGCGAATACTACTACTAGTGAGTGACAGTATCCGAATTATTGCATTCGAATGCATGAAATTTCGATTAGCAAATACTACTACTAGTGAGTGACAGTATCCCAGAACTTGCATTCTAAATCATGAAATTGCGATTACCGAATACTACTACTAGTGAGTGACAGTATCCCAGAACTTGCATTCGAATGCATGAAATTTCGATTAGCGAATACTACTACTAGTGAGTGACAGTATCCGAATTATTGCATTCGAATGCATGAAATTTCCATTAGCGAATACTACTACTAGTGAGTGACAGTATCCGAATTATTGCATTCGAATGCATGAAATTTCGATTAGTGAATACTACTACTAGTGAGTGACAGTATCCGAATTATTGCATTCGAATGCATGAAATTTCGATTAGCGAATACTACTACTAGTGAGTGACAGTATCCTAGAACTTGCATTCGAATGCATGAGATTTCGATTAGCGAATACTACTACTAGTGAGTGACAGTATCCGGATTATTGCATTTGAATGCATGAGATTTCGATTAGCGAATACTACTACTAGTGAGTGACAGTATCCGAGAACTTGCATTCGAATGAATGAGATTTCGATTAGCGAATACTACTACCAGTGAGTGACAGAATCCGAGAACTTGAATTCGAATGCATGAAATTTCGATTAGCGAGTACTACTACTAGTGAGTGACAGTATATGAATTATTGCATTCGAATGCAAGATATTTCGATTAGCGAATACTACTACTAGTGAGTGACAGTATCCGAGAACTTGCATTCGAATGCATGAGATTTCGAGTAGCGAATACTACTACTAGTGAGTGACAGTATCCGAGAACTTGCATTCGAATGCATGAGATTTCGATTAGCGAATACTACTACTAGTGAGTGACAGTATCCCAGAACTTGCATTCGAATGCAAGAGATTTCGATTAGCGAATACTACTACTAGTGAGTGACAGTATCCGAGAATTTGCATACGAATGCAAGAGATTTCGAGTAGCGAATACTACTACTAGTGAGTGACAGTATCCGAGAACTTTCATTCGAATGCATGAGATTTCGATTAGCGAATACTACTTCTAGTGAGTGACAGTATCCGAGAACTTGCATTCGAATGCAAGAGATTTCGATTACTCAATACTACTACTAGTGAGTGACAGTATCCGAGAACTTGCATTCGAATGCATGAGATTTCGATTAGCGAATACTATTACTAGTGAGTGACAGTATCCGAGAACTTGCATTGGAATGCAAGAGATTTCCATTAGCGAATACTACTACTAGTGAGTGACAGTATCCGAGAACTTGCATTCGAATGCAAGAGATTTCGATTAGCGAACACTACTACTAGTGAGTGACAGTATCCGAATTATTGCTTTCGAATGCAAGAGATTTCGCTTAGCGAATACTACTACTAGTGAGTGACAGTATCCGAGAACTTGCATTCGAATGCATCAGATTTCGATTAGCGAATACTACTACTAGTGAGTGACAGTATCCGAGAACTTGCATTCAAATGCATGAGATTTCGATTAGCGAATACTACTACTAGTGAGTGACCGAATCCGAGAACTTGCATTCGAATGCATGAGATTTCGATTAGCGAATACTACTACTAGTGAGCGACAGTATCCGAGAACTTGCATTCGAATGCATGAGATTTCGAGTAGCGTATACTACTACTAGTGAGTGGCAGTATCCGAATTATTGCATTCGAATGCAAGAGATTTCGATTAGCGAATACTACTACCAGTGAGTGACAGTATCCGAGAACTTGCATTCGAATGCAAGAGATTTCGATTAGCGAATACTACTACCAGTGAGTGACAGTATCCGAGAACTTGCATTCGAATGCATGAATTTTCGATTAGCGAATACTACTACTAGTGAGTGACAGTATCCGAATTATTGCATTCGAATGCAAGAGATTTCGATTAGCGAATACTACTACTAGTGAGTGACAGTATCCGAGAACTTGCATTCGGATGCATGAGATTTCGAGTAGCGAATACTACTACTAGTGAGTGACAGTATCCGAGAACTTGCATACGAATGCATGAGATTTCGATTAGCGAATACTACTACTAGTGAGTGACACTATCCGAATTATTGCATTCGAATGCATGAAATTTCGATTAGCGAATACTACTACTAGTGAGTGACAGTATCCGAATTATTGCATTCGAATGCAAGAGATTTCGATTAGCGAATACTACTACTAGTGAGTGACAGTATCCGAATTATTGCATTCGAATGCATGAAATTTCGATTAGCGAATACTACTACTAGTGAGTGACAGTATCCGAATTATTGCATTCGAATGCATGAGATTTCGATTAGCGAATACTTCTACTAGTGAGTGACAGTATCCGAATTATTGCATTCGAATGCATGAAATTTCGATTAGCGAATACTACTACTAGTGAGTGACAGTATCCGAATTATTGCATTCGAATGCATGAAATTTCGATTAGCAAATACTACTACTAGTGAGTGACAGTATCCGAATTATTGCATTCGAACGCATGAAATTTCGATTAGCGAGTACTACTACTAGTGAGTGACGGTATCCGAGAACTTGCATTCGAATGCATGAGATTTCGATTAGCGAATACTACTACTAGTGAGTGACAGTATCGGAATTATTGCAATCGAATGCATGAGATTTCGATTAGCGAATACTACTACTAGTGAGTGACAGTATCCGAGAACTTGCATTCGAATGCATCAAATTTCGATTAGCGAATACTACTACTAGTGGGTGACAGTATCCGAATTATTGCATTCGAATGCATGAAATTTCGATTAGCGAATACTACCACTAGTGAGTGACAGTATCCCAGAACTTGCATTCGAATGCATGAAATTTCGACTAGCGAATACTACTACTAGTGAGTGACGGTATCCGAGAACTTGTATTCGAATGCATGAGATTTCAATTAGCGATTCCTACTACTAGTGAGTGACAGTATCCCAATTATTGCATTCGAATCAAAGAGATTTCGATTAGCGAATACTACTACTAGTGAGTGACAGTATCGCAGAACTTGCATTCGAATGCATGAAATTTAGATTAGCGAATACTACTACTAGTGAGTGACAGTATCCGAATTATTGCATTCGAATGCATGAAATTTCGATTAGCGAATACTACTACTAGTGAGTGACAGTATCCGAATTATTGCATTCGATTGCAAGAAATTTCGATTAGCGAATACTACTACTAGTGAGTGACAGTATCCGAGAACTTGCATTCGAATGCATGAGATTTCGATTAGCGAATACTACTACTAGTGAGTGACAGTATCCCAGAACTTGCATTCGAATGCAAGAGATTTTGATTAGCGAATACTACTACTAGTGGGTGACAGTGTCCGAATTATTGCATTCGAATGCATGAAATTTCGATTAGCGAATACTACTACTAGTGATTGACAGTATCCGAGAACTTGCATTCGAATGCATGAGATTTCGATTAGCGAATACTACTACTAGTGAGTGACAGTATCCGAATTATTGCATTCGAATGCATGAAATTTCGATTAGCGAATACTACTACTAGTGGGTGATAGTATCCGAATTATTGCATTCGAGTGCATGAAATTTCGATTAGCGAGTACTACTACTAGTGAGTGACAGTATCCGAATTATTGCATTCGAATGCATCAAATTTCGATTAGCGAATACTACTACTAGTGAGTGACAGTATCCGAATTATTGCATTCGAATGCATTAAATTTCGATTAGCAAATACTACTACTAGTGAGTGACAGTATCCCAGAACTTGCATTCTAAATCATGAAATTGCGATTACCGAATACTACTACTAGTGAGTGACAGTATCCCAGAACTTGCATTCGAATGCATGAAATTTCGATTAGCGAATACTACTACTAGTGAGTGACAGTATCCGAATTATTGCATTCGAATGCATGAAATTTCCATTAGCGAATACTACTATTAGTGAGTGACAGTATCCGAATTATTGCATTCGAATGCATGAAATTTCGATTAGTGAATACTACTACTAGTGAGTGACAGTATCCGAATTATTGCATTCGCATGCATGAAATTTCGATTAGCGAATACTACTACTAGTGAGTGACAGTATCCTAGAACTTGCATTCGAATGCATGAGATTTCGATTAGCGAATACTACTACTAGTGAGTGACAGTATCCGGATTATTGCATTCGAATGCATGAGATTTCGATTAGCGAATACTACTACTAGTGAGTGACAGTATCCGAGAACTTGCATTCGAATGCATGAGATTTCGATTAGCGAATACTACTACTAGTGAGTGACAGTATCCGAGAACTTGAATTCGAATGCATGAGATTTCGATTAGTGAATACTACTACTAGTGAGTGAGAGTATCCGAATTATTGCATTCGAATGCAAGAGATTTCGATTAGCGAATACTACTACTAGTGAGTGACAGTGTCCGAGAACTTCCATTCGAATGCACGAGATTTCGATTAGCGAATACTACTACTAGTGAGTGACAGTATCCGAATTATTGCATTCGATGCATGAGATTTTGATTAGCGAATACTACTACTAGTGAGTGACAGTATCCGAGAACTTGCATTCGAATGCATGAGATTTCGATTAGCGAATACTACTACTAGTGAGTGACAGTATCCGAGAAGTTGCATTCGAATGCATGAGATTTCGATTAGTGAATACTACTACTTGTGAGTGACAGTATCCGAGAAGTTGCATTCGAATGCAAGAGATTTCGATTACTCAATACTACTACTAGTGAGTGACAGTATCCGAGAAGTTGCATTCGAATGCAAGAGATTTCGATTACTCAATACTACTACTAGTGAGTGACAGTATCCGAGAACTTGCATTCGAATGCAGGAGATTTCGATTAGTGAATACTACTACTAGTGAGTGACAGTATCCGAGAACTTGCATTGGAATGCAAGAGATTTCGATTAGCGAACACTACTACTAGTGAGTGACAGTATCCGAGAACTTGCATTCGAATGCATGAGATTTCGATTAGCGAATACTACTACTAGTGAGTGACAGTATCCGAGAAGTTGCATTCGAATGCATGAGATTTCGATTAGTGAATACTACTACTAGTGAGTGACAGTATCCGAGAAGTTGCATTCGAATTCAAGAGATTTCGATTACTCAATACTACTACTAGTGAGTGACAGTATCCGAGAAGTTGCATTCGAATGCAAGAGATTTCGATTACTCAATACTACTACTAGTGAGTGACAGTATCCGAGAACTTGCATTCGAATGCATGAGATTTCGATTAGTGAATACTACTACTAGTGAGTGACAGTATCCGAGAACTTGCATTGGAATGCAAGAGATTTCGATTAGCGAACACTACTACTAGTGAGTGACAGTATCCGAGAACTTGCATTCGAATGCATGAGATTTCGATTAGCGAATACTACTACTAGTGAGTGACAGTATCCGAGAAGTTGCATTCGAATGCATGAGATTTCGATTAGTGAATACTACTACTAGTGAGTGACAGTATCCGAGAAGTTGCATTCGAATGCAAGAGATTTCGATTACTCAATACTACTACTAGTGAGTGACAGTATCCGAGAAGTTGCATTCGAATGCAAGAGATTTCGATTACTCAATATTACTACTAGTGAGTGACAGTATCCGAGAACTTGCATTCGAATGCATGAGATTTCGATTAATGAATACTACTACTAGTGAGTGACAGTATCCGAGAGCTTGCATTGGAATGCAAGAGATTTCGATTAGCGAACACTACTACTAGTGAGTGACAGTATCCGAATTATTGCATTCGAATGCAAGAGATTTCGATTAGCGAATACTACTACTAGTGAGTGACAGTATCCGAGAACTTGCATTCGAATGCAAGAGACTTCGATTAGCGAATACTACTAGTAGTGAGTGACAGTATCCGAATTATTGCATTCGAATGCATGAGATTTTGATTAGCGAATACTACTACTAGTGAGTGACAGTATCCGAGAACTTGCATTCGAATGCAAGAGATTTCGATTAGCGAATACTACTACTAGTGAGTGACAGTATCCAAGAACTTGCATTCGAATGCAAGAGATTTCGATTAGCGAATACTACTACTAGTGAGTGACAGTATCCGAGAACTTGCATTCGAATGCATCAGGTTTCGATTAGCGAATACTACTACTAGTGAGTGACAGTATCCGAGAACTTGCATTCGAATGCATGAGATTTCGATTAGCGAATACTACTACTAGTGAGTGACAGTATCCGAGAACTTGCATTCAAATGCATGAGATTTCGAATAGCGAATACTACTACTAGTGAGTGACAGCATCCGAGAACTTGCATTCGAATGCATGAGATTTCGATTAGCGAATACTACTACTAGTGAGTGGCAGTATCAGAATTATTGCATTCGAATGCGAGATTTCGATTAGCGAATACTACTACTAGTGAGTGACAGTATCCGAGAACTTGCTTTCGGATGCAAGAGATTTCGATTAGCGAATACTACTACTAGTGAGTGACAGTATCCGAGAACTTGCATTCGAATGCAAGAGATTTCGATTAGCGAATACTACTACCAGTGAGTGACAGTATCCGAGAACTTGCATTCGAATGCATGAAATTTCGATTAGCGAATACTACTACTAGTGAGTGACAGTATATGAATTATTGCATTCGAATGCAAGAGATTTCGATTAGCGAATACTAATACTAGTGAGTGACAGTATCCGAGAACTTGCATTCGAATGCATGAGATTTCGAGTAGCGAATACTACTACTAGTGAGTGACAGTATCCGAGAACTTGCATTCGAATGCATGAGATTTCGATTAGCGAATACTACTTCTAGTGTGTGACAGTATCCGAGAACTTGCATTCGAATGCAAGAGATTTCGATTACACAATACTACTACTAGTGAATGACAGTATCCGAGAACTTGCATTCGAATGCATGAGATTTCGATTAGCGAATACTACTACTAGTGAGTGACAGTATTCCAGAACTTGCATTCGAATGCAAGAGATTTCGATTAGCGAATACTACTACTAGTGAGTGACAGCATCCGAGAACTTGCATTCGAATGCATGAGATTTCGATTAGCGAATACTACTACTAGTGAGTGGCAGTATCCGAATTATTGCATTCGAATGCGAGATTTCGATTAGCGAATACTACTACTAGTAAGTGACAGTATCCGAGAACTTGCTTTCGAATGCAAGAGATTTCGATTAGCGAATACTACTACCAGTGAATGACAGTATCCGAGAACTTGAATTCGAATGCATGAAATTTCGATTAGCGAATACTACTACTAGTGAGTGACAGTATATGAATTATTGCATTCGAATGCATGAGATTTCGATTAGCGAATACTACTACTAGTGAGTGACAGTATCCGAGAACTTGCATTCGAATGCATGAGATTTCGAGTAGCGAATACTACTACTAGTGAGTGACAGTATCCGAGAACTTGCATTCGAATGCATGAGATTTCGATTAGCGAATACTACTTCTAGTGAGTGACAGTATCCGAGAACTTGCATTCGAATGCAAGAGATTTCGATTACTCAATACTACTACTAGTGAGTGACAGTATCCGAGAACTTGCATTCAAATGCATGAGATTTCGAATAGCGAATACTACTACTAGTGAGTGACAGCATCCGAGAACTTGCATTCGAATGCATGAGATTTCGATTAGCGAATACTACTACTAGTGAGTGGCAGTATCCGAATTATTGCATTCGAATGCGAGATTTCGATTAGCGAATACTACTACTAGTGAGTGACAGTATCCGAGAACTTGCTTTCGGATGCAAGAGATTTCGATTAGCGAATACTACTACTAGTGAGTGACAGTATCCGAGAACTTGCATTCGAATGCAAGAGATTTCGATTACTCAATACTACTACTAGTGAGTGACAGTATCCGAGAACTTGCATTCAAATGCATGAGATTTCGAATAGCGAATACTACTACTAGTGAGTGACAGCATCCGAGAACTTGCATTCGAATGCATGAGATTTCGATTAGCGAATACTACTACTAGTGAGTGGCAGTATCCGAATTATTGCATTCGAATGCGAGATTTCGATTAGCGAATACTACTACCAGTGAGTGACAGTATCCGAGAACTTGCATTCGAATGCATGAAATTTCGATTAGCGTTTACTACTACTAGTGAGTGACAGTATATGAATTATTGCATTCGAATGCAAGAGATTTCGATTAGCGAATACTACTACTAGTGAGTGACAGTATCCGAGAACTTGCATTCGAATCCATGAGATTTCGAGTAGCGAATACTACTACTAATGAGTGACAGTATCCGAGAACTTGCATTCGAATGCATGCGATTTCGATTAGCGAATACTACTTCTAGTGAGTGACAGTATCCGAGAACTTGCATTCGAATGCATGAGATTTCGATTAGCGAATACTACTACTAGTGAGTGACAGTATCCCAGAACTTGCATTCGAATGCAGGAGATTTCGATTAGCGAATACTACTACTAGTGAGTGACAGTATCCGAGAACTTCCATTCGAATGCACGAGATTTCGATTAGCGAATACAACTACTAGTGAGTGACAGTATCCGAATTATTGCATTCGAGTGCATGAGATTTCGATTAGCGAATACTACTACTAGTGAGTGACAGTATCCGAGAACTTGCATTCGAATGCATGAGACTTCGGTTAGCGAATACTACTACTAGTGTGTGTCAGTATCCGAATTATTGCATTCGAAAGCATTAGATCTCGATTAGCGATTACTACTACTAGTGAGTGACAGTATCCGAATTATTGCATTCGAATGCAAGAAATTTCGATTAGCGAATACTACTACTAGTGAGTGGCAGTATCCGAATTATTGCATTCGAATGCAAGAAATATCGATTAGCGAATACTACTACTAGTGAGTGACAGTATCCGAGAACTTGCATTCGAATGCATGAGATTTCGATTAGCGAATACTACTACTAGTGAGTGACAGTATCCCAGAACTTGCATTCGAATGCAAGAGATTTCGATTAGCGAATACTACTACTAGTGAGTGACAGTATCCGAGAACTTGCATACGAATGCAAGAGATTTCGAGTAGCGAATACTACTACTAGTGAGTGACAGTATCCGAGAACTTGCATTCGATTGCATGAGATTTCGATTAGCGAATACTACTTCTAGTGAGTGACAGTATCCGAGAACTTGCGTTCGAATGCAAGAGATTTCGATTACTCAATACTACTACTAGTGAGTGACAGTATCCGAGAACTTGCATTCGAATGCATGATATTTCGATTAGCGAATACTACTACTAGTGAGTGACAGTATCCGAGAACTTGCATTGGAATGCAAGAGATTTCGATTAGCGAACACTACTACTAGTGAGTGAGAGTATCCGAATTATTGCATTCGAATGCAAGAGATTTCGATTAGCGAATACTACTACTAGTGAGTGAAAGTATCCGAGAACTTGCATTCGAATGCAAGAGACTTCGATTAGCGAATACTACTAGTAGTGAGTGACAGTGTCCGAATTATTGCATTCGAATGCATGAGATTTTGATTAGCGAATACTACTACTAGTGAGTGACAGTATTCGAGAACTTGCATTCAAATGCAAGAGATTTCGATTAGCGAATACTACTACTAGTGAGTTACAGTATCCAAGAACTTGCATTCGAATGCATGAGATTTCGATTAGCGAATACTACTACTAGTGAGTGACAGTATCCGAGAACTTGCATTCGAATGCATCAGATTTCGATTAGCGAATACTACTACTAGTGAGTGACAGTATCCGAGAACTTGCATTCGAATGCATGAGATTTCGATTAGCGAATACTAATACTAGTGAGTGACAGTATCCGAGAACTTGCATTCAAATGCATGAGATTTCGATTAGCGAATTCTACTACTAGTGAGTGACAGCATCCGAGAACTTGCATTCGAATGCATGAGATTTCGATTAGCGAATACTACTACTAGTGAGTGGCAGTATCCGAATTATTGCATTCGAATGCGAGATTTCGATTAGCGAATACTACTACTAGTGAGTGACAGTATCCGAGAACTTGCTTTCGAATGCAAGAGATTTCGATTAGCGAATACTACTACTAGTGAGTGAATGTATCCGAGAACTTGCATTCGAATGCAAGAGATTTCGATTAGCGAATACTACTACCAGTGAGTGACAGTATCCGAGAACTTGAATTCGAATGCATGAAATTTCGATTAGCGAATACTACTACTAGTGAGTGACAGTATATGAATTATTGCATTCGAATGCAAGAGATTTCGATTAGCGAATACTACTACTAGTGAGTGACAGTATACGAGAACTAGCATTCGAATTCATGAGATTTCGAGTAGCGAATACTACTACTAGTGAGTGACAGTATCCGAGAACTTGCATTCGAATGCATGAGATTTCGATTAGCGAATACTACTTCTAGTGAGTGACAGTATCCGAGAACTTGCATTCGAATGCAAGAGATTTCGATTACTCAATACTACTACTAGTGAGTGACAGTATCCGAGAACTTGCATTCGAATGCATGAGATTTCGATTAGCGAATACTATTACTAGTGAGTGACAGTATCCGAGAACTTGCATTGGAATGCAAGAGATTTCCATTAGCGAATACTACTACTAGTGAGTGACAGTATCCGAGAACTTGCATTCGAATGCAAGAGATTTCGATTAGCGAACACTACTACTAGTGAGTGACAGTATCCGAATTATTGCATCCAAATGCAAGAGATTTCGCTTAGCGAATACTACTACTAGTGAGTGACAGTATCCGAGAACTTGCATTCGAATGCATCAGATTTCGATTAGCGAATACTACTACTAGTGAGTGACAGTATCCGAGAACTTGCATTCGAATGCATGAGATTTCGATTAGCGAATACTACTACTAGTGAGTGACAGTATACCAGAACTTGCATTCGAATGCAGGAGATTTCGATTAGCGAATACTACTACTAGTGAGTGACAGTATCCGAGAACTTCCATTCGAATGCACGAGATTTCGATTAGCGAATACAACTACTAGTGAGTGACAGTATCCGAATTATTGCATTCGAGTGCATGAGATTTCGATTAGCGAATACTGCTACTGGTGAGTGACAGTATCCGAGAACTTGCATTCGAATGCATGAGATTTCGATTAGCGAATACTACTACTAGTGAGTGACAGTATCCGAGAACTTGCATTCGAATGCATGAGACTTCGGTTAGCGAATACTACTACTAGTGAGTGACAGTATCCGAATTATTGCATTCGAAAGCATTAGATCTCGATTAGCGATTACTACTACTAGTGAGTGACAGTATCCGAATTATTGCATTCGAATGCAAGAAATTTCGATTAGCGAATACTACTACTAGTGAGTGGCAGTATCCGAATTATTGCATTCGAATGCAAGAAATTTCGATTAGCGAATACTACTACTAGTGAGTGACAGTATCCGAGAACTTGCATTCGAATGCATGAGATTTCGATTAGCGAATACTACTACTAAGAGTGACAGTATCCCAGAACTTGCATTCGAATGCAAGAGATTTCGATTAGCGAATACTACTACTAGTGAGTGACAGTATCCGAGAACTTGCATACGAATGCAAGAGATTTCGAGTAGCGAATACTACTACTAGTGAGTGACAGTATCCGAGAACTTGCATTCGAATGCATGACATTTCGATTAGCGAATACTACTTCTAGTGAGTGACAGTATCCGAGAACTTGCGTTCGAATGCAAGAGATTTCGATTACTCAATACTACTACTAGTGAGTGACAGTATCCGAGAACTTGCATTCGAATGCATGATATTTCGATTAGCGAATACTACTACTAGTGAGTGACAGTATCCGAGAACTTGCATTGGAATGCAAGAGATTTCGATTAGCGAACACTACTACTAGTGAGTGAGAGTATCCGAATTATTGCATTCGAATGCAAGAGATTTCGATTAGCGAATACTACTACTAGTGAGTGAAAGTATCCGAGAACTTGCATTCGAATGCAAGAGACTTCGATTAGCGAATACTACTAGTAGTGAGTGACAGTATCCGAATTATTGCATTCGAATGCATGAGATTTTGATTAGCGAATACTACTACTAGTGAGTGACAGTATCCGAGAACTTGCATTCGAATGCAAGAGATTTCGATTAGCGAATACTACTACTAGTGAGTTACAGTATCCAAGAACTTGCATTCGAATGCATGAGATTTCGATTAGCGAATACTACTACTAGTGAGTGACAGTATCCGAGAACTTGCATTCGAATGCATCAGATTTCGATTAGCGAATACTACTACTAGTGAGTGACAGTATCCGAGAACTTGCATTCGAATGCATGAGATTTCGATTAGCGAATACTACTACTAGTGAGTGACAGTATCCGAGAACTTGCATTCAAATGCATGAGATTTCGATTAGCGAATTCTACTACTAGTGAGTGACAGCATCCGAGAACTTGCATTCGAATGCATGAGATTTCGATTAGCGAATACTACTACTAGTGAGTGGCAGTATCCGAATTATTGCATTCGAATGCGAGATTTCGATTAGCGAATACTACTACTAGTGAGTGACAGTATCCGAGAACTTGCTTTCGAATGCAAGAGATTTCGATTAGCGAATACTACTACTAGTGAGTGAATGTATCCGAGAACTTGCATTCGAATGCAAGAGATTTCGATTAGCGAATACTACTACCAGTGAGTGACAGTATCCGAGAACTTGAATTCGAATGCATGAAATTTCGATTAGCGAATACTACTACTAGTGAGTGACAGTATATGAATTATTGCATTCGAATGCAAGAGATTTCGATTAGCGAATACTACTACTAGTGAGTGACAGTATACGAGAACTTGCATTCGAATTCATGAGATTTCGAGTAGCGAATACTACTACTAGTGAGTGACAGTATCCGAGAACTTGCATTCGAATGCATGAGATTTCGATTAGCGAATACTACTTCTAGTGAGTGACAGTATCCGAGAACTTGCATTCGAATGCAAGAGATTTCGATTACTCAATACTACTACTAGTGAGTGACAGTATCCGAGAACTTGCATTCGAATGCATGAGATTTCGATTAGCGAATACTATTACTAGTGAGTGACAGTATCCGAGAACTTGCATTGGAATGCAAGAGATTTCCATTAGCGAATACTACTACTAGTGAGTGACAGTATCCGAGAACTTGCATTCGAATGCAAGAGATTTCGATTAGCGAACACTACTACTAGTGAGTGACAGTATCCGAATTATTGCATTCGAATGCAAGAGATTTCGCTTAGCGAATACTACTACTAGTGAGTGACAGTATCCGAGAACTTGCATTCGAATGCATCAGATTTCGATTAGCGAATACTACTACTAGTGAGTGACAGTATCCGAGAACTTGCATTCAAATGCATGAGATTTCGATTAGCGAATACTACTACTAGTGAGTGACAGAATCCGAGAACTTGCATTCGAATGCATGAGATTTCGATTAGCGAATACTCCTACTAGTGAGCGACAGTATCCGAGAACTTGCATTCGAATGCATGAGATTTCGATTAGCGAATACTACTACTAGTGAGTGGCAGTATCCGAATTATTGCATTCGAATGCGAGATTTCGATTAGCGAATACTACTACTAGTGAGTGACAGTATCCGAGAACTTGCTTTCGAATGCAAGAGATTTCGATTAGCGAATACTACTACTAGTGAGTGACAGTATCCGAGAACTTGCATTCGAATGCAAGAGATTTCGATTAGCGAATACTACTGCCAGTGAGTGACAGTATCCGAGAACTTGCATTCGAATGCATGAATTTTCGATTAGCGAATACTACTACTAGTGAGTGACAGTATCCGAATTATTGCATTCGAATGCAAGAGATTTCGATTAGCGAATACTACTACTAGTGAGTGACAGTATCCGAGAACTTGCATTCGGATGCATGAGATTTCGAGTAGCGAATACTACTACTAGTGAGTGACAGTATCCGAGAACTTGCATTCGAATGCAAGAGATTTCGATTAGCGAATACTATTACTAGTGAGTAACAGTATCCGAGAACTTGCATACGAATGCATGAGATTTCGATTAGCGAATACTACTACTAGTGAGTGACACTATCCGAATTATTGCATTCGAATGCATGAGATTTCGATTAGCGAATACTACTACTAGTGAGTGACAGTATCCGAATTATTGCAATCGAATGCATGAAATTTCGATTAGCGAATACTACTACTAGTGAGTGACAGTATCCGAATTATTGCATACGAATGCATGAAATTTGAATTAGCGAATACTACTACTAGTGAGTGACAGTATCCGAATTATTGCATTCGAATGCAAGAGATTTCGATTAGCGAATACTACTACTAGTGAGTGCCAGTATCCGAATTATTGCATTCGAATGCATGAAATTTCGATTAGCGAATACTACTACTAGTGAGTGACAGTATCCGAATTATTGCAAACGAATGCATGAAATTTCGATTAGCGAATACTACTACTAGTGAGTGACAGTATCCGAATTATTGCATTCGAATGCAAGAGATTTCGATTAGCGAATACTACTACTAGTGAGTGACAGTATCCGAATTATTGCATTCGAATGCATGAAATTTCGATTAGCGAATACTACTACTAGTGAGTGACAGTATCCGAATTATTGCATTCGAATGCATGAGATTTCGATTAGCGAATACTTCTACTAGTGAGTGACAGTATCCGAATTATTGCATTCGAATGCATGAAATTTCGATTAGCGAATACTACTACTAGTGAGTGACAGTATCCGAATTATTGCATTCGAATGCATGAAATTTCGATTAGCAAATACTACTACTAGTGAGTGACAGTATCCGAATTATTGCATTCGAACGCATGAAATTTCGATTAGCGAGTACTACTACTAGTGAGTGACGGTATCCGAGAACTTGCATTCGAATGCATGAGATTTCGATTAGCGAATACTACTACTAGTGAGTGACAGTATCCGAATTATTGCATTCGAATGCATGAGATTTCGATTAGCGAATACTACTACTAGTGAGTGACAGTATCCGAGAACTTGCATACGAATGCATCAAATTTCGATTAGCGAATACTACCACTAGTGGGTGACAGTATCCGAATTATTGCATTCGAATGCATGAAATTTCGATTAGCGAATACTACCACTAGTGAGTGACAGTATCCCAGAACTTGCATTCGAATGCATGAAATTTCGACTAGCGAATACTACTACTAGTGAGTGACAGTATCCGAGAACTTGTATTCGAATGCATGAGATTTCAATTAGCGATTCCTACTACTAGTGAGTGACAGTATCCGAATTATTGCATTCGAATCAAAGAGATTTCGATTAGCGAATACTACTACTAGTGAGTGACAGTATCCGAATTATTGCATTCGAATGCATGAAATTTCGATTAGCAAATACTACTACTAGTGAGTGACAATATCCCAGAACTTGCATTCTAAATCATGAAATTTCGATTAGCGAATACTACTACTAGTGAGTGACAGTATCGCAGAACTTGCATTCGAATGCATGAAATTTAGATTAGCGAATACTACTACTAGTGAGTGACAGTATCCGAATTATTGCATTCGAATGCATGAAATTTCGATTAGCGAATACTACTACTAGTGAGTGACAGTATCCGAATTATTGCATTCGATTCCAAGAAATTTCGATTAGCGAATACTACTACTAGTGAGTGACAGTATCCGAGAACTTGCATTCGAATGCATGAGATTTCGATTAGCGAATACTACTACTAGTGAGTGACAGTATCCCAGAACTTGCATTCGAATGCAAGAGATTTCGATTAGCGAATACTACTACTAGTGGGTGACAGTGTCCGAATTATTGCATTCGAATGCATGAAATTTTGAATAGCGAATACTACTACTAGTGATTGACAGTATCCGAGAACTTGCATTCGAATGCATGAGATTTCGATTAGCGAATACTACTACTAGTGAGTGACAGTATCCGAATTATTGCATTCGAATGCATGAAATTTCGATTAGCGAATACTACTACTAGTGGGTGATAGTATCCGAATTATTGCATTCGAGTGCATGAAATTTCGATTAGCGAGTACTACTACTAGTGAGTGACAGTATCCGAATTATTGCATTCGAATGCATCAAATTTCGATTAGCGAATACTACTACTAGTGAGTGACAGTATCCGAATTATTGCATTCGAATGCATTAAATTTCGATTAGCAAATACTACTACTAGTGAGTGACAGTATCCCAGAACTTGCATTCTAAATCATGAAATTGCGATTACCGAATACTACAACTAGTGAGTGACAGTATCCCAGAACTTGCATTCGAATGCATGAAATTTCGATTAGCGAATACTACTACTAGTGAGTGACAGTATCCGAATTATTGCATTCGAATGCATGAAATTTCCATTAGCGAATACTACTATTAGTGAGTGACAGTATCCGAATTATTGCATTCGAATGCATGAAATTTCGATTAGTGAATACTACTACTAGTGAGTGTCAGTATCCGAATTATTGCATTCGAATGCATGAAATTTCGATTAGCGAATACCACTACTAGTGAGTGACAGTATCCGAGAACTTGCATTCGAATGCATGAGATTTCGATTAGCGAATACTACAACTAGTGAGTGACAGTATCCGGATTATTGCATTCGAATGCATGAGATTTCGATTAGCGAATACTACTACTAGTGAGTGACAGTATCCGAGAACTTGCATTCGAATGCATGAGATTTCGATTAGCGAATACTACTACTAGTGAGTGACAGTATCCGAGAACTTGAATTCGAATGCATGAGATTTCGATTAGTGAATACTACTACTAGTGAGTGAGAGTATCCGAATTATTGCATTCGAATGCAAGAGATTTCGATTAGCGAATACTACTACTAGTGAGTGACAGTGTCCGAGAACTTCCATTCGAATGCACGAGATTTCGATTAGTGAATACTACTACTAGTGAGTGACAGTATCCGAATTATTGCATTCGAATGCATGAGATTTTGATTAGCGAATACTACTACTAGTGAGTGACAGTATCCGAGAACTTGCATTCGAATGCATGAGATTTCGATTAGCGAATACTACTACTAGTGAGTGACAGTATCCGAGAACTTGCATTCGAATGCATGAGATTTCGATTAGCGAATACTACTTTTAGTGAGTGACAGTATCCCAGAACTTGCATTCGAATGCAAGAGATTTCGATTACTCAATACTACCACTAGTGAGTGACAGTATCCGAGAACTTGCATTCGAATGCAAGAGATTTCGATTACTCAATACTACTACTAGTGAGTGACAGTATCCGAGAAGTTGCATTCGAATGCATGAGAATTCGATTAGTGAATACTACTACTTGTGAGTGACAGTATCCGAGAAGTTGCATTCGAATGCAAGAGATTTCGATTACTCAATACTACTACTAGTGAGTGACAGTATCCGAGAAGTTGCATTCGAATGCAAGAGATTTCGATTACTCAATACTACTACTAGTGAGTGACAGTATCCGAGAACTTGCATTCGAATGCATGAGATTTCGATTAGTGAATACTACTACTAGGGAGTGACAGTATCCGAGAACTTGCATTGGAATGCAAGAGATTTCGATTAGCGAACACTACTACTAGTGAGTGACAGTATCCGAGAACTTGCATTCGAATGCATGAGATTTCGATTAGCGAATACTACTACTAGTGAGTGACAGTATCCGAGAAGTTGCATTCGAATGCATGAGATTTCGATTAGTGAATACTACTACTAGTGAGTGACAGTATCCGAGAAGTTGCATTCGAATGCAAGAGATTTCGATTACTCAATACTACTACTAGTGAGTGACAGTATCCGAGAAGTTGCATTCGAATGCAAGAGATTTCGATTACTCAATACTACTACTAGTGAGTGACAGTATCCGAGAACTTGCATTCGAATGCATGAGATTTCGATTAGTGAATACTACTACCAGTGAGTGACAGTATCCGAGAACTTGCATTGGAATGCAAGAGATTTCGATTAGCGAACACTACTACTAGTGAGTGACAGTATCCGAGAACTTGCATTCGAATGCATGAGATTTCGATTAGCGAATACTACCACTAGTGAGTTACAGTATCCGAGAAGTTGCATTCGAATGCATGAGATTTCGATTAGTGAATACTACTACTAGTGAGTGACAGTATCCGAGAAGTTGCATTCGAATGCAAGAGATTTCGATTACTCAATACTACTACTAGTGAGTGACAGTATCCGAGAAGTTGCATTCGAATGCAAGAGATTTCGATTACTCAATACTACTACTAGTGAGTGACAGTATCCGAGAACTTGCATTCGAATGCATGAGATTTCGATTAGTGAATACTACTACTAGTGAGTGACAGTATCCGAGAGCTTGCATTGGAATGCAAGAGATTTCGATTAGCGAACACTACTACTAGTGAGTGACAGTATCCGAATTATTGCATTCGAATGCAAGAGATTTCGATTAGCGAATACTACTACTAGTGAGTGACAGTATCCGAGAACTTGCATTCGAATGCAAGAGACTTCGATTAGCGAATACTACTAGTAGTGAGTGACAGTATCCGAATTATTGCATTCGAATGCATGAGATTTTGATTAGCGAATACTACTACTAGTAAGTGACAGTATCCGAGAACTTGCATTCGAATGCAAGAGATTTCGATTAGCGAATACTACTACTAGTGAGTGACAGTATCCAAGAACTTGCATTCGAATGCAAGAGATTTCGATTAGCGAATACTACTACTAGTGAGTGACAGTATCCGAATTATTGCATTCGAATGCATGAAATTTCGATTAGCAAATACTACTACTAGTGAGTGACAATATCCCAGAACTTGCATTCTAAATCATGAAATTTCGATTAGCGAATACTACTACTAGTGAGTGACAGTATCGCAGAACTTGCATTCGAATGCATGAAATTTAGATTAGCGAATACTACTACTAGTGAGTGACAGTATCCGAATTATTGCATTCGAATGCATGAAATTTCGATTAGCGAATACTACTACTAGTGAGTGACAGCATCCGAATTATTGCATTCGATTGCAAGAAATTTCGATTAGCGAATACTACTACTAGTGAGTGACAGTATCCGAGAACTTGCATTCGAATGCATGAGATTTCGATTAGCGAATACTACTACTAGTGAGTGACAGTATCCCAGAACTTGCATTCGAATGCAAGAGATTTCGATTAGCGAATACTACTACTAGTGAGTGACAGTATCCGAATTATTGCATTCGATTGCAAGAAATTTCGATTAGCGAATACTACTACTAGTGAGTGACAGTATCCGAGAACTTGCATTCGAATGCATGAAATTTCCATTAGCGAATACTACTATTAGTGAGTGACAGTATCCGAATTATTGCATTCGAATGCATGAAATTTCGATTAGTGAATACTACTACTAGTGAGTGACAGTATCCGAATTATTGCATTCGAATGCATGAAATTTCGATTAGCGAATACCACTACTAGTGAGTGACAGTATCCTAGAACTTGCATTCGAATGCATGAGATTTCGATTATCGAATACTACAACTAGTGAGTGACAGTATCCGGATTATTGCATTCGAATGCATGAGATTTCGATTAGCGAATACTACTACTAGTGAGTGACAGTATCCGAGAACTTGCATTCGAATGCATGAGATTTCGATTAGCGAATACTACTAATAGTGAGTGACAGTATCCGAGAACTTGAATTCGAATGCATGAGATTTCGATTAGTGAATACTACTACTAGTGAGTGAGAGTATCCGAATTATTGCATTCGAATGCAAGAGATTTCGATTAGCGAATACTACTACTAGTGAGTGACAGTGTCCGAGAACTTCCATTCGAATGCACGAGATTTCGATTAGTGAATACTACTACTAGTGAGTGACAGTATCCGAATTATTGCATTCGAATGCATGAGATTTTGATTAGCGAATACTACTACTAGTGAGTGACAGTATCCGAGAACTTGCATTCGAATGCATGAGATTTCGATTAGCGAATACTACTACTAGTGAGTGACAGTATCCGAGAACTTGCATTCGAATGCATGAGATTTCGATTAGCGAATACTACTTTTAGTGAGTGACAGTATCCCAGAACTTGCATTCGAATGCAAGAGATTTCGATTACTCAATACTACCACTAGTGAGTGACAGTATCCGAGAACTTGCATTCGAATGAATGAGATTTCGATTAGCGAATACTACTACTAGTGAGTGACAGTATCCGAGAAGTTGCATTCGAATGCATGAGATTTCGATTAGTGAATACTACTACTTGTGAGTGACAGTATCCGAGAAGTTGCATTCGAATGCAAGAGATTTCGATTACTCAATACTACTACTAGTGAGTGACAGTATCCGAGAAGTTGCATTCGAATGCAAGAGATTTCGATTACTCAATACTACTACTAGTGAGTGACAGTATCCGAGAACTTGCATTCGAATGCATGAGATTTCGATTAGTGAATACTACTACTAGTGAGTGACAGTATCCGAGAACTTGCATTGGAATGCAAGAGATTTCGATTAGCGAACACTACTACTAGTGAGTGACAGTATCCGAGAACTTGCATTCGAATGCATGAGATTTCGATTAGCGAATACTACTACTAGTGAGTGACAGTATCCGAGAAGTTGCATTCGAATGCATGAGATTTCGATTAGTGAATACTACTACTAGTGAGTGACAGTATCCGAGAAGTTGCATTCGAATGCAAGAGATTTCGATTACTCAATACTACTACTAGTGAGTGACAGTATCCGAGAAGTTGCATTCGAATGCAAGAGATTTCGATTACTCAATACTACTACTAGTGAGTGACAGTATCCGAGAACTTGCATTCGAATGCATGAGATTTCGATTAGTGAATACTACTACTAGTGAGTGACAGTATCCGAGAACTTGCATTGGAATGCAAGAGATTTCGATTAGCGAACACTACTACTAGTGAGTGACAGTATCCGAGAACTTGCATTCGAATGCATGAGATTTCGATTAGCGAATACTACTACTAGTGAGTGACAGTATCCGAGAAGTTGCATTCGAATGCATGAGATTTCGATTAGTGAATACTACTACTAGTGAGTGACAGTATCCGAGAAGTTGCATTCGAATGCAAGAGATTTCGATTACTCAATACTACTACTAGTGAGTGACAGTATCCGAGAAGTTGCATTCGAATGCAAGAGATTTCGATTACTCAATACTACTACTAGTGAGTGACAGTATCCGAGAACTTGCATTCGAATGCATGAGATTTCGATTAGTGAATACTACTACTAGTGAGTGACAGTATCCGAGAGCTTGCATTGGAATGCAAGAGATTTCGATTAGCGAACACTACTACTAGTGAGTGACAGTATCCGAATTATTGCATTCGAATGCAAGAGATTTCGATTAGCGAATACTACTACTAGTGAGTGACAGTATCCGAGAACTTGCATTCGAATGCAAGAGACTTCGATTAGCGAATACTACTAGTAGTGAGTGACAGTATCCGAATTATTGCATTCGAATGCATGAGATTTTGATTAGCGAATACTACTACTAGTAAGTGACAGTATCCGAGAACTTGCATTCGAATGCAAGAGATTTCGATTAGCGAATACTACTACTAGTGAGTGACAGTATCCAAGAACTTGCATTCGAATGCAAGAGATTTCGATTAGCGAATACTACTACTAGTGAGTGACAGTATCCGAGAACTTGCATTCGAATGCATCAGATTTCGATTAGCGAATACTACTACTAGTGAGTGACAGTATCCGAGAACTTGCATTCGAATGCATGAGATTTCGATTAGCGAATACTACTACTAGTGAGTGACAGTATCCGAGAACTTGCATTCAAATGCATGAGATTTCGAATAGCGAATACTATTACTAGTGAGTGACAGCATCCGAGAACTTGCATTCGAATGCATGAGATTTCGATTAGCGAATACTACTACTAGTGAGTGGCAGTATCAGAATTATTGCATTCGAATGCGAGATTTCGATTAGCGAATACTACTAGTAGTGAGTGACAGTATCCGAGAACTTGCTTTCGGATGCAAGAGATTTCGATTAGCGAATACTACTACTAGTGAGTGACAGTATCCGAGAACTTGCATTCGAATGCAAGAGATTTCGATTAGCGAATACTACTACCAGAGAGTGACAGTATCCGAGAACTTGCATTCGAATGCATGAAATTTCGATCAGCGAATACTACTACTAGTGAGTGACAGTATATGAATTATTGCATTCGAATGCAAGAGATTTCGATTAGCGAATACTACTACTAGTGAGTGACAGTATCCGAGAACTTGCATTCGAATGCATGAGATTTTGAGTAGCGAATACTACTACTAGTGAGTGACAGTATCCGAGAACTTGCATTCGAATGCATGAGAGTTCGATTAGCGAATACTACTTCTAGTGAGTGACAGTATCCGAGAACTTGCATTCGAATGCAAGAGATTTCGATTACACAATACTACTACTAGTGAATGACAGTATCCGAGAACTTGCATTCGAATGCATGAGATTTCGATTAGCGAATACTACTACTAGTGAGTGACAGTATCCCAGAACTTGCATTCGAATGCAAGAGATTTCGATTAGCGAATACTACTACTAGTGAGTGACAGTATATGAATTATTGCATTCGAATGCATGAGATTTCGATTAGCGAATACTACTACTAGTGAGTGACAGCATCCGAGAACTTGCATTCGAATGCATGAGATTTCGATTAGCGAATACTACTACTAGTGAGTGGCAGTATCCGAATTATTGCATTCGAATGCGAGATTTCGATTAGCGAATACTACTACTAGTAAGTGACAGTATCCGAGAACTTGCTTTCGAATGCAAGAGATTTCGATTAGCGAATACTACTACCAGTGAGTGACAGTATCCGAGAACTTGAATTCGAATGCATGAAATTTCGATTAGCGAATACTACTACTAGTGAGTGACAGTATATGAATTATTGCATTCGAATGCATGAGATTTCGATTAGCGAATACTACTACTAGTGAGTGACAGTATCCGAGAACTTGCATTCGAATGCATGAGATTTCGAGTAGCGAATACTACTACTAGTGAGTGACAGTATCCGAGAACTTGCATTCGAATGCATCAGATTTCGATTAGCGAATACTACTTCTAGTGAGTGACAGTATCCGAGAACTTGCATTCGAATGCAAGAGATTTCGATTACTCAATACTACTACTAGCGAGTGACAGTATCCGAGAACTTGCATTCAAATGCATGAGATTTCGAATAGCGAATACTACTACTAGTGAGTGACAGCATCCGAGAACTTGCATTCGAATGCATGAGATTTCGATTAGCGAATACTACTACTAGTGAGTGGCAGTATCCGAATTATTGCATTCGAATGCGAGATTTCGATTAGCGGTACTACTACTAGTGAGTGACAGTATCCGAGAACTTGCTTTCGGATGCAAGAGATTTCAATTAGCGAATACTACTACTGGTGAGTGACAGTATCCGAGAACTTGCATTCGAATGCAAGAGATTTCGATTAGCGAATACTACTACCAGTGAGTGACAGTATCCGAGAACTTGCATTCGAATGCATGAAATTTCGATTAGCGAATACTACTACTAGTGAGTGACAGTATATGAATTACTGCATTCGAATGCAAGAGATTTCGATTAGCGAATACTACTACTAGTGAGTGACAGTATCCGAGAACTTGCATTCGAATCCATGAGATTTCGAGTAGCGAATACTACTACTAGTGAGTGACAGTATCCGAGAACTTGCATTCGAATGCATGAGATTTCGATTAGCGAATACTACTTCTAGTGAGTGACAGTATTCGAGAACTTGCATTCGAATGCAAGAGATTTCGATTACTCAATACTACTACTAGTGAATGACAGTATCCGAGAACTTGCATTCGATGCATGAGATTTCGATTAGCGAATACTACTACTAGTGAGTGACAGTATCCCAGGACTTGCATTCGAATGCAAGAGATTTCGATTAGCGAATACTACTACTAGTGAGTGACAGTATCCGAGAACTTCCATTCGAATGCACGAGATTTCGATTAGCGAATACAACTACTAGTGAGTGACAGTATCCGAATTATTGCATTCGAGTGCATGAGATTTCGATTAGCGAATACTGCTACTGGTGAGTGACAGTATCCGAGAACTTGCATTCGAATGCATGAGATTTCGATTAGCGAATACTACTACTAGTGAGTGACAGTATCCGAGAACTTGCATTCGAATGCATGAGACTTCGGTTAGCGAATACTATTACTCGTGAGTGACAGTATCCGAATTATTGCATTCGAAAGCATTAGATCTCGATTAGCGATTACTACTACTAGTGAGTGACAGTATCCGAATTATTGCATTCGAATGCAAGAAATTTCGATTAGCGAATACTACTACTAGTGAGTGGCAGTATCCGAATTATTGCATTCGAATGCAAGAAATTTCGATTAGCGAATACTACTAATAGTGAGTGACAGTATCCGAGAACTTGCATTCGAATGCATGAGATTTCGATTAGCGAATACTACTACTAGTGAGTGACAGTATCCCAGAACTTGCATTCGAATGCAAGAGATTTCGATTAGCGAATACTACTACTAGTGAGTGACAGTATCCGAGAACTTGCATACGAATGCAAGAGATTTCGAGTAGCGAATACTACTACTAGTGAGTGACAGTATCCGAGAACTTGCATTCCAATGCATGAGATTTCGATTAGCGAATACTACTTCTAGTGAGTGACAGTATCCGAGAACTTGCGTTCGAATGCAAGAGATTTCGATTACTCACTACTACTACTAGTGAGTGACAGTATCCGAGAACTTGCATTCGAATGCATGATATTTCGATTAGCGAATACTACTACTAGTGAGTGACAGTATCCGAGAACTTGCATTGGAATGCAAGAGATTTCGATTAGCGAACACTACTACTAGTGAGTGAGAGTATCCGAATTATTGCATTCGAATGCAAGAGATTTCGATTAGCGAATACTACTACTAGTGAGTGACAGTATCCGAGAACTTGCATTCGAATGCAAGAGACTTCGATTAGCGAATACTACTAGTAGTGAGTGACAGTATCCGAATTATTGCATTCGAATGCATGAGATTTTGATTAGCGAATACTACTACTAGTGAGTGACAGTATCCGAGAACTTGCATTCGAATGCAAGAGATTTCGATTAGCGAATACTACTACTAGTGAGTTACAGTATCCAAGAACTTGCATTCGAATGCATGAGATTTCGATTAGCGAATACTACTACTAGCAAGTGACAGTATCCGAGAACTTGCATTCCAATGCATCAGATTTCGATTAGCGAATACTACTACTAGTGAGTGACAGTATCCGAGAACTTGCATTCGAATGCATGAGATTTCGATTAGCGAATACTACTACTAGTGAGTGACAGTATCCGAGAACTTGCATTCAAATGCATGAGATTTCGATTAGCGAATTCTACTACTAGTGAGTGACAGCATCCGAGAACTTGCATTCGAATGCATGAGATTTCGATTAGCGAATACTACTACTAGTGAGTGGCAGTATCCGAATTATTGCATTCGAATGCGAGATTTCGATTAGCGAATACTACTACTAGTGAGTGAATGTATCCGAGAACTTGCATTCGAATGCAAGAGATTTCGATTAGCGAATACTACTACCAGTGAGTGACAGTATCCGAGAACTTGAATTCGAATTCATGAAATTTCGATTAGCGAATACTACTACTAGTGAGTGACAGTATATGAGTTATTGCATTCGAATGCAAGAGATTTCGATTAGCGAATACTACTACTAGTGAGTGACAGTATACGAGAACTTGCATTCGAATTCATGAGATTTCGAGTAGCGAATACTACTACTAGTGAGTGACAGTATCCGAGAACTTGCATTCGAATGCATGAGATTTCGATTAGCGAATACTACTTCTAGTGAGTGACAGTATCCGAGAACTTGCATTCGAATGCAAGAGATTTCGATTACTCAATACTACTACTAGTGAGTGACAGTATCCGAGAACTTGCGTTCGAATGCATGAGATTTCGATTAGCGAATACTACTACTAGTGAGTGACAGTATCCCAGAACTTGCATTCGAATGCAAGAGATTTCGATTAGCGAATACTACTACTAGTGAGTGACAGTATCCGAGAACTTGCATACGAATGCAAGAGATTTCGATTAGCGAATACTACTACTAGTGAGTGACAGTATCCGAGAACTTGCATTCGAATGCATGAGATTTCGATTAGCGAATACTACTTATAGTGAGTGACAGTATCCTAGAACTTGCATTTGAATGCAAGAGATTTCGATTACTCAATACTACTACTAGTGAGTGACAGTATCCGAGAACTTGCATTCGAATGCATGAGATTTCGTTTAGCGAATACTATTACTAGTGAGTGACAGTATCCGAGAACTTGCATTGGAATGCAAGAGATTTCCATTAGCGAATACTACTACTAGTGAGTGACAGTATCCGAGAACTTGCATTCGAATGCAAGAGATTTCGATTAGCGAACACTACTACTAGTGAGTGACAGTATCCGAATTATTGCATTCGAATGCAAGAGATTTCGCTTAGCGAATACTACTACTAGTGAGTGACAGTATCCGAGAACTTGCATTCAAATGCATGAGATTTCGATTAGCGAATACTACTACTAGTGAGTGACAGAATCCGAGAACTTGCATTCGAATGCATGAGATTTCGATTAGCGAATACTAGTACTAGTGAGTGACACTATCCGAGAACTTGCATTCGAATGCATGAGATTTCGATTAGCGAATACTACTACTAGTGAGTGGCAGTACCCAAATTATTGCATTCGAATGCGAGATTTCGATTAGCGAATACTACTACTTTAGAGTGACAGTATCCGAGAACTTGCTTTCGAATGCAAGAGATTTCGATTAGCGAATACTACTACTAGTGAGTGACAGTATCCGAGAACTTGCATTCGAATGCAAGAGATTTCGATTAGCGAATACTACTACCAGTGACTGACAGTATTCGAGAACTTGCATTCGAATGCATGAATTTTCGATTAGCGAATACTACTACTAGTGAGTGACAGTATCCGAATTATTGCATTCGAATGCAAGAGATTTCGATTAGCGAATACTACTACCAGTGAGTGACAGTATCCGAGAACTTGAATTCGAATGCATGAAATTTCGATTAGCGAATACTACTACTAGTGAGTGACAGTATATGAATTATTGCATTCGAATGCATGAGATTTCGATTAGCGAATACTACTACTAGTGAGTGACAGTATCCGAGAACTTGCATTCGAATGCATGAGATTTCGAGTAGCGAATACTACTACTAGTGAGTGACAGTATCCGAGAACTTGCATTCGAATGCATCAGATTTCGATTAGCGAATACTACTTCTAGTGAGTGACAGTATCCGAGAACTTGCATTCGAATGCAAGAGATTTCGATTACTCAATACTACTACTAGCGAGTGACAGTATCCGAGAACTTGCATTCAAATGCATGAGATTTCGAATAGCGAATACTACTACTAGTGAGTGACAGCATCCGAGAACTTGCATTCGAATGCATGAGATTTCGATTAGCGAATACTACTACTAGTGAGTGGCAGTATCCGAATTATTGCATTCGAATGCGAGATTTCGATTAGCGGTACTACTACTAGTGAGTGACAGTATCCGAGAACTTGCTTTCGGATGCAAGAGATTTCAATTAGCGAATACTACTACTGGTGAGTGACAGTATCCGAGAACTTGCATTCGAATGCAAGAGATTTCGATTAGCGAATACTACTACCAGTGAGTGACAGTATCCGAGAACTTGCATTCGAATGCATGAAATTTCGATTAGCGAATACTACTACTAGTGAGTGACAGTATATGAATTACTGCATTCGAATGCAAGAGATTTCGATTAGCGAATACTACTACTAGTGAGTGACAGTATCCGAGAACTTGCATTCGAATCCATGAGATTTCGAGTAGCGAATACTACTACTAGTGAGTGACAGTATCCGAGAACTTGCATTCGAATGCATGAGATTTCGATTAGCGAATACTACTTCTAGTGAGTGACAGTATTCGAGAACTTGCATTCGAATGCAAGAGATTTCGATTACTCAATACTACTACTAGTGAATGACAGTATCCGAGAACTTGCATTCGATGCATGAGATTTCGATTAGCGAATACTACTACTAGTGAGTGACAGTATCCCAGGACTTGCATTCGAATGCAAGAGATTTCGATTAGCGAATACTACTACTAGTGAGTGACAGTATCCGAGAACTTCCATTCGAATGCACGAGATTTCGATTAGCGAATACAACTACTAGTGAGTGACAGTATCCGAATTATTGCATTCGAGTGCATGAGATTTCGATTAGCGAATACTGCTACTGGTGAGTGACAGTATCCGAGAACTTGCATTCGAATGCATGAGATTTCGATTAGCGAATACTACTACTAGTGAGTGACAGTATCCGAGAACTTGCATTCGAATGCATGAGACTTCGGTTAGCGAATACTATTACTCGTGAGTGACAGTATCCGAATTATTGCATTCGAAAGCATTAGATCTCGATTAGCGATTACTACTACTAGTGAGTGACAGTATCCGAATTATTGCATTCGAATGCAAGAAATTTCGATTAGCGAATACTACTACTAGTGAGTGGCAGTATCCGAATTATTGCATTCGAATGCAAGAAATTTCGATTAGCGAATACTACTAATAGTGAGTGACAGTATCCGAGAACTTGCATTCGAATGCATGAGATTTCGATTAGCGAATACTACTACTAGTGAGTGACAGTATCCCAGAACTTGCATTCGAATGCAAGAGATTTCGATTAGCGAATACTACTACTAGTGAGTGACAGTATCCGAGAACTTGCATACGAATGCAAGAGATTTCGAGTAGCGAATACTACTACTAGTGAGTGACAGTATCCGAGAACTTGCATTCCAATGCATGAGATTTCGATTAGCGAATACTACTTCTAGTGAGTGACAGTATCCGAGAACTTGCGTTCGAATGCAAGAGATTTCGATTACTCACTACTACTACTAGTGAGTGACAGTATCCGAGAACTTGCATTCGAATGCATGATATTTCGATTAGCGAATACTACTACTAGTGAGTGACAGTATCCGAGAACTTGCATTGGAATGCAAGAGATTTCGATTAGCGAACACTACCACTAGTGAGTGAGAGTATCCGAATTATTGCATTCGAATGCAAGAGATTTCGATTAGCGAATACTACTACTAGTGAGTGACAGTATCCGAGAACTTGCATTCGAATGCAAGAGACTTCGATTAGCGAATACTACTAGTAGTGAGTGACAGTATCCGAATTATTGCATTCGAATGCATGAGATTTTGATTAGCGAATACTACTACTAGTGAGTGACAGTATCCGAGAACTTGCATTCGAATGCAAGAGATTTCGATTAGCGAATACTACTACTAGTGAGTTACAGTATCCAAGAACTTGCATTCGAATGCATGAGATTTCGATTAGCGAATACTACTACTAGCAAGTGACAGTATCCGAGAACTTGCATTCCAATGCATCAGATTTCGATTAGCGAATACTACTACTAGTGAGTGACAGTATCCGAGAACTTGCATTCGAATGCATGAGATTTCGATTAGCGAATACTACTACTAGTGAGTGACAGTATCCGAGAACTTGCATTCAAATGCATGAGATTTCGATTAGCGAATTCTACTACTAGTGAGTGACAGCATCCGAGAACTTGCATTCGAATGCATGAGATTTCGATTAGCGAATACTACTACTAGTGAGTGGCAGTATCCGAATTATTGCATTCGAATGCGAGATTTCGATTAGCGAATACTACTACTAGTGAGTGAATGTATCCGAGAACTTGCATTCGAATGCAAGAGATTTCGATTAGCGAATACTACTACCAGTGAGTGACAGTATCCGAGAACTTGAATTCGAATTCATGAAATTTCGATTAGCGAATACTACTACTAGTGAGTGACAGTATATGAGTTATTGCATTCGAATGCAAGAGATTTCGATTAGCGAATACTACTACTAGTGAGTGACAGTATACGAGAACTTGCATTCGAATTCATGAGATTTCGAGTAGCGAATACTACTACTAGTGAGTGACAGTATCCGAGAACTTGCATTCGAATGCATGAGATTTCGATTAGCGAATACTACTTCTAGTGAGTGACAGTATCCGAGAACTTGCATTCGAATGCAAGAGATTTCGATTACTCAATACTACTACTAGTGAGTGACAGTATCCGAGAACTTGCGTTCGAATGCATGAGATTTCGATTAGCGAATACTACTACTAGTGAGTGACAGTATCCCAGAACTTGCATTCGAATGCAAGAGATTTCGATTAGCGAATACTACTACTAGTGAGTGACAGTATCCGAGAACTTGCATACGAATGCAAGAGATTTCGAGTAGCGAATACTACTACTAGTGAGTGACAGTATCCGAGAACTTGCATTCGAATGCATGAGATTTCGATTAGCGAATACTACTTATAGTGAGTGACAGTATCCTAGAACTTGCATTTGAATGCAAGAGATTTCGATTACTCAATACTACTACTAGTGAGTGACAGTATCCGAGAACTTGCATTCGAATGCATGAGATTTCGTTTAGCGAATACTATTACTAGTGAGTGACAGTATCCGAGAACTTGCATTGGAATGCAAGAGATTTCCATTAGCGAATACTACTACTAGTGAGTGACAGTATCCGAGAACTTGCATTCGAATGCAAGAGATTTCGATTAGCGAACACTACTACTAGTGAGTGACTGTATCCGAATTATTGCATTCGAATGCAAGAGATTTCGCTTAGCGAATACTACTACTAGTGAGTGACAGTATCCGAGAACTTGCATTCAAATGCATGAGATTTCGATTAGCGAATACTACTACTAGTGAGTGACAGAATCCGAGAACTTGCATTCGAATGCATGAGATTTCGATTAGCGAATACTAGTACTAGTGAGTGACACTATCCGAGAACTTGCATTCGAATGCATGAGATTTCGATTAGCGAATACTACTACTAGTGAGTGGCAGTACCCAAATTATTGCATTCGAATGCGAGATTTCGATTAGCGAATACTACTACTTTAGAGTGACAGTATCCGAGAACTTGCTTTCGAATGCAAGAGATTTCGATTAGCGAATACTACTACTAGTGAGTGACAGTATCCGAGAACTTGCATTCGAATGCAAGAGATTTCGATTAGCGAATACTACTACCAGTGACTGACAGTATTCGAGAACTTGCATTCGAATGCATGAATTTTCGATTAGCGAATACTACTACTAGTGAGTGACAGTATCCGAATTATTGCATTCGAATGCAAGAGATTTCGATTAGCGAATACTACTACTAGTGAGTGACAGTATCCGAGAACTTGCATTCGAATGCATGAGATTTCGAGTAGCGAATACTACTACTAGTGAGTGACAGTATCCGAGAACTTGCATTCGAATGCAAGAGATTTCGATTAGCGAATACTATTACTAGTGAGTAACAGTATCCGAGAACTTGCATACGAATGCATGAGATTTCGATTAGCGAATACTACTACTAGTGAGTGACAGTATCCCAGAACTTGCAATCGAATGCAAGAGATTTCGATTAGCGAATACTACTACTAGTGAGTGACAGTATCCGAGAACTTGCATACGAATGCAAGAGATTTCGAGTAGCGAATACTACTACTAGTGAGTGACAGTATCCGAGAACTTGCATTCGAATGCATGAGATTTCGATTAGCGAATACTAATTCTAGTGAGTGACAGTATCCGAGAACTTGCGTTCGAATGCAAGAGATTTCGATTACTCAATACTACTACTAGTGAGTGACAGTATCCGAGAACTTGCATTCGAATGCATGATATTTCGATTAGCGAATACTACTACTAGTGAGTGACAGTATGCGAGAACTTGCATTGGAATGCAAGAGATTTCGATTAGCGAACACTACTACTAGTGAGTGAGAGTATCCGAATTATTGCATTCGAATGCAAGAGATTTCGATTAGCGAATACTACTACTAGTGAGTGACAGTATCCGAGAACTTGCATTCGAATGCAAGAGACTTCGATTAGCGAATACTACTAGTAGTGAGTGACAGTATCCGAATTATTGCATTCGAATGCATGAGATTTTGATTAGCGAATACTACTACTAGTGAGTGACAGTATCCGAGAACTTGCATTCGAATGCAAGAGATTTCGATTAGCGAATACTACTAATAGTGAGTTACAGTATCCAAGAACTTGCATTCGAATGCATGAGATTTCGATTAGCGAATACTACTACTAGTGAGTGACAGTATCCGAGAACTTGCATTCGAATGCATCAGATTTCGATTAGCGAATACTACTACTAGTGAGTGACAGTATCCGAGAACTTGCATTCGAATGCATGAGATTTCGATTAGCGAATACTACTACTAGTGAGTGACAGTATCCGAGAACTTGCATTCAAATGCATGAGATTTCGATTAGCGAATTCTACTACTAGTGAGTGACAGCATCCGAGAACTTGCATTCGAATGCATGAGATTTCGATTAGCGAATACTACTACTAGTGAGTGGCAGTATCCGAATTATTGCATTCGAATGCGAGATTTCGATTAGCGAATACTACTACTAGTGAGTGACAGTATCCGAGAACTTGCTTTCGAATGCAAGAGATTTCGATTAGCGAATACTACTACTAGTGAGTGAATGTATCCGAGAACTTGCATTCGAATGCAAGAGATTTCGATTAGCGAATACTACTACCAGTGAGTGACAGTATCCGAGAACTTGAATTCGAATGCATGAAATTTCGATTAGCGAATACTACTACTAGTGAGTGACAGTATATGAATTATTGCATTCGAATGCAAGAGATTTCGATTAGCGAATACTACTACTAGTGAGTGACAGTATACGAGAACTTGCATTCGAATTCATGAGATTTCGAGTAGCGAATACTACTACTAGTGAGTGACAGTATCCGAGAACTTGCATTCGAATGCATGAGATTTCGATTAGCGAATACTACTTCTAGTGAGTGACAGTATCCGAGAACTTGCATTCGAATGCAAGAGATTTCGATTACTCAATACTACTACTAGTGAGTGACAGTATCCGAGAACTTGCGTTCGAATGCATGAGATTTCGATTAGCGAATACTACTACTAGTGAGTGACAGTATCCCAGAACTTGCATTCGAATGCATGAAATTTCGATTAGCGAATACTACTACTAGTGAGTGACAGTATCCGAGAACTTGCATTCGAATGCAAGAGATTTCGATTAGCGAACACTACTACTAGTGAGTGACAGTATCCGAATTATTGCATTCGAATGCAAGAGATTTCGCTTAGCGAATACTACTACTAGTGAGTGACAGTATCCGAGAACTTGCATTCGAATGCATCAGATTTCGATTAGCGAATACTACTACTAGTGAGTGACAGTATCCGAGAACTTGCATTCAAATGCATGAGATTTCGATTAGCGAATACTACTACTAGTGAGTGACAGAATCCGAGAACTTGCATTCGAATGCATGAGATTTCGATTAGCGAATACTAGTACTAGTGAGTGACACTATCCGAGAACATGCATTCGAATGCATGAGATTTCGATTAGCGAATACTACTACTAGTGAGTGGCAGTACCCGAATTATTGCATTCGAATGCGAGATTTCGATTAGCGAATACTACTACTAGTGAGTGACAGTATCCGAGAACTTGCTTTCGAATGCAAGAGATTTCGATTAGCGAATACTACTACTAGTGAGTGACAGTATCCGAGAACTTGCATTCGAATGCAAGAGATTTCGATTAGCGAATACTACTACCAGTGACTGACAGTATTCGAGAACTTGCATTGGAATGCATGAATTTTCGATTAGCGAATACTACTACTAGTGAGTGACAGTATCCGAATTATTGCATTCGAATGCAAGAGATTTCGATTAGCGAATACTACTACTAGTGAGTGACAGTATCCGAGAACTTGCATTCGAATGCATGAGATTTCGAGTAGCGAATACTACTACTAGTGAGTGACAGTATCCGAGAACTTGCATTCGAATGCAAGAGATTTCGATTAGCGAAAACTATTACTAGTGAGTAACAGTATCCGAGAACTTGCATACGAATGCATGAGATTTCGATTAGCGAATACTACTACTAGTGAGTGACAGTATCCCAGAACTTGCAATCGAATGCAAGAGATTTCGATTAGCGAATACTACTACTAGTGAGTGACAGTATCCGAGAACTTGCATACGAATGCAAGAGATTTCGAGTAGCGAATACTACTACTAGTGAGTGACAGTATCCGAGAACTTGCATTCGAATGCATGAGATTTCGATTAGCGAATACTACTTCTAGTGAGTGACAGTATCCGAGAACTTGCGTTCGAATGCAAGAGATTTCGATTACTCAATACTACTACTAGTGAGTGACAGTATCCGAGAACTTGCATTCGAATGCATGATATTTCGATTAGCGAATACTACTACTAGTGAGTGACAGTATGCGAGAACTTGCATTGGAATGCAAGAGATTTCGATTAGCGAACACTACTACTAGTGAGTGAGAGTATCCGAATTATTGCATTCCAATGCAAGAGATTTCGATTAGCGAATACTACTACTAGTGAGTGACAGTATCCGAGAACTTGCATTCGAATGCAAGAGACTTCGATTAGCGAATACTACTAGTAGTGAGTGACAGTATCCGAATTATTGCATTCGAATGCATGAGATTTTGATTAGCGAATACTACTACTAGTGAGTGACAGTATCCGAGAACTTGCATTCGAATGGAAGAGATCTCGATTAGCGAATACTACTAATAGTGAGTTACAGTATCCAAGAACTTGCATTCGAATGCATGAGATTTCGATTAGCGAATACTACTACTAGTGAGTGACAGTATCCGAGAACTTGCATTCGAATGCATCAGATTTCGATTAGCGAATACCACTACTAGTGAGTGACAGTATCCGAGAACTTGCATTCTAATGCATGAGATTTCGATTAGCGAATACTACTACTAGTGAGTGACAGTATCCGAGAACTTGCATTCAAATGCATGAGATTTCGATTAGCGAATTCTACTACTAGTGAGTGACAGCATCCGAGAACTTGCATTCGAATGCATGAGATTTCGATTAGCGAATACTACTACTAGTGAGTGGCAGTATCCGAATTATTGCATTCGAATGCGAGATTTCGATTAGCGAATACTACTACTAGTGAGTGACAGTATCCGAGAACTTGCTTTCGAATGCAAGAGATTTCGATTAGCGAATACTACTACTAGTGAGTGAATGTATCCGAGAACTTGCATTCGAATGCAAGAGATTTCGATTAGCGAATACTACTACCAGTGAGTGACAGTATCCGAGAACTTGAATTCGAATGCATGAAATTTCGATTAGCGAATACTACTACTAGTGAGTGACAGTATATGAATTATTGCATTCGAATGCAAGAGATTTCGATTAGCGAATACTACTACTAGTGAGTGACAGTATACGAGAACTTGCATTCGAATTCATGAGATTTCGAGTAGCGAATACTACTACTAGTGAGTGACAGTATCCGAGAACTTGCATTCGAATGCATGAGATTTCGATTAGCGAATACTACTTCTAGTGAGTGACAGTATCCGAGAACTTGCATTCGAATGCAAGAGATTTCGATTACTCAATACTACTACTAGTGAGTGACAGTATCCGAGAACTTGCATTCGAATGCATGAGATTTCGTTTAGCGAATACTATTACTAGTGAGTGACAGTATCCGAGAACTTGCATTGGAATGCAAGAGATTTCCATTAGCGAATACTACTACTAGTGAGTGACAGTATCCGAGAACTTGCATTCGAATGCAAGAGATTTCGATTAGCGAACACTACTACTAGTGAGTGACAGTATCCGAGAACTTGCATTCGAATGCAAGAGATTTCGATTAGCGAACACTACTACTAGTGAGTGACAGTATCCGAGAACTTGCATTCGAATGCAAGAGATTTCCATTAGCGAACACTACTACTAGTGAGTGACAGTATCCGAGAACTTGCATTCGAATGCAAGAGATTTCGATTAGCGAACACTACTACTAGTGAGTGACAGTATCCGAGAACTTGCATTCGAATGCAAGAGATTTCCATTAGCGAATACTACTACTAGTGAGTGACAGTATCCGAGAACTTGCATTCGAATGCAAGAGATTTCGATTAGCGAACACTACTACTAGTGAGTGACAGTATCCGAGAACTTGCATTCGAATGCAAGAGATTTCGATTAGCGAACACTACTACTAGTGAGTGACAGTTTCCGAATTATTGCATTCGAATGCAAGAGATTTCGCTTAGCGAATACTACTACTAGTGAGTGACAGTATCCGAGAACTTGCATTCGAATGCATCAGATTTCGATTAGCGAATACTACTACTAGTGAGTGACAGTATCCGAGAACTTGCATTCAAATGCATGAGATTTCGATTAGCGAATACTACTACTAGTGAGTGACAGAATCCGAGAACTTGCATTCGAATGCATGAGATTTCGATTAGCGAATACTAGTACTAGTGAGTGACACTATCCGAGAACTTGCATTCGAATGCATGAGATTTCGATTAGCGAATACTACTACTAGTGAGTGGCAGTACCCGAATTATTGCATTCGAATGCGAGATTTCGATTAGCGAATACTACTACTAGTGAGTGACAGTATCCGAGAACTTGCTTTCGAATGCAAGAGATTTCGATTAGCGAATACTACTACTAGTGAGTGACAGTATCCGAGAACTTGCATTCGAATGCAAGAGATTTCGATTAGCGAATACTACTACCAGTGACTGACAGTATTCGAGAACTTGCATTCGAATGCATGAATTTTCGATTAGCGAATACTACTACTAGTGAGTGACAGTATCCGAATTATTGCATTCGAATGCAAGAGATTTCGATTAGCGAATACTACTACTAGTGAGTGACAGTATCCGAGAACTTGCATTCGAATGCATGAGATTTCGAGTAGCGAATACTACTACTAGTGAGTGACAGTATCCGAGAACTTGCATTCGAATGCAAGAGATTTCGATTAGCGAATACTATTACTAGTGAGTAACAGTATCCGAGAACTTGCATACGAATGCATGAGATTTCGATTAGCGAATACTACTACTAGTGAGTGACAGTATCCCAGAACTTGCAATCGAATGCAAGAGATTTCGATTAGCGAATACTACTACTAGTGAGTGACAGTATCCGAGAACTTGCATACGAATGCAAGAGATTTCGAGTAGCGAATACTACTACTAGTGAGTGACAGTATCCGAGAACTTGCATTCGAATGCATGAGATTTCGATTAGCGAATACTACTTCTAGTCAGTGACAGTATCCGAGAACTTGCGTTCGAATGCAAGAGATTTCGATTACTCAATACTACTACTAGTGAGTGACAGTATCCGAGAACTTGCATTCGAATGCATGATATTTCGATTAGCGAATACTACTACTAGTGAGTGACAGTATGCGAGAACTTGCATTGGAATGCAAGAGATTTCGATTAGCGAACACTACTACTAGTGAGTGAGAGTATCCGAATTATTGCATTCCAATGCAAGAGATTTCGATTAGCGAATACTACTACTAGTGAGTGACTGTATCCGAGAACTTGCATTCGAATGCAAGAGACTTCGATTAGCGAATACTACTAGTAGTGAGTGACAGTATCCGAATTATTGCATTCGAATGCATGAGATTTTGATTAGCGAATACTACTACTAGTGAGTGACAGTATCCGAGAACTTGCATTCGAATGCAAGAGATTTCGATTAGCGAATACTACTAATAGTGAGTTACAGTATCCAAGAACTTGCATTCGAATGCATGAGATTTCGATTAGCGAATACTACTACTAGTGAGTGACAGTATCCGAGAACTTGCATTCGAATGCATCAGATTTCGATTAGCGAATACTACTACTAGTGAGTGACAGTATCCGAGAACTTGCATTCTAATGCATGAGATTTCGATTAGCGAATACTACTACTAGTGAGTGACAGTATCCGAGAACTTGCATTCAAATGCATGAGATTTCGATTAGCGAATTCTACTACTAGTGAGTGACAGCATCCGAGAACTTGCATTCGAATGCATGAGATTTCGATTAGCGAATACTACTACTAGTGAGTGGCAGTATCCGAATTATTGCATTCGAATGCGAGATTTCGATTAGCGAATACTACTACTAGTGAGTGACAGTATCCGAGAACTTGCTTTCGAATGCAAGAGATTTCGATTAGCGAATACTACTACTAGTGAGTGAATGTGTCCGAGAACTTGCATTCGAATGCAAGAGATTTCGATTAGCGAATACTACTACCAGTGAGTGACAGTATCCCAGAACTTGAATTCGAACTCATGAAATTTCCATTAGCGAATACTACTACTAGTGAGTGACAGTATATGAATTATTGCATTCGAATGCAAGAGATTTCGATTAGCGAATACTACTACTAGTGAGTGACAGTATACGAGAACTTGCATTCGAATTCATGAGATTTCGAGTAGCGAATACTACTACTAGTGAGTGACAGTATCCGAGAACTTGCATTCGAATGCATGAGATTTCGATTAGCGAATACTACTTCTAGTGAGTGACAGTATCCGAGAACTTGCATTCGAATGCAAGAGATTTCGATTACTCAATACTACTACTAGTGAGTGACAGTATCCGCGAACTTGCGTTCGAATGCATGAGATTTCGATTAGCGAATACTACTACTAGTGAGTGACAGTATCCCAGAACTTGCATTCGAATGCAAGAGATTTCGATTAGCGAATACTACTACTAGTGAGTGACAGTATCCGAGAACTTGCATACGAATGCAAGAGATTTCGAGTAGCGAATACTACTACTAGTGAGTGACAGTATCCGAGAACTTGCATTCGAATGCATGAGATTTCGATTAGCGAATACTACTTCTAGTGAGTGACAGTATCCGAGAACTTGCATTCGAATGCAAGAGATTTCGATTACTCAATACTACTACTAGTGAGTGACAGTATCCGAGAACTTGCATTCGAATGCATGAGATTTCGTTTAGCGAATACTATTACTAGTGAGTGACAGTATCCGAGAACTTGCATTGGAATGCAAGAGATTTCCATTAGCGAATACTACTACTAGTGAGTGACAGTATCCGAGAACTTGCATTCGAATGCAAGAGATTTCGATTAGCGAACACTACTACTGGTGAGTGACAGTATCCGAATTATTGCATTCGAATGCAAGAGATTTCGCTTAGCGAATACTACTACTAGTGAGTGACAGTATCCGAGAACTTGCATTCGAATGCATCAGATTTCGATTAGCGAATACTACTACTAGTGAGTGACAGTATCCGAGAACTTGCATTCAAATGCATGAGATTTCGATTAGCGAATACTACTACTAAAGAGTGACAGAATCCGAGAACTTGCATTCGAATGCATGAGATTTCGATTAGCGAATACTAGTTCTAGTGAGTGACACTATCCGAGAACTTGCATTCGAATGCATGAGATTTCGATTAGCGAATACTACTACTAGTGAGTGGCAGTATCCGAATTATTGCATTCGAATGCGAGATTTCGATTAGCGAATACTACTACTAGTGAGTGACAGTATCCGAGAACTTGCTTTCGAATGCAAGAGATTTCGATTAGCGAATACTACTACTAGTGAGTGACAGTATCCGAGAACTTGCATTCGAATGCAAGAGATTTCGATTAGGGAATACTACTACCAGTGACTGACAGTATTCGAGAACTTGCATTCGAATGCATGAATTTTCGATTAGCGAATACTACTACTAGTGAGTGACAGTATCCGAATTATTGCATTCGAATGCAAGAGATTTCGACTAGCGAATACTACTACTAGTGAGTGACAGTATCCGAGAACTTGCATTCGAATGCATGAGATTTCGAGTAGCGAATACTACTACTAGTGAGTGACAGTATCCGAGAACTTGCATTCGAATGCAAGAGATTTCGATTAGCGAATACTATTACTAGTGAGTAACAGTATCCGAGAACTTGCATACGAATGCATGAGATTTCGATTAGCGAATACTACTACTAGTGAGTGACAGTATCCCAGAACTTGCAATCGAATGCAAGAGATTTCGATTAGCGAATACTACTACTAGTGAGTGACAGTATCCGAGAACTTGCATACGAATGCAAGAGATTTCGAGTAGCGAATACTACTACTAGTGAGTGACAGTATCCGAGAACTTGCATTCGAATGCATGAGATTTCGATTAGCGAATACTACTTCTAGTGAGTGACAGTATCCGAGAACTTGCGTTCGAATGCAAGAGATTTCGATTACTCAATACTACTACTAGTGAGTGACAGTATCCGAGAACTTGCATTCGAATGCATGATATTTCGATTAGCGAATACTACTACTAGTGAGTGACAGTATCCGAGAACTTGCATTGGAATGCAAGAGATTTCGATTAGCGAACACTACTACTAGTGAGTGAGAGTATCCGAATTATTGCATTCGAATGCAAGAGATTTCGATTAGCGAATACTACTACTAGTGAGTGACAGTATCCGAGAACTTGCATTCGAATGAAAGAGACTTCGATTAGCGAATACTACTAGTAGTGAGTGACAGTATCCGAATTATTGCATTCGAATGCATGAGATTTTGATTAGCGAATACTACTACTAGTGAGTGACAGTATCCGAGAACTTGCATTCGAATGCAAGAGATTTCGATTAGCGAATACTACTACTAGTGAGTTACAGTATCCAAGAACTTGCATTCGAATGCATCAGATTTCGATTAGCGAATACTACTACTAGTGAGTGACAGTATCCGAGAACTTGCATTCGAATGCATGAGATTTCGATTAGCGAATACTACTACTAGTGAGTGACAGTATCCGAGAACTTGCATTCAAATGCATGAGATTTCGATTAGCGAATTCTACTACTAGTGAGTGACAGCATCCGAGAACTTGCATTCGAATGCATGAGATTTCGATTAGCGAATACTACTACTAGTGAGTGGCAGTATCCGAATTATTGCATTCGAATGCGAGATTTCGATTAGCGAATACTACTACTAGTGAGTGACAGTATCCGAGAACTTGCTTTCGAATGCAAGAGACTTCGATTAGCGAATACTACTACTAGTGAGTGAATGTATCCGAGAACTTGCATTCGAATGCAAGAGATTTCGATTAGCGAATACTACTACCAGTGAGTGACAGTATCCGAGAACTTGAATTCGAATGCATGAAATTTCGATTAGCGAATACTGCTACTAGTGAGTGACAGTATATGAATTATTGCATTCGAATGCAAGAGATTTCGACTAGCGAATACTACTACTAGTGAGTGACAGTATCCGACAACTTGCATTCGAATTCATGAGATTTCGATTAGCGAATACTACTACTAGTGAGTGACAGTATCCGAGAACTTGCATTCGAATGCATGAGATTTCGATTAGCGAATACTACTTCTAGTGAGTGACAGTATCCGAGAACTTGCATTCGAATGCAAGAGATTTCGATTACTCAATACTACTACTAGTGAGTGACAGTATCCGAGAACTTGCGTTCGAATGCATGAGATTTCGATTAGCGAATACTACTACTAGTGATTGACAGTATCCGAGAACTTGCATACGAATGCAAGAGATTTCGAGTAGCGAATACTACTACTAGTGAGTGACAGTATCCGAGAACTTGCATTCGAATGCATGAGATTTCGATTAGCGAATACTACTTCTAGTGAGTGACAGAATCCGAGAACTTGCATTCGAATGCAAGAGATTTCGATTACTCAATACTACTACTAGTGAGTGACAGTATCCGAGAACTTGCATTCGAATGCATGAGATTTCGTTTAGCGAATACTATTACTAGTGAGTGACAGTATCCGAGAACTTGCATTGGAATGCAAGAGATTTCCATTAGCGAATACTACTACTAGTGAGTGACAGTATCCGAGAACTTGCATTCGAATGCAAGAGATTTCGATTAGCGAACACTACTACTAGTGAGTGACAGTATCCGAATTATTGCATTCGAATGCAAGAGATTTCGCTTAGCGAATACTACTACTAGTGAGTGACAGTATCCGAGAACTTGCATTCGAATGCATCAGATTTCGATTAGCGAATACTACTACTAGTGAGTGACAGTATCCGAGAACTTGCATTCAAATGCATGAGATTTCGATTAGCGAATACTACTACTAGTGAGTGACAGAATCCGAGAACTTGCATTCGAATGCATGAGATTTCGATTAGCGAATACTAGTACTAGTGAGTGACACTATCCGAGAACTTGCATTCGAATGCATGAGATTTCGATTAGCGAATACTACTTCTAGTGAGTGGCAGTATCCGAATTATTGCATTCGAATGCGAGATTTCGATTAGCGAATACTACTACTAGTGAGTGACAGTATCCGAGAACTTGCTTTCGAATGCAAGAGATTTCGATTAGCGAATACTACTACTAGTGAGTGACAGTATCCGAGAACTTGCATTCGAATGCAAGAGATTTCGATTAGCGAATACTACTACCAGTGACTGACAGTATCCGAGAACTTGCATTCGAATGCATGAATTTTCGATTAGCGAATACTACTACTAGTGAGTGACAGTATCCGAATTATTGCATTCGAATGCAAGAGATTTCGATTAGCGAATACTACTACTAGTGAGTGACAGTATCCGAGAACTTGCATTCGAATGCATGAGATTTCGAGTAGCGAATACTATTACTAGTGAGTAACAGTATCCGAGAACTTGCATACGAATGCATGAGATTTCGATTAACGAATACTACTACTAGTGAGTGACAGTATCCGAATTATTGCACTCGAATGCATGAAATTTCGATTAGCGAATACTACTACTAGTGAGTGACAGTATCCGAATTATTGCATTCGAATGCAAGAGATTTCGGTTAGCGAATACTACTACTAGTGAGTGACAGTATCCGAATTATTGCATTCGAATGCATGAAATTTCGATTAGCGAATACTACTACTAGTGAGTGACAGTATCCGAATTATTGCATTCGAATGCATGAGATTTCGATTAGCGAATACTTCTACTAGTGAGTGACAGTATCCGAATTATTGCATTCGAATGCATGAAATTTCGATTAGCGAATACTACTACTAGTGAGTGACAGTATCCGAATTATTGCATTCGAATGCATGAAATTTCGATTAGCAAATACTACTACTAGTGAGTGACAGTATCCGAATTATTGCATTCGAACGCATGAAATTTCGATTAGCGAGTACTACTACTAGTGAGTGACGGTATCCGAGAACTTGCATTCGAATGCATGAGATTTCGATTAGCGAATACTACTACTAGTGAGTGACAGTATCCGAATTATTGCATTCGAATGCAAGAAATTTCGATTAGCGAATACTACTACTAGTGAGTGACAGTATCCGAGAACTTGCATTCGAATGCATGAGATTTCGATTAGCGAATACTACTACTAGTGAGTGACAGTATCCCAGAACTTGCATTCGAATGCAAGAGATTTCGATTAGCGAATACTACTACTATTGAGTGACAGTATCCGAGAACTTGCATACGAATGCAAGAGATTTCGAGTAGCGAATACTACTACTAGTGAGTGACAGTATCCGAGAACTTGCATTCGAGTGCATGAGATTTCGATTAGCGAATACTACTTCTAGTGAGTGACAGTATCCGAGAACTTGCATTCGAATGCAAGAGATTTCGATTACTCAATACTACTACTAGTGAGTGACAGTATCCGAGAACTTGCATTCGAATGCATGATATTTCGATTAGCGAATACTACTACTAGTGAGTGACAGTATCCGAGAACTTGCATTGGAATGCAAGAGATTTCGATTAGCGAACACTACTACTAGTGAGTGACAGTATCCGAATTATTGCATTCGAATGCAAGAGATTTCGATTAGCGAATACTACTACTAGTGAGTGACAGTATCCGAGAACTTGCATTCGAATGCAAGAGACTTCTATTAGCGAATACTACTAGTAGTGAGTGATAGTATCCGAATTATTGCATTCGAATGCATGAGATTTTGATTAGCGAATACTACTTCTAGTGAGTGACAGTATCCGAGAACTTGCATTCGAATGCAAGAGATTTCGATTACTCAATACTACTACTAGTGGGTGACAGTATCCGAGCATTTGCATTCGAATGCATGAGATTTCGATTAGCGAATACTACTACTAGTGAGTGACAGTATCCCAAAACTTGCATTCGAATGCAAGAGATTTCGATTAGCGAATACTACTACTAGTGAGTGACAGAATCCGAGAACTTGCATTCGAATGCATGAGATTTCGATTAGCGAATACTAGTACTAGTGAGCGACACTATCCGAGAACTTGCATTCGAATGCATGAGATTTCGATTAGCGAATACTACTACTAGTGAGTGGCAGTATCCGAATTATTGCATTCGAATGCGAGATTTCGATTAGCGAATACTACTACTAGTGAGTGACAGTATCCGAGAACTTGCTTTCGAATGCAAGAGATTTCGATTAGCGAATACTACTACTAGTGAGTGACAGTATCCGAGAACTTGCATTCGAATGCAAGAGATTTCGATTAGCGAATACTACTACCAGTGACTGACAGTATTCGAGAACTTGCATTCGAATGCATGAATTTTCGATTAGCGAATACTACTACTAGTGAGTGACAGTATCCGAATTATTGCATTCGAATGCAAGAGATTTCGACTAGCGAATACTACTACTAGTGAGTGACAGTATCCGAGAACTTGCATTCGAATGCATGAGATTTCGAGTAGCGAATACTACTACTAGTGAGTGACAGTATCCGAGAACTTGCATTCGAATGCAAGAGATTTCGATTAGCGAATACTATTACTAGTGAGTAACAGTATCCGAGAACTTGCATACGAATGCATGAGATTTCGATTAGCGAATACTACTACTAGTGAGTGACAGTATCCCAGAACTTGCAATCGAATGCAAGAGATTTCGATTAGCGAATACTACTACTAGTGAGTGACAGTATCCGAGAACTTGCATACGAATGCAAGAGATTTCGAGTAGCGAATACTACTACTAGTGAGTGACAGTATCCGAGAACTTGCGTTCGAATGCAAGAGATTTCGATTACTCTATACTACTACTAGTGAGTGACAGTATCCGAGAACTTGCATTCGAATGCATGATATTTCGATTAGCGAATACTACTACTAGTGAGTGACAGTATCCGAGAACTTGCATTGGAATGCAAGAGATTTCGATTAGCTAACACTACTACTAGTGAGTGAGAGTATCCGAATTATTGCATTCGAATGCAAGAGATTTCGATTAGCGAATACTACTACTAGTGAGTGACAGTATCCGAGAACTTGCATTTGAATGAAAGAGACTTCGATTAGCGAATACTACTAGTAGTGAGTGACAGTATCCGAATTATTGCATTCGAATGCATGAGATTTTGATTAGCGAATACTACTACTAGTGAGTGACAGTATCCGAGAACTTGCATTCGAATGCAAGAGATTTCGATTAGCGAATACTACTACTAGTGAGTTACAGTATCCAAGAACTTGCATTCGAATGCATCAGATTTCGATTAGCGAATACTACTACTAGTGAGTGACAGTATCCGAGAACTTGCATTCGAATGCATGAGATTTCGATTAGCGAATACTACTACTAGTGAGTGACAGTATCCGAGAACTTGCATTCAAATGCATGAGATTTCGATTAGCGAATTCTACTACTAGTGAGTGACAGCATCCGAGAACTTGCATTCGAATGCATGAGATTTCGATTAGCGAATACTACTACTAGTGAGTGGCAGTATCCGAATTATTGCATTCGAATGCGAGATTTCGATTAGCGAATACTACTACTAGTGAGTGACAGTTTCCGAGAACTTGCTTTCGAATGCAAGAGATTTCGATTAGCGAATACTACTACTAGTGAGTGAATGTATCCGAGAACTTGCATTCGAATGCAAGAGATTTCGATTAGCGAATACTACTACCAGTGAGTGACAGTATCCGAGAACTTGAATTCGAATGCATGAAATTTCGATTAGCGAATACTGCTACTAGTGAGTGACAGTATATGAATTATTGCATTCGAATGCAAGAGATTTCGACTAGCGAATACTACTACTAGTGAGTGACAGTATCCGAGAACTTGCATTCGAATTCATGAGATTTCGAGTAGCGAATACTACTACTAGTGAGTGACAGTATCCGAGAACTTGCATTCGAATGCATGAGATTTCGATTAGCGAATACTACTTCTAGTGAGTGACAGTATCCGAGAACTTGCATTCGAATGCAAGAGATTTCGATTACTCAATACTACTACTAGTGAGTGACAGTATCCGAGAACTTGCGTTCGAATGCATGAGATTTCGATTAGCGAATACTACTACTAGTGATTGACAGTATCCGAGAACTTGCATACGAATGCAAGAGATTTCGAGTAGCGAATACTACTACTAGTGAGTGACAGTATCCGAGAACTTGCATTCGAATGCATGAGATTTCGATTAGCGAATACTACTTCTAGTGAGTGACAGTATCCGAGAACTTGCATTCGAATGCAAGAGATTTCGATTACTCAATACTACTACTAGTGAGTGACAGTATCCGAGAACTTGCATTCGAATGCATGAGATTTCGTTTAGCGAATACTATTACTAGTGAGTGACAGTATCCGAGAACTTGCATTGGAATGCAAGAGATTTCCATTAGCGAATACTACTACAAGTGAGTGACACTATCCGAGAACTTGCATTCGAATGCAAGAGATTTCGATTAGCGAACACTACTACTAGTGAGTGACAGTATCCGAATTATTGCATTCGAATGCAAGAGATTTCGCTTAGCGAATACTACTACTAGTGAGTGACAGTATCCGAGAACTTGCATTCGAATGCATCAGATTTCGATTAGCGAATACTACTACTAGTGAGTGACAGTATCCGAGAACTTGCATTCAAATGCATGAGATTTCGATTAGCGAATACTACTACTAGTGCGTGACAGAATCCGAGAACTTGCATTCGAATGCATGAGATTTCGATTAGCGAATACTAGTACTAGTGAGTGACACTATCCGAGAACTTGCATTCGAATGCATGAGATTTCGATTAGCGAATACTACTACTAGTGAGTGGCAGTATCCGAATTATTGCATTCGAATGCGAGACTTCGATTAGCGAATACTACTACTAGTGAGTGACAGTATCCGAGAACTTGCTTTCGAATGCAAGAGATTTCGATTAGCGAATACTACTACTAGTGAGTGACAGTATCCGAGAACTTGCATTCGAATGCAAGAGATTTCGATTAGCGAATACTACTACCAGTGACTGACAGTATCCGAGAACTTGCATTCGAATGCATGAATTTTCGATTAGCGAATACTACTACTAGTGAGTGACAGTATCCGAATTATTGCATTCGAATGCAAGAGATTTCGATTAGCGAATACTACTACTAGTGAGTGACAGTATCCGAGAACTTGCATTCGAATGCATGAGATTTGGAGTAGCGAATACTATTACTAGTGAGTAACAGTATCCGAGAACTTGCATACGAATGCATGAGATTTCGATTAACGAATACTACTACTAGTGAGTGACAGTATCCGAATTATTGCATTCGAATGCATGATTTTTCGATTAGCGAATACTACTACTAGTGAGTGACAGTATCCGAATTATTGCATTCGAATGCAAGAGATTTCGGTTAGCGAATACTACTACTAGTGAGTGACAGTATCCGAATTATTGCATTCGAATGCATGAAATTTCGATTAGCGAATACTACTACTAGTGAGTGACAGTATCCGAATTATTGCATTCGAATGCATGAGATTTCGATTAGCGAATACTTCTACTAGTGAGTGACAGTATCCGAATTATTGCATTCGAATGCATGAAATTTCGATTAGCGAATACTACTACTAGTGAGTGACAGTATCCGAATTATTGCATTCGAATGCATGAAATTTCGATTAGCAAATACTACTACTAGTGAGTGACAGTATCCGAATTATTGCATTCGAACGCATGAAATTTCGATTAGCGAGTACTACTACTAGTGAGTGACGGTATCCGAGAACTTGCATTCGAATGCATGAGATTTCGATTAGCGAATACTACTACTAGTGAGTGACAGTATCCGAATTATTGCATTCGAATGCAAGAAATTTCGATTAGCGAATACTACTACTAGTGAGTGACAGTATCCGAGAACTTGCATTCGAATGCATGAGATTTCGATTAGCGAATACTACTACTAGTGAGTGACAGTATCCCAGAACTTGCATTCGAATGCAAGAGATTTCGATTAGCGAATACTACTACTAGTGAGTGACAGTATCCGAGAACTTGCATACGAATGCAAGAGATTTCGAGTAGCGAATACTACTACTAGTGAGTGACAGTATCCGAGAACTTGCATTCGAATGCATGAGATTTCGATTAGCGAATACTACTTCTAGTGAGTGACAGTATCCGAGAACTTGCATTCGAATGCAAGAGATTTCGATTACTCAATACTACTACTAGTGAGTGACAGTATCCGAGAACTTGCATTCGAATGCATGATATTTCGATTAGCGAATACTACTACTAGTGAGTGACAGTATCCGAGAACTTGCATTGGAATGCAAGAGATTTCGATTAGCGAACACTACTACTAGTGAGTGACAGTATCCGAATTATTGCATTCGAATGCAAGAGATTTCGATTAGCGAATACTACTACTAGTGAGTGACAGTATCCGAGAACTTGCATTCGAATGCAAGAGACTTCTATTAGCGAATACTACTAGTAGTGAGTGATAGTATCCGAATTATTGCATTCGAATGCATGAGATTTTGATTAGCGAATACTACTTCTAGTGAGTGACAGTATCCGAGAACTTGCATTCGAATGCAAGAGATTTCGATTACTCAATACTACTACTAGTGGGTGACAGTATCCGAGCATTTGCATTCGAATGCATGAGATTTCGATTAGCGAATACTACTACTAGTGAGTGACAGTATCCCAAAACTTGCATTCGAATGCAAGAGATTTCGATTAGCGAATACTACTACTAGTGAGTGACAGTATCCGAGAACTTCCATTCGAATGCACGAGATTTCGATTAGCGAATACAACTATTAGTGAGTGACAGTATCCGAATTATTGCATTCGAGTGCATGAGATTTCGATTAGCGAATACTGCTACTAGTGAGTGTCAGTATCCGAGAACTGGCATTCGAATGCATGAGATTTCGATTAGCGAATACTACTACTAGGGAGTGACAGTATCCGAGAACTTGCATTCGAATGCATGAGACTTCGGTTAGCGAATACTACTACTAGTGAGTGACAGTATCCGAAATATTGCATTCGAAAGCATTAGATTTCGATTAGCGAATACTACTACTAGTGAGTGACAGTATCCGAATTATTGCATTCGAATGCAAGAAATTTCGATTAGCGAATACTACTACTAGTGAGTGACAGTATCCGAGAACTTGCATTCGAATGCATGAGATTTCGATTAGCGAATACTACTACTAGTGAGTGACAGTATCCCAGAACTTGCATTCGAATGCAAGAGATTTCGATTAGCGAATACTACTACTAGTGAGTGACAGTATCCGAGAACTTGCATACGAATGCAAGAGATTTCGAGTAGCGAATACTACTACTAGTGAGTGACAGTATCCGAGAACTTGCATTCGAATGCATGAGATTTCGATTAGCGTATACTACTTCTAGTGAGTGACAGTATCCGAGAACTTGCATTCGAATGCAAGAGATTTCGATTACTCAATACTACTACTAGTGAGTGACAGTATCCGAGAACTTGCATTCGAATGCATGAGATTTCGATTAGCGAATACTACTACTAGTGAGTGACAGTATCCGAGAACTTGCATTGGAATGCAAGAGATTTCGATTAGCGAACACTACTACTAGTGAGTGACAGTATCCGAATTATTGCATTCGAATGCAAGAGATTTCGATTAGCGAATACTACTACTAGTGAGTGACAGCATCCGAGAACTTGCATTCGAATGCAAGAGACTTCGATTAGCGAATACTACTAGTAGTGAGTAACAGTATCCGAATTATTGCATTCGAATGCATGAGATTTTGATTAGCGAATACTACTACTAGTGAGTGACATTATCCGAGAACTTGCATTCGAATGCAAGAGATTTCGATTAGCGAATACTACTACTAGTGAGTGACAGTATCCGAGAACTTGCATTCGAATGCATCAGATTTCGATTAGCGAATACTACTACTAGTGAGTGACAGTATCCGAGAACTTGCATTCGAATGCATGAGATTTCGATTAGCGAATACTACTAATAGTGAGTGACAGTATCCGAGAACTTGCATTCAAATGCATGAGATTTCGATTAGCGAATACTACTACTAGTGAGTGACAGCATCCGAGAACTTGCATTCGAATGCATGAGATTTCGATTAGCGAATACTACTACTAGTGAGTGGCAGTATCCGAATTATTGCATTCGAATGCGAGATTTCGATTAGCGAATACTACTACTAGTGAGTGACAGTATCCGAGAACTTGCTTTCGAATGCAAGAGATTTCGATTAGCGAATACTACTACTAGTGAGTGAATGTATCCGAGAACTTGCATTCGAATGCAAGAGATTTCGATTAGCGAATACTACTACCAGTGAGTGACAGTATCCGAGAACTTGAATTCGAATGCACGAAATTTCGATTAGCGAATACTATTACTAGTGAGTGACAGTATATGAATTATTGCATTCGAATGCAAGAGATTTCGATTAGCGAATACTACTACTAGTGAGTGACAGTATACGAGAACTTGCATTCGAATGCATGAGATTTCGATTAGCGAATACTACTTCTAGTGAGTGACAGTATCCGAGAACTTGCATTCGAATGCAAGAGATTTCGATTACTCAATACTACTACTAGTGAGTGACAGTATCCGAGAACTTGCATTCGAATGCATGATATTTCGATTAGCGAATACTACTACTAGTGAGTGACAGTATCCGAGAACTTGCATTGGAATGCAAGAGATTTCGATTAGCGAACACTACTACTAGTGAGTGACAGTATCCGAATTATTGCATTCGAATGCAAGAGATTTCGATTAGCGAATACTACTACTAGTGAGTGACAGTATCCGAGAACTTGCATTCGAATGCAAGAGACTTCTATTAGCGAATACTACTAGTAGTGAGTGATAGTATCCGAATTATTGCATTCGAATGCATGAGATTTTGATTAGCGAATACTACTTCTAGTGAGTGACAGTATCCGAGAACTTGCATTCGAATGCAAGAGATTTCGATTACTCAATACTACTACTAGTGGGTGACAGTATCCGAGCATTTGCATTCGAATGCATGAGATTTCGATTAGCGAATACTACTACTAGTGAGTGACAGTATCCCAAAACTTGCATTCGAATGCAAGAGATTTCGATTAGCGAATACTACTACTAGTGAGTGACAGTATCCGAGAACTTCCATTCGAATGCACGAGATTTCGATTAGCGAATACAACTATTAGTGAGTGACAGTATCCGAATTATTGCATTCGAGTGCATGAGATTTCGATTAGCGAATACTGCTACTAGTGAGTGACAGTATCCGAGAACTGGCATTCGAATGCATGAGATTTCGATTAGCGAATACTACTACTAGGGAGTGACAGTATCCGAGAACTTGCATTCGAATGCATGAGACTTCGGTTAGCGAATACTACTACTAGTGAGTGACAGTATCCGAAATATTGCATTCGAAAGCATTAGATTTCGATTAGCGAATACTACTACTAGTGAGTGACAGTATCCGAATTATTGCATTCGAATGCAAGAAATTTCGATTAGCGAATACTACTACTAGTGAGTGACAGTATCCGAGAACTTGCATTCGAATGCATGAGATTTCGATTAGCGAATACTACTACTAGTGAGTGACAGTATCCCAGAACTTGCATTCGAATGCAAGAGATTTCGATTAGCGAATACTACTACTAGTGAGTGACAGTATCCGAGAACTTGCATACGAATGCAAGAGATTTCGAGTAGCGAATACTACTACTAGTGAGTGACAGTATCCGAGAACTTGCATTCGAATGCATGAGATTTCGATTAGCGTATACTACTTCTAGTGAGTGACAATATCCGAGAACTTGCATTCGAATGCAAGAGATTTCGATTACTCAATACTACTACTAGTGAGTGACAGTATCCGAGAACTTGCATTCGAATGCATGAGATTTCGATTAGCGAATACTACTACTAGTGAGTGACAGTATCCGAGAACTTGCATTGGAATGCAAGAGATTTCGATTAGCGAACACTACTACTAGTGAGTGACAGTATCCGAATTATTGCATTCGAATGCAAGAGATTTCGATTAGCGAATACTACTACTAGTGAGTGACAGTATCCGAGAACTTGCATTCGAATGCAAGAGACTTCGATTAGCGAATACTACTAGTAGTGAGTAACAGTATCCGAATTATTGCATTCGAATGCATGAGATTTTGATTTGCGAATACTACTACTAGTGAGTGACATTATCCGAGAACTTGCATTCGAATGCAAGAGATTTCGATTAGCGAATACTACTACTAGTGAGTGACAGTATCCGAGAACTTGCATTCGAATGCATCAGATTTCGATTAGCGAATACTACTACTAGTGAGTGACAGTATCCGAGAACTTGCATTCGAATGCATGAGATTTCGATTAGCGAATACTACTAATAGTGAGTGACAGTATCCGAGAACTTGCATTCAAATGCATGAGATTTCGATTAGCGAATACTACTACTAGTGAGTGACAGCATCCGAGAACTTGCGTTCGAATGCATGAGATTTCGATTAGCGAATACTACTACTAGTGAGTGGCAGTATCCGAATTATTGCATTCGAATGCGAGATTTCGATTAGCGAATACTACTACTAGTGAGTGACAGTATCCGAGAACTTGCTTTCGAATGCAAGAGATTTCGATTAGCGAATACTACTACTAGTGAGTGAATGTATCCGAGAACTTGCATTCGAATGCAAGAGATTTCGATTAGCGAATACTACTACCAGTGAGTGACAGTATCCGAGAACTTGAATTCGAATGCACGAAATTTCGATTAGCGAATACTATTACTAGTGAGTGACAGTATATGAATTATTGCATTCGAATGCAAGAGATTTCGATTAGCGAATACTACTACTAGTGAGTGACAGTATACGAGAACTTGCATTCGAATTCATGAGATTTCGAGTAGCGAATACTACTACTAGTGAGTGACAGTATCCGAGAACTTGCATTCGAATGCATGAGATTTCGATTAGCGAATACTACTTCTAGTGAGTGACAGTATCCGAGAACTTGCATTCGAATGCAAGAGATTTCGATTACTCAATACTACTACTAGTGAGTGACAGTATCCGAGAACTTGCGTTCGAATGCATGAGATTTCGATTAGCGAATACTACTACTAGTGAGTGACAGTATCCCAGAACTTGCATTCGAATGCAAGAGATTTCGATTAGCGAATACTACTACTAGTGAGTGACAGTATCCGAGAACTTGCATACGAATGCAAGAGATTTCGAGTAGCGAATACTACTACTAGTCAGTGACAGTATCCGAGAACTTGCATTCGAATGCATGAGATTTCGATTAGCGAATACTACTTCTAGTGAGTGACAGTATCCGAGAACTTGCATTCGAATGCAAGAGATTTCGATTACTCAATACTACTACTAGTGAGTGACAGTATCCGAGAACTTGCATTCGAATGCATGAGATTTCGTTTAGCGAATACTATTACTAGTGAGTGACAGTATCCGAGAACTTGCTTTCGAATGCAAGAGATTTCGATTAGCGAATACTACTACTAGTGAGTGACAGTATCCGAGAACTTGCATTCGAATGCAAGAGATTTCGATTAGCGAATACTACTACCAGTGACTGACAGTATTCGAGAACTTGCATTCGAATGCATGAATTTTCGATTAGCGAATACTACTACTAGTGAGTGACAGTATCCAAATTATTGCATTCGAATGCAAGAGATTTCGACTAGCGAATACTACTACTAGTGAGTGACAGTATCCGAGAACTTGCATTCGAATGCATGAGATTTCGAGTAGCGAATACTACTACTAGTGAGTGACAGTATCCGAGAACTTGCATTCGAATGCAAGAGATTTCGATTAGCGAATACTATTACTAGTGAGTAACAGTATCCGAGAACTTGCATACGAATGCATGAGATTTCGATTAGCGAATACTACTACTAGTGAGTGACAGTATCCCAGAACTTGCAATCGAATGCAAGAGATTTCGATTAGCGAATACTACTACTAGTGAGTGACAGTATCCGAGAACTTGCATACGAATGCAAGAGATTTCGAGTAGCGAATACTACTACTAGTGAGTGACAGTATCCGAGAACTTGCATTCGAATGCATGAGATTTCGATTAGCGAATACTACTTCTAGTGAGTGACAGTATCCGAGAACTTGCGTTCGAATGCAAGAGATTTCGATTACTCAATACTACTACTAGTGAGTGACAGTATCCGAGAACTTGCATTCGAATGCATGATATTTCGATTAGCGAATACTACTACTAGTGAGTGACAGTATCCGAGAACTTGGATTGGAATGCAAGAGATTTCGATTAGCGAACACTACTACTAGTGAGTGAGAGTATCCGAATTATTGCATTCGAATGCAAGAGATTTCGATTAGCGAATACTACTACTAGTGAGTGACAGTATCCGAGAACTTGCATTCGAATGAAAGAGACTTCGATTAGCGAATACTACTAGTAGTGAGTGACAGTATCCGAATTATTGCATTCGAATGCATGAGATTTTGATTAGCGAATACTACTACTAGTGAGTGACAGTATCCGAGAACTTGCATTCGAATGCAAGAGATTTCGATTAGCGAATACTACTACTAGTGAGTTACAGTATCCAAGAACTTGCATTCGAATGCATCAGATTTCGATTAGCGAATACTACTACTAGTGAGTGACAGTATCCGAGAACTTGCATTCGAATGCATGAGATTTCGATTAGCGAATACTACTACTAGTGAGTGACAGTATCCGAGAACTTGCATTCAAATGCATGAGATTTCGATTAGCGAATTCTACTACTAGTGAGTGACAGCATCCGAGAACTTGCATTCGAATGCATGAGATTTCGATTAGCGAATACTACTACTAGTGAGTGGCAGTATCCGAATTATTGCATTCGAATGCGAGATTTCGATTAGCGAATACTACTACTAGTGAGTGACAGTATCCGAGAACTTGCTTTCGAATGCAAGAGATTTCGATTAGCGAATACTACTACTAGTGAGTGAATGTATCCGAGAACTTGCATTCGAATGCAAGAGATTTCGATTAGCGAATACTACTACCAGTGAGTGACAGTATCCGAGAACTTGAATTCGAATGCATGAAATTTCGATTAGCGAATACTGCTACTAGTGAGTGACAGTATATGAATTATTGCATTCGAATGCAAGAGATTTCGACTAGCGAATACTACTACTAGTGAGTGACAGTATCCGAGAACTTGCATTCGAATTCATGAGATTTCGAGTAGCGAATACTACTACTAGTGAGTGACAGTATCCGAGAACTTGCATTCGAATGCATGAGATTTCGATTAGCGAATACTACTTCTAGTGAGTGACAGTATCCGAGAACTTGCATTCGAATGCAAGAGATTTCGATTACTCAATACTACTACTAGTGAGTGACAGTATCCGAGAACTTGCGTTCGAATGCATGAGATTTCGATTAGCGAATACTACTACTAGTGATTGACAGTATCCGAGAACTTGCATACGAATGCAAGAGATTTCGAGTAGCGAATACTACTACTAGTGAGTGACAGTATCCGAGAACTTGCATTCGAATGCATGAGATTTCGATTAGCGAATACTACTTCTAGTGAGTGACAGTATCCGAGAACTTGCATTCGAATGCAAGAGATTTCGATTACTCAATACTACTACTAGTGAGTGACAGTATCCGAGAACTTGCATTCGAATGCATGAGATTTCGTTTAGCGAATACTATTACTAGTGAGTGACAGTATCCGAGAACTTGCATTCGAATTCATGAGATTTCGATTAGCGAATACTACTACTAGTGAGTGACAGTATCCGAGAACTTGCATTCGAATTCATGAGATTTCGAGTAGCGAATACTACTACTAGTGAGTGACAGTATCCGAGAACTTGCATTCGAATGCATGAGATTTCGATTAGCGAATACTACTTCTAGTGAGTGACAGTATCCGAGAACTTGCATTCGAATGCAAGAGATTTCGATTACTCAATACTACTACTAGTGAGTGACAGTATCCGAGAACTTGCATTGGAATGCAAGAGATTTCCATTAGCGAATACTACTACAAGTGAGTGACAGTATCCGAGAACTTGCATTCGAATGCAAGAGATTTCGATTAGCGAACACTACTACTAGTGAGTGACAGTATCCGAATTATTGCATTCGAATGCAAGAGATTTCGCTTAGCGAATACTACTACTAGTGAGTGACAGTATCCGAGAACTTGCATTCGAATGCATCAGATTTCGATTAGCGAATACTACTACTAGTGAGTGACAGTATCCGAGAACTTGCATTCAAATGCATGAGATTTCGATTAGCGAATACTACTACTAGTGCGTGACAGAATCCGAGAACTTGCATTCGAATGCATGAGATTTCGATTAGCGAATACTAGTACTAGTGAGTGACACTATCCGAGAACTTGCATTCGAATGCATGAGATTTCGATTAGCGAATACTACTACTAGTGAGTGGCAGTATCCGAATTATTGCATTCGAATGCGAGATTTCGATTAGCGAATACTACTACTAGTGAGTGACAGTATCCGAGAACTTGCTTTCGAATGCAAGAGATTTCGATTAGCGAATACTACTACTAGTGAGTGACAGTATCCGAGAACTTGCATTCGAATGCAAGAGATTTCGATTAGCGAATACTACTACCAGTGACTGACAGTATCCGAGAACTTGCATTCGAATGCATGAATTTTCGATTAGCGAATACTACTACTAGTGAGTGACAGTATCCGAATTATTGCATTGGAATGCAAGAGATTTCGATTAGCAAATACTACTACTAGTGAGTGACAGTATCCGAGAACTTGCATTCGAATGCATGAGATTTCGAGTAGCGAATACTATTACTAGTGAGTAACAGTATCCGAGAACTTGCATACGAATGCATGAGATTTCGATTAACGAATACTACTACTAGTGAGTGACAGTATCCGAATTATTGCATTCGAATGCATGAAATTTCGATTAGCGAATACTACTACTAGTGAGTGACAGTATCCGAATTATTGCATTCGAATGCAAGAGATTTCGGTTAGCGAATACTACTACTAGTGAGTGACAGTATCCGAATTATTGCATTCGAATGCATGAAATTTCGATTAGCGAATACTACTACTAGTGAGTGACAGTATCCGAATTATTGCATTCGAATGCATGAGATTTCGATTAGCGAATACTTCTACTAGTGAGTGACAGTATCCGAATTATTGCATTCGAATGCATGAAATTTCGATTAGCGAATACTACTACTAGTGAGTGACAGTATCCGAATTATTGCATTCGAATGCATGAAATTTCGATTAGCAAATACTACTACTAGTGAGTGACAGTATCTGAATTATTGCATTCGAACGCATGAAATTTCGATTAGCGAGTACTACTACTAGTGAGTGACGGTATCCGAGAACTTGCATTCCAATGCATGAGATTTCGATTAGCGAATACTACTACTAGTGAGTGACAGTATCCGAATTATTGCATTCGAATGCAAGAAATTTCGATTAGCGAATACTACTACTAGTGAGTGACAGTATCCGAGAACTTGCATTCGAATGCATGAGATTTCGATTAGCGAATACTACTACTAGTGAGTGACAGTATCCCAGAACTTGCATTCGAATGCAAGAGATTTCGATTAGCGAATACTACTACTAGTGAGTGACAGTATCCGAGAACTTGCATACGAATGCAAGAGATTTCGAGTAGCGAATACTACTACTAGTGAGTGACAGTATCCGAGAACTTGCATTCGAATGCATGAGATTTCGATTAGCGAATACTACTTCTAGTGAGTGACAGTATCCGAGAACTTGCATTCGAATGCAAGAGATTTCGATTACTCAATACTACTACTAGTGAGTGACAGTATCCGAGAACTTGCATTCGAATGCATGATATTTCGATTAGCGAATACTACTACTAGTGAGTGACAGTATCCGAGAACTTGCATTGGAATGCAAGAGATTTCGATTAGCGAACACTACTACTAGTGAGTGACAGTATCCGAATTATTGCATTCGAATGCAAGAGATTTCGATTAGCGAATACTACTACTAGTGAGTGACAGTATCCGAGAACTTGCATTCGAATGCAAGAGACTTCTATTAGCGAATACTACTAGTAGTGAGTGATAGTATCCGAATTATTGCATTCGAATGCATGAGATTTTGATTAGCGAATACTACTTCTAGTGAGTGACAGTATCCGAGAACTTGCATTCGAATGCAAGAGATTTCGATTACTCAATACTACTACTAGTGGGTGACAGTATCCGAGCATTTGCAATCGAATGCATGAGATTTCGATTAGCGAATACTACTACTAGTGAGTGACAGTATCCCAAAACTTGCATTCGAATGCAAGAGATTTCGATTAGCGAATACTACTACTAGTGAGTGACAGTATCCGAGAACTTCCATTCGAATGCACGAGATTTCGATTAGCGAATACAACTATTAGTGAGTGACAGTATCCGAATTATTGCATTCGAGTGCATGAGATTTCGATTAGCGAATACTGCTACTAGTGAGTGACAGTATCCGAGAACTGGCATTCGAATGCATGAGATTTCGATTAGCGAATACTACTACTAGGGAGTGACAGTATCCGAGAACTTGCATTCGAATGCATGAGACTTCGGTTAGCGAATACTACTTCTAGTGAGTGACAGTATCCGAAATATTGCATTCGAAAGCATTAGATTTCGATTAGCGAATACTACTACTAGTGAGTGACAGTATCCGAATTATTGCATTCGAATGCAAGAGATTTCGATTACTCAATACTACTACTAGTGAGTGACAGTATCCGAGAACTTGCATTCGAATGCAAGAGATTTCGATTAGCGAATACTATTACTAGTGAGTAACAGTATCCGAGAACTTGCATACGAATGCATGAGATTTCGATTAGCGAATACTACTACTAGTGAGTGACAGTATCCCAGAACTTGCAATCGAATGCAAGAGATTTCGATTAGCGAATACTACTACTAGTGAGTGACAGTATCCGAGAACTTGCATACGAATGCAAGAGATTTCGAGTAGCGAATACTACTACTAGTGAGTGACAGTATCCGAGAACTTGCATTCGAATGCATGAGATTTCGATTAGCGAATACTACTTCTAGTGAGTGACAGTATCCGAGAACTTGCGTTCGAATGCAAGAGATTTCGATTACTCAATACTACTACTAGTGAGTGACAGTATCCGAGAACTTGCATTCGAATGCATAATATTTCGATTAGCGAATACTACTACTAGTGAGTGACAGTATCCGAGAACTTGCATTGGAATGCAAGAGATTTCGATTAGCGAACACTACTACTAGTGAGTGAGAGTATCCGAATTATTGCATTCGAATGCAAGAGATTTCGATTAGCGAATACTACTACTAGTGAGTGACAGTATCCGAGAACTTGCATTCGAATGCAAGAGACTTCGATTAGCGAATACTACTAGTAGTGAGTGACAGTATCCGAATTATTGCATTCGAATGCATGAGATTTTGATTAGCGAATACTACTACTAGTGAGTGACAGTATCCGAGAACTTGCATTCGAATGCAAGAGACTTCGATTAGCGAATACCACTACTAGTGAGTTACAGTATCCAAGAACTTGCATTCGAATGCATCAGATTTCGATTAGCGAATACTACTACTAGTGAGTGACAGTATCCGAGAACTTGCATTCGAATGCATGAGATTTCGATTAGCGAATACTACTACTAGTGAGTGACAGTATCCGAGAACTTGCATACAAATGCATGAGATTTCGATTAGCGAATTCTACTACTAGTGAGTGACAGCATCCGAGAACTTGCATTCGAATGCATGAGATTTCGATTAGCGAATACTACTACTAGTGAGTGGCAGTATCCGAATTATTGCATTCGAATGCGAGATTTCGATTAGCGAATACTACTACTAGTGAGTGACAGTATCCGAGAACTTGCTTTCGAATGCAAGAGATTTCGATTAGCGAATACTACTACTAGTGAGTGAATGTATCCGAGAACTTGCATTCGAATGCAAGAGATTTCGATTAGCGTATACTACTACCAGTGAGTGACAGTATCCGAGAACTTGAATTCGAATGCATGAAATTTCGATTAGCGAATACTGCTACTAGTGAGTGACAGTATATGAATTATTGCATTCGAATGCAAGAGATTTCGATTAGCGAATACTACTACTTGTGAGTGACAGTATCCGAGAACTTGCATTCGAATTCATGAGATTTCGAGTAGCGAATACTACTACTAGTGAGTGACAGTATCCGAGAACTTGCATTCGAATGCATGAGATTTCGATTAGCGAATACTACTTCTAGTGAGTGACAGTATCCGAGAACTTGCATTCGAATGCAAGAGATTTCGATTACTCAATACTACTACTAGTGAGTGACAGTATCCGAGAACTTGCGTTCGAATGCATGAGATTTCGATTAGCGAATACTACTACTAGTGAGTGACAGTATCCCAGAACTTGCATTCGAATGCAAGAGATTTCGATTAGCGAATACTACTACTAGTGATTGACAGTATCCGAGAACTTGCATACGAATGCAAGAGATTTCGAGTAGCGAATACTACTACTAGTGAGTGACAGTATCCGAGAACTTGCATTCGAATGCATGAGATTTCGATTAGCGAATACTACTTCTAGTGAGTGACAGTATCCGAGAACTTGCATTCGAATGCAAGAGATTTCGATTACTCAATACTACTACTAGTGAGTGACAGTATCCGAGAACTTGCATTCGAATGCATGAGATTTCGTTTAGCGAATACTATTACTAGTGAGTGACAGTATCCGAGAACTTGCATTGGAATGCAAGAGATTTCCATTAGCGAATACTACTACTAGTGAGTGACAGTATCCGAGAACTTGCATTCGAATGCAAGAGATTTCGATTAGCGAACACTACTACTAGTGAGTGACAGTATCCGAATTATTGCATTCGAATGCAAGAGATTTCGCTTAGCGAATACTACTACTAGTGAGTGACAGTATCCGAGAACTTGCATTCGAATGCATCAGATTTCGATTAGCGAATACTACTACTAGTGAGTGACAGTATCCGAGAACTTGCATTCAAATGCATGAGATTTCGATTAGCGAATACTACTACTAGTGAGTGACAGAATCCGAGAACTTGCATTCGAATGCATGAGATTTCGATTAGCGAATACTAGTACTAGTGAGTGACACTATCCGAGAACTTGCATTCGAATGCATGAGATTTCGATTAGCGAATACTACTACTAGTGAGTGGCAGTATCCGAATTATTGCATTCGAATGCGAGATTTCGATTAGCGAATACTACTACTAGTGAGTGACAGTATCCGAGAACTTGCTTTCGAATGCAAGAGATTTCGATTAGCGAATACTACTACTAGTGAGTGACAGTATCCGAGAACTTGCATTCGAATGCAAGAGATTTCGATTAGCGAATACTACTACCAGTGACTGACAGTATCCGAGAACTTGCATTCGAATGCATGAATTTTCGATTAGCGAATACTACTACTAGTGAGTGACAGTATCCGAATTATTGCATTCGAATGCAAGAGATTTCGATTAGCGAATACTACTACTAGTGAGTGACAGTATCCGAGAACTTGCATTCGAATGCATGAGATTTCGAGTAGCGAATACTATTACTAGTGAGTAACAGTATCCGAGAACTTGCATACGAATGCATGAGATTTCGATTAACGAATACTACTACTAGTGAGTGACAGTATCCGAATTATTGCATTCGAATGCATGAAATTTCGATTAGCGAATACTACTACTAGTGAGTGACAGTATCCGAATTATTGCATTCGAATGCAAGAGATTTCGGTTAGCGAATACTACTACTAGTGAGTGACAGTATCCGAATTATTGCATTCGAATGCATGAAATTTCGATTAGCGAATACTACTACTAGTGAGTGACAGTATCCGAATTATTGCATTCGAATGCATGAAAATTCGATTAGCAAATACTACTACTAGTGAGTGACAGTATCCGAATTATTGCATTCGAACGCATGAAATTTCGATTAGCGAGTACTATTACTAGTGAGTGACGGTATCCGAGAACTTGCATTCGAATGCATGAGATTTCGATTAGCGAATACTACTACTAGTGAGTGACAGTATCCGAATTATTGCATTCGAATGCAAGAAATTTCGATTAGCGAATACTACTACTAGTGAGTGACAGTATCCGAGAACTTGCATTCGAATGCATGAGATTTCGATTAGCGAATACTACTACTAGTGAGTGACAGTATCCCAGAACTTGCATTCGAATGCAAGAGATTTCGATTAGCGAATACTACTACTAGTGAGTGACAGTATCCGAGAACTTGCATACGAATGCAAGAGATTTCGAGTAGCGAATACTACTACTAGTGAGTGACAGTATCCGAGAACTTGCATTCGAATGCATGAGATTTCGATTAGCGAATACTACTTCTAGTGAGTGACAGTATCCGAGAACTTGCATTCGAATGCAAGAGATTTCGATTACTCAATACTACTACTAGTGAGTGACAGTATCCGAGAACTTGCATTCGAATGCATGATATTTCGATTAGCGAATACTACTACTAGTGAGTGACAGTATCCGAGAACTTGCATTGGAATGCAAGAGATTTCGATTAGCGAACACTACTACTAGTGAGTGACAGTATCCGAATTATTGCATTCGAATGCAAGAGATTTCGATTAGCGAATACTACTACTAGTGAGTGACAGTATCCGAGAACTTGCATTCGAATGCAAGAGACTTCGATTAGCGAATACTACTAGTAGTGAGTGACAGTATCCGAATTATTGCATTCGAATGCATGAGATTTTGATTAGCGAATACTACTTCTAGTGAGTGACAGTATCCGAGAACTTGCATTCGAATGCAAGAGATTTCGATTATTCAATACTACTACTAGTGGGTGACAGTATCCGAGCATTTGCATTCGAATGCATGAGATTTCGATTAGCGAATACTACTACTAGTGAGTGACAGTATCCCAAAACTTGCATTCGAATGCAAGAGATTTCGATTAGCGAATACTACTACTAGTGAGTGACAGTATCCGTGAACTTCCATTCGAATGCACGAGATTTCGATTAGCGAATACAACTATTAGTGAGTGACAGTATCCGAATTATTGCATTCGAGTGCATGAGATTTCGATTAGCGAATACTGCTACTAGTGAGTGACAGTATCCGAGAACTGGCATTCGAATGCATGAGATTTCGATTAGCGAATACTACTACTAGGGAGTGACAGTATCCGAGAACTTGCATTCGAATGCATGAGACTTCGGTTAGCGAATACTACTACTAGTGAGTGACAGTATCCGAAATATTGCATTCGAAAGCATTAGATTTCGATTAGCGAATACTACTACTAGTGAGTGACAGTATCCGAATTATTGCATTCGAATGCAAGAAATTTCGATTAGCGAATACTACTACTAGTGAGTGACAGTATCCGAGAACTTGCATTCGAATGCATGAGATTTCGATTAGCGAATACTACTACTAGTGAGTGACAGTATCCCAGAACTTGCATTCGAATGCAGGAGATTTCGATTAGCGAATACTACTACTAGTGAGTGACAGTATCCGAGAACTTGCATACGAATGCAAGAGATTTCGAGTAGCGAATACTACTACTAGTGAGTGACAGTATCCGAGAACTTGCATTCGAATGCATGAGATTTCGATTAGCGTATACTACTTCTAGTGAGTGACAGTATCCGAGAACTTGCATTCGAATGCAAGAGATTTCGATTACTCAATACTACTACTAGTGAGTGACAGTATCCGAGAACTTGCATTCGAATGCATGAGATTTCGATTAGCGAATACTACTACTAGTGAGTGACAGTATCCGAGAACTTGCATTGGAATGCAAGAGATTTCGATTAGCGAACACTACTACTAGTGAGTGACAGTATCCGAATTATTGCATTCGAATGCAAGAGATTTCGATTAGCGAATACTACTACTAGTGAGTGACAGTATCCGAGAACTTGCATTCGAATGCAAGAGACTTCGATTAGCGAATACTACTAGTAGTGAGTAACAGTATCCGAATTATTGCATTCGAATGCATGAGATTTTGATTAGCGAATACTACTACTAGTGAGTGACATTATCCGTGAACTTGCATTCGAATGCAAGAGATTTCGATTAGCGAATACTACTACTAGTGAGTGACAGTATCCGAGAACTTGCATTCGAATGCATCAGATTTCGATTAGCGAATACTACTACTAGTGAGTGACAGTATCCGAGAACTTGCATTCGAATGCATGAGATTTCGATTAGCGAATACTACTAATAGTGAGTGACAGTATCCGAGAACTTGCATTCAAATGCATGAGATTTCGATTAGCGAATACTACTACTAGTGAGTGACAGCATCCGAGAACTTGCATTCGAATGCATGAGATTTCGATTAGCGAATACTACTACTAGTGAGTGGCAGTTTCCGAATTATTGCATTCGAATGCGAGATTTCGATTAGCGAATACTACTACTAGTGAGTGACAGTATCCGAGAACTTGCTTTCGAATACAAGATATTTCGATTAGCGAATACTACTACTAGTGAGTGACAGTATCCGAGAACTTGCATTCGAATGCATGAGATTTCGAGTAGCGAATACTACTAGTGAGTGACAGTATCCGAGAACTTGCATTCGAATGCATGAGATTTCGATTAGCGAATACTACTTCTAGTGAGTGACAGTATCCGAGAACTTGCATTCGAATGCAAGAGATTTCGATTAGCGAATACTACTAATAGTGAGTGACAGTATCCGAGAACTTGCATTCAAATGCATGAGATTTCGATTAGCGAATACTACTACTAGTGAGTGACAGCATCCGAGAACTTGCATTCGAATGCAAGAGATTTCGATTACTAAATACTACTACTAGTGAGTGACAGTATCCGAGAACTTGCGTTCGAATGCATGAGATTTCGATTAGCGAATACTACTACTAGTGAGTGACAGTATCCCAGAACTTGCATTCGAATGCAAGAGATTTCGATTAGCGAATACTACTACTAGTGAGTGACAGTATCCGAGAACTTGCATACGAATGCAAGAGATTTCGAGTAGCGAATACTACTACTAGTGAGTGACAGTATCCGAGAACTTGCATTCGAATGCAAGAGATTTCGATTAGCGAACACTACTACTAGTGAGTGACAGTATCCGAAATATTGCATTCGAATGCAAGAGATTTCGCTTAGCGAATACTACTACTAGTGAGTGACAGTATCCGAGAACTTGCATTCGAATGCATCAGATTTCGATTAGCGAATACTACTACTAGTGAGTGACAGTATCCGAGAACTTGCATTCAAATGCATGAGATTTCGATTAGCGAATACTACTACTAGTGAGTGACAGAATCCGAGAACTTGCATTCGAATGCATGAGATTTCGATTAGCGAATACTACTACTAGTGAGTGACAGTATCCGAGAACTTGCATTCGAATGCATGAGATTTCGATTAGCGAATACTACTACTAGTGAGTGGCAGTATCCGAATTATTGCATTCGAATGCGAGAGTTCGATTAGCGAATACTACTACTAGTGAGTGACAGTATCCGAGAACTTGCATTCGAATGCAAGAGATTTCGATTAGCGAATACTACTACCAGTGAGTGACAGTATCCGAGAAGTTGCATTCGAATGCATGAATTTTCGATTAGCGAATACTACTACTAGTGAGTGACAGTATCCGAATTATTGCATTCGAATGCAAGAGATTTCGATTAGAGAATACTACTACTAGTGAGTGACAGTATCCGAGAACTTGCATTCGAATGCATGAGATTTCGAGTAGCGAATACTACTACTAGTGAGTGACAGTATCCGAGAACTTGCATTCGAATGCAAGAGATTTCGATTAGCGAATACTATTACTAGTGAGTAACAGTATCCGAGAACTTGCATACGAATGCATGAGATTTCGATTAGCGAATACTACTACTAGTGAGTGACAGTATCCGAATTATTGCAATCGAATGCATGAAATTTCGATTAGCGAATACTACTACTAGTGAGTGACAGTATCCGAATTATTGCATTCGAATGCAAGAGATTTCGATTAGCGAATACTACTACTAGTGAGTGACAGTATCCGAATTATTGCATTCGAATGCATGAAATTTCGATTAGCGAATACTACTACTAGTGAGTGACAGTATCCGAATTATTGCATTCGAATGCATGAAATTTCGATTAGCGAATACTACTACTAGTGAGTGACAGTATCCGAATAATTGCATTCGAATGCATGAAATTTCGATTAGCAAATACTACTACTAGTGAGTGACAGTATCCGAATTATTGCATTCGAACGCATGAAATTTCGATTAGCGAGTACTACTACTAGTGAGTGACGGTATCCGAATTATTGCATTCGAATGCATGAGATTTCGATTAGCGAATACTACTACTAGTGAGTGACAGTATCCGGATTATTGCATTCGAATACATGAGATTTCGATTAGCGAATACTACTACTAGTGAGTGACAGTATCCGAGAACTTGCATTCGAATGCATGAGATTTCGATTAGCGAATACTACTGCTAGTGAGTGACAGTATCCGAGAACTTGAATTCGAATGCATGAGATTTCGATTAGTGAATACTACTACTAGTGAGTGACAGTATCCGAATTATTGCATTCGATTGCAAGAGATTTCGATTAGCGAATACTACTACTAGGGAGTGACAGTATCCGAGAACTTCCATTCGAATGCACGAGATTTCGATTAGCGAATACTACTACTAGTGAGTGACAGCATCCGAATTATTGCATTCGAATGCATGAGATTTCGATTAGCGAATACTACTACTAGTGAGTGACAGTATCCGAGAACTTACATTCGAATGCATGAGATTTCGATTAGCGAATACTACTACTAGTGAGTGACAGTATCCGAGCACTTGCATTCGAATGCATGAAATTTCGATTAGCGAATACTACTACTAGTGAGTGACAGTATCCGAATTATTGCATTCGAATGCATGAGATTTCGATTAGCGAATACTTCTACTAGTGAGTGACAGTATCCGAATTATTGCATTCGAATGCATGAGATTTCGATTAGCGAATACTACTACCAGTGAGTGACAGTATCCGAGAACTTGCATTCGAATGCATCAAATTTCGATTAGCGAATACTACTACTAGTGGGTGACAGTATCCGAATTATTGCATTCGAATGCATGAAATTTCGATTAGCGAATACTACCACTAGTGAGTGACAGTATCCCAGAACTTGTATTCGAATGCATGAGATTTCAATTAGCGATTCCTACTACTAGTGAGTGACAGTATCCGAATTATTGCATTCGAATCAAAGAGATTTCGATTAGCGAATACTACTACTAGTGAGTGACAGTATCCGAATTATTGCATTCGAATGCATGAAATTTCGATTAGCAAATACTACAACTAGTGAGTGACAATATCCCAGAACTTGCATTCTAAATCGTGAAATTTCGATTAGCGAATACTACTACTAGTGAGTGACAGTATCCCAGAACTTGCATTCGAATGCATGAAATTTAGGTTAGCGAATACTACTACTAGTGAGTGACAGTATCCGAATTATTGCATTCGAATGCATGAAATTTCGATTAGCGAATACTACTACTAGTGAGTGACAGTATCCGAATTATTGCATTCGAATGCATGAAATTTCGATTAGCGAATACTACTACTAGTGAGTGACAGTATCCGAATTATTGCATTCGAATGCATGAAATTTCGATTAGCGAATACTACTACTAGTGAGTGACTGTATCCCAGAACTTGCATTCGAATGCATGAAATTTCGATAAGCGAGTACTACTACTAGTGAGTGACAGCATCCGAGAACTTGCATTCGAATGCATGAGATTTCGATTAGCGAATACTACTACTAGTGAGTGACAGTGTCCGGATTATTGCATTCGAATGCATGAGATTTCGATTAGCGAATACTACTACTAGTGAGTGACAGTATCCGAGAACTTGCATTCGAATGCATGAGATTTCGATTAGCGAATACTACTGCTAGTGAGTGACAGTATCCGAGAACTTGAATTCGAATGCATGAGATTTCGATTAGTGAATACTACTACTAGTGAGTGACAGTATCCGAATTATTCCATTCGATTGCAAGAGATTTCGATTAGCGAATACTACTACTAGGGAGTGACAGTATCCGAGAACTTCCATTCGAATGCACGAGATTTCGATTAGCGAATACTACTACTAGTGAATGACAGTATCCGAATTATTGCATTCGAATGCATGAGATTTCGATTAGCGAATACTACTACTAGTGAGTGACAGTATCCGAGAACTTACATTCGAATGCATGAGATTTCGATTAGCGAATACTACTACTAGTGAGTGACAGTATCCGAGAACTTGCATTCGAATGCATGAAATTTCGATTAGCGAATACTACTATTAGTGAGTGACAGTATCCGAATTATTGCATTCGAATGCATGAGATTTCGATTAGCGAATACTTCTACTAGTGAGTGACAGTATCCGAATTATTGCATTCGAATGCATGAAATTTCGATTAGCGAATACTACTACTAGTGAGTGACAGTATCCGAATTATTGCATTCGAATGTATGAAATTTCGATTAGCAAATACTACTACTAGTGACTGACAGTATCCGAATTATTGCATTCGAACGCATGAAATTTCGATTAGCGAGTACTACTACTAGTGAGTGACGGTATCCGAGAACTTGTATTCGAATGCATGAGATTTCGATTAGCGAATACTACTACTAGTGAGTGACAGTATCCGAATTATTGCATTCGAATGCATGAGATTTCGATTAGCGAATACTACTACTAGTGAGTGACAGTATCCGAGAACTTGCATTCGAATGCATCAAATTTCGATTAGCGAATACTACTACTAGTGGGTGACAGTATCCGAATTATTGCATTCGAATGCATGAAATTTCGATTAGCGAATACTACCACTAGTGAGTGACACTATCCCAGAACTTGCATTCGAATGCATGAAATTTCGACTAGCGAATACTACTACTAGTGAGTGACAGTATCCGAGAACTTGTATTCGAATGCATGAGATTTCAATTAGCGATTCCTACTACTAGTGAGTGACAGTATCCGAATTATTGCATTCGAATCAAAGAGATTTCGATTAGCGAATACTACTACTAGTGAGTGACAGTATCCGAATTATTGCATTCGAATGCATGAAATTTCGATTAGCAAATACTACTACTAGTGAGTGACAATATCCCAGAACTTGCATTCTAAATCGTGAAATTTCGATTAGCGAATACTACTACTAGTGAGTGACAGTATCCCAGAACTTGCATTCGAATGCATGAAATTTAGATTAGCGAATACTACTACTAGTGAGTGACAGTATCCGAATTATTGCATTCGAATGCATGAAATTTCGATTAGCGAATACTACTACTAGTGAGTGACAGTATCCGAATTATTGCATTCGAATGCATGAAATTTCGATTAGCGAATACTACTACTAGTGAGTGACAGTATCCGAATTATTGCATTCGAATGCATGAAATTTCGATTAGCGAATACTACTACTAGTGAGTGACTGTATCCCAGAACTTGCATTCGAATGCATGAAATTTCGATAAGCGAGTACTACTACTAGTGAGTGACAGCATCCGAGGACTTGCATTCGAATGCATGAGATTTCGATTAGCGAATACTACTACTAGTGAGTGACAGTATCCGGATTATTGCATTCGAATGCATGAGATTTCGATTAGCGAATACTACTACTAGTGAGTGACAGTATCCGAGAACTTGCATTCGAATGCATGAGATTTCGATTAGCGAATACTACTGCTAGTGAGTGACAGTATCCGAGAACTTGAATTCGAATGCATGAGATTTCGGTTAGTGAATACTACTACTAGTGAGTGACAGTATCCGAATTATTGCATTCGATTGCAAGAGATTTCGATTAGCGAATACTACTACTAGGGAGTGACAGTATCCGAGAACTTCCATTCGAATGCACGAGATTTCGATTAGCGAATACTACTACTAGTGAGTGACAGTATCCGAGAACTTACATTCGAATGCATGAGATTTCGATTAGCGAATACTACTACTAGTGAGTGACAGTATCCGAGAACTTGCATTCGAATGCATGAAATTTCGATTAGCGAATACTACTACTAGTGAGTGACAGTATCCGAATTATTGCATTCGAATGCATGAGATTTCGAGTAGCGAATACTACTACTAGTTTGTGGCAGTATCCGAATTATTGCATTCGAATGCAAGAAATTTCATTTAGCGAATACTACTACTAGTGAGTGACAGTATCCGAGAACTTGCATTCGAATGCATGAGATTTCGATTAGCGAATACTACTACTAGTGAGTGACAGTATCCCAGAACTTGCATTCGAATGCAAGAGATTTCGATTAGCGAATACTACTACTAGTGGGTGACAGTATCCGAATTATTGCATTCGAATGCATGAAATTTCGATTAGCGAATACAACTACTAGTGATTGACAGTATCCGAGAACTTGCATTCGAATGCATGAGATTTCGATTAGCGAATACTACTACTAGTGAGTGACAGTATCCGAATTATTGCATTCGAATGCATGAAATTTCGATTAGCGAATACTACTACTAGTGGGTGACAGTATCCGAATAATTGCATTCGAGTGCATGAAATTTCGATTAGCGAGTACTACTACTAGTGAGTGACAGTATCCGAATTATTGCATTCGAATGCATCAAATTTCGATTAGCGAATACTACTACTAGTGGGTGACAGTATCCGAATTATTGCATTCGAATGCATGAAATTTCGATTAGCGAATACTACTACTAGTGAGTGACAGTATCCCAGAACTTGCATTCGAATGCATGAAATTTCGACTAGCGAGTACTACTACTAGTGAGTGAGAGTATCCGAGAACTTGCATTCGAATGCATGAGATTTCGGTTAGCGAATCCTACTACTAGTGAGTGACAGTATCCGAATTATTGCATTCGAATGCAAGAGATTTCGATTCGCGAATACTACTACTAGTGAGTGACAGTATCCGAATTATTGCATTCGAATGCATGAAATTTCGATTAGCAAATACTACTACTAGTGAGTGACAGTATCCCAGAACTTGCATTCTAAATCATGAAATTGCGATTACCGAATACTACTACTAGTGAGTGACAGTATCCCAGAACTTGCATTCGAATGCATCAGATTTCGATTAGCGAATACTACTACTAGTGAGTGACAGTATCCGAGAACTTGCATTCAAATGCATGAGATTTCGATTAGCGAATACTACTACTAGTGAGTGACAGTATCCGAGAACTTGCATTCGAATGCATGAAATTTCGATTAGCGAATACTACTACTAGTGAGTGACAGTATCCGAATTATTGCATTCGAATGCATGAGATTTCGAGTAGCGAATACTACTACTAGTTTGTGGCAGTATCCGAATTATTGCATTCGAATGCAAGAAATTTCGATTAGCGAATACTACTACTAGTGAGTGACAGTATCCGAGAACTTGCATTCGAATGCATGAGATTTCGATTAGCGAATACTACTACTAGTGAGTGACAGTATCCCAGAACTTGCATTCGAATGCAAGAGATTTCGATTAGCGAATACTACTACTAGTGGGTGACAGTATCCGAATTATTGCATTCGAATGCATGAAATTTCGATTAGCGAATACAACTACTAGTGATTGACAGTATCCGAGAACTTGCATTCGAATGCATGAGATTTCGATTAGCGAATACTACTACTAGTGAGTGACAGTATCCGAATTATTGCATTCGAATGCATGAAATTTCGATTAGCGAATACTACTACTAGTGGGTGACAGTATCCGAATAATTGCATTCGAGTGCATGAAATTTCGATTAGCGAGTACTACTACTAGTGAGTGACAGTATCCGAATTATTGCATTCGAATGCATCAAATTTCGATTAGCGAATACTACTACTAGTGGGTGACAGTATCCGAATTATTGCATTCGAATGCATGAAATTTCGATTAGCGAATACTACTACTAGTGAGTGACAGTATCCCAGAACTTGCATTCGAATGCATGAAATTTCGACTAGCGAGTACTACTACTAGTGAGTGAGAGTATCCGAGAACTTGCATTCGAATGCATGAGATTTCGGTTAGCGAATCCTACTACTAGTGAGTGACAGTATCCGAATTATTGCATTCGAATGCAAGAGATTTCGATTAGCGAATACTACTACTAGTGAGTGACAGTATCCGAATTATTGCATTCGAATGCATGAAATTTCGATTAGCAAATACTACTACTAGTGAGTGACAGTATCCCAGAACTTGCATTCTAAATCATGAAATTGCGATTACCGAATACTACTACTTGTGAGTGACAGTATCCCAGAACTTGCATTCGAATGCATCAGATTTCGATTAGCGAATACTACTACTAGTGAGTGACAGTATCCGAGAACTTGCATTCAAATGCATGAGATTTCGATTAGCGAATACTACTACAAGTGAGTGACGGAATCCGAGAACTTGCATTCGAATGCATGAGATTTCGATTAGCGAATACTACTACTAGTGAGTGACAGTATCCGAGAACTTGCATTCGAATGCAAGAGATTTCGATTAGCGAATACTACTACTAGTGAGTGACAGTATCCGAGAACTTGCATTCGAATGCAAGAGATTTCGATTAGCGAATACTACTACCAGTGAGTGACAGTGTCCGAGAAGTTGCATTCGAATGCATGAATTTTCGATTAGCGAATACTACTACTAGTGAGTGACAGTATCCGAATTATTGCATTCGAATGCAAGAGATTTCGATTAGCGAATACTACTACTAGTGAGTGACAGTATCCGAGAACTTGCATTCGAATGCATGAGATTTCGAGTAGCGAATACTACTACTAGTGAGTGACAGTATCCGAGAACTTGCATTCGAATGCAAGAGATTTCGATTAGCGAATACTATTACTAGTGAGTAACAGTATCCGAGAACTTGCATACGAATGCATGAGATTTCGATTAGCGAATACTACTACTAGTGAGTGACAGTATCCGAATTATTGCATTCGAATGCATGAAATTTCGATTAGCGAATACTACTACTAGGGAGTGACAGTATCCGAATTATTGCATTCGAATGCAAGAGATTTCGATTAGCGAATACTACTACTAGTGAGTGACAGTATCCGAATTATTGCATTCGAATGCATGAAATTTCGATTAGCGAATACTACTACTAGTGAGTGACAGTATCCGAATTATTGCATTCGAATGCAAGAGATTGCGATTAGCGAATACTACTACTAGTGAGTGACAGTATCCGAATTATTGCACTCGAACGCATGAAATTTCGATTAGCGAGTACTACTACTAGTGAGTGACGGTATCCGAGAACTTGCATTCGAATGCATGAGATTTCGATTAGCGAATACTACTACTAGTGAGTGACAGTATCCGAATTATTGCATTCGAATGCATGAGATTTCGATTAGCGAATACTACTACTAGTGAGTAACAGTATCCGAGAACTTGCATTCGAATGCATCAAACTTCGATTAGCGAATACTACTACTAGTGTGTGACAGTATCCGAATTATTGCATTCGAATGCATGAAATTTCGATTAGCGAATACTACCACTAGTGAGTGACAGTATCCCAGAACTTGCATTCGAATGCATGAAATTTCGACTAGCGAATACTACTACTAGTGAGTGACAGTATCCGAGAACTTGTATTCGAATGCATGAGATTTCAATTAGCGATTCCTACTACTAGTGAGTGACAGTATCCGAATTATTGCATTCGAATCAAAGAGATTTCGATTAGCGAATACTACTACTAGTGAGTGACAGTATCCGAATTATTGCATTCGAATGCATGAAATTTCGATTAGCAAATACTACTACTAGTGAGTGACAATATCCCAGAACTTGCATTCTAAATCGTGAAATTTCGATTAGCGAATACTACTACTAGTGAGTGACAGTATCCCAGAACTTGCATTCGAATGCATGAAATTTAGATTAGCGAATACTACTACTAGTGAGTGACAGTATCCGAATTATTGCATTCGAATGCATGAAATTTCGATTAGCGAATACTACTACTAGTGAGTGACAGTATCCGAATTATTGCATTGGAATGCATGAAATTTCGATTAGCGAATACTACTACTAGTGAGTGACAGTATCCGAATTATTGCATTCGAATGCATGAAATTTCGATTAGCGAATACTACTACTAGTGAGTGACTGTATCCCAGAACTTGCATTCGAATGCATGAAATTTCGATAAGCGAGTACTACTACTAGTGAGTGACAGCATCCGAGAACTTGCAATCGAATGCATGAGATTTCGATTAGCGAATACTACTACTAGTGAGTGACAGTATCCGGATTATTGCATTCGAATGCATGAGATTTCGATTAGCGAATACTATTACTAGTGAGTGACAGTATCCGAGAACTTGCATTCGAATGCATGAGATTTCGATTAGCGAATACTACTGCTAGTGAGTGACAGTATCCGAGAACTTGAATTCGAATGCATGAGATTTCGATTAGTGAATACTACTACTAGTGAGTGACAGTATCCGAATTATTGCATTCGATTGCAAGAGATTTCGATTAGCGAATACTACTACTAGGGAGTGACAGTATCCGAGAACTTGCATTCGAATGCATGAAATTTCGATTAGCGAATACTACTACTAGTGAGTGACAGTATCCGAATTATTGCATTCGAATGCATGAGATTTCGAGTAGCGAATACTACTACTAGTTTGTGGCAGTATCCGAATTATTGCATTCGAATGCAAGAAATTTCGATTAGCGAATACTACTACTAGTGAGTGACAGTATCCGAATTATTGCATTCGAATGCAAGAAATTTCGATTAGCGAATACTACTACTAGTGAGTGACAGTATCCGAGAACTTGCATTCGAATGCATGAGATTTCGATTAGCGAATACTACTACTAGTGAGTGACAGTATCCCAGAACTTGCATTCGAATGCAAGAGATTTCGATTAGCGAATACTACTACTAGTGGGTGACAGTATCCGAATTATTGCATTCGAATGCATGAAATTTCGATTAGCGAATACTACTACTAGTGATTGACAGTATCCGAGAACTTGCATTCGAATGCATGAGATTTCGATTAGCGAATACTACTACTAGTGAGTGACAGTATCCGAATTATTGCATTCGAATGCATGAAATTTCGATTAGCGAATACTACTACTAGTGGGTGACAGTATCCGAATTATTGCATTCGAGTGCATGAAATTTCGATTAGCGAGTACTACTACTAGTGAGTGACAGTATCCGAATTATTGCATTCGAATGCATCAAATTTCGATTAGCGAATACTACTACTAGTGGGTGACAGTATCCGAATTATTGCATTCGAATGCATGAAATTTCGATTAGCGAACACTACTACTAGTGAGTGACAGTATCCCAGAACTTGCATTCGAATGCATGAAATTTCGACTAGCGAGTACTACTACTAGTGAGTGAGAGTATCCGAGAACTTGCATTCGAATGCATGAGATTTCGGTTAGCGAATCCTACTACTAGTGAGTGACAGTATCCGAATTATTGCATTCGAATGCAAGAGATTTCGATTAGCGAATACTACTACTAGTGAGTGACAGTATCCCAGAACTTGCATTCTAAATCATGAAATTGCGATTACCGAATACTACTACTAGTGAGTGACAGTATCCCAGAGCTTGCATTCGAATGCATGAAATTTCGATTAGCGAATACTACTACTAGTGAGTGACAGTATCCTAGAACTTGCATTCGAATGCATGAGATTTCGATTAGCGAATACTACTACTAGTGAGTGACAGTATCCGGATTATTGCATTCGAATGCATGAGATTTCGATTAGCGAATACTACTACTAGTGAGTGACAGTATCCGAGAACTTGCAATCGAATGCATGAGATTTCGATTAGCGAATACTACTACTAGTGAGTGACAGTATCCGAGAACTTGAATTCGAATGCATGAGATTTCGATTAGTGAATACTACTACTAGTGAGTGAGAGTATCCGAATTATTGCATTCGAATGCAAGAGATTTCGATTAGCGAATACTACTACTAGTGAGTGACAGTGTCCGAGAACTTCCATTCGAATGCACGAGATTTCGATTAGCGAATACTACTACTAGTGAGTGACAGTATCCGAATTATTGCATTCGAGTGCATGAGATTTCAATTAGCGAATACTACTACTAGTGAGTGACAGTATCCGAGAACTTGCATTCGAATGCATGAGATTTCGATTAGCGAATACTACTACTAGTGAGTGACAGTATCCGAGAACTTGCATTCGAATGCATGAGATTTCGATTAGCGAATACTACTACTAGTGAGTGAAAGTATCCGAATTATTGCATTCGAATGCATGAGATTTCGATTAGCGAATACTACTACTAGTGAGTGACAGTATCCGAATTATTGCATTCGAATGCAAAAAATTTCGATTAGCGAATACTACTACTAGTGAGTGACAGTATCCGAATTATTGCATTCGAATGCAAGAAATTTCGATTGGCGAATACTACTACTAGTGAGTGACAGTATCCGAGAAATTGCATTCGAATGCATGAGATTTCGATTAGCGAATACTACTACTAGTGAGTGACAGTATCCGAGAACTTGCATTCGAATGCATGAGATTTCGATTAGCGAATACTACTACTAGTGAGTGACAGTATCCGAGAACTTGCATTCGAATGCAAGAGATCTCGATTAGCGAATACTACTACTAGTGAGTGACAGTATCCGAGAACTTGCATTCGAATGCAAGAGATTTCGATTAGCAAATACTACTACTCGTGAGTGACAGTATTCGAATTATTGCATTCGAATGCAAGAGATTTCGATTAGCGAATACTACTACTAGTGAGTGACAGTATCCGAGAACTTGCATTCGAATGCAAGAGATTTCGATTAGCGAATACTACTACTAGTGAGTGACAGTATCCAAGAACTTGCATTCGAATGCACGAGATTTCGATTAGCGAATACTACTACTAGTGAGTGACAGTATCCGAATTATTGCATTCGAATGCATGAGATTTCGATCAGCGAATACTACTACTAGTGAGTGACAGGATCCGAGAACTTACATTCGAATGCATGAGATTTCGATTAGCGAATACTACTACTAGTGCGTGACAGTATCCGAGAACTTGCATTCGAATGCATGAGATTTCGATTAGCGAATACTACTACTAGTGAGTGACAGTATCCGAATTATTGCATTCGAATGCATGAGATTTCGATTAGCGAATACTACTACTAGTGAGTGACAGTATCCGAATTATTGCATTCGAATGCAAGAAATTTCGATTAGCGAATACTACTACTAGTGAGTGACAGTATCCGAATTATTGCATTCGAATGCAAGAAATTTCGATTAGCGAATACTACTACTAGTGAGTGACAGTATCGGAGAACTTGCATTCGAATGCATGAGATTTCGATTAGCGAATACTACTACTAGTGAGTGACAGTATCCCAGAACTTGCATTCGAATGCAAGAGATTTCGATTAGCGAATACTACTACTAGTGAGTGACAGTATCCGAATTATTGCATTCGAATGCATGAAATTTTGATTAGCGAATACTACTACTAGTGAGTGAAAGTATCCGAGAACTTGCATTCGAATGCATGAGATTTCGATTAGCGAATACTACTACTAGTGAGTGACAGTATCCAAATTATTGCATTCGAATGCATGAAATTTCGATTAGCGAATACTACTACTAGTGAGTGACAGTATCCGAATTATTGCATTCGAATGCATGAGATTTCGATTAGCGAATACTACTACTAGTGAGTGACAGTATCCGAGAACTTGCATTCGAAAGCATCAGATTTCGATTAGCGAATACTACTACTAGTGAGTGACCGTATCCGCATTATTGCATTCGAATGCATGAGATTTCGATTAGCGAATACTACTACTAGTGAGTGACAGTATCCGAATTATTGCATTCGAATGCAAAAAATTTCGATTAGCGAATACTACTACTAGTGAGTGACAGTATCCGAATTATTGCATTCGAATGCAAGAAATTTCGATTAGCGAATACTAATACTAGTGAGTGACAGTATCCGAGAAATTGCATTCGAATGCATGAGACTTCGATTAGCGAATACTACTACTAGTGAGTGACAGTATCCGAGAACTTGCATTCGAATGCATGAGATTTCGATTAGCGAATACTACTACTAGTGAGTGACAGTATCCGAGAACTTGCATTCGAATGCAAGAGATTTTGATTAGCGAATACTACTACTAGTGAGTGACAGTATCCGAGAACTTGCATTCGAATGCAAGAGATTTCGATTAGCAAACACTACTACTAGTGAGCGACAGTATCCGAATTATTGCATTCGAATGCAAGAGATTTCGATTAGCGAATACTACTACTAGTGAGTGACAGTATCCGAGAACTTGCATTCGAATGCAAGAGATTTCGATTAGCGAATACTACTACTAGTGAGTGACAGTATCCGAATTATTGCATTCGAATGCATGAGATTTCGATTAGCGAATACTACTACCAGTGAGTGACAGTATCCGAGAACTTGCATTCGAATGCAAGAGATTTCAATTAGCGAATACTACTACTAGTGAGTGACAGTATCCAAGAACTTGTATTCGAATGCAAGAGATTTCGATTAGCGAATACTACTACTAGTGAGTGACAGTATCCGAGAACTTGCATTCGAATGCATGAGATTTCGATTAGCGAATACTACTACTAGTGAGTGACAGTATCCGAGAACTTCCATTCGAATGCACGAGATTTCGATTAGCGAATACTACTACTAGTGAGTGACAGTATCCGAATTATTGCATACGAATGCATGAGATTTCGATCAGCGAATACTACTACTAGTGAGTGACAGGATCCGAGAACTTACATTCGAATGCATGAGATTTCGATTAGCGAATACTACTACTAGTGCGTGACAGTATTCGAGAACTTGCATTCGAATGCATGAGATTTCGATTAGCGAATAGTACTACTAGTGAGTGACAGTATCCGAATTATTGCATTCGAATGCATGAGATTTCGATTAGCGAATACTACTACTAGTGAGTGACAGTATCCGAATTATTGCATTCGAATGCAAGAAATTTCGATTAGCGAATACTACTACTAGTGAGTGACAGTATCCGTGAACTTGCATTCGAATGCATGAGATCTCGATTAGCGAATACTACTACCAGTGAGTGACAGTATCCGAATTATTGCATTCGAATGCAAGAAATTTCGATTAGCGAATACTAATACTAGTGAGTGACAGTATCCGAGAAATTGCATTCGAATGCATGAGACTTCGATTAGCGAATACTACTACTAGTGAGTGACAGTATCCGAGAACTTGCATTCGAATGCATGAGATTTCGATTATCGAATACTACTTCTAGTGAGTGACAGTATCTGAGAACTTCCATTCGAATGCATGAGATTTCGATTAGCGAATACTACTACTAGTGAGTGACAGTATCCGAGAACTTGCATTCGAATGCAAGAGATTTCGATTAGCGAATACTACTACTAGTGAGTGACAGTATCCGAGAACTTGCATTCGAATGCAAGAGATTTCGATTAGCAAATACTACTACTAGTGAGCGACAGTATCCGAATTGTTGCATTCGAATGCAAGAGATTTCGATTAGCGAATACTACTACTAGTGAGTGACAGTATCCGAGAACTTGCATTCGAATGCAAGAGATTTCGATTAGCGAATACTACTACTAGTGAGTGACAGTATCCGAATTATTGCATTCGAATGCATGAGATTTCGATTAGCGAATACTACTACCAGTGAGTGACAGTATCCGAGAACTTGCATTCGAATGCAAGAGATTTCAATTAGCGAATACTACTACTAGTGAGTGACAGTATCCGAGAACTTGCATTCGAATGCATGAGATTTCGATTAGCGAATACTACTACTAGTGAGTGACAGTATCCGAGAACTTCCATTCGAATGCACGAGATTTCGATTAGCGAATACTACTACTAGTGAGTGACAGTATCCGAGAACTTCCATTCGAATGCACGAGATTTCGATTAGCGAATACTACTACTAGTGAGTGACAGTATCCGAATTATTGCATTCGAATGCATGAGATTTCGATCAGCGAATACTACTACTAGTGAGTGACAGGATCCGAGAACTTACATTCGAATGCATGAGACTTCGATTAGCGAATGCTACTACTAGTGCGTGACAGTATTCGAGAACTTGCATTCGAATGCATGAGATTTCGATTAGCGAATAGTACTACTAGTGAGTGACAGTATCCGAATTATTGCATTCGAATGCATGAGATTTCGATTAGCGAATACTACTACTAGTGAGTGACAGTATCCGAATTATTGCATTCGAATGCAAGAAATTTCGATTAGCGAATACTACTACTAGTGAGTGACAGTATCCGAGAACTTGCATTCGAATGCATGAGATTTCGATTAGCGAATACTACTACTAGTGAGTGACAGTATCCCAGAACTTGCATTCGAATGCAAGAGATTTCGATTAGCGAATACTACTACTAGTGAGTGACAGTATCCGAATTATTGCATTCGAATGCATGAAATTTAGATTAGCGAATACTACTACTAGTGAGTGACAGTATCCGAGAACTTGCATTCGAATGCATGAGATTTCGATTAGCGAATACTACTACTAGTGAGTGACAGTATCCAAATTATTGCATTCGAATGCATGAAATTTCGATTAGCGAATACTACTACTAGTGGGTGACAGTATCCGAATTATATCATTCGAGTGCATGAAATTTCGATTAGCGAGTACTACTACTAGTGAGTGACAGTATCCGAATTATTGCATTCGAATCCATGAGATTTCGATTAGCGAATAATACTACTAGTGAGTGACAGTATCCGAATTATTGCATTCGAATGTATGGAATTTCGATTAGCGAATACTACTACTAGTGAGTGACAGTGTCCGAATTATTGCATTCGAATGCAAGAGATTTCGATTAGCGAATAATACTACTAGTGAGTGACAGTATCCGAATTATTGCATTCGAATGCATGAAATTTCGATTAGCAAATACTACTACTAGTGAGTGACAGTATCCCAGAACTTGCATTCTAAATGATGAAATTGCGATTAGCGAACACTACTACTAGTGAGTGACAGTATCCCAGAACTTGCATTCGAATGCATGAAATTTCGATTAGCGAATACTACTACTAGTGAGTGGCAGTATCCGAATTATTGCATTCGAATGCATGAAATTTCGATTAGCGAATACTACTACTAGTGAGTGACAGTATCCGAATTATTGCATTCGAATGCATGAAATTTCGATTAGCGAATACTACTACTAGTGAGTGACAGTATCCGAATTATTGCATTCGAATCCATGAAATTTCGATTAGCGAATACTACTACTAGTGAGTGACAGTATCCCAGAACTTGCATTCGAATGCATGAGATTTCGATTAGTGAGTACTACTACTAGTGAGTGACAGTATCCGAATTATTGCATTCGAATGCAAGAGATTTCGATTAGCGAATACTACTACTAGTGAGTGACAGTATCCGAGAACTTCCATTCGAAAGCACGAGATTTCGATTAGCGAATACTACTACTAGTGAGTGACAGTATCCGAGAAATTGCATTCGAATGCATGAGACTTCGATTAGCGAATACTACTACTAGTGAGTGACAGTATCCGAGAACTTGCATTCGAATGCATGAGATTTCGATTAGCGAATACTACTTCTAGTGAGTGACAGTATCCGAGAACTTCCATTCGAATGCATGAGATTTCGATTAGCGAATACTACTACTAGTGAGTGACAGTATCCGAGAACTTGCATTCGAATGCAAGAGATTTCGATTAGCGAATACTACTACTAGTGAGTGACAGTATCCGAGAACTTGCATTCGAATGCAAGAGATTTCGATTAGCAAATACTACTACTAGTGAGCGACAGTATCCGAATTGTTGCATTCGAATGCAAGAGATTTCGATTAGCGAATACTACTACTAGTGAGTGACAGTATCCGAGAACTTGCATTCGAATGCAAGAGATTTCGATTAGCGAATACTACTACTAGTGAGTGACAGTATCCGAATTATTGCATTCGAATGCATGAGATTTCGATTAGCGAATACTACTACCAGTGAGTGACAGTATCCGAGAACTTGCATTCGAATGCAAGAGATTTCAATTAGCGAATACTACTACTAGTGAGTGACAGTATCCGAGAACTTGCATTCGAATGCATGAGATTTCGATTAGCGAATACTACTACTAGTGAGTGACAGTATCCGAGAACTTCCATTCGAATGCACGAGATTTCGATTAGCGAATACTACTACTAGTGAGTGACAGTATCCGAGAACTTCCATTCGAATGCAATAGATTTCGATTAGCGAATACAACTACTAGTGAGTGACAGTATCCGAATTATTGCATTCGAATGCATGAGATTTCGATCAGCGAATACTACTACTAGTGAGTGACAGGATCCGAGAACTTACATTCGAATGCATGAGATTTCGATTAGCGAATGCTACTACTAGTGCGTGACAGTATTCGAGAACTTGCATTCGAATGCATGAGATTTCGATTAGCGAATAGTACTACTAGTGAGTGACAGTATCCGAATTATTGCATTCGAATGCATGAGATTTCGATTAGCGAATACTACTACTAGTGAGTGACAGTATCCGAATTATTGCATTCGAATGCAAGAAATTTCGATTTGCGAATACTACTACTAGTGAGTGACAGTATCCGAGAACTTGCATTCGAATGCATGAGATTTCGATTAGCGAATACTACTACTAGTGAGTGACAGTATCCCAGAACTTGCATTCGAATGCAAGAGATTTCGATTAGCGAATACTACTACTAGTGAGTGACAGTATCCGAATTATTGCATTCGAATGCATGAAATTTAGATTAGCGAATACTACTACTAGTGAGTGACAGTATCCGAGAACTTGCATTCGAATGCATGAGATTTCGATTAGCGAATACTACTACTAGTGAGTGACAGTATCCAAATTATTGCATTCGAATGCATGAAATTTCGATTAGCGAATACTACTACTAGTGGGTGACAGTATCCGAATTATATCATTCGAGTGCATGAAATTTCGATTAGCGAGTACTACTACTAGTGAGTGACAGTATCCGAATTATTGCATTCGAATCCATGAGATTTCGATTAGCGAATAATACTACTAGTGAGTGACAGTATCGGAATTATTGCATTCGAATGTATGGAATTTTGATTAGCGAATACTACTACTAGTGAGTGACAGTGTCCGAATTATTGCATTCGAATGCAAGAGATTTCGATTAGCGAATAATACTACTAGTGAGTGACAGTATCCGAATTATTGCATTCGAATGCATGAAATTTCGATTAGCAAATACTACTACTAGTGAGTGACAGTATCCCAGAACTTGCATTCTAAATGATGAAATTGCGATTAGCGAACACTACTACTAGTGAGTGACAGTATCCCAGAACTTGCATTCGAATGCATGAAATTTCGATTAGCGAATACTACTACTAGTGAGTGGCAGTATCCGAATTATTGCATTCGAATGCATGAAATTTCGATTAGCGAATACTACTACTAGTGAGTGACAGTATCCGAATTATTGCATTCGAATGCATGAAATTTCGATTAGCGAATACTACTACTAGTGAGTGACAGTATCCGAATTATTGCATTCGAATCCATGAAATTTCGATTAGCGAATACTACTACTAGTGAGTGACAGTATCCCAGAACTTGCATTCGAATGCATGAGATTTCGATTAGTGAGTACTACTACTAGTGAGTGACAGTATCCGAATTATTGCATTCGAATGCAAGAAATTTCGATTAGCGAATACTAATACTAGTGAGTGACAGTATCCGAGAAATTGCATTCGAATGCATGAGACTTCGATTAGCGAATACTACTACTAGTGAGTGACAGTATCCGAGAACTTCCATTCGAATGCACGAGATTTCGATTAGCGAATACAACTACTAGTGAGTGACAGTATCCGAATTATTGCATTCGAATGCATGAGATTTCGATCAGCGAATACTACTACTAGTGAGTGACAGGATCCGAGAACTTACATTCGAATGCATGAGATTTCGATTAGCGAATGCTACTACTAGTGCGTGACAGTATTCGAGAACTTGCATTCGAATGCATGAGATTTCGATTAGCGAATAGTACTACTAGTGAGTGACAGTATCCGAATTATTGCATTCGAATGCATGAGATTTCGATTAGCGAATACTACTACTAGTGAGTGACAGTATCCGAATTATTGCATTCGAATGCAAGAAATTTCGATTAGCGAATACTACTACTAGTGAGTGACAGTATCCGAGAACTTGCATTCGAATGCATGAGATTTCGATTAGCGAATACTACTACTAGTGAGTGACAGTATCCCAGAACTTGCATTCGAATGCAAGAGATTTCGATTAGCGAATACTACTACTAGTGAGTGACAGTATCCGAATTATTGCATTCGAATGCATGAAATTTAGATTAGCGAATACTACTACTAGTGAGTGACAGTATCCGAGAACTTGCATTCGAATGCATGAGATTTCGATTAGCGAATACTACTACTAGTGAGTGACAGTATCCAAATTATTGCATTCGAATGCATGAAATTTCGATTAGCGAATACTACTACTAGTGGGTGACAGTATCCGAATTATATCATTCGAGTGCATGAAATTTCGATTAGCGAGTACTACTACTAGTGAGTGACAGTATCCGAATTATTGCATTCGAATCCATGAGATTTCGATTAGCGAATAATACTACTAGTGAGTGACAGTATCGGAATTATTGCATTCGAATGTATGGAATTTTGATTAGCGAATACTACTACTAGTGAGTGACAGTGTCCGAATTATTGCATTCGAATGCAAGAGATTTCGATTAGCGAATAATACTACTAGTGAGTGACAGTATCCGAATTATTGCATTCGAATGCATGAAATTTCGATTAGCAAATACTACTACTAGTGAGTGACAGTATCCCAGAACTTGCATTCTAAATGATGAAATTGCGATTAGCGAACACTACTACTAGTGAGTGACAGTATCCCAGAACTTGCATTCGAATGCATGAAATTTCGATTAGCGAATACTACTACTAGTGAGTGGCAGTATCCGAATTATTGCATTCGAATGCATGAAATTTCGATTAGCGAATACTACTACTAGTGAGTGACAGTATCCGAATTATTGCATTCGAATGCATGAAATTTCGATTAGCGAATACTACTACTAGTGAGTGACAGTATCCGAATTATTGCATTCGAATCCATGAAATTTCGATTAGCGAATACTACTACTAGTGAGTGACAGTATCCCAGAACTTGCATTCGAATGCATGAGATTTCGATTAGTGAGTACTACTACTAGTGAGTGACAGTATCCGAATTATTGCATTCGAATGCAAGAAATTTCGATTAGCGAATACTAATACTAGTGAGTGACAGTATCCGAGAAATTGCATTCGAATGCATGAGACTTCGATTAGCGAATACTACTACTAGTGAGTGACAGTATCCGAGAACTTGCATTCGAATGCATGAGATTTCGATTATCGAATACTACTTCTAGTGAGTGACAGTATCTGAGAACTTCCATTCGAATGCATGAGATTTCGATTAGCGAATACTACTACTAGTGAGTGACAGTATCCGAGAACTTGCATTCGAATGCAAGAGATTTCGATTAGCGAATACTACTACTAGTGAGTGACAGTATCCGAGAACTTGCATTCGAATGCAAGAGATTTCGATTAGCAAATACTACTACTAGTGAGCGACAGTATCCGAATTGTTGCATTCGAATGCAAGAGATTTCGATTAGCGAATACTACTACTAGTGAGTGACAGTATCCGAGAACTTGCATTCGAATGCAAGAGATTTCGATTAGCGAATACTACTACTAGTGAGTGACAGTATCCGAATTATTGCATTCGAATGCATGAGATTTCGATTAGCGAATACTACTACCAGTGAGTGACAGTATCCGAGAACTTGCATTCGAATGCAAGAGATTTCAATTAGCGAATACTACTACTAGTGAGTGACAGTATCCGAGAACTTGCATTCGAATGCATGAGATTTCGATTAGCGAATACTACTACTAGTGAGTGACAGTATCCGAGAACTTCCATTCGAATGCACGAGATTTCGATTAGCGAATACTACTACTAGTGAGTGACAGTATCCGAGAACTTCCATTCGAATGCACGAGATTTCGATTAGCGAATACTACTACTAGTGAGTGACAGTATCCGAATTATTGCATTCGAATGCATGAGATTTCGATCAGCGAATACTACTACTAGTGAGTGACAGGATCCGAGAACTTACATTCGAATGCATGAGATTTCGATTAGCGAATGCTACTACTAGTGCGTGACAGTATTCGAGAACTTGCATTCGAATGCATGAGATTTCGATTAGCGAATAGTACTACTAGTGAGTGACAGTATCCGAATTATTGCATTCGAATGCATGAGATTTCGATTAGCGAATACTACTACTAGTGAGTGACAGTATCCGAATTATTGCATTCGAATGCAAGAAATTTCGATTAGCGAATACTACTACTAGTGAGTGACAGTATCCGAGAACTTGCATTCGAATGCATGAGATTTCGATTAGCGAATACTACTACTAGTGAGTGACAGTATCCCAGAACTTGCATTCGAATGCAAGAGATTTCGATTAGCGAATACTACTACTAGTGAGTGACAGTATCCGAATTATTGCATTCGAATGCATGAAATTTAGATTAGCGAATACTACTACTAGTGAGTGACAGTATCCGAGAACTTGCATTCGAATGCATGAGATTTCGATTAGCGAATACTACTACTAGTGAGTGACAGTATCCAAATTATTGCATTCGAATGCATGAAATTTCGATTAGCGAATACTACTACTAGTGGGTGACAGTATCCGAATTATATCATTCGAGTGCATGAAATTTCGATTAGCGAGTACTACTACTAGTGAGTGACAGTATCCGAATTATTGCATTCGAATCCATGAGATTTCGATTAGCGAATAATACTACTAGTGAGTGACAGTATCCGAATTATTGCATTCGAATGTATGGAATTTCGATTAGCGAATACTACTACTAGTGAGTGACAGTGTCCGAATTATTGCATTCGAATGCAAGAGATTTCGATTAGCGAATAATACTACTAGTGAGTGACAGTATCCGAATTATTGCATTCGAATGCATGAAATTTCGATTAGCAAATACTACTACTAGTGAGTGACAGTATCCCAGAACTTGCATTCTAAATGATGAAATTGCGATTAGCGAACACTACTACTAGTGAGTGACAGTATCCCAGAACTTGCATTCGAATGCATGAAATTTCGATTAGCGAATACTACTACTAGTGAGTGGCAGTATCCGAATTATTGCATTCGAATGCATGAAATTTCGATTAGCGAATACTACTACTAGTGAGTGACAGTATCCGAATTATTGCATTCGAATGCATGAAATTTCGATTAGCGAATACTACTACTAGTGAGTGACAGTATCCGAATTATTGCATTCGAATCCATGAAATTTCGATTAGCGAATACTACTACTAGTGAGTGACAGTATCCCAGAACTTGCATTCGAATGCATGAGATTTCGATTAGTGAGTACTACTACTAGTGAGTGACAGTATCCGAATTATTGCATTCGAATGCAAGAGATTTCGATTAGCGAATACTACTACTAGTGAGTGACAGTATCCGAGAACTTCCATTCGAAAGCACGAGATTTCGATTAGCGAATACTACTACTAGTGAGTGACAGTATCCGAGAAATTGCATTCGAATGCATGAGACTTCGATTAGCGAATACTACTACTAGTGAGTGACAGTATCCGAGAACTTGCATTCGAATGCATGAGATTTCGATTAGCGAATACTACTTCTAGTGAGTGACAGTATCCGAGAACTTCCATTCGAATGCATGAGATTTCGATTAGCGAATACTACTACTAGTGAGTGACAGTATCCGAGAACTTGCATTCGAATGCAAGAGATTTCGATTAGCGAATACTACTACTAGTGAGTGACAGTATCCGAGAACTTGCATTCGAATGCAAGAGATTTCGATTAGCAAATACTACTACTAGTGAGCGACAGTATCCGAATTGTTGCATTCGAATGCAAGAGATTTCGATTAGCGAATACTACTACTAGTGAGTGACAGTATCCGAGAACTTGCATTCGAATGCAAGAGATTTCGATTAGCGAATACTACTACTAGTGAGTGACAGTATCCGAATTATTGCATTCGAATGCATGAGATTTCGATTAGCGAATACTACTACCAGTGAGTGACAGTATCCGAGAACTTGCATTCGAATGCAAGAGATTTCAATTAGCGAATACTACTACTAGTGAGTGACAGTATCCGAGAACTTGCATTCGAATGCATGAGATTTCGATTAGCGAATACTACTACTAGTGAGTGACAGTATCCGAGAACTTCCATTCGAATGCACGAGATTTCGATTAGCGAATACTACTACTAGTGAGTGACAGTATCCGAGAACTTCCATTCGAATGCACGAGATTTCGATTAGCGAATACAACTACTAGTGAGTGACAGTATCCGAATTATTGCATTCGAATGCATGAGATTTCGATCAGCGAATACTACTACTAGTGAGTGACAGGATCCGAGAACTTACATTCGAATGCATGAGATTTCGATTAGCGAATGCTACTACTAGTGCGTGACAGTATTCGAGAACTTGCATTCGAATGCATGAGATTTCGATTAGCGAATAGTACTACTAGTGAGTGACAGTATCCGAATTATTGCATTCGAATGCATGAGATTTCGATTAGCGAATACTACTACTAGTGAGTGACAGTATCCGAATTATTGCATTCGAATGCAAGAAATTTCGATTAGCGAATACTACTACTAGTGAGTGACAGTATCCGAGAACTTGCATTCGAATGCATGAGATTTCGATTAGCGAATACTACTACTAGTGAGTGACAGTATCCCAGAACTTGCATTCGAATGCAAGAGATTTCGATTAGCGAATACTACTACTAGTGAGTGACAGTATCCGAATTATTGCATTCGAATGCATGAAATTTAGATTAGCGAATACTACTACTAGTGAGTGACAGTATCCGAGAACTTGCATTCGAATGCATGAGATTTCGATTAGCGAATACTACTACTAGTGAGTGACAGTATCCAAATTATTGCATTCGAATGCATGAAATTTCGATTAGCGAATACTACTACTAGTGGGTGACAGTATCCGAATTATATCATTCGAGTGCATGAAATTTCGATTAGCGAGTACTACTACTAGTGAGTGACAGTATCCGAATTATTGCATTTGAATCCATGAGATTTCGATTAGCGAATAATACTACTAGTGAGTGACAGTATCGGAATTATTGCATTCGAATGTATGGAATTTTGATTAGCGAATACTACTACTAGTGAGTGACAGTGTCCGAATTATTGCATTCGAATGCAAGAGATTTCGATTAGCGAATAATACTACTAGTGAGTGACAGTATCCGAATTATTGCATTCGAATGCATGAAATTTCGATTAGCAAATACTACTACTAGTGAGTGACAGTATCCCAGAACTTGCATTCTAAATGATGAAATTGCGATTAGCGAACACTACTACTAGTGAGTGACAGTATCCCAGAACTTGCATTCGAATGCATGAAATTTCGATTAGCGAATACTACTACTAGTGAGTGGCAGTATCCGAATTATTGCATTCGAATGCATGAAATTTCGATTAGCGAATACTACTACTAGTGAGTGACAGTATCCGAATTATTGCATTCGAATGCATGAAATTTCGATTAGCGAATACTACTACTAGTGAGTGACAGTATCCGAATTATTGCATTCGAATCCATGAAATTTCGATTAGCGAATACTACTACTAGTGAGTGACAGTATCCCAGAACTTGCATTCGAATGCATGAGATTTCGATTAGTGAGTACTACTACTAGTGAGTGACAGTATCCGAATTATTGCATTCGAATGCAAGAGATTTCGATTAGCGAATACTACTACTAGTGAGTGACAGTATCCGAGAACTTCCATTCGAATGCACGAGATTTCGATTAGCGAATACTACTACTAGTGAGTGACAGTATCCGAATTATTGCATTCGAGTGCATGAGATTTCGAATAGCGAATACTACTACTAGTGAGTGACAGTATCCGAGAACTTGCATTCGAATGCATGAGATTTCGATTAGCGAATACTACTACTAGTGAGTGACAGTATCCGAGAACTTGCATTCGAATGCAAGAGATTTCGATTAGCGAATACTACTACTAGTGAGTGACAGTATCCGAATTATTGCATTCGAATGCATGAGATTTCGATTAGCGAAAACTACTACTAGTGAGTGACAGGATCCGAGAACTTACATTCGAATGCATGACATTTCGATTAGCGAATACTACTACTAGTGAGTGACAGTATCCGAATTATTGCATTCGAATGCAAGAAATTTCGATTAGCGAATACTGCTACTAGTGAGTGACAGTATCCGAGAACTTGCATTCGAATGCAAGAGATTTCGATTAGCGAATACTACTACTAGTGAGTGACAGTATCCAAGAACTTGCATTCGAATGCAAGAGATTTCGATTAGCGAATATTACTACTAGTGGGTGACAGTATCCGAGAACTTGCATTCGAATGCATGAGATCTCGATTAGCGAATACTACTACTAGTGAGTGACAGTATCCGAGAACTTGCATTCAAATGCATGAGATTTCGATTAGCGAACACTACTACTAGTGAGTGACAGAATCCGAGAACTTGCATTCGAATGCATGAGATTTCGATTAGCGAATACTACTACTAGTGAGTGACAGTATCCGAGAAGTTGCATTCGAATGCATGAGATTTCGATTAGCGAATACTACTACTAGTGACTGGCAGTATCCGAATTATTGCATTCGAATGCAAGAGATTTCGATTAGCGAATACTACTACTAGTGAGTGACAGTATCCGAGAACTTGCATTCGAATGCCAGAGATTTCGATTAGCGAATACTACTACTAGTGAGTGACAGTATCCGAGAACTTGCATTCCAATGCAAGAGATTTCGATTAGCGAATACTACTACTAGTGAGTGACAGTATCCAAGAACTTGCATTCGAATGCATGAGATTTCGATTAGCGAATACTACTACTAGTGAGTGACAGTATCCGAGAACTTGCATTCGATTGCAAGAGATTTCGATTAGCGAATACTACTACCAGTGAGTGACAGTATCCGAGAACTTGCTTTCGAATGCATGAAATTTCGATTAGCGAATACTACTACTAGTGAGTGACAGTATCCGAATTATTGCATTCGAATGCAAGAGATTTCGATTAGCGAATACTACTACTAGTGAGTGACAGTATCCGAGATCTTGCATTCCAATGCATGAGATTTCGATTAGCGAATACTACTACTAGTGAGTGAAAGTATCCGAATTATTGCATTCGAATGCAAGAGATTTCGATTAGCGAATACTACTACTAGTGAGTGACAGTATCCGAGAACTTGCATTCGAATGCATGAAATTTCGATTAGCGAATACTACTACTAGTGAGTGACAGTATCCGAATTATTGCATTCGAATGCAAGAGATTTCGATTAGCGAATACTACTACTAGTGAGTGACAGTATCCGAATTATTGCATTCGAATGCATGAAATTTTGATTAGCGAATACTACTACTAGTGAGTGACAGTATCCCAATTATTGCATTCGAATGCATGAAATTTCGATTAGCAAATACTACTACTAGTAAGTGACAGTATCCGAATTATTGCATTCGAACGCATGAAATTTCGATTAGCGAGTACTACTACTAGTGAGTGACAGTATCCGAATTATTGCATTCGAATGCATGAGATTTCGATTAGCGAATACTACTACCAGTGAGTGACAGTATCCGAGAACTTGCATTCGAATGCAAGAGATTTCAATTAGCGAATACTACTACTAGTGAGTGACAGTATCCAAGAACTTGTATTCGAATGCAAGAGATTTCGATTAGCGAATACTACTACTAGTGAGTGACAGTATCCGAGAACTTGCATTCGAATGCATGAGATTTCGATTAGCGAATACTACTACTAGTGAGTGACAGTATCCGAGAACTTCCATTCGAATGCACGAGATTTCGATTAGCGAATACTACTACTAGTGAGTGACAGTATCCGAATTATTGCATTCGAATGCATGAGATTTCGATCAGCGAATACTACTACTAGTGAGTGACAGGATCCGAGAACTTACATTCGAATGCATGAGATTTCGATTAGCGAATACTACTACTAGTGCGTGACAGTATTCGAGAACTTGCATTCGAATGCATGAGATTTCGATTAGCGAATAGTACTACTAGTGAGTGACAGTATCCGAATTATTGCATTCGAATGCATGAGATTTCGATTAGCGAATACTACTACTAGTGAGTGACAGTATCCGATATATTGCATTCGAATGCAAGAAATTTCGATTAGCGAATACTACTACTAGTGAGTGACAGTATCCGAGAACTTGCATTCGAATGCATGAGATTTCGATTAGCGAATACTACTACTAGTGAGTGACAGTATCCCAGAACTTGCATTCGAATGCATGAGATTTCGATTAGCGAATACTACTACTAGTGAGAGACAGTATCCGAATTATTGCATTCGAACGCATGAAATTTCGATTAGCGAGTACTACTACTAGTGAGTGACAGTATCCGAGAACTTGCATTCGAATGCATCAAATTTCGATTACCGAATACTACTACTAGTGGGTGACAGTATCCGAAATATTGCATTCGAATGCATGAAATTTCGATTAGCGAATACTACTACTAGTGAGTGACAGTATCCCAGAACTTGCATTCGAATGCATGAAATTTCGACTAGCGAATACTACTACTAGTGAGTGAAAGTATCCGAGAACTTGCATTCGAATGCAAGAGATTTCGATTAGCGAATACTACTACTAGTGAGTGACAGTATCCGAGAACTTGCATTCGAATGCAAGAGATTTCGATTAGCAAATACTACTACTAGTGAGCGACAGTATCCGAATTATTGCATTCGAATGCAAGAGATTTCGATTAGCGAATACTACTACTAGTGAGTGAAAGTATCCGAGAACTTGCATTCCAATGCAAGAGATTTCGATTAGCGAATACTACTACTAGTGAGTGACAGTATCCGAATTATTGCATTCGAATGCATGAGATTTCGATTAGCGAATACTACTACCAGTGAGTGACAGTATCCGACAACTTGCATTCGAATGCAAGAGATTTCAATTAGCGAATACTACTACTAGTGAGTGACAGTATCCAAGAACTTGTATTCGAATGCAAGAGTTTTCGATTAGCGAATACTACTACTAGTGAGTGACAGTATCCGAGAACTTGCATTCGAATGCATGAGATTTCGATTAGCGAATACTACTACTAGTGAGTGACAGTATCCGAGAACTTCCATTCGAATGCACGAGATTTCGATTAGCGAATACTACTACTAGTGAGTGACAGTATCCGAATTATTGCATTCGAATGCATGAGATTTCGATCAGCGAATACTACTACTAGTGAGTGACAGGATCCGAGAACTTACATTCGAATGCATGAGATTTCGATTAGCGAATACTACTACTAGTGCGTGACAGTATTCGAGAACTTGCATTCGAATGCATGAGATTTCGATTAGCGAATAGTACTACTAGTGAGTGACAGTATCCGAATTATTGCATTCGAATGCATGAGATTTCGATTAGCGAATACTACTACTAGTGAGTGACAGTATCCGAATTATTGCATTCGAATGCAAGAAATTTCGATTAGCGAATACTACTACTAGTGAGTGACAGTATCCGAGAACTTGCATTCGAATGCATGAGATTTCGATTAGCGAATACTACTACTAGTGAGTGACAGTATCCCAGAACTTGCATTCGAATGCAAGAGATTTCGATTAGCGAATACTACTACTAGTGAGTGACAGTATCCGAATTATTGCATTCGAATGCATGAAATTTAGATTAGCGAATACTACTACTAGTGAGTGACAGTATCCGAGAACTTGCATTCGAATGCATGAGATTTCGATTAGCGAATACTACTACTAGTGAGTGACAGTATCCAAATTATTGCATTCGAATGCATGAAATTTCGATTAGCGAATACTACTACTAGTGGGTGACAGTATCCGAATTATATCATTCGAGTGCATGAAATTTCGATTAGCGAGTACTACTACTAGTGAGTGACAGTATCCGAATTATTGCATTCGAATGCATGAAATTTAGATTAGCGAATACTACTACTAGTGAGTGACAGTATCCGAGAACTTGCATTCGAATGCATGAGATTTCGATTAGCGAATACTACTACTAGTGAGTGACAGTATCCAAGTTATTGCATTCGAATGCATGAAATTTCGATTAGCGAATACTACTACTAGTGGGTGACAGTATCCGAATTATATCATTCGAGTGCATGAAATTTCGATTAGCGAATACTACTACTAGTGAGTGACAGTATCCGAATTATTGCATTCGAATGCATGAGATTTCGATTAGCGAATACTACTACCAGTGAGTGACAGTATCCGAGAACTTGCATTCGAATGCAAGAGATTTCAATTAGCGAATACTACTACTAGTGAATGACAGTATCCAAGAACTTGTATTCGAATGCAAGAAATTTCGATTAGCGAATACTACTACTAGTGAGTGACAGTATCCGAGAACTTGCATTCGAATGCATGAGATTTCGATTAGCGAATACTACTACTAGTGAGTGACAGTATCCCAGAACTTGCATTCGAATGCAAGAGATTTCGATTAGCGAATACTACTACTAGTGAGTGACAGTATCCGAATTATTGCATTCGAATGCATGAAATTTAGATTAGCGAATACTACTACTAGTGAGTGACAGTATCCGAGAACTTGCATTCGAATGCATGAGATTTCGATTAGCGAATAGTACTACTAGTGAGTGACAGTATCCGAATTATTGCATTCGAATGCATGAGATTTCGATTAGCGAATACTACTACTAGTGAGTGACAGTATCCGAATTATTGCATTCGAATGCAAGAAATTTCGATTAGCGAATACTACTACTAGTGAGTGACAGTATCCGAGAACTTGCATTCGAATGCATGAGATTTCGATTAGCGAATACTACTACTAGTGAGTGACAGTATCCCAGAACTTGCATTCGAATGCAAGAGATTTCGATTAGCGAATACTACTACTAGTGAGTGACAGTATCCGAATTATTGCATTCGAATGCATGAAATTTAGATTAGCGAATACTACTACTAGTGAGTGACAGTATCCGAGAACTTGCATTCGAATGCATGAGATTTCGATTAGCGAATACTACTACTAGTGAGTGACAGTATCCAAATTATTGCATTCGAATGCATGAAATTTCGATTAGCGAATACTACTACTAGTGGGTGACAGTATCCGAATTATATCATTCGAGTGCATGAAATTTCGATTAGCGAGTACTACTACTAGTGAGTGACAGTATCCGAATTATTGCATTCGAATCCATGAGATTTCGATTAGCGAATAATACTACTAGTGAGTGACAGTATCCGAATTATTGCATTCGAATGTATGGAATTTCGATTAGCGAATACTACTACTACTGAGTGACAGTGTCCGAATTATTGCATTCGAATGCAAGAGATTTCGATTAGCGAATAATACTACTAGTGAGTGACAGTATCCGAATTATTGCATTCGAATGCATGAAATTTCGATTAGCAAATACTACTACTAGTGAGTGACAGTATCCCAGAACTTGCATTCTAAATGATGAAATTGCGATTAGCGAACACTACTACTAGTGAGTGACAGTATCCCAGAACTTGCATTCGAATGCATGAAATTTCGATTAGCGAATACTACTACTAGTGAGTGGCAGTATCCGAATTATTGCATTCGAATGCATGAAATTTCGATTAGCGAATACTACTACTAGTGAGTGACAGTATCCGAATTATTGCATTCGAATGCATGAAATTTCGATTAGCGAATACTACTACTAGTGAGTGACAGTATCCGAATTATTGCATTCGAATCCATGAAATTTCGATTAGCGAATACTACTACTAGTGAGTGACAGTATCCCAGAACTTGCATTCGAATGCATGAGATTTCGATTAGTGAGTACTACTACTAGTGAGTGACGGTATCCGAATTATTGCATTCGAATGCAAGAGATTTCGATTAGCGAATACTACTACTGGTGAGTGACAGTATCCGAATTATTGCATTCCAGTGCATGAGATTTCGAATATCGAATACTACTACTAGTGAGTGACAGTATCCGAGAACTTGCATTCGAATGCATGAGATTTCGATTTGCGAATACTACTACTAGTGAGTGACAGTATCCGAGAACTTGCATTCGAATGCAAGAGATTTCGATTAGCGAATACTACTACTAGTGAGTGACAGTATCCGAATTATTGCATTCGAATGCATGAGATTTCGATTAGCGAAAACTACTACTAGTGAGTGACAGGATCCGAGAACTTACATTCGAATGCATGACATTTCGATTAGCGAATACTACTACTAGTGCGTGACAGTATCCGAGAACTTGCATTCGAATGCATGAGATTTCGATTAGCGAATACTACTACTAGTGAGTGACAGTATCCGAATTATTGCATTCGAATGCATGAGATTTCGATTAGCGAATACTACTACTAGTGAGTGACAGTATCCGAATTATTGCATTCGAATGCAAGAAATTTCGATTAGCGAATACTACTACTAGTGAGTGACAGTATCCGAGAACTTGCATTCGAATGCAAGAGATTTCGATTAGCGAATACTACTACTAGTGAGTGACAGTATCCAAGAACTTGCATTCGAATGCAAGAGATTTCGATTAGCGAATATTACTACTAGTGGGTGACAGTATCCGAGAACTTGCATTCGAATGCATGAGATCTCGATTAGCGAATACTACTACTAGTGAGTGACAGTATCCGAGAACTTGCATTCAAATGCATGAGATTTCGATTAGCGAACACTACTACTAGTGAGTGACAGAATCCGAGAACTTGCATTCGAATGCATGAGATTTCGATTAGCGAATACTACTACTAGTGAGTGACAGTATCCGAGAAGTTGCATTCGAATGCATGAGATTTCGATTAGCGAATACTACCACTAGTGACTGGCAGTATCCGAATTATTGCATTCGAATGCAAGAGATTTCGATTAGCGAATACTACTACTAGTGAGTGACAGTATCCGAGAACTTGCATTCGAATGCCAGAGATTTCGATTAGCGAATACTACTACTAGTGAGTGACAGTATCCGAGAACTTGCATTCCAATGCAAGAGATTTCGATTAGCGAATACTACTACTAGTGAGTGACAGTATCCAAGAACTTGCATTCGAATGCATGAGATTCCGATTAGCGAATACTACTACTAGTGAGTGACAGTATCCGAGAACATGCATTCGATTGCAAGAGATTTCGATTAGCGAATACTACTACCAGTGAGTGACAGTATCCGAGAACTTGCTTTCGAATGCATGAAATTTCGATTAGCGAATACTACTACTAGTGAGTGACAGTATCCGAATTATTGCATTCGAATGCAAAAGATTTCGATTAGCGAATACTACTACTAGTGAGTGACAGTATCCGAGAACTTGCATTCCAATGCATGAGATTTCGATTAGCGAATACTACTACTAGTGAGTGACAGTATCCGAGAACTTGCATTCGAACGCATGAGATTTCGATTAGCGAATACTACTACTACTGAGTGAAAGTATCCGAATTATTGCATTCGAATGCAAGAGATTTCGATTAGCGAATACTACTACTAGCGAGTGACAGTATCCGAGAACTTGCATTCGAATGCATGAAATTTCGATTAGCGAATACTACTACTAGTGAGTGACAGTATCCGAATTATTGCATTCGAATGCAACAGATTTCGATTAGCGAATACTACTACTAGTGAGTGACAGTATCCGAATTATTGCATTCGAATGCATGAAATTTTGATTAGCGAATACTACTACTAGTGAGTGACAGTATCCCAATTATTGCATTCGAATGCATGAAATTTCGATTAGCAAATACTACTACTAGTAAGTGACAGTATCCGAATTATTGCATTCGAACGCATGAAATTTCGATTAGCGAGTACTACTACTAGTGAGTGACAGTATCCGAGAACTTGCATTCGAATGCATCAAATTTCGATTACCGAATACTACTACTAGTGGGTGACAGTATCCGAATTATTGCATTCGAATGCATGAAATTTCGATTAGCGAATACTACTACTAGTGAGTGACAGTATCCCAGAACTTGCATTCGAATGCATGAAATTTCGACTAGCGAATACTACTACTAGTGAGTGAAAGTATCCGAGAACTTGTATTCGAATGCATGAGATTTCAATTAGCGAATCCTACTACTAGTGAGTGACAGTATCCGAATTATTGCATTCGAATGCAAGAGATTTCGATTAGCGAATACTACTACTAGTGAGTGACAGTATCCGAATTATTGCATTCGAATGCATGAAATTTCGATTAGCAAATACTACTACTAGTGAGTGACAGTATCACAGAACTTGCCTTCTAAATCATGAAATTTCGATTAGCGAATACTACTACTAGTGAGTGACAGTATCCCAGAACTTGCATTCGAATGCATGAAATTTCGATTAGCGAATACTACTACTAGTGAGTGACAGTATCCGAATTATTGCATTCGAATGCATGAAATTTCGATTAGCGAATACTACTACTAGTGAGTGACAGTATCCGAATTATTGCATTCGAATGCATGAAATTTCGATTAGCGAATACAACTACTAGTGGGTGACAGTATTCGAGAACTTGAATTCGAATGCATGAGATTTCGATTAGTGAATACTTCTACTAGTGAGTGACAGTATCCGAATTTTTGGATTCGAATGCAAGAGATTTCGATTGGCGAATACTACTACTAGTGAGTGACAGTATCCGAGAACTTCCATTGGAATGCACGAGATTTCAGTTAGCGAATACTATTACTAGTGAGTGACAGTATCCGAATTATTGCATTCGAATGCATGAGATTTCGATTAGCGAATACTACTACTAGTGAGTGACAGTATCCGAGAACTTGCATTCCAATGGAAGAGATTTCGATTAGCGAACACTACTACTAGTGAGTGACAGAATCCGAGAACTTGCATTCGAATGCATGAGATTTCGATTAGCGAATACTACTACTAGTGAGTGACAGTATCCGAGAAGTTGCATTCGAATGCATGAGATTTCGATTAGCGAATACTACTACTAGTGACTGGCAGTATCCGAATTATTGCATTCGAATGCAAGAGATTTCGATTAGCGAATACTACTACTAGTGAGTGACAGTATCCGAGAACTTGCATTCGAATGCCAGAGATTTCGATTATCGAATACTACTACCAGTGAGTGACAGTATCCGAGAACTTGCATTCCAATGCAAGAGATTTCGATTAGCGAATACTACCACTAGTGACTGGCAGTATCCGAATTATTGCATTCGAATGCAAGAGATTTCGATTAGCGAATACTACTACTAGTGAGTGACAGTATCCGAGAACTTGCATTCGAATGCCAGAGATTTCGATTAGCGAATACTACTACTAGTGCGTGACAGTATTCGAGAACTTGCATTCGAATGCATGAGATTTCGATTAGCGAATAGTACTACTAGTGAGTGACAGTATCCGAATTATTGCATTCGAATGCATGAAATTTCGATTAGCAAATACTACTACTAGTGAGTGACAGTATCCCAGAATTTGCATTCTAAATCATGAAATTTCGATTAGCGAATACTACTACTAGTGAGTGACAGTATCCCAGAACTTGCATTCGAATGCATGAAATTTCGATTAGCGAATACTACTACTAGTGAGTGACAGGATCCGAATTATTGCATTCCAATGCATGAAATTTCGATTAGCGAATACTACTACTAGTGAGTGACAGTATCCGAATTATTGCATTCGAATGCATGTAATCTCGATTAGCGAATACTACTACTAGTGAGTGACAGTATCCGAATTATTGCATTCGAATGCATGAAATTTCGATTAGCGAATACTACTACTAGTGAGTGACAGTATCCCAGAACTTGCATTCGAATGCATGAAATTTCGATTAGCGAGTACTACTACTAGTGAGTGACAGTATCCGAGAACTTGCATTCGAATGCATGAGATTTCGATTAGCGAATACTACTACTAGTGAGTGACAGTATCCGGATTATTGCATTCGAATGCATGAGATTTCGATTAGCGAATACTACTACTAGTGAGTGACAGTATCCGAGAACTTGCATTCGAATGCATGAGATTTCGATTAGCGAATACTACTACTAGTGAGTGACAGTATCCGAGAACTTGAATTCGAATGCATGAGATTTCGATTAGTGAATACTACTACTAGTGAGTGACGGTATACGAATTTTTGGATTCGAATGCAAGAGATTTCGATTAGCGAATACTACTACTGGTGAGTGACAGTATCCGAGAACTTCCATTCGAATGCACGAGATTTCGATTAGCGAATACTACTACTAGTGAGTGACAGTATCCGAATTATTGCATTCGAATGCATGAGATTTCGATTAGCGAATACTACTACTTCTGAGTGACAGTATCCGAGAACTTACATTCGAATGCAAGAAATTTCGATTAGCGAATACTACTACTAGTGAGTGACAGTATCCGAATTATTGCATTCGAATGCAAGAAATTTCGATTAGCGAATACTGCTACTAGTGAGTGACAGTATCCGAGAACATGCATTTGAATGCATGAGATTTCGATTAGCGAATACTACTACTAGTGAGTGACAGTATCCCAGAACTTGCATTCGAATGCAAGAGATTTCGATTCGCAAATACTACTACTAGTGAGTGACAGTATCCGAGAACTTGCATTCGAATGCAAGAGATTTCGATTAGCGAATACTACTACTAGTGAGTGACAGTATCCGAGAACTTGCATTCGAATGCATGAGATTACGATTGGCGAATACTACTACTAGTGAGTGACAGTATCCGAGAACTTCCATTCGAATGCACGAGATTTCGATTATCGAATACTACTACTAGTGAGTGACAGTATCCGAGAACTTGCATTCGAATGCAAGAGATTTTGATTAGCGAATACTACTACTAGTGAGTGACAGTATCCGAGAACTTGCATTCGAATGCAAGAGATTTCGATTAGCAAATACTACTACTAGTGAGTGACAGTATCCGAGAACTTGCATTCGAATGCATGAGATTTCAATTAGCGAATACTACTGGTAGTGAGTGACAGTATCCGAGAACTTGCATTCGAATGCAAGAGATTTCGATTAGCGGATACTACTACTAGTGAGTGAGCGTATCCGAATTATTGCATTCGAATGCATGAGATTTCGATTAGCGAATACTAGTACTCGTGAGTGACAGTATCCGAGAACTTGCATTCGAATGCATGAAATTTCGATTAGCGAATACTACTACTAGTGAGTGACAGTATCCGAGAATTTGCATTCGAATGCAAGAGATTTCGATTAGCGAATACTACTACTAGTGAGTGACAGTATCCGAGAACTTGCATTCAAATGCATGAGATTTCGATTAGCGAATACTACTACTAGTGAGTGACAGCATCCGAGAACTTGCATTCGAATGCATGAGATTTCGATTAGCGAATACTACTACTAGTAAATGACAGTATCTGAGAACTTGCATTCAAATGCAAGAGATTTCGATTAGCGAATACTACTACTAGTGAGTAACAGTATCCGAGAACTTGCATTCGAATGCAAGAGATTTCGATTAGCGAATACTACTACTAGTGAGTGACAGTATCCAAGAACTTGCATTCGAATGCATGAGATTTCGATTAGCGAATACTACTACTAGTGAGTGACAGTATCCGAGAACTTGCATTCGAATGCAAGAGATTTCGATTAGCGAATACTACTACTAGTGAGTGACAGTATCCGAGAACTTGCATTCGAATGCATGAAATTTCGATTAGCGAATACTACTAGTAGTGAGTGACAGTATCCGAATTATTGCATTCGAATGCAAGAGATTTCGATTAGCGAATACTACTACTAGTGAGTGACAGTATCCGAGAACTTGCATTCGAATGCAAGAGATTTCGATTAGCGAATACTACTACTAGTGAGTAACAGTATCCGAGAACTTGCATACGAATGCATGAGATTTCGATTAGCGAATACTACTACTAGTGAGTGACAGTATCCGAATTATTGCATTCGAATGCATGAGATTTGGATTAGCGAATACTACTACTAGTGAGTGACAGTATCCGAGAACTTGTATTCGAATGCATGAGATTTCGATTAGCGAATACTACTACTAGTGAGTGACAGTATCCGAATTATTGCATTCGAATACAAGAGATTTCGATTAGCGAATACTACTACTGATGAGTGACAGTGTCCGAATTATTGCATTCGAATGCATGAAATTTCGATTAGCGAATACTACTACTAGTGAGTGACAGTATCCGAATTATTGCATTCGAATGCAAGAGATTTGGATTAGCGAATACTACTACTAGTGAGTGACAGTATCCGAATTATTGCATTCGAATGCATGAAATTTCGATAAGCGAATGCTACTACTAGTGAGTGACAGTATCCGAGATCTTGCATTCGAATGCATGAGATTTCGATTAGCGAATACTTCTACTAGTGAGTGACAGTATCCGAATTATTGCATTAGAATGCATGAAATTTCGATTAGCGAGTTATACTACTAGTGAGTGACAGTATCCGAATTATTGCATTCGAATGCATGAAATTTCAATTAGCAAATACTACTACTAGTGAGTGACAGTATCCGAATTATTGCATTCGAACGCATGAAATTTCGATTAGCGAGTACTACTACTAGTGAGTGACGGTATCCGAGAACTTGCATTCGAATGCATGAGATTTCGATTCGCGAATACTACTACTAGTGAGTGACAGTATCCGAATTATTGCATTCGAATGCATGAGATTTCGATTAGCGAATACTACTACTAGTGAGTGACAGTATCCGAGAACTTGCATTCGAATGCATGAGATTTCGATAAGCGAATACTACTACTAGTGAGTGACAGTATCCGAATTAATGCATTCGAATGCATGAGATTTCGATTAGCGAATACTACTACTAGTGAGTGACAGTATCGGAATTATTGCATTCGAATGCATGATATTTGGATTAGCGAATACTACTACTAGTGAGTGACAGTATCCGAATTATTGCATTCGAATGCAAGAAATCTCGATTAGCGAATACTACTACTAGTGAGTGACAGTATACGAATTATTGCATTCGAATGCAAAAAATTTCGATTAGCGAATACTACTACTAGTGAGCGACAGTATACGAGAACTTGCATTCGAATGCAAGAGATTTCGATTAGCGAATACTACTACTAGTGAGTGACAGTATCCGAGAACTTGCATTCGAATGCAAGAGATTTCGATTAGCGAATACTACTACTAGTGAGCGACAGTATCCGAGAACTTGCATTCGAATGCATGAGATTTCGATTAGCGAATACTACTACTAGTGACTGACAGTATCCGAGAACTTGCATTCGAATGCATGAGATTTCGATTAGCGAATACTACTACTAGTGAGTGACAGTATCCGAGAACTTGCATTCGAATGCAAGAGATTTCGATTAGCGAATACTACTACTAGAGAGTGACAGTATCCGAGAACTTCCATTCAAATGCATGAGATTTCGATTAGCGAATACTACTACAAGTTAGTGACAGCATCCGAGAACTTGCATTCGAATGCATGAGATTTCGGTTAGCGAATACTACTACTAGTGAGTGACAGAATCCGAGAACTTGCATTCGACTGCATGAGATTTCGATTAGCGAATACTACTACTAGCGAGTGAATGTATCCGAGAACTTGCATTCGAATGCATGAGATTTGGATTAGCGAATACTACTACTAGTGAGTGACAGTATCCGAATTATTGCATTCGAATGCAAGAGATTTCGATTAGCGAATACTACTACTAGTGAGTAACAGTGTCCGAGAACTTGCATTCGAATGCATGAGATTTCGATTAGCGATTACTACTACTAGTGAGTGACAGTATCCGAGAACTTGCATTCGAATGCATAAGATTTCGATTAGCGAATACTACTACTAGTGAGTGACAGTATCCGAGAACTTGCATTCGAATGCAAGAGATTTCGATTAGCGAATACTACTACTAGTGAGTGACAGTATCCGAGAACTTGCATTCGAATGCATGAAATTTCGATTAGCGAATACTACTACTAGTGAGTGACAGTATCCGAATTATTGCATTCGAATGCAAGAGATTTCGATTAGCGAATACTACTACTAGTGAGTGACAGTATCCGAGAACTTGCATTCGAATGCATGAGATTTTGATTAGCGAATACTACTACTAGTGAGTGACAGTATCCGAGAACTTACATTCAAATGCATGAGATTTTGATTAGCGAATACTACTACTAGTGAGTGACAGCATCCGAGAATTTGCATTCGAATGCAAGAGATTTCGATTAGCGAATACTACTAGTAGTGAGTGACAGTATCCGAGAACTTGCATTCGAATGCAAGTGATTTCGATTAGCGAATACTACTACTAGTGAGTAACAGTATCCGAGAACTTGCATTCGAATGCATGAGGCTTCGATTAGCGAATACTACTACTAGTGAGTGACAGTATCCAAATTATTGCATTCGAATGCATGAAATTTCGATTAGCGAATACTACTACTAGTGAGTGACAGTATCCGAATTATTGCATTCGAATGCATGAAATTTCGATTATGAATACTACTACTAGTGAGTGACAGTATCCGAATTATTGCATTCGAATGCATGAAATTTCGATTAGCGAATACTACTACTAGTGAGTGACAGTATCCGAGAACTTGCATTCGAATGCATGAGATTTGGATTAGCGAATACTACTACTAGTGAGTGACAGTATCCGAGAACTTGCATTCGAATGCATGAGATTTCGATTAGCGAATACTACTACTAGTGAGTGACAGTATCCGAGAACTTGCATTCGAATGCATGAGATTTCGATTAGCGAATACTACTACTAGTGAGTGACAGTATCCGAATTATTGCAATCGAACGCAAGAGACTTCGATTAGCGAATACTACTACTAATGAGTGACAGTATCCGAATTATTGCATTCGAATGCATGAAATTTCGATTAGCGAATACTATTACTAGTGAGTGACAGTATCCGAATTATTGCATTCGAATGCAAGAGATTTTGATTAGCGAATACTACCACTAGTGAGTGACAGTATCGGGAATTATTGCATTCGAATGCATGAAATTTCGATTAGCGAATACTACTACTAGTGAGTGACAGTATCCGAATTATTGCATTCGAATGCATGAGATTCCGATTAGCGAATACTACTACTAGTGAGTGACAGTATCCGAATTATTGCATTCGAATGCATAAAATTTCGATTAGCGAATACTACTACTAGTGAGTGACAGTATCCGAATTATTGTGTTCGAATGCATGAAATTTCGATTAGCAAATACTACTACTAGTTAGTGACAGTATCCGAATTATTGCATTCGAATGCATGAAATTTCGATTAGCGAGTACTACTACTAGTGAGTGACAGTACCCGAGAACTTGCATTCGAATGCATGAGATTTCGATTAGCGAATACTACTACTAGTGAGTGACAGTATCCGAATTATTGCATTCGAATGCATGAGATTTCGATTAGCGAATACTACTACTAGTGAGTGACAGAATCCAAGCACTTGCATTCGAATGCATGAGATTTCTATTAGCGAATACTACTACTAGTGAGTGACAGCATCCGAATTATTGCATTCGAATGCATGAGATTTGGATTAGCGAATACTACTACTAGTGAATGACAGTATCCGAGAACTTGCATTCGAATGCATGAGATTTCGATTAGCGAATACTACTACTGGTGAGTGACAGTATCCGAGAACTTGAATTCGAATGCATGAGATTTCGATTAGTGAATACTACTACTAGTGAGTGACAGTATCCGAATTTTTGGATTCGAATGCAAGAGATTTCGATTAGCGAATACTACTACTAGTGAGTGACAGTATCCGAGAACTTCCATTCGAATGCACGAGATTTCGATTAGCGAATACTACTACTAGTGAGTGACAGTATCCGAATTATTGCATTCGAATGCATGAGATTTCGATTAGCGAATACTACTACTAGTGAGTGACAGTATCCGAGAACTTGCATTCGAATGCATGAGATTTTGATTAGCGAATACTACTACTAGTGAGTGACAGTATCCGAATTATTGCATTCGAATGCATGAGATTTCGATTAGCGAATACTACTACTAGTGAGTGACAGTATCCGAATTATTGCATTCGAATGCAAGAAATTTCGATTAGCGAATACTACTACTAGTGACTGACAGTATCCGAATTATTGCATTCGAATGCAAGAAATTTCGATTAGCGAATACTACTACTAGTGAGTGACAGTATCCGAGAACATGCATTCGAATGCATGAGATTTCGATTAGCGAATACTACTACTAGTGAGTGACATTATCCCAGAACTTGCATTCGAATGCAAGAGATTTCGATTCGCGAATACTACTACTAGTGAGTGACAGTATCCGAGAACTTGCATTCGAATGCAAGAGATTTCGATTAGCGAATACTACTACTAGTGAGTGACAGTATCCGAGAACTTGCATTCGAATGCAAGAGATTTCGATTAGCAAATACTACTACTAGTGAGTGACAGTATCCGAGAACTTGCATTCGAATGCACGAGATTTCGATTAGCGGATACTACTACTAGTGATCGAGCGTATCCGAATTATTGCATTCGAATGCATGAGATTTCGATTAGCGAATACTAGTACTCGTGAGTGACAGTATCCGAGAACTTGCATTCGAATGCATGAGATTTCGATTAGCGAATACTACTACTAGTGAGTGACAGTATCCGAGAACTTGAATTCGAATGCATGAGATTTCGATTAGTGAATACTACTACTAGTGAGTGACAGTATCCGAATTTTTGGATTCGAATGCAAGAGATTTCGATTAGCGAATACTACTACTAGTGAGTGACAGTATCCGAGAACTTCCATTCGAATGCACGAGATTTCGATTAGCGAATACTACTACTAGTGAGTGACAGTATCCGAATTATTGCATTCGAATGCATGAGATTTCGATTAGCGAATACTACTACTAGTGAGTGACAGTATCCGAGAACTTACATTCGAATGCATGAGATTTCGATTAGCGTATACTACTACTAGTGAGTGACAGTATCCGAGAACTTGCATTCGAATGCATGAGATTTCGATTAGCGAATACTACTACTAGTGAGTGACAGTATCCGAATTATTGCATTCGAATGCATGAGATTTCGATTAGCGAATACTACTACTAGTGAGTGACAGTATCCGAGAACATGCATTCGAATGCATGAGATTTCGATTAGCGAATACTTCTACTAGTGAGTGACACTATCCCAGAACTTGCATTTGAATGCAAGAGATTTCGATTCGCGAATACTACTACTAGTGAGTGACAGTATCCGAGAACTTGCATTCGAATGCAAGAGATTTCGATTAGCGAATACTACTACTAGTGACTGACAGTATCCGAGAACTTGCATTCGAATGCATGAGATTACGATTAGCGAATACTACTACTAGTGAGTGACAGTATCGGAGAACTTCCATTCGAATGCACGAGATTTCGCTTAGCGAATACTACTGGTAGTGAGTGACAGTATCCGAGAACTTGCATTCGAATGCATGAGATTTCAATTAGCGAATACTACTGGTAGTGAGTGACAGTATCCGAGATCTTGCATTCGAATGCAAGAGATTTCGATTTGCGGATACTACTACTAGTGAGTGAGCGTATCCGAATTATTGCATTCGAATGCATGAGATTTCGATTAGCGAATACTAGTACTCGTGAGTGACAGTATCCGAGAACTTGCATTCGAATGCATGAGATTTCGATTAGCGAATACTACTACTAGTGAGTGACAGTATCCGAGATCTTGCATTCGAATGCAAGAGATTTCGATTAGCGAATACTACTACTAGTGAGTGACAGTATCCGAGAACTTGCATTCAAATGCATGTGATTTCGATTAGCGAATACTACTACTAGTGAGTGACAGCATCCGAGAACTTGCATTCGAATGCATGAGATTTCGATTAGCGAATACTACTACTAGTGAGTGACAGTATCCGAGAACTTGCATTCGAATGCAAGAGATTTCGATTAGCGAATACTACTACTAGTGAGTGACAGTATCCGAGAACTTGCATTCGAATGCAAGAGATTTCGATTAGCGAATACTACTACTAGTGAGTGACAGTATCCAAGAACTTGCATTCGAATGCATGAGATTTCGATTAGCGAATACTACTACTAGTGAGTGACAGTATCCGAGAACTTGTATTCGAATGCAAGAGATTTCGATTAGCGAATACTACTACTAGTGAGTGACAGTATCCGAGAACTTGCATTCGAATGCATGAAATTTCGATTAGCGAATACTACTAGTAGTGAGTGACAGTATCCGAATTATTGCATTCGAATGCAAGAGATTTCGATTAGCGAATACTACTACTAGTGAGTGACAGTATCCGAGAACTTGCATTCGAATGCAAGAGATTTCGATTAGCGAATACTACTACTAGTGAGTAACAGTATCCGAGAATTTGCATACGAATGCATGAGATTTCAATTAGCGAATACTACTACTAGTGAGTGACAGTATCCGAGAACTTGCATTCGAATGCATGAGATTTCGATTAGCGAATACTACTACTAGTGAGTGACAGTATCCGAATTATTGCATTCGAATGCATGAGATTTCGATTAGCGAATACTACTACTAGTGAGTGACAGTATACGAGAACTTGTATTCGAATGCATGATATTTCGATTAGCGAATACTACTACTAGTGAGTGACAGTATCCGAGAACTTGCATTCGAATGCATGAGATTTCGATTAGCGAATACTACTACTAGTGAGTGACAGTATCCGAATTATTGCATTCGAATACAAGAGATTTCGATTAGCGAATACTACTACTAATGAGTGACAGTATCCGAATTATTGCATTCGAATGCATGAAATTTCGATTAGCGAATACTACTACTAGTGAGTGACAGTATCCGAATTATTGCATTCGAATGCAAGAGATTTGGATTTGCGAATACTACTACTAGTGAGTGACAGTATCCGAATTATTGCATTCGAATGCATGAAATTTCGATAAGCGAATACTACTACTAGTGAGTGACAGTATCCGAATTATTGCATTCGAATGCATGAGATTTCGATTAGCGAGTACTTCTACTAGTGAGTGACAGTATCCGAATTATTGCATTAGAATGCATGAAATTTCGATTAGCGAATACTACTACTAGTGAGTGACAGTATCCGAGAACTTGCATTCAAATGCATGAGATTTCGATTAGCGAATACTACTACTAGTGAGTGACAGCATCCGAGAACTTGCATTCGAATGCATGAGATTTCGATTAGCGAATACTACTACTAGTGAGTGACAGTATCCGAGAACTTGCATTCGAATGCAAGAGATTTCGATTAGCGAATACTACTACTAGTGAGTGACAGTATCCGAGAACTTGCATTCGAATGCAAGAGATTTCGATTAGCGAATACTACTACTAGTGAGTGACAGTATCCAAGAACTGGCATTCGAATGCATGAGATTTCGATTAGCGAATACTACTACTAGTGAGTGACAGTATCCGAGAACTTGTATTCGAATGCAAGAGATTTCGATTAGCGAATACTACTACTAGTGAGTGACAGTATCCGAATTATTGCATTCGAATGCATGAGATTTCGATTAGCGAATACTACTACTAGCGAGTGACAGTATCCGAGAACTTGCATTCGAATGCATGAGATTTCGATTAGCGAATACTACTACTAGTGAGTTACAGTATCCGAATTATTGCATTCGAATACAAGAGATTTCGATTAGCGAATACTACTACTAATGAGTGACAGTATCCGAATTATTGCATTCGAATGCATGAAATTTCGATTAGCGAATACTACTACTAGTGAGTGACAGTATCCGAATTATTGCATTCGAATGCAAGAGATTTGGATTTGCGAATACTACTACTAGTGAGTGACAGTATCCGAATTATTGCATTCGAATGCATGAAATTTCGATAAGCGAATACTACTACTAGTGAGTGACAGTATCCGAATTATTGCATTCGAATGCATGAGATTTCGATTAGCGAATACTTCTACTAGTGAGTGACAGTATCCGAATTATTGCATTAGAATGCATGAAATTTCGATTAGCGAGTACTACTACTAGTGAGTGACAGTATCCGAATTATTGCATTCGAATGCATGAAATTTCGATTAGCAAATACTACTACTAGTGAGTGACAGTATCCGAATTATTGCATTCGAACGCATGAAATTTCGATTAGCGAGTACTACTACTAGTGAGTGACGGTATCCGAGAACTTGCATTCGAATGCATGAGATTTCGATTCGCGAATACTACTACTAGTGAGTGACAGTATCCGAATTATTGCATTCGAATGCATGAGATTTCGATTAGCGAATACTACTACTAGTGAGTGACAGTATCCGAATTAATGCATTCGAATGCATGAGATTTCGATTAGCGAATACTACTACTAGTGAGTGACAGTATCCGAATTATTGCATTCGAATGCATGATATTTGGATTAGCGAATACTACTACTAGTGAGTGACAGTATCCGAATTATTGCATTCGAATGCAAGAAATCTCGATTAGCGAATACTACTACTAGTGAGTGACAGTATACGAATTATTGCATTCGAATGCAAGAAATTTCGATTAGCGAATACTACTACTAGTGAGCGACAGTATCCGAGAACTTGCATTCGAATGCAAGAGATTTCGATTAGCGAATACTACTACTAGTGAGTGACAGTATCCGAGAACTTGCATTCGAATGCAAGAGATTTCGATTAGCGAATACTACTACTAGTGAGTGACAGTATCCGAGAACTTGCATTCGAATGCATGAGATTTCGATTAGCGAATACTACTACTAGTGAGTGACAGTATCCGAGAACTTGCATTCGAATGCATGAGATTTCGATTAGCGAATACTACTACTAGTGAGTGACAGTATCCGAGAACTTGCATTCGAATGCAAGAGATTTCGATTAGCGAATACTACTACTAGAGAGTGACAGTATCCGAGAACTTCCATTCAAATGCATGAGATTTCGATTAGCGAATACTACTACAAGTTAGTGACAGCATCCGAGAACTTGCATTCGAATGCATGAGATTTCGATTAGCGAATACTACTACTAGTGAGTGACAGAATCCGAGAACTTGCATTCGAATGCATGAGATTTCGATTAGCGAATACTACTACTAGCGAGTGAATGTATCCGAGAACTTGCATTCGAATGCATGAGATCTGGATTAGCGAATACTACTACTAGTGAGTGACAGTATCCGAATTATTGCATTCGAATGCAAGAGATTTCGATTAGCGAATACTACTACTAGTGAGTAACAGTATCCGAGAACTTGCATTCGAATGCATGAGATTTCGATTAGCGATTACTACTACTAGTGAGTGACAGTATCCGAGAACTTGCATTCGAATGCATAAGATTTCGATTAGCGAATACTACTACTAGTGAGTGACAGTATCCGAGAACTTGCATTCGAATGCAAGAGACTTCGATTAGCGAATACTACTACTAGTGAGTGACAGTATCCGAGAACTTGCATTCGAATGCATGAAATTTCGATTAGCGAATACTACTACTAGTGAGTGACAGTATCCGAATTATTGCATTCGAATGCAAGAGATTTCGATTAGCGAATACTACTACTAGTGAGTGACAGTATCCGAGAACTTGCATTCGAATGCATGAGATTTCGATTAGCGAATACTACTACTAGTGAGTGACAGTATCCGAGAACTTCCATTCAAATGCATGAGATTTCGATTAGCGAATACTACTACTAGTGAGTGACAGTATCCGAGAACTTGCATTCGAATGCATGAGATTTCGATTAGCGAATACTACTACTAGTGAGTGACAGTATCCGAGAACTTGCATTCGAATGCAAGAGATTTCGATTAGCGAATACTACTACTAGTGAGTGACAGTATCCGAGAACTTGCAATCGAATGCAAGAGATTTCGATTAGCGAATACTACTACTAGTGACTGACAGTATCCAAGAACTTGCATTCGAATGCATGAGATTTCGATTAGCGAATACTACTACTAGTGAGTGACAGTATTCGAGAACTTGTATTCGAATGCAAGAGATTTCGATTAGCGAATACTACTACTAGTGAGTGACAGTATCCGAGAACTTGCATTCGAATGCATGAAATTTCGATTAGCGAATACTACTAGTAGTGAGTGACAGTATCCGAATTATTGCATTCGAATGCAAGAGATTTCGATTAGCGAATACTACTACTAGTGAGTGACAGTATCCGAGAACTTGCATTCGAATGCAAGAGATTTCGATTAGCGAATACTACTACAAGTGAGTAACAGTATCCGAGAATTTGCATACGAATGCATGAGATTTCAATTAGCGAATACTACTACTAGTGAGTGACAGTATCCGAGAACTTGCATTCGAATGCATGAGATTTCGATTAGCGAATACTACTACTAGTGAGTGACAGTATCCGAATTATTGCATTCGAATACAAGAGATTTCGATTAGCGAATACTACTACTAATGAGTGACAGTATCCGAATTATTGCATTCGAATGCATGAAATTTCGATTAGCGAATACTACTACTAGTGAGTGACAGTATCCGAATTATTGCATTCGAATGCAAGAGATTTGGATTTGCGAATACTACTACTAGTGAGTGACAGTATCCGAATTATTGCATTCGAATGCATGAAATTTCGATAAGCGAATACTACTACTAGTGAGTGACAGTATCCGAATTATTGCATTCGAATGCATGAGATTTCGATTAGCGAATACTTCTACTAGTGAGTGACAGTATCCGAATTATTGCATTAGAATGCATGAAATTTCGATTAGCGAGTACTACTACTAGTGAGTGACAGTATCCGAATTATTGCATTCGAATGCATGAAATTTCGATTAGCAAATACTACTACTAGTGAGTGACAGTATCCGAATTATTGCATTCGAACGCATGAAATTTCGATTAGCGAGTACTACTACTAGTGAGTGACGGTATCCGAGAACTTGCATTCGAATGCATGAGATTTCGATTCGCGAATACTACTACTAGTGAGTGACAGTATCCGAATTATTGCATTCGAATGCATGAGATTTCGATTAGCGAATACTACTACTAGTGAGTGACAGTATCCGAATTAATGCATTCGAATGCATGAGATTTCGATTACCGAATACTACTACTAGTGAGTGACAGTATCGGAATTATTGCATTCGAATGCATGATTTTTGGATTAGCGAATACTACTACTAGTGAGTGACAGTATCCGAATTATTGCATTCGAATGCAAGAAATCTCGATTAGCGAATACTACTACTAGTGAGTGACAGTATACGAATTATTGCATTTGAATGCAAGAAATTTCGATTAGCGAATACTACTACTAGTGAGCGACAGTATCCGAGAACTTGCATTCGAATGCAAGAGATTTCGATTAGCGAATACTACTGCTAGTGAGTGACAGTATCCGAGAACTTGCATTCGAATGCAAGAGATTTCGATTAGCGAATACTACTACTAGTGAGTGACAGTATCCGAGAACTTGCATTCGAATGCATGAGATTTCGATTAGCGAATACTACTACTAGTGAGTGACAGTATCCGAGAACTTGCATTCGAATGCATGAGATTTCGATTAGCGAATACTACTACTAGTGAGTGACAGTATCCTAGAACTTGCATTCGAATGCAAGAGATTTCGATTAGCGAATACTACTACTAGAGAGTGACAGTATCCGAGAACTTCCATTCAAATGCATGAGATTTCGATTAGCGAATACTACTACAAGTTAGTGACAGCATCCGAGAACTTGCATTCGAATGCATGAGATTTCGATTAGCGAATACTACTACTAGTGAGTGACAGAATCCGAGAACTTGCATTCGAATGCATGAGATTTCGATTAGCGAATACTACTACTAGCGAGTGAATGTATCCGAGAACTTGCATTCGAATGCATGAGATCTGGATTAGCGAATACTACTACTAGTGAGTGACAGTATCCGAATTATTGCATTCGAATGCAAGAGATTTCGATTAGCGAATACTACTACTAGTGAGTAACAGTATCCGAGAACTTGCATTCGAATGCATGAGATTTCGATTAGCGATTACTACTACTAGTGAGTGACAGTATCCGAGAACTTGCATTCGAATGCATAAGATTTCGATTAGCGAATACTACTACTAGTGAGTGACAGTATCCGAGAACTTGCATTCGAATGCAAGAGACTTCGATTAGCGAATACTACTACTAGTGAGTGACAGTATCCGAGAACTTGCATTCGAATGCATGAAATTTCGATTAACGAATACTACTACTAGTGAGTGAACGTATCCGAATTATTGCATTCGAATGCAAGAGATTTCGATTAGCGAATACTACTACTAGTGAGTGACAGTATCCGAGAACTTGCATTCGAATGCATGAGATTTCGATTAGCGAATACTACTACTAGTGAGTGACAGTATCCGAGAACTTCCATTCAAATGCATGAGATTTCGATTAGCGAATACTACTACTAGTGAGTGACAGTATCCGAGAACTTGCATTCGAATGCATGAGATTTCGATTAGCGAATACTACTACTAGTGAGTGACAGTAACCGAGAACTTGCATTCGAATGCAAGAGATTTCGATTAACGAATACTACTACTAGTGAGTGACAGTATCCGAGAACTTGCATTCGAATGCAAGAGATTTCGATTAGCGAATACTACTACTAGTGACTGACAGTATCCAAGAACTTGCATTCGAATGCATGAGATTTCGATTAGGGAATACTACTACTAGTGAGTGACAGTATCCGAGAACTTGTATTCGAATGCAAGAGATTTCGATTATCGAATACTACTACTAGTGAGTGACAGTATCCGAGAACTTGCATTCGAATGCATGAAATTTCGATTAGCGAATACTACTAGTAGTGAGTGACAGTATCCGAATTATTGCATTCGAATGCAAGAGATTTCGATTAGCGAATACTACTACTAGTGAGTGACAGTATCCGAGAACTTGCATTCGAATGCAAGAGATTTCGATTAGCGAATACTACTACTAGTGAGTAACAGTATCCGAGAATTTGCATACGAATGCATGAGATTTCAATTAGCGAATACTACTACTAGTGAGTGACAGTATCCGAGAACTTGCATTCGAATGCATGAGATTTCGATTAGCGAATACTACTACTAGTGAGTGACAGTATCCGAATTATTGCATTCGAATGCATGAGATTTCGATTAGCGAATACTACTACTAGTGAGTGACAGTATCCGAGAACTTGTATTCGAATGCATGATATTTCGATTAGCGAATACTACTACTAGTGAGTGACAGTATCCGAGAACTTGCATTCGAATGCATGAGATTTCGATTAGCGAATACTACTACTAGTGAGTGACAGTATCCGAATTATTGCATTCGAATACAAGAGATTTCGATTAGCGAATACTACTACTAATGAGTGACAGTATCCGAATTATTGCATTCGAATGCATGAAATTTCGATTAGCGAATACTACTACTAGTGAGTGACAGTATCCGAATTATTGCATTCGATTGCAAGAGATTTGGATTTGCGAATACTACTACTAGTGAGTGACAGTATCCGAATTATTGCATTCGAATGCATGAAATTTCGATAAGCGAATACTACTACTAGTGAGTGACAGTATCCGAATTATTGCATTCGAATGCATGAGATTTCGATTAGCGAATACTTCTACTAGTGAGTGACAGTATCCGAATTATTGCATTAGAATGCATGAAATTTCGATTAGCGAGTACTACTACTAGTGAGTGACAGTATCCGAATTATTGCATTCGAATGCATGAAATTTCGATTAGCAAATACTACTACTAGTGAGTGACAGTATCCGAATTATTGCATTCGAACGCATGAAATTTCGATTAGCGAGTACTACTACTAGTGAGTGACGGTATCCGAGACCTTGCATTCGAATGCATGAGATTTCGATTCGCGAATACTACTACTAGTGAGTGACATTATCCGAATTATTGCATTCGAATGCATGAGATTTCGATTAGCGAATACTACTACTAGTGAGTGACAGTATCCGAGAACTTGCATTCGAATGCATGAGATTTCGATTAGCGAATACTACTACTAGTGAGTGACAGTATCCGAATTAATGCATTCGAATGCATGAGATTTCGATTAGCGAATACTACTACTAGTGAGTGACAGTATCGGAATTATTGCATTCGAATGCATGATATTTGGATTAGCGAATACTACTACTAGTGAGTGACACTATCCGAATTATTGCATTCGAATGCAAGAAATCTCGATTAGCGAATACTACTACTAGTGAGTGACAGTATACGAATTATTGCATTCGAATGCAAGAAATTTCGATTAGCGAATACTACTACTAGTGAGCGACAGTATCCGAGAACTTGCATTCGAATGCAAGAGATTTCGATTAGCGAATACTACTACTAGTGAGTGACAGTATCCGAGAACTTGCATTCGAATGCAAGAGATTTCGATTAGCGAATACTACTACTAGTGAGTGACAGTATCCGAGAACTTGCATTCGAATGCATGAGATTTCGATTAGCGAATACTACTACTAGTGAGTGACAGTATCCGAGAACTTGCATTCGAATGCATGAGATTTCGATTAGCGAATACTACTACTAGTGAGTGACAGTATCCGAGAACTTGCATTCGAATGCAAGAGATTTCGATTAGCGAATACTACTACTAGAGAGTGACAGTATCCGAGAACTTCCATTCAAATGCATGAGATTTCGATTAGCGAATACTACTACAAGTTAGTGACAGCATCCGAGAACTTGCATTCGAATGCATGAGATTTCGATTAGCGAATACTACTACTAGTGAGTGACAGAATCCGAGAACTTGCATTCGAATGCATGAGATTTCGATTAGCGAATACTACTACTAGCGAGTGAATGTATCCGAGAACTTGCATTCGAATGCATGAGATTTGGATTAGCGAATACTACTACTAGTGAGTGACAGTATCCGAATTATTGCATTCGAATGCATGAGATTTCGATTAGCGAATACTACTACTAGTGAGTGACAGTATCGGAGAACTTGCATTCGAATGCATGAGATTTCGATTAGCGATTACTACTACTAGTGAGTGACAGTATCCGAGAACTTGCATTCGAATGCATAAGATTTCGATTAGCGAATACTACTACTAGTGAGTGACAGTATCCGAGAACTTGCATTCGAATGCAAGAGACTTCGATTAGCGAATACTACTACTAGTGAGTGACAGTATCCGAGAACTTGCATTCGAATGCATGAAATTTCGATTAGCGAATACTACTACTAGTGAGTGACAGTATCCGAATTATTGCATTCGAATGCAAGAGATTTCGATTAGCGAATACTACTACTAGTGAGTGACAGTATCCGAGAACTTGCATTCGAATGCATGAGACTTCGATTAGCGAATACTACTACTAGTGAGTGACAGTATCCGAGAACTTCCATTCAAATGCATGAGATTTCGATTAGCGAATACTACTACTAGTGAGTGACAGCATCCGAGAATTTGCATTCGAATGCAAGAGATTTCGATTAGCGAATACTACTAGTAGTGAGTGACAGTATCCGAGAACTTGCATTCGAATGCAAGTGATTTCGATTAGCGAATACTACTACAAGTGAGTAACAGTATCCGAGAACTTGCATTCGAATGCATGAGATTTCGATTAGCGAATACTACTACTAGTGAGTGACAGTATCATATAACTTCCATTCGAATGCATGAGATTTCGATTAGCGAATACTACTACTAGTAAGTGACAGTATCCAAATTATTGCATTCGAATGCATGAAATTTCGATTAGCGAATACTACTACTAGTGAGTGACAGTATCCGAATTATTGCATTCGAATGCATAAAATTTCGATTATGAATACCACTACTAGTGAGTGACAGTATCCGAATTATTGCATTCGAATGCATGAAATTTCGATTAGCGAATACTACTACTAGTGAGTGACAGTATCCGAGAACTTGCATTCGAATGCATGAGATTTGGATTAGCGAATACTACTACTAGTGAGTGACAGTATCCGAGAACTTGCATTCGAATGCATGAGATTTCGATTAGCGAATACTACTACTAGTGAGTGACAGTATCCGAGAACTTGCATTCGAATGCATGAGATTTCGATTAGCGAATACTACTACTAGTGAGTGACAGTATCCGAATTATTGCATTCGAACGCAAGAGACTTCGATTAGCGAATACTACTACTAATGAGTGACAGTATCCGAATTATTGCATTCGAATGAATGAAATTTCGATTAGCGAATACTACTACTAGTGAGTGACAGTATCCGAATTATTGCATTCGAATGCAAGAGATTTTGATTAGCGAATACTACCACTAGTGAGTGACAGTATCGGGAATTATTGCATTCGAATGCATGAAATTTCGATTAGCGAATACTACTACTAGTGAGAGACAGTATCCGAATTATTGCATTCGAATGCATAAAATTTCGATTAGCGAATACTACTACTAGTGAGTGACAGTATCCGAATTATTGTATTCGAATGCATGAAATTTCGATTAGCAAATACTACTACTAGTTAGTGACAGTATCCGAATTATTGCATTCGAATGCATGAAATTTCGATTAGCGAGTACTAATACTAGTGAGTGACAGTATCCGAGAACTTGCATTCGAATGCATGAGATTTCGATTAGCGAATACTACTACTAGTGAGTGAGCGTATCCGAATTATTGCATTCGAATGCATGAGATTTCGATTAGCGAATACTAGTACTCGTGAGTGACAGTATCCGAGAACTTGCATTCGAATGCATGAGATTTCGATTAGCGAATACTACTACTAGTGAGTGACAGTATCCGAGAACTTGAATTCGAATGCATGAGATTTCGATTAGTGAATACTACTACTAGTGAGTGACAGTATCCGAATTTTTGGATTCGAATGCAAGAGATTTCGATTAGCGAATACTACTACTAGTGAGTGACAGTATCCGAATTATTGCATTCGAATGCATGAGATTTCGATTAGCGAATACTACTACTAGTGAGTGACAGTATCCGAGAACTTACATTCGAATGCATGAGATTTCGATTAGCGTATACTACTACTAGTGAGTGACAGTATCCGAGAACTTGCATGCGAATGCATGAGATTTCGATTAGCGAATACTACTACTAGTGAGTGACAGTATCCGAATTATTGCATTCGAATGCAAGAGATTTCGATTAGCGAATACTACTACTAGTTAGTGACAGTATCCGAATTATTGCATTCGAATGCATGAAATTTCGATTAGCGAGTACTAATACTAGTGAGTGACAGTATCCGAGAACTTGCATTCGAATGCATGAGATTTCGATTAGCGAATACTACTACTAGTGAGTGAGCGTATCCGAATTATTGCATTCGAATGCATGAGATTTCGATTAGCGAATACTAGTACTCGTGAGTGACAGTATCCGAGAACTTGCATTCGAATGCATGAGATTTCGATTAGCGAATACTACTACTAGTGAGTGACAGAATCCGAGAACTTGCATTCGAATGCATGAGATTTCGATTAGCGAATACTACTACTAGCGAGTGAATGTATCCGAGAACTTGCATTCGAATGCATGAGATTTGGATTAGCGAATACTACCACTAGTGAGTGACAGTATCCGAATTATTGCATTCGAATGCAAGAGATTTCGATTAGCGAATACTACTACTAGTGAGTAACAGTATCCGAGAACTTGCATTCGAATGCATGAGATTTCGATTAGCGATTACTACTACTAGTGAGTGACAGTATCCGAGAACTTGCATTCGAATGCATAAGATTTCGATTAGCGAATACTACTACTAGTGAGTGACAGTATCCGAGAACTTGCATTCGAATGCAAGAGATTTCGATTAGCGAATACTACTACTAGTGAGTGACAGTATCCGAGAACTTGCATTCGAATGCATGAAATTTCGATTAGCGAATACTACTACTAGTGAGTGACAGTATCCGAATTATTGCATTCGAATGCAAGAGATTTCGATTAGCGAATACTAATACTAGTGAGTGACAGTATCCGAGAACTTGCATTCGAATGCATGAGATTTCGATTAGCGAATACTACTACTAGTGAGTGACAGTATCCGAGAACTTCCATTCAAATGCATGAGATTTCGATTAGCGAATACTACTACTAGTGAGTGACAGTATCCGAATTATTGCATTCGAATGCAAGAGATTTCGATTAGCGAATACTACTAGTAGTGAGTGACAGTATCCGAGAACTTGCATTCGAATGCAAGTGATTTCGATTAGCGAATACTACTACTAGTGAGTAACAGTATCCGAGAACTTGCATTCGAATGCATGAGATTTCGATTAGCGAATACTACTACTAGTGAGTGACAGTATCATATAACTTCCATTCAAATGCATGAGATTTCGATTAGCGAATACTGCTACTAGTGAGTGACAGTATCCGAGAACTTGCATTCGAATGCATGAGATTTCGATTAGCGAATACTACTACTAGTGAGTGACAGTATCCAAATTATTGCATTCGAATGCATGAAATTTCGATTAGCGAATACTACTACTAGTGAGTGACAGTATCCGAATTATTGCATTCGAATGCATGAAATTTCGATTATGAATACTACTACTAGTGAGTGTCAGTATCCGAATTATTGCATTCGAATGCATGAAATTTCGATTAGCGAATACTACTACTAGTGAGTGACAGTATCCGAGAACTTGCATTCGAATGCATGAGATTTGGATTAGCGAATACTACTACTAGTGAGTGACAGTATCCGAGAACTTGCATTCGAATGCATGAGATTTCGATTAGCGAATACTACTACTAGTGAGTGACAGTATCCGAATTATTGCATTCGAACGCAAGAGACTTCGATTAGCGAATACTACTACTAATGAGTGACAGTATCCGAATTATTGAATTCGAATGAATGAAATTTCGATTAGCGAATACTACTACTAGTGAGTGACAGTATCCGAGAACTTGCATTCGAATGCAAGAGATTTTGATTAGCGAATACTACCACTAGTGAGTGACAGTATCGGGAATTATTGCATTCGAATGCATGAAATTTCGATTAGCGAATACTACTACTAGTGAGTGACAGTATCCGAATTATTGCATTCGAATGCATGAGATTTCGATTAGCGAATACTACTACTAGTGAGTGACAGTATTCGAATTATTGCATTCGAATGCATAAAATTTCGATTAGCGAATACTACTAGTAGTGAGTGACAGTATCCGAATTATTGTATTCGAATGCATGAAATTTCGATTAGCAAATACTACTACTAGTTAGTGACAGTATCCGAATTATTGCATTCGAATGCATGAAATTTCGATTAGCGAGTACTACTACTAGTGAGTGACAGTATCCGAGAACTTGCATTCGAATGCATGAGATTTCGATTAGCGAATACTACTACTAGTGAGTGACAGTATCCGAATTATTGCATTCGAATGCATGAGATTTTGATTAGCGAATACTACTACTAGTGAGTGACAGAATCCGAGAACTTGCATTCGAATGCATGAGATTTGGATTAGCGAATACTACTACTAGTGAGTGACAGTATCCGAATTATTGCATTCGAATGCAAGAAATTTCGATTAGCTAATACTACTACTACTAGTGAGTGACAGTATCCGAATTATTGCATTCGAATGCAAGAAATTTCGATTAGCGAATACTACTACAAGTGAGTGACAGTATCCGAGAACTTGCATTCGAATGCATGAGATTTCGATTAGCGAATACTACTACTAGTGAGTGACAGAATCCGAGAACTTGCATTCGAATGCATGAGATTTCGATTAGCGAATACTACTACTAGTCAGTGACAGTGTCCGAATTATTGCATTCGAATGCAAGAGATTTCGATTAGCGAATACTACTACTAGTGAGTGACAGTATCCGAGAACTTGCATTCGAATGCAAGAGATTTCGATTACTCAATACTACTACTAGTGAGTGACAGTATCCGAGAACTTGCATTCGAATGCATGAGATTTCGATTAGCGAATACTACTACTAGTGAGTGACAGTATCCGAGAACTTGCATTCGAATGCAAGAGATTTCGATTAGCGAATACTACTACTAGTGAGTGACAGTATCCGAGAACATGCATTCGAATGCAAGAGACTTCGATTAGCGAATACTACTAGTAGTCAGTGACAGTATCCGAATTATTGCATTCGAATGCATGAGATTTCGATTAGGGAATACTACTACTAGTCAGTGACAGTATCCCAGTACTTGCATTCTAATGCATGAATATTCGATTAGCGAATACTACTAGTAGTGAGTGACAGTATCCCAGAACTTGCATTCGAATGCATGAAATTTCTATTAGCGAATACTACTACTAATGAGTGACAGTATCCAAATTATTGCATTCGAAGGCATGAAATTTCGCTTAGCGAATACTACTACTAGTAAGTGACAGTATCCGAATTATTGCATTCGAATGCACGAAATTTCGATTAGCGAATACTACTACTAGTGAGTGACAGTATCCGAACTATTGCATTCAAATGCATGAAATTTCGATTAGCGAATACTACTACTAGTGAGTGACAGTATCCCAAAACTTGCATTCGAATGCATGAGATTTCGATTAGCGAATACTACTACTAGTGAGTGACAGTATCCGGATTATTGCATTCGAATGCATGAGATTTCGATTAGCGAATACTACTACTAGTGAGTGATAGTATCCGAGAACTTGCATTCGAATGCAACAGATTTCGATTAGCGAATTACTACTACTAGTGAGTGACAGTATCCGAATTATTGCATTCGAATGCATGAGATTTCGATTAGCGAATACTCCTACTAGTGAGTGACAGTATCCGAGAACTTGCATTCGAATGCATGAGATTTCGATTAGCGAATACTACTACTAGTGAGTGACAGTATCCAAATTATTGCATTCAAATGCATGAGATTTCGATTAGCGAATACTACTACTAGTGAGTGACAGTATCCGAATTATTGCATTCGAATGCATGAGATTTCGATTAGCGAATACTACTACTAGTGAGTGACAGTATCCGAATTATTGGATTCGAATGCAAGAAATTTCGGTTAGCGAATACTACTACTAGTGAGTGACAGTATCCAAATTATTGCATTCGAATGCATGAAATTTCGATTAGCGAATACTACTACTAGTGAGTAGCAGTATCCGAATTATTGCATTCGAATGCAAGAGATTTCGATTAGCGAATACTACTACTAGTGAGTGACAGTATCCGAGAACTTGCATTCGAAAGCAAGAGATTTCGATTAGCGAATACTACTACTAGTGAGTGACAGTATCGGAGAACTTGCATTCGAATGCAAGAGATTTCTATTAGCGAATACTACTACTAGTGAGTGACAGTATCCGAGAACTTGCATTCGAATGCAAGAGATTTCGATTAGCAAATACTACTACTAGTGAGTGACAGTATCCGAGAACTTGCATTCGAATGCATGAGATTTCAATTAGCGAATACTACTGGTAGTGAGTGACAGTATCCGAGAACTTGCATTCGAATGCAAGAGATTTCGTTTAGCGAATACTACTACTAGTGAGTGAGCGTATCCGAATTATTGCATTCGAATGCATGAGATTTCGATTAGCGAATACTACTACTAGTGAGTGACAGTATCCGAGAACTTGCATTCGAATGCATGAGATTTCGATTAGCGAATACTACTACTAGTGAGTGACAGTATCCGAGAACTTGCATTCGAATGCAAGAGATTTCGATTAGCGAATACTACTACTAGTGAGTGACAGTATCCGAGAACTTGCATTCAAATGCATGAGATTTCGATTAGCGAATACTACTACTAGTGAGTGACAGCATCCGAGAACTTGCATTCGAATGCATGAGATTTCGATTAGCGAATACTACTACTAGTGAGTGACAGAATCCGAGAACTTGCATTCGAATGCATGAGATTTCGATTTGCGAATACTACTACTAGTGAGTGACAGTATCCGAGAACTTGCATTCGAATGCAAGAGATTTCGATTAGCGAATACTACTACTAGTGAGTGACAGTATCCGAGAACATGCATTCGAATGCAAGAGATTTCGATTAGCGAATACTACTAGTAGTGAGTGACAGTATCCGAATTATTGCATTCGAATGCATGAGATTTCGATTAGGGAATACTACTACTAGTGAGTGACAGTATCCCAGTACTTGCATTCTAATGCATGAAAATTCGATTAGCGAATACTACTAGTAGTGAGTGAAAGTATCCCAGAACTTGCATTCGAATGCATGAAATTTCGATTAGCGAATACTACTACTAATGAGTGACAGTATCCAAATTATTGCATTCGAAGGCATGAAATTTCGATTAGCGAATACTACTACTAGTAAGTGACAGTATCCGAATTATTGCATTCGAATGCACGAAATTTCGATTAGCGAATACTACTACTAGTGAGTGACAGTATCCGAACTATTGCATTCAAATGCATGAAATTTCGATTAGCGAATACTACTACTAGTGAGTGACAGTATCCCAAAACTTGCATTCGAATGCATGAGATTTCGATTAGCGAATACTACTACTAGTGAGTGATAGTATCCGAGAACTTGCATTCGAATGCATGAGATTTCGATTAGCGAATACTATTACTAGTGAGTGACAGTATCCGAGAACTTGAATTCGAATGCATGAGATTTCGATTAGTGAATACTACTACTAGTGAGTGACAGTATCCGAATTATTGCATTCGAATGCAAGAGATTTCGATTAGCGAATACTACTACCAGTGGGTGACAGTATCCGAGAACTTGCATTCGAATGCAACAGATTTCGATTAGCGAATTACTACTACTAGTGAGTGACAGTATCCGAATTATTGCATTCGAATGCATGAGATTTCGATTAGCGAATACTACTACTAGTGAGTGACAGTATCCGAGAACTTGCATTCGAATGCAAGAGATTTCGATTAGCAAATACTACTACTAGTGAGTGACAGTATCCGAGAACTTGCATTCGAATGCATGAGATTTCAATTAGCGAATACTACTGGTAGTGAGTGACAGTATCCGAGAACTTGCATTCGAATGCAAGAGATTTCGATTAGCGGATACTACTACTAGTGAGTGAGCGTATCCGAATTATTGCATTCGAATGCATGAGATTTCGATTAGCGAATACTACTACTAGTGAGTGACAGTATCCGAATTATTGGATTCGAATGCAAGAAATTTCGGTTAGCGAATACTACTACTAGTGAGTGACAGTATCCAAATTATTGCATTCGAATGCATGAAATTTCGATTAGCGAATACTACTACTAGTGAGTAGCAGTATCCGAATTATTGCATTCGAATGCAAGAGATTTCGATTAGCGAATACTACTACTAGTGAGTGACAGTATCCGAGAACTTGCATTCGAAAGCAAGAGATTTCGATTAGCGAATACTACTACTAGTGAGTGACAGTATCGGAGAACTTGCATTCGAATGCAAGAGATTTCTATTAGCGAATACTACTACTAGTGAGTGACAGTATCCGAGAACTTGCATTCGAATGCAAGAGATTTCGATTAGCAAATACTACTACTAGTGAGTGACAGTATCCGAGAACTTGCATTCGAATGCATGAGATTTCAATTAGCGAATACTACTGGTAGTGAGTGACAGTATCCGAGAACTTGCATTCGAATGCAAGAGATTTCGTTTAGCGAATACTACTACTAGTGAGTGAGCGTATCCGAATTATTGCATTCGAATGCATGAGATTTCGATTAGCGAATACTACTACTAGTGAGTGACAGTATCCGAGAACTTGCATTCGAATGCATGAGATTTCGATTAGCGAATACTACTACTAGTGAGTGACAGTATCCGAGAACTTGCATTCGAATGCAAGAGATTTCGATTAGCGAATACTACTACTAGTGAGTGACAGTATCCGAGAACTTGCATTCAAATGCATGAGATTTCGATTAGCGAATACTACTACTAGTGAGTGACAGCATCCGAGAACTTGCATTCGAATGCATGAGATTTCGATTAGCGAATACTACTACTAGTGAGTGACAGAATCCGAGAACTTGCATTCGAATGCATGAGATTTCGATTTGCGAATACTACTACTAGTGAGTGACAGTATCCGAGAACTTGCATTCGAATGCAAGAGATTTCGATTAGCGAATACTACTACTAGTGAGTGACAGTATCCGAGAACATGCATTCGAATGCAAGAGATTTCGATTAGCGAATACTACTAGTAGTGAGTGACAGTATCCGAATTATTGCATTCGAATGCATGAGATTTCGATTAGGGAATACTACTACTAGTGAGTGACAGTATCCCAGTACTTGCATTCTAATGCATGAAAATTCGATTAGCGAATACTACTAGTAGTGAGTGAAAGTATCCCAGAACTTGCATTCGAATGCATGAAATTTCGATTAGCGAATACTACTACTAATGAGTGACAGTATCCAAATTATTGCATTCGAAGGCATGAAATTTCGATTAGCGAATACTACTACTAGTAAGTGACAGTATCCGAATTATTGCATTCGAATGCACGAAATTTCGATTAGCGAATACTACTACTAGTGAGTGACAGTATCCGAACTATTGCATTCAAATGCATGAAATTTCGATTAGCGAATACTACTACTAGTGAGTGACAGTATCCCAAAACTTGCATTCGAATGCATGAGATTTCGATTAGCGAATACTACTACTAGTGAGTGATAGTATCCGAGAACTTGCATTCGAATGCATGAGATTTCGATTAGCGAATACTATTACTAGTGAGTGACAGTATCCGAGAACTTGAATTCGAATGCATGAGATTTCGATTAGTGAATACTACTACTAGTGAGTGACAGTATCCGAACTATTGCATTCGAATGCAAGAGATTTCGATTAGCGAATACTACTACCAGTGGGTGACAGTATCCGAGAACTTGCATTCGAATGCAACAGATTTCGATTAGAGAATTACTACTACTAGTGAGTGACAGTATCCGAATTATTGCATTCGAATGCATGAGATTTCGATTAGCGAATACTACTACTAGTGAGTGACAGTATCCGAGAACTTGCATTCGAATGCAAGAGATTTCGATTAGCAAATACTACTACTAGTGAGTGACAGTATCCGAGAACTTGCATTCGAATGCATGAGATTTCAATTAGCGAATACTACTGGTAGTGAGTGACAGTATCCGAGAACTTGCATTCGAATGCAAGAGATTTCGATTAGCGGATACTACTACTAGTGAGTGAGCGTATCCGAATTATTGCATTCGAATGCATGAGATTTCGATTAGCGAATACTAGTACTCGTGAGTGACAGTATCCGAGAACTTGCATTCGAATGCATGTAATTTCGATTAGCGAATACTACTACTAGTGAGTGACAGTATCCGAGAACTTGCATTCGAATGCAAGAGATTTCGATTAGCGAATACTACTACTAGTGAGTGACAGTATCCGAGAACTTGCATTCAAATGCATGAGATTTCGATTAGCGAATACTACTACTAATGAGTGACAGCATCCGAGAACTTGCATTCGAATGCATGAGATTTCGATTAGCGAATACTACTACTAGTGAGTGACAGTATCCGAGAACTTGCATTCGAATGCAAGAGATTTCGATTTGCGAATACTACTACTAGTGAGTGACAGTATCCGAGAACTTGCATTCGAATGCAAGAGATTTCGATTAGCGAATACTACTACTAGTGAGTGACAGTATCCGAGAACTTGCATTCGAATGCAAGAGATTTCGATTAGCGAATACTACTACTAGTGAGTGACAGTATCCGAGAACTTGCATTCGAATGCATGAAATTTCGATTAGCGAATACTACTAGTAGTGAGTGACAGTATCCGAATTATTGCATTCGAATCCAAGAGATTTCGATTAGCGAATACTACTACTAGTGAGTGACAGTATCCGAGAACTTGCATTCGAATGCAAGAGATTTCGATTAGCGAATACTAATACTAGTGAGTAACAGTATCCGAGAATTTGCATACGAATGCATGAGATTTCAATTAGCGAATACTACTACTAGTCAGTGACAGTATCCGAGAACTTGCATTCGAATGCATGAGATTTCGATTAGCGAATACTACTACTAGTGAGTGACAGTATCCGAATTATTGCATTCGAATGCATGAGATTTCGATTAGCGAATACTACTACTAGTGAGTGACAGTATCCGAGAACTTGTATTCGAATGCATGATATTTCGATTAGCGAATACTACTACTAGTGAGTGACAGTATCCGAGAACTTGCATTCGAATGCATGAGATTTCGATTAGCGAATACTACTACTAGTGAGTGACAGTATCCGAATTATTGCATTCGAATACAAGAGATTTCGATTAGCGAATACTACTACTAATGAGTGACAGTATCCGAATTATTGCATTCGAATGCCTGAAATTTCGATTAGCGAATACTACTACTAGTGAGTGACAGTATCCGAGAACTTGCATTCGAATGCATAAGATTTCGATTAGCGAATACTACTACTAGTGAGTGACAGTATCCGAGAACTTGCATTCGAATGCAAGAGACTTCGATTAGCGAATACTACTACTAGTGAGTGACAGTATCCGAGAACTTGCATTCGAATGCATGAAATTTCGATTAGCGAATACTACTACTGGTCAGTGACAGTATCCGAATTATTGCATTCGAATGCAAGAGATTTCGATTAGCGAATACTACTACTAGTGAGTGACAGTATCCGAGAACTTGCATTCGAATGCATGAGATTTCGATTAGCGAATACTACTACTAGTGAGTGACAGTATCCGAGAACTTCCATTCAAATGCATGAGATTTCGATTAGCGAATACTACTACTAGTGAGTGAGCGTATCCGAATTATTGCATTCGAATGCATGAGATTTCGATTAGCGAATACTAGTACTCGTGAGTGACAGTATCCGAGAACTTGCATTCGAATGCATGAGATTTCGATTAGCGAATACTACTACTAGTGAGAGACAGTATCCGAATTAATGCATTCGAATGCATGAGATTTCGATTAGCGAATACTACTACTAGTGAGTGACAGTATCGGAATTATTGCATTCGAATGCATGATATTTGGATTAGCGAATACTACTACTAGTGAGTGACAGTATCCGAATTATTGCATTCGAATGCAAGAAATCTCGATTAGCGAATACTACTACTAGTGAGTGACAGTATAGGAATTATTGCATTCGAATGCAAGAAATTTCGATTAGCGAATACTACTACTAGTGAGCGACAGTATCCGAGAACTTGCATTCGAATGCAAGAGATTTCGATTAGCGAATACTACTACTAGTGAGTGACAGTATCCGAGAACTTGCATTCGAATGCAAGAGATTTCCATTAGCGAATACTACTACTAGTGAGTGACAGTATCCGAGAACTTGCATTCGAATGCATGAGATTTCGATTAGCGAATACTACAACTAGTGAGTGACAGTATCCGAGATCTTGCATTCGAATGCATGAGATTTCGATTAGCGAATACTACTACTAGTGAGTGACAGTATCCGAGAACTTGCATTCGAATGCAAGAGATTTCGATTAGCGAATACTACTACTAGAGAGTGACAGTATCCGAGAACTTCCATTCAAATGCATGAGATTTCGATTAGCGAATACTACTACAAGTTAGTGACAGCATCCGAGAACTTGCATTCGAATGCATGAGATTTCGATTAGCGAATACTACTACTAGTGAGTGACAGAATCCGAGAACTTGCATTCGAATGCATGAGATTTCGATTACCGAATACTACTACTAGCGAGAGAATGTATCCGAGAACTTGCATTCGAATGCATGAGATTTGGATTAGCGAATACTACCACTAGTGAGTGACAGTATCCGAATTATTGCATTCGAATGCAAGAGATTTCGATTAGCGAATACTACTACTAGTGAGTAACAGTATCCGAGAACTTGCACTCGAATGCATGAGATTTCGATTAGCGATTACTACTACTAGTGAGTGACAGTATCCGAGAACTTGCATTCGAATGCATAAGATTTCGATTAGCGAATACTACTACTAGTGAGTGACAGTATCCGAGAACTTGCATTCGAATGCAAGAGATTTCGATTAGCGAATACTACTACTAGTGAGTGACAGTATCCGAGAACTTGCATTCGAATGCATGAAATTTCGATTAGCGAATACTACTACTAGTGAGTGACAGTATCCGAATTATTGCATTCGAATGCAAGAGATTTCGATTAGCGAATACTAATACTAGTGAGTGACAGTATCCGAGAACTTGCATTCGAATGCATGAGATTTCGATTAGCGAATACTACTACTAGTGAGTGACAGTATCCGAGAACTTCCATTCAAATGCATGAGATTTCGATTAGCGAATACTACTACTAGTGAGTGACAGTATCCGAATTATTGCATTCGAATGCAAGAGATTTCGATTAGCGAATACTACTAGTAGTGAGTGACAGCATCCGAGAACTTGCATTCCAATGCAAGTGATTTCGATTAGCGAATACTACTACTAGTGAGTAACAGTATCCGAGAACTTGCATTCGAATGCATGAGATTTCGATTAGCGAATACTACTACTAGTGAGTGACAGTATCATATAACTTCCATTCAAATGCATGAGATTTCGATTAGCGAATACTGCTACTAGTGAGTGACAGTATCCGAGAACTTGCATTCGAATGCATGAGATTTCGATTAGCGAATACTACTACTAGTGAGTGACAGTATCCAAATTATTGCATTCGAATGCATGAAATTTCGATTAGCGAATACTACTACTAGTGAGTGACAGTATCCGAATTATTGCATTCGAATGCATGAAATTTCGATTATGAATACTACTACTAGTGAGTGTCAGTATCCGAATTATTGCATTCGAATGCATGAAATTTCGATTAGCGAATACTACTACTAGTGAGTGACAGTATCCGAGAACTTGCATTCGAATGCATGAGATTTGGATTAGCGAATACTACTACTAGTGAGTGACAGTATCCGAGAACTTGCATTCGAATGCATGAGATTTCGATTAGTGAATACTACTACTAGTGAGTGACAGTATCCGAATTATTGCATTCGAATGCAAGAGATTTCGATTAGCGAATACTACTACCAGTGGGTGACAGTATCCGAGAACTTGCATTCGAATGCAACAGATTTCGATTAGCGAATTACTACTACTAGTGAGTGACAGTATCCGAATTATTGCATTCGAATGCATGAGATTTCGATTAGCGAATACTACTACTAGTGAGTGACAGTATCCGAGAACTTGCATTCGAATGCAAGAGATTTCGATTAGCAAATACTACTACTAGTGAGTGACAGTATCCGAGAACTTGCATTCGAATGCATGAGATTTCAATTAGCGAATACTACTGGTAGTGAGTGACAGTATCCGAGAACTTGCATTCGAATGCAAGAGATTTCGATTAGCGGATACTACTACTAGTGAGTGAGCGTATCCGAATTATTGCATTCGAATGCATGAGATTTCGATTAGCGAATACTAGTACTCGTGAGTGACAGTATCCGAGAACTTGCATTCGAATGCATGTAATTTCGATTAGCGAATACCACTACTAGTGAGTGACAGTATCCGAGAACTTGCATTCGAATGCAAGAGATTTCGATTAGCGAATACTACTACTAGTGAGTGACAGTATCCGAGAACTTGCATTCAAATGCATGAGATTTCGATTAGCGAATACTACTACTAATGAGTGACAGCATCCGAGAACTTGCATTCGAATGCATGAGATTTCGATTAGCGAATACTACTACTAGTGAGTGACAGTATCCGAGAACTTGCATTCGAATGCAAGAGATTTCGATTAGCGAATACTACTACTAGTGAGTGACAGTATCCGAGAACTTGCATTCGAATGCAAGAGATTTCGATTAGCGAATACTACTACTAGTGAGTGACAGTATCCGAGAACTTGCATTCAAATGCATGAGATTTCGATTAGCGAATACTACTACTAGTGAGTGACAGCATCCGAGAACTTGCATTCGAATGCATGAGATTTCGATTAGCGAATACTACTACTAGTGAGTGACAGAATCCGAGAACTTGCATTCGAATGCATGAGATTTCGATTTGCGAATACTACTACTAGTGAGTGACAGTATCCGAGAACTTGCATTCGAATGCAAGAGATTTCGATTAGCGAATACTACTACTAGTGAGTGACAGTATCCGAGAACATGCATTCGAATGCAAGAGATTTCGATTAGCGAATACTACTAGTAGTGAGTGACAGTATCCGAATTATTGCATTCGAATGCATGAGATTTCGATTAGGGAATACTACTACTAGTGAGTGACAGTATCCCAGTACTTGCATTCTAATGCATGAAAATTCGATTAGCGAATACTACTAGTAGTGAGTGAAAGTATCCCAGAACTTGCATTCGAATGCATGAAATTTCGATTAGCGAATACTACTACTAATGAGTGACAGTATCCAAATTATTGCATTCGAAGGCATGAAATTTCGATTAGCGAATACTACTACTAGTAAGTGACAGTATCCGAATTATTGCATTCGAATGCACGAAATTTCGATTAGCGAATACTACTACTAGTGAGTGACAGTATCCGAACTATTGCATTCAAATGCATGAAATTTCGATTAGCGAATACTACTACTAGTGAGTGACAGTATCCCAAAACTTGCATTCGAATGCATGAGATTTCGATTAGCGAATACTACTACTAGTGAGTGATAGTATCCGAGAACTTGCATTCGAATGCATGAGATTTCGATTAGCGAATACTATTACTAGTGAGTGACAGTATCCGAGAACTTGAATTCGAATGCATGAGATTTCGATTAGTGAATACTACTACTAGTGAGTGACAGTATCCGAACTATTGCATTCGAATGCAAGAGATTTCGATTAGCGAATACTACTACCAGTGGGTGACAGTATCCGAGAACTTGCATTCGAATGCAACAGATTTCGATTAGAGAATTACTACTACTAGTGAGTGACAGTATCCGAATTATTGCATTCGAATGCATGAGATTTCGATTAGCGAATACTACTACTAGTGAGTGACAGTATCCGAGAACTTGCATTCGAATGCAAGAGATTTCGATTAGCAAATACTACTACTAGTGAGTGACAGTATCCGAGAACTTGCATTCGAATGCATGAGATTTCAATTAGCGAATACTACTGGTAGTGAGTGACAGTATCCGAGAACTTGCATTCGAATGCAAGAGATTTCGATTAGCGGATACTACTACTAGTGAGTGAGCGTATCCGAATTATTGCATTCGAATGCATGAGATTTCGATTAGCGAATACTAGTACTCGTGAGTGACAGTATCCGAGAACTTGCATTCGAATGCATGTAATTTCGATTAGCGAATACTACTACTAGTGAGTGACAGTATCCGAGAACTTGCATTCGAATGCAAGAGATTTCGATTAGCGAATACTACTACTAGTGAGTGACAGTATCCGAGAACTTGCATTCAAATGCATGAGATTTCGATTAGCGAATACTACTACTAATGAGTGACAGCATCCGAGAACTTGCATTCGAATGCATGAGATTTCGATTAGCGAATACTACTACTAGTGAGTGACAGTATCCGAGAACTTGCATTCGAATGCAAGAGATTTCGATTTGCGAATACTACTACTAGTGAGTGACAGTATCCGAGAACTTGCATTCGAATGCAAGAGATTTCGATTAGCGAATACTACTACTAGTGAGTGACAGTATCCGAGAACTTGCATTCGAATGCAAGAGATTTCGATTAGCGAATACTACTACTAGTGAGTGACAGTATCCGAGAACTTGCATTCGAATGCATGAAATTTCGATTAGCGAATACTACTAGTAGTGAGTGACAGTATCCGAATTATTGCATTCGAATGCAAGAGATTTCGATTAGCGAATACTACTACTAGTGAGTGACAGTATCCGAGAACTTGCATTCGAATGCAAGAGATTTCGATTAGCGAATACTAATACTAGTGAGTAACAGTATCCGAGAATTTGCATACGAATGCATGAGATTTCAATTAGCGAATACTACTACTAGTCAGTGACAGTATCCGAGAACTTGCATTCGAATGCATGAGATTTCGATTAGCGAATACTACTACTAGTGAGTGACAGTATCCGAATTATTGCATTCGAATGCATGAGATTTCGATTAGCGAATACTACTACTAGTGAGTGACAGTATCCGAGAACTTGTATTCGAATGCATGATATTTCGATTAGCGAATACTACTACTAGTGAGTGACAGTATCCGAGAACTTGCATTCGAATGCATGAGATTTCGATTAGCGAATACTACTACTAGTGAGTGACAGTATCCGAATTATTGCATTCGAATACAAGAGATTTCGATTAGCGAATACTACTACTAATGAGTGACAGTATCCGAATTATTGCATTCGAATGCCTGAAATTTCGATTAGCGAATACTACTACTAGTGAGTGACAGTATCCGAGAACTTGCATTCGAATGCATAAGATTTCGATTAGCGAATACTACTACTAGTGAGTGACAGTATCCGAGAACTTGCATTCGAATGCAAGAGACTTCGATTAGCGAATACTACTACTAGTGAGTGACAGTATCCGAGAACTTGCATTCGAATGCATGAAATTTCGATTAGCGAATACTACTACTAGTCAGTGACAGTATCCGAATTATTGCATTCGAATGCAAGAGATTTCGATTAGCGAATACTACTACTAGTGAGTGACAGTATCCGAGAACTTGCATTCGAATGCATGAGATTTCGATTAGCGAATACTACTACTAGTGAGTGACAGTATCCGAGAACTTCCATTCAAATGCATGAGATTTCGATTAGCGAATACTACTACTAGTGAGTGAGCGTATCCGAATTATTGCATTCGAATGCATGAGATTTCGATTAGCGAATACTAGTACTCGTGAGTGACAGTATCCGAGAACTTGCATTCGAATGCATGAGATTTCGATTAGCGAATACTACTACTAGTGAGAGACAGTATCCGAATTAATGCATTCGAATGCATGAGATTTCGATTAGCGAATACTACTACTAGTGAGTGACAGTATCGGAATTATTGCATTCGAATGCATGATATTTGGATTAGCGAATACTACTACTAGTGAGTGACAGTATCCGAATTATTGCATTCGAATGCAAGAAATCTCGATTAGCGAATACTACTACTAGTGAGTGACAGTATAGGAATTATTGCATTCGAATGCAAGAAATTTCGATTAGCGAATACTACTACTAGTGAGCGACAGTATCCGAGAACTTGCATTCGAATGCAAGAGATTTCGATTAGCGAATACTACTACTAGTGAGTGACAGTATCCGAGAACTTGCATTCGAATGCAAGAGATTTCCATTAGCGAATACTACTACTAGTGAGTGACAGTATCCGAGAACTTGCATTCGAATGCATGAGATTTCGATTAGCGAATACTACAACTAGTGAGTGACAGTATCCGAGATCTTGCATTCGAATGCATGAGATTTCGATTAGCGAATACTACTACTAGTGAGTGACAGTATCCGAGAACTTGCATTCGAATGCAAGAGATTTCGATTAGCGAATACTACTACTAGAGAGTGACAGTATCCGAGAACTTCCATTCAAATGCATGAGATTTCGATTAGCGAATACTACTACAAGTTAGTGACAGCATCCGAGAACTTGCATTCGAATGCATGAGATTTCGATTAGCGAATACTACTACTAGTGAGTGACAGAATCCGAGAACTTGCATTCGAATGCATGAGATTTCGATTACCGAATACTACTACTAGCGAGAGAATGTATCCGAGAACTTGCATTCGAATGCATGAGATTTGGATTAGCGAATACTACCACTAGTGAGTGACAGTATCCGAATTATTGCATTCGAATGCAAGAGATTTCGATTAGCGAATACTACTACTAGTGAGTAACAGTATCCGAGAACTTGCACTCGAATGCATGAGATTTCGATTAGCGATTACTACTACTAGTGAGTGACAGTATCCGAGAACTTGCATTCGAATGCATAAGATTTCGATTAGCGAATACTACTACTAGTGAGTGACAGTATCCGAGAACTTGCATTCGAATGCAAGAGATTTCGATTAGCGAATACTACTACTAGTGAGTGACAGTATCCGAGAACTTGCATTCGAATGCATGAAATTTCGATTAGCGAATACTACTACTAGTGAGTGACAGTATCCGAATTATTGCATTCGAATGCAAGAGATTTCGATTAGCGAATACTAATACTAGTGAGTGACAGTATCCGAGAACTTGCATTCGAATGCATGAGATTTCGATTAGCGAATACTACTACTAGTGAGTGACAGTATCCGAGAACTTCCATTCAAATGCATGAGATTTCGATTAGCGAATACTACTACTAGTGAGTGACAGTATCCGAATTATTGCATTCGAATGCAAGAGATTTCGATTAGCGAATACTACTAGTAGTGAGTGACAGCATCCGAGAACTTGCATTCCAATGCAAGTGATTTCGATTAGCGAATACTACTACTAGTGAGTAACAGTATCCGAGAACTTGCATTCGAATGCATGAGATTTCGATTAGCGAATACTACTACTAGTGAGTGACAGTATCATATAACTTCCATTCAAATGCATGAGATTTCGATTAGCGAATACTGCTACTAGTGAGTGACAGTATCCGAGAACTTGCATTCGAATGCATGAGATTTCGATTAGCGAATACTACTACTAGTGAGTGACAGTATCCAAATTATTGCATTCGAATGCATGAAATTTCGATTAGCGAATACTACTACTAGTGAGTGACAGTATCCGAATTATTGCATTCGAATGCATGAAATTTCGATTATGAATACTACTACTAGTGAGTGTCAGTATCCGAATTATTGCATTCGAATGCATGAAATTTCGATTAGCGAATACTACTACTAGTGAGTGACAGTATCCGAGAACTTGCATTCGAATGCATGAGATTTGGATTAGCGAATACTACTACTAGTGAGTGACAGTATCCGAGAACTTGCATTCGAATGCATGAGATTTCGATTAGTGAATACTACTACTAGTGAGTGACAGTATCCGAATTATTGCATTCGAATGCAAGAGATTTCGATTAGCGAATACTACTACCAGTGGGTGACAGTATCCGAGAACTTGCATTCGAATGCAACAGATTTCGATTAGCGAATTACTACTACTAGTGAGTGACAGTATCCGAATTATTGCATTCGAATGCATGAGATTTCGATTAGCGAATACTACTACTAGTGAGTGACAGTATCCGAGAACTTGCATTCGAATGCAAGAGATTTCGATTAGCAAATACTACTACTAGTGAGTGACAGTATCCGAGAACTTGCATTCGAATGCATGAGATTTCAATTAGCGAATACTACTGGTAGTGAGTGACAGTATCCGAGAACTTGCATTCGAATGCAAGAGATTTCGATTAGCGGATACTACTACTAGTGAGTGAGCGTATCCGAATTATTGCATTCGAATGCATGAGATTTCGATTAGCGAATACTAGTACTCGTGAGTGACAGTATCCGAGAACTTGCATTCGAATGCATGTAATTTCGATTAGCGAATACCACTACTAGTGAGTGACAGTATCCGAGAACTTGCATTCGAATGCAAGAGATTTCGATTAGCGAATACTACTACTAGTGAGTGACAGTATCCGAGAACTTGCATTCAAATGCATGAGATTTCGATTAGCGAATACTACTACTAATGAGTGACAGCATCCGAGAACTTGCATTCGAATGCATGAGATTTCGATTAGCGAATACTACTACTAGTGAGTGACAGTATCCGAGAACTTGCATTCGAATGCATGAGATTTCAATTAGCGAATACTACTGGTAGTGAGTGACAGTATCCGAGAACTTGCATTCGAATGCAAGAGATTTCGTTTAGCGAATACTACTACTAGTGAGTGAGCGTATCCGAATTATTGCATTCGAATGCATGAGATTTCGATTAGCGAATACTACTACTAGTGAGTGACAGTATCCGAGAACTTGCATTCGAATGCATGAGATTTCGATTAGCGAATACTACTACTAGTGAGTGACAGTATCCGAGAACTTGCATTCGAATGCAAGAGATTTCGATTAGCGAATACTACTACTAGTGAGTGACAGTATCCGAGAACTTGCATTCAAATGCATGAGATTTCGATTAGCGAATACTACTACTAGTGAGTGACAGCATCCGAGAACTTGCATTCGAATGCATGAGATTTCGATTAGCGAATACTACTACTAGTGAGTGACAGAATCCGAGAACTTGCATTCGAATGCATGAGATTTCGATTTGCGAATACTACTACTAGTGAGTGACAGTATCCGAGAACTTGCATTCGAATGCAAGAGATTTCGATTAGCGAATACTACTACTAGTGAGTGACAGTATCCGAGAACATGCATTCGAATGCAAGAGATTTCGATTAGCGAATACTACTAGTAGTGAGTGACAGTATCCGAATTATTGCATTCGAATGCATGAGATTTCGATTAGGGAATACTACTACTAGTGAGTGACAGTATCCCAGTACTTGCATTCTAATGCATGAAAATTCGATTAGCGAATACTACTAGTAGTGAGTGAAAGTATCCCAGAACTTGCATTCGAATGCATGAAATTTCGATTAGCGAATACTACTACTAATGAGTGACAGTATCCAAATTATTGCATTCGAAGGCATGAAATTTCGATTAGCGAATACTACTACTAGTAAGTGACAGTATCCGAATTATTGCATTCGAATGCACGAAATTTCGATTAGCGAATACTACTACTAGTGAGTGACAGTATCCGAACTATTGCATTCAAATGCATGAAATTTCGATTAGCGAATACTACTACTAGTGAGTGACAGTATCCCAAAACTTGCATTCGAATGCATGAGATTTCGATTAGCGAATACTACTACTAGTGAGTGATAGTATCCGAGAACTTGCATTCGAATGCATGAGATTTCGATTAGCGAATACTATTACTAGTGAGTGACAGTATCCGAGAACTTGAATTCGAATGCATGAGATTTCGATTAGTGAATACTACTACTAGTGAGTGACAGTATCCGAATTATTGCATTCGAATGCAAGAGATTTCGATTAGCGAATACTACTACCAGTGGGTGACAGTATCCGAGAACTTGCATTCGAATGCAACAGATTTCGATTAGCGAATTACTACTACTAGTGAGTGACAGTATCCGAATTATTGCATTCGAATGCATGAGATTTCGATTAGCGAATACTACTACTAGTGAGTGACAGTATCCGAGAACTTGCATTCGAATGCAAGAGATTTCGATTAGCAAATACTACTACTAGTGAGTGACAGTATCCGAGAACTTGCATTCGAATGCATGAGATTTCAATTAGCGAATACTACTGGTAGTGAGTGACAGTATCCGAGAACTTGCATTCGAATGCAAGAGATTTCGATTAGCGGATACTACTACTAGTGAGTGAGCGTATCCGAATTATTGCATTCGAATGCATGAGATTTCGATTAGCGAATACTACTACTAGTGAGTGACAGTATCCGAATTATTGGATTCGAATGCAAGAAATTTCGGTTAGCGAATACTACTACTAGTGAGTGACAGTATCCAAATTATTGCATTCGAATGCATGAAATTTCGATTAGCGAATACTACTACTAGTGAGTAGCAGTATCCGAATTATTGCATTCGAATGCAAGAGATTTCGATTAGCGAATACTACTACTAGTGAGTGACAGTATCCGAGAACTTGCATTCGAAAGCAAGAGATTTCGATTAGCGAATACTACTACTAGTGAGTGACAGTATCGGAGAACTTGCATTCGAATGCAAGAGATTTCTATTAGCGAATACTACTACTAGTGAGTGACAGTATCCGAGAACTTGCATTCGAATGCAAGAGATTTCGATTAGCAAATACTACTACTAGTGAGTGACAGTATCCGAGAACTTGCATTCGAATGCATGAGATTTCAATTAGCGAATACTACTGGTAGTGAGTGACAGTATCCGAGAACTTGCATTCGAATGCAAGAGATTTCGTTTAGCGAATACTACTACTAGTGAGTGAGCGTATCCGAATTATTGCATTCGAATGCATGAGATTTCGATTAGCGAATACTACTACTAGTGAGTGACAGTATCCGAGAACTTGCATTCGAATGCATGAGATTTCGATTAGCGAATACTACTACTAGTGAGTGACAGTATCCGAGAACTTGCATTCGAATGCAAGAGATTTCGATTAGCGAATACTACTACTAGTGAGTGACAGTATCCGAGAACTTGCATTCAAATGCATGAGATTTCGATTAGCGAATACTACTACTAGTGAGTGACAGCATCCGAGAACTTGCATTCGAATGCATGAGATTTCGATTAGCGAATACTACTACTAGTGAGTGACAGAATCCGAGAACTTGCATTCGAATGCATGAGATTTCGATTTGCGAATACTACTACTAGTGAGTGACAGTATCCGAGAACTTGCATTCGAATGCAAGAGATTTCGATTAGCGAATACTACTACTAGTGAGTGACAGTATCCGAGAACATGCATTCGAATGCAAGAGATTTCGATTAGCGAATACTACTAGTAGTGAGTGACAGTATCCGAATTATTGCATTCGAATGCATGAGATTTCGATTAGGGAATACTACTACTAGTGAGTGACAGTATCCCAGTACTTGCATTCTAATGCATGAAAATTCGATTAGCGAATACTACTAGTAGTGAGTGAAAGTATCCCAGAACTTGCATTCGAATGCATGAAATTTCGATTAGCGAATACTACTACTAATGAGTGACAGTATCCAAATTATTGCATTCGAAGGCATGAAATTTCGATTAGCGAATACTACTACTAGTAAGTGACAGTATCCGAATTATTGCATTCGAATGCACGAAATTTCGATTAGCGAATACTACTACTAGTGAGTGACAGTATCCGAACTATTGCATTCAAATGCATGAAATTTCGATTAGCGAATACTACTACTAGTGAGTGACAGTATCCCAAAACTTGCATTCGAATGCATGAGATTTCGATTAGCGAATACTACTACTAGTGAGTGATAGTATCCGAGAACTTGCATTCGAATGCATGAGATTTCGATTAGCGAATACTATTACTAGTGAGTGACAGTATCCGAGAACTTGAATTCGAATGCATGAGATTTCGATTAGTGAATACTACTACTAGTGAGTGACAGTATCCGAACTATTGCATTCGAATGCAAGAGATTTCGATTAGCGAATACTACTACCAGTGGGTGACAGTATCCGAGAACTTGCATTCGAATGCAACAGATTTCGATTAGAGAATTACTACTACTAGTGAGTGACAGTATCCGAATTATTGCATTCGAATGCATGAGATTTCGATTAGCGAATACTACTACTAGTGAGTGACAGTATCCGAGAACTTGCATTCGAATGCAAGAGATTTCGATTAGCAAATACTACTACTAGTGAGTGACAGTATCCGAGAACTTGCATTCGAATGCATGAGATTTCAATTAGCGAATACTACTGGTAGTGAGTGACAGTATCCGAGAACTTGCATTCGAATGCAACAGATTTCGATTAGCGGATACTACTACTAGTGAGTGAGCGTATCCGAATTATTGCATTCGAATGCATGAGATTTCGATTAGCGAATACTAGTACTCGTGAGTGACAGTATCCGAGAACTTGCATTCGAATGCATGTAATTTCGATTAGCGAATACTACTACTAGTGAGTGACAGTATCCGAGAACTTGCATTCGAATGCAAGAGATTTCGATTAGCGAATACTACTACTAGTGAGTGACAGTATCCGAGAACTTGCATTCAAATGCATGAGATTTCGATTAGCGAATACTACTACTAATGAGTGACAGCATCCGAGAACTTGCATTCGAATGCATGAGATTTCGATTAGCGAATACTACTACTAGTGAGTGACAGTATCCGAGAACTTGCATTCGAATGCAAGAGATTTCGATTTGCGAATACTACTACTAGTGAGTGACAGTATCCGAGAACTTGCATTCGAATGCAAGAGATTTCGATTAGCGAATACTACTACTAGTGAGTGACAGTATCCGAGAACTTGCATTCGAATGCAAGAGATTTCGATTAGCGAATACTACTACTAGTGAGTGACAGTATCCGAGAACTTGCATTCGAATGCATGAAATTTCGATTAGCGAATACTACTAGTAGTGAGTGACAGTATCCGAATTATTGCATTCGAATGCAAGAGATTTCGATTAGCGAATACTACTACTAGTGAGTGACAGTATCCGAGAACTTGCATTCGAATGCAAGAGATTTCGATTAGCGAATACTAATACTAGTGAGTAACAGTATCCGAGAATTTGCATACGAATGCATGAGATTTCAATTAGCGAATACTACTACTAGTCAGTGACAGTATCCGAGAACTTGCATTCGAATGCATGAGATTTCGATTAGCGAATACTACTACTAGTGAGTGACAGTATCCGAATTATTGCATTCGAATGCATGAGATTTCGATTAGCGAATACTACTACTAGTGAGTGACAGTATCCGAGAACTTGTATTCGAATGCATGATATTTCGATTAGCGAATACTACTACTAGTGAGTGACAGTATCCGAGAACTTGCATTCGAATGCATGAGATTTCGATTAGCGAATACTACTACTAGTGAGTGACAGTATCCGAATTATTGCATTCGAATACAAGAGATTTCGATTAGCGAATACTACTACTAATGAGTGACAGTATCCGAATTATTGCATTCGAATGCCTGAAATTTCGATTAGCGAATACTACTACTAGTGAGTGACAGTATCCGAGAACTTGCATTCGAATGCATAAGATTTCGATTAGCGAATACTACTACTAGTGAGTGACAGTATCCGAGAACTTGCATTCGAATGCAAGAGACTTCGATTAGCGAATACTACTACTAGTGAGTGACAGTATCCGAGAACTTGCATTCGAATGCATGAAATTTCGATTAGCGAATACTACTACTAGTCAGTGACAGTATCCGAATTATTGCATTCGAATGCAAGAGATTTCGATTAGCGAATACTACTACTAGTGAGTGACAGTATCCGAGAACTTGCATTCGAATGCATGAGATTTCGATTAGCGAATACTACTACTAGTGAGTGACAGTATCCGAGAACTTCCATTCAAATGCATGAGATTTCGATTAGCGAATACTACTACTAGTGAGTGAGCGTATCCGAATTATTGCATTCGAATGCATGAGATTTCGATTAGCGAATACTAGTACTCGTGAGTGACAGTATCCGAGAACTTGCATTCGAATGCATGAGATTTCGATTAGCGAATACTACTACTAGTGAGTGACAGTATCCGAATTATTGCATTCGAATGCAAGAAATCTCGATTAGCGAATACTACTACTAGTGAGTGACAGTATAGGAATTATTGCATTCGAATGCAAGAAATTTCGATTAGCGAATACTACTACTAGTGAGCGACAGTATCCGAGAACTTGCATTCGAATGCAAGAGATTTCGATTAGCGAATACTACTACTAGTGAGTGACAGTATCCGAGAACTTGCATTCGAATGCAAGAGATTTCCATTAGCGAATACTACTACTAGTGAGTGACAGTATCCGAGAACTTGCATTCGAATGCATGAGATTTCGATTAGCGAATACTACAACTAGTGAGTGACAGTATCCGAGATCTTGCATTCGAATGCATGAGATTTCGATTAGCGAATACTACTACTAGTGAGTGACAGTATCCGAGAACTTGCATTCGAATGCAAGAGATTTCGATTAGCGAATACTACTACTAGAGAGTGACAGTATCCGAGAACTTCCATTCAAATGCATGAGATTTCGATTAGCGAATACTACTACAAGTTAGTGACAGCATCCGAGAACTTGCATTCGAATGCATGAGATTTCGATTAGCGAATACTACTACTAGTGAGTGACAGAATCCGAGAACTTGCATTCGAATGCATGAGATTTCGATTACCGAATACTACTACTAGCGAGAGAATGTATCCGAGAACTTGCATTCGAATGCATGAGATTTGGATTAGCGAATACTACCACTAGTGAGTGACAGTATCCGAATTATTGCATTCGAATGCAAGAGATTTCGATTAGCGAATACTACTACTAGTGAGTAACAGTATCCGAGAACTTGCACTCGAATGCATGAGATTTCGATTAGCGATTACTACTACTAGTGAGTGACAGTATCCGAGAACTTGCATTCGAATGCATAAGATTTCGATTAGCGAATACTACTACTAGTGAGTGACAGTATCCGAGAACTTGCATTCGAATGCAAGAGATTTCGATTAGCGAATACTACTACTAGTGAGTGACAGTATCCGAGAACTTGCATTCGAATGCATGAAATTTCGATTAGCGAATACTACTACTAGTGAGTGACAGTATCCGAATTATTGCATTCGAATGCAAGAGATTTCGATTAGCGAATACTAATACTAGTGAGTGACAGTATCCGAGAACGTGCATTCGAATGCATGAGATTTCGATTAGCGAATACTACTACTAGTGAGTGACAGTATCCGAGAACTTCCATTCAAATGCATGAGATTTCGATTAGCGAATACTACTACTAGTGAGTGACAGTATCCGAATTATTGCATTCGAATGCAAGAGATTTCGATTAGCGAATACTACTAGTAGTGAGTGACAGCATCCGAGAACTTGCATTCCAATGCAAGTGATTTCGATTAGCGAATACTACTACTAGTGAGTAACAGTATCCGAGAACTTGCATTCGAATGCATGAGATTTCGATTAGCGAATACTACTACTAGTGAGTGACAGTATCATATAACTTCCATTCAAATGCATGAGATTTCGATTAGCGAATACTGCTACTAGTGAGTGACAGTATCCGAGAACTTGCATTCGAATGCATGAGATTTCGATTAGCGAATACTACTACTAGTGAGTGACAGTATCCGAATTATTGCATTCGAATGCATGAAATTTCGATTATGAATACTACTACTAGTGAGTGTCAGTATCCGAATTATTGCATTCGAATGCATGAAATTTCGATTAGCGAATACTACTACTAGTGAGTGACAGTATCCGAGAACTTGCATTCGAATGCATGAGATTTGGATTAGCGAATACTACTACTAGTGAGTGACAGTATCCGAGAACTTGCATTCGAATGCATGAGATTTCGATTAGTGAATACTACTACTAGTGAGTGACAGTATCCGAATTATTGCATTCGAATGCAAGAGATTTCGATTAGCGAATACTACTACCAGTGGGTGACAGTATCCGAGAACTTGCATTCGAATGCAACAGATTTCGATTAGCGAATTACTACTACTAGTGAGTGACAGTATCCGAATTATTGCATTCGAATGCATGAGATTTCGATTAGCGAATACTACTACTAGTGAGTGACAGTATCCGAGAACTTGCATTCGAATGCAAGAGATTTCGATTAGCAAATACTACTACTAGTGAGTGACAGTATCCGAGAACTTGCATTCGAATGCATGAGATTTCAATTAGCGAATACTACTGGTAGTGAGTGACAGTATCCGAGAACTTGCATTCGAATGCAAGAGATTTCGATTAGCGGATACTACTACTAGTGAGTGAGCGTATCCGAATTATTGCATTCGAATGCATGAGATTTCGATTAGCGAATACTAGTACTCGTGAGTGACAGTATCCGAGAACTTGCATTCGAATGCATGTAATTTCGATTAGCGAATACCACTACTAGTGAGTGACAGTATCCGAGAACTTGCATTCGAATGCAAGAGATTTCGATTAGCGAATACTACTACTAGTGAGTGACAGTATCCGAGAACTTGCATTCAAATGCATGAGATTTCGATTAGCGAATACTACTACTAATGAGTGACAGCATCCGAGAACTTGCATTCGAATGCATGAGATTTCGATTAGCGAATACTACTACTAGTGAGTGACAGTATCCGAGAACTTGCATTCGAATGCAAGAGATTTCGATTAGCGAATACTACTACTAGTGAGTGACAGTATCCGAGAACTTGCATTCGAATGCAAGAGATTTCGATTAGCGAATACTACTACTAGTGAGTGACAGTATCCGAGAACTTGCATTCGAATGCAAGAGATTTCGATTAGCGAATACTACTACTAGTGAGTGACAGTATCCGAGAACTTGCATTCGAATGCATGAAATTTCGATTAGCGAATACTACTAGTAGTGAGTGACAGTATCCGAATTATTGCATTCGAATGCAAGAGATTTCGATTAGCGAATACTACTACTAGTGAGTGACAGTATCCGAGAACTTGCATTCGAATGCAAGAGATTTCGATTAGCGAATACTAATACTAGTGAGTAACAGTATCCGAGAATTTGCATACGAATGCATGAGATTTCAATTAGCGAATACTACTACTAGTCAGTGACAGTATCCGAGAACTTGCATTCGAATGCATGAGATTTCGATTAGCGAATACTACTACTAGTGAGTGACAGTATCCGAATTATTGCATTCGAATGCATGAGATTTCGATTAGCGAATACTACTACTAGTGAGTGACAGTATCCGAGAACTTGTATTCGAATGCATGATATTTCGATTAGCGAATACTACTACTAGTGAGTGACAGTATCCGAGAACTTGCATTCGAATGCATGAGATTTCGATTAGCGAATACTACTACTAGTGAGTGACAGTATCCGAATTATTGCATTCGAATACAAGAGATTTCGATTAGCGAATACTACTACTAATGAGTGACAGTATCCGAATTATTGCATTCGAATGCATGAAATTTCGATTAGCGAATACTACTACTAGTGAGTGACAGTATCCGAATTATTGCATTCGAATGCAAGAGATTTGGATTAGCGAATACTACTACTAGTGAGTGACAGTATCCGAGAACTTGCATTCGAATGCATAAGATTTCGATTAGCGAATACTACTACTAGTGAGTGACAGTATCCGAGAACTTGCATTCGAATGCAAGAGACTTCGATTAGCGAATACTACTACTAGTGAGTGACAGTATCCGAGAACTTGCATTCGAATGCATGAAATTTCGGTTAGCGAATACTACTACTAGTCAGTGACAGTATCCGAATTATTGCATTCGAATGCAAGAGATTTCGATTAGCGAATACTACTACTAGTGAGTGACAGTATCCGAGAACTTGCATTCGAATGCATGAGATTTCGATTAGCGAATACTACTACTAGTGAGTGACAGTATCCGAGAACTTCCATTCAAATGCATGAGATTTCGATTAGCGAATACTACTACTAGTGAGTGAGCGTATCCGAATTATTGCATTCGAATGCATGAGATTTCGATTAGCGAATACTGGTACTCGTGAGTGACAGTATCCGAGAACTTGCATTCGAATGCATGATATTTGGATTAGCGAATACTACTACTAGTGAGTGACAGTATCCGAATTATTGCATTCGAATGCAAGAAATCTCGATTAGCGAATACTACTACTAGTGAGTGACAGTATAGGAATTATTGCATTCGAATGCAAGAAATTTCGATTAGCGAATACTACTACTAGTGAGCGACAGTATCCGAGAACTTGCATTCGAATGCAAGAGATTTCGATTAGCGAATACTACTACTAGTGAGTGACAGTATCCGAGAACTTGCATTCGAATGCAAGAGATTTCCATTAGCGAATACTACTACTAGTGAGTGACAGTATCCGAGAACTTGCATTCGGATGCATGAGATTTCGATTAGCGAATACTACAACTAGTGAGTGACAGTATCCGAGATCTTGCATTCGAATGCATGAGATTTCGATTAGCGAATACTACTACTAGTGAGTGACAGTATCCGAGAACTTGCATTCGAATGCAAGAGATTTCGATTAGCGAATACTACTACTAGAGAGTGACAGAATCCGAGAACTTGCATTCGAATGCATGAGATTTCGATTACCGAATACTACTACTAGCGAGAGAATGTATCCGAGAACTTGCATTCGAATGCATGAGATTTGGATTAGCGAATACTACCACTAGTGAGTGACAGTATCCGAATTATTGCATTCGAATGCAAGAGATTTCGATTAGCGAATACTACTACTAATGAGTAACAGTATCCGAGAACTTGCACTCGAATGCATGAGATTTCGATTAGCGATTACTACTACTAGTGAGTGACAGTATCCGAGAACTTGCATTCGAATGCAAGAGATTTCGATTAGCGAATACTACTACTAGTGAGTGACAGTATCCGAGAACTTGCATTCGAATGCATGAAATTTCGATTAGCGAATACTACTACTAGTGAGTGACAGTATCCGAATTATTGCATTCGAATGCAAGAGATTTCGATTAGCGAATACTAATACTAGTGAGTGACAGTATCCGAGAACTTGCATTCGAATGCATGAGATTTCGATTAGCGAATACTACTACTAGTGAGTGACAGTATCCGAGAACTTCCATTCAAATGCATGAGATTTCGATTAGCGAATACTACTACTAGTGAGTGACAGTATCCGAATTATTGCATTCGAATGCAAGAGATTTCGATTAGCGAATACTACTAGTAGTGAGTGACAGCATCCGAGAACTTGCATTCCAATGCAAGTGATTTCGATTAGCGAATACTACTACTAGTGAGTAACAGTATCCGAGAACTTGCATTCGAATGCATGAGATTTCGATTAGCGAATACTACTACTAGTGAGTGACAGTATCATATAACTTCCATTCAAATGCATGAGATTTCGATTAGCGAATACTGCTACTAGTGAGTGACAGTATCCGAGAACTTGCATTCGAATGCATGAGATTTGGATTAGCGAATACTACTACTAGTGAGTGACAGTATCCGAGAACTTGCATTCGAATGCATGAGATTTCGATTAGCGAATACTACTACTAGTGAGTGACAGTATCCGAATTATTGCATTCGAACGCAAGAGACTTCGATTAGCGAATACTACTACTAATGAGTGACAGTATCCGAATTATTGAATTCGAATGAATGAAATTTCGATTAGCGAATACTACTACTAGTGAGTGACAGTATCCGAGAACTTGCATTCGAATGCAAGAGATTTTGATTAGCGAATACTACCACTAGTGAGTGACAGTATCGGGAATTATTGCATTCGAATGCATGAAATTTCGATTAGCGAATACTACTACTAGTGAGTGACAGTATCCGAATTATTGCATTCGAATGCATGAGATTTCGATTAGCGAATACTACTACTAGTGAGTGACAGTATTCGAATTATTGCATTCGAATGCATAAAATTTCGATTAGCGAATACTACTAGTAGTGAGTGACAGTATCCGAATTATTGTATTCGAATGCATGAAATTTCGATTAGCAAATACTACTACTAGTTAGTGACAGTATCCGAATTATTGCATTCGAATGCATGAAATTTCGATTAGCGAGTACTACTACTAGTGAGTGACAGTATCCGAGAACTTGCATTCGAATGCATGAGATTTCGATTAGCGAATACTACTACTAGTGAGTGACAGTATCCGAATTATTGCATTCGAATGCATGAGATTTCGATTAGCGAATACTACTACTAGTGAGTGACAGAATCCGAGAACTTGCATTCGAATGCATGAGATTTGGATTAGCGAATACTACTACTAGTGAGTGACAGTATCCGAATTATTGCATTCGAATGCAAGAAATTTCGATTAGCTAATACTACTACTACTAGTGAGTGACAGTATCCGAATTATTGCATTCGAATGCAAGAAATTTCGATTAGCGAATACTACTACAAGTGAGTGACAGTATCCGAGAACTTGCATTCGAATGCATGAGATTTCGATTAGCGAATACTACTACTAGTGAGTGACAGAATCCGAGAACTTGCATTCGAATGCATGAGATTTCGATTAGCGAATACTACTACTAGTCAGTGACAGTGTCCGAATTATTGCATTCGAATGCAAGAGATTTCGATTAGCGAATACTACTACTAGTGAGTGACAGTATCCGAGAACTTGCATTCGAATGCAAGAGATTTCGATTACTAAATACTACTACTAGTGAGTGACAGTATCCGAGAACTTGCATTCGAATGCATGAGATTTCGATTAGCGAATACTACTACTAGTGAGTGACAGTATCCGAGAACTTGCATTCGAATGCAAGAGATTTCGATTAGCGAATACTACTACTAGTGAGTGACAGTATCCGAGAACATGCATTCGAATGCAAGAGACTTCGATTAGCGAATACTACTAGTAGTCAGTGACAGTATCCGAATTATTGCATTCGAATGCATGAGATTTCGATTAGGGAATACTACTACTAGTCAGTGACAGTATCCCAGTACTTGCATTCTAATGCATGAATATTCGATTAGCGAATAGTACTAGTAGTGAGTGACAGTATCCCAGAACTTGCATTCGAATGCATGAAATTTCGATTAGCGAATACTACTACTAATGAGTGACAGTATCCAAATTATTGCATTCGAAGGCATGAAATTTCGATTAGCGAATACTACTACTAGTAAGTGACAGTATCCGAATTATTGCATTCGAATGCACGAAATTTCGATTAGCGAATACTACTACTAGTGAGTGACAGTATCCGAACTATTGCATTCAAATGCATGAAATTTCGATTAGCGAATACTACTACTAGTGAGTGACAGTATCCCAAAACTTGCATTCGAATGCATGAGATTTCGATTAGCGAATACTACTACTAGTGAGTGACAGTATCCGAATTATTGCATTCGAATGCATGAAATTTCGATTAGCGAATACTACTACTAGTGAGTGACAGTATCCGAGAACTTGCATTCGAATGCATGAGATTTGGATTAGCGAATACTACTACTAGTGAGTGACAGTATCCGAGAACTTGCATTCGAATGCATGAGATTTCGATTAGCGAATACTACTACTAGTGAGTGACAGTATCCGAATTATTGCATTCGAACGCAAGAGACTTCGATTAGCGAATACTACTACTAATGAGTGACAGTATCCGAATTATTGAATTCGAATGAATGAAATTTCGATTAGCGAATACTACTACTAGTGAGTGACAGTATCCGAGAACTTGCATTCGAATGCAAGAGATTTTGATTAGCGAATACTACCACTAGTGAGTGACAGTATCGGGAATTATTGCATTCGAATGCATGAAATTTCGATTAGCGAATACTACTACTAGTGAGTGACAGTATTCGAATTATTGCATTCGAATGCATAAAATTTCGATTAGCGAATACTACTAGTAGTGAGTGACAGTATCCGAATTATTGTATTCGAATGCATGAAATTTCGATTAGCAAATACTACTACTAGTTAGTGACAGTATCCGAATTATTGCATTCGAATGCATGAAATTTCGATTAGCGAGTACTACTACTAGTGAGTGACAGTATCCGAGAACTTGCATTCGAATGCATGAGATTTCGATTAGCGAATACTACTACTAGTGAGTAACAGTATCCGAGAACTTGCATTCGAATGCATGAGATTTCGATTAGCGAATACTACTACTAGTGAGTGACAGTATCATATAACTTCCATTCAAATGCATGAGATTTCGATTAGCGAATACTGCTACTAGTGAGTGACAGTATCCGAGAACTTGCATTCGAATGCATGAGATTTCGATTAGCGAATACTACTACTAGTGAGTGACAGTATCCAAATTATTGCATTCGAATGCATGAAATTTCGATTAGCGAATACTACTACTAGTGAGTGACAGTATCCGAATTATTGCATTCGAATGCATGAAATTTCGATTATGAATACTACTACTAGTGAGTGACAGTATCCGAATTATTGCATTCGAATGCATGAAATTTCGATTAGCGAATACTACTACTAGTGAGTGACAGTACCCGAGAACTTGCATTCGAATGCATGAGATTTGGATTAGCGAATACTACTACTAGTGAGTGACAGTATCCGAGAACTTGCATTCGAATGCATGAGATTTCGATTAGCGAATACTACTACTAGTGAGTGACAGTATCCGAATTATTGCATATGAACGCAAGAGACTTCGATTAGCGAATACTACTACTAATGAGTGACAGTATCCGAATTATTGAATTCGAATGAATGAAATTTCGATTAGCGAATACTACTACTAGTGAGTGACAGTATCCGAATTATTGCATTCGAATGCAAGAGATTTTGATTAGCGAATACTACCACTAGTGAGTGACAGTATCGGGAATTATTGCATTCGAATGCATGAAATTTCGATTAGCGAATACTACTACTAGTGAGTGACAGTATCCGAATTATTGCATTCGAATGCATGAGATTTCGATTAGCGAATACTACTACTAGTGAGTGACAGTATCCGAATTATTGCATTCGAATGCATGAAATTTCGATTAGCAAATACTACTACTAGTGAGTGACAGTATCCGAAATATTGCATTCGAACGCATGAAATTTCGATTAGCGAGTACTACTAATAGTTAGTGACGGTATCCGAGAACTTGCATTCGAATGCATGAGATTTCGATTCGCGAATACTACTACTAGTGAGTGACAGTATCCGAATTATTGCATTCGAATGCATGAGATTTCGATTAGCGAATACTATTACTAGTGAGTGACAGTATCCGAGAACTTGCATTCGAATGCATGAGATTTCGATTAGCGAATACTACTACTAGTGAGTGACAGTATCCGAATTAATGCATTCGAATGCATCAGATTTCGATTAGCGAATACTACTACTAGTGAGTGACAGTATCGGAATTATTGCATTCGAATGCATGATATTTGGATTAGCGAATACTACTACTAGTGAGTGACAGTATCCGAATTATTGCATTCGAATGCAAGAAATCTCGATTAGCGAATACTACTACTAGTGAGTGACAGTATACGAATTATTGCATTCGAATGCAAGAAATTTCGATTAGCGAATACTACTACTAGTGAGCGACAGTATCCGAGAACTTGCATTCGAATGCAAGAGATTTCGATTAGCGAATACTACTACTAGTGAGTGACAGTATCCGAGAACTTGCATTCGAATGCAAGAGATTTCGATTAGCGAATACTACTACTAGTGAGTGACAGTATCCGAGAACTTGCATTCGAATGCATGAGATTTCTATTAGCGAATACTACTACTAGTGAGTGACAGTATCCGAGATCTTGCATTCGAATGCATGAGATTTCGATTAGTGAATACTACTACTAGTGAGTGACAGTATCCGAGAACTTGCATTCGAATGCAAGAGATTTCGATTAGCGAATACTACTACTAGAGAGTGACAGTATCCGAGAACTTCCATTCAAATGCATGAGATTTCGATTAGCGAATACTACTACAAGTTAGTGACAGCATCCGAGAACTTGCATTCGAATGCATGAGATTTCGATTAGCGACTACTACTACTAGTGAGTGACAGAATCCGAGAACTTGCATTCGAATGCATGAGATTTCGATTAGCGAATACTACTACTAGCGAGTGAATGTATCCGAGAACTTGCATTCGAATGCATGAGATTTGGATTAGCGAATACTACCACTAGTGAATGACAGTATCCGAATTATTGCATTCGAATGCAAGAGATTTCGATTAGCGAATACTACTACTAGTGAGTAACAGTATCCGAGAACTTGCATTCGAATGCATGAGATTTAGATTAGCGATTACTACTACTAGTGAGTGACAGTATCCGAGAACTTGCATTCGAATGCATAAGATTTCGATTAGCGAATACTACTACTAGTGAGTGACAGTATCCGAGAACTTCCATTCGAATGCAAGAGATTTCGATTAGCGAATACTACTACTAGTGAGTGACAGTATCCGAGAACTTGCATTCGAATGCATGAAATTTCGATTAGCGAATACTACTACTAGTGAGTGACAGTATCCGAATTATTGCATTCGAATGCAAGAGATTTCGATTAGCGAATACTAATACTAGTGAGTGACAGTATCCGAGAACTTGCATTCGAATGCATGAGATTTCGATTAGCGAATACTACTACTAGTGAGTGACAGTATCCGAGAACTTCCATTCAAATGCATGAGATTTCGATTAGCGAATACTACTACTAGTGAGTGACAGTATCCGAATTATTGCATTCGAATGCAAGAGATTTCGATTAGCGAATACTACTAGTAGTGAGTGACAGTATCCGAGAACTTGCATTCGAATGCAAGTGATTTCGATTAGCGAATACTACTACTAGTGAGTAACAGTATCCGAGAACTTGCATTCGAATGCATGAGATTTCGATTAGCGAATACTACTACTAGTGAGTGACAGTATCATATAACTTCCATTCAAATGCATGAGATTTCGATTAGCGAATACTGCTACTAGTGAGTGACAGTATCCGAGAACTTGCATTCGAATGCATGAGATTTCGATTAGCGAATACTACTACTAGTGAGTGACAGTATCCAAATTATTGCATTCGAATGCATGAAATTTCGATTAGCGAATACTACTACTAGTGAGTGACACTATCCGAATTATTGCATTCGAATGCATGAAATTTCGATTATGAATACTACTACTAGTGAGTGTCAGTATCCGAATTATTGCATTCGAATGCATGAAATTTCGATTAGCGAATACTACTACTAGTGAGTGACAGTATCCGAGAACTTGCATTCGAATGCATGAGATTTGGATTAGCGAATACTACTACTAGTGAGTGACAGTATCCGAGAACTTGCATTCGAATGCATGAGATTTCGATTAGCGAATACTACTACTAGTGAGTGACAGTATCCGAATTATTGCATTCGAACGCAAGAGACTTCGATTAGCGAATACTACTACTAATGAGTGACAGTATCCGAATTATTGAATTCGAATGAATGAAATTTCGATTAGCGAATACTACTACTAGTGAGTGACAGTATCCGAATTATTGCATTCGAATGCAAGAGATTTTGATTAGCGAATACTACCACTAGTGAGTGACAGTATCGGGAATTATTGCATTCGAATGCATGAAATTTCGATTAGCGAATACTACTACTAATGAGTGACAGTATCCGAATTATTGCATTCGAATGCATGAGATTTCGATTAGCGAATACTACTACTAGTGAGTGACAGTATCCGAATTATTGCATTCGAATGCATAAAATTTCGATTAGCGAATACTACTAGTAGTGAGTGACAGTATCCGAATTATTGTATTCGAATGCATGAAATTTCGATTAGCAAATACTACTACTAGTTAGTGACAGTATCCGAATTATTGCATTCGAATGCATGAAATTTCGATTAGCGAGTACTACTACTAGTGAGTGACAGTATCCGAGAACTTGCATTCGAATGCATGAGATTTCGATTAGCGAATACTACTACTAGTGAGTGACAGTATCCGAATTATTGCATTCGAATGCATGAGATTTCGATTAGCGAATACTACTACTAGTGAGTGACAGAATCCGAGAACTTGCATTCGAATGCATGAGATTTCTATTAGCGAATACTACTACTAGTGAGTGACAGCATCCGAATTATTGCATTCGAATGCATGAGATTTGGATTAGCGAATACTACTACTAGTGAATGACAGTATCCGAATTATTGCATTCGAATGCATGAGATTTGGATTAGCGAATAGTACTACTAGTGAGTGACAGTATCCGAATTATTGCATTCGAATGCAAGAAATTTCGATTAGCTAATACTACTACTACTAGTGAGTGACAGTATCCGAATTATTGCATTCGAATGCAAGAAATTTCGATTAGCGAATACTACTACTAGTGAGTGACAGTATCCGAGAACTTGCATTCGAATGCATGAGATTTCGATTAGCGATTACTACTACTAGTGAGTGACAGTATCCGAGAACTTGCATTCGAATGCATAAGATTTCGATTAGCGAATACTACTACTAGTGAGTGACAGTATCCGAGAACTTGCATTCGAATGCAAGAGATTTCGATTAGCGAATACTACTACTAGTGAGTGACAGTATCCGAGAACTTGCATTCGAATGCATGAAATTTCGATTAGCGAATACTACTACTAGTGAGTGACAGTATCCGAATTATTGCATTCGAATGCAAGAGATTTCGATTAGCGAATACTAATACTAGTGAGTGACAGTATCCGAGAACTTGCATTCGAATGCATGAGATTTCGATTAGCGAATACTACTACTAGTGAGTGACAGTATCCGAGAACTTCCATTCAAATGCATGAGATTTCGATTAGCGAATACTACTACTAGTGAGTGACAGTATCCGAATTATTGCATTCGAATGCAAGAGATTTCGATTAGCGAATACTACTAGTAGTGAGTGACAGTATCCGAGAACTTGCATTCGAATGCAAGTGATTTCGATTAGCGAATACTACTACTAGTGAGTAACAGTATCCGAGAACTTGCATTCGAATGCATGAGATTTCGATTAGCGAATACTACTACTAGTGAGTGACAGTATCCAAATTATTGCATTCGAATGCATGAAATTTCGATTAGCGAATACTACTACTAGTGAGTGACAGTATCCGAATTATTGCATTCGAATGCATGAAATTTCGATTATGAATACTACTACTAGTGAGTGACAGTATCCGAATTATTGCATTCGAATGCATGAAATTTCGATTAGCGAATACTACTACTAGTGAGTGACAGTACCCGAGAACTTGCATTCGAATGCATGAGATTTGGATTAGCGAATACTACTACTAGTGAGTGACAGTATCCGAGAACTTGCATTCGAATGCATGAGACTTCGATTAGCGAATACTACTACTAGTGAGTGACAGTATCCGAATTATTGCATTCGAACGCAAGAGACTTCGATTAGCGAATACTACTACTAATGAGTGACAGTATCCGAATTATTGAATTCGAATGAATGAAATTTCGATTAGCGAATACTACTACTAGTGAGTGACAGTATCCGAATTATTGCATTCGAATGCAAGAGATTTTCATTAGCGAATACTACCACTAGTGAGTGACAGTATCGGGAATTATTGCATTCGAATGCATGAAATTTCGATTAGCGAATACTACTACTAGTGAGTGACAGTATCCGAATTATTGCATTCGAATGCATGAGATTTCGATTAGCGAATACTACTACTAGTGAGTGACAGTATCCGAATTATTGCATTCGAATGCATGAAATTTCGATTAGCAAATACTACTACTAGTGAGTGACAGTATCCGAATTATTGCATTCGAATGCATGAGATTTCGATTAGCGAATACTACTACTAGTGAGTGACAGTATCCGAATTATTGCATTCGAATGCAAGAAATCTCGATTAGCGAATACTACTACTAGTGAGTGACAGTATACGAATTATTGCATTCGAATGCAAGAAATTTCGATTAGCGAATACTACTACTAGTGAGCGACAGTATCCGAGAACTTGCATTCGAATGCAAGAGATTTCGATTAGCGAATACTACTACTAGTGAGTGACAGTATCCGAGAACTTGCATTCGAATGCAAGAGATTTCGATTAGCGAATACTACTACTAGTGAGTGACAGTATCCGAGAACTTGCATTCGAATGCATGAGATTTCTATTAGCGAATACTACTACTAGTGAGTGACAGTATCCGAGATCTTGCATTCGAATGCATGAGATTTCGATTAGTGAATACTACTACTAGTGAGTGACAGTATCCGAGAACTTGCATTCGAATGCAAGAGATTTCGATTAGCGAATACTACTACTAGAGAGTGACAGTATCCGAGAACTTCCATTCAAATGCATGAGATTTCGATTAGCGAATACTAATACAAGTTAGTGACAGCATCCGAGAACTTGCATTCGAATGCATGAGATTTCGATTAGCGACTACTACTACTAGTGAGTGACAGAATCCGAGAACTTGCATTCGAATGCATGAGATTTCGATTAGCGAATACTACTACTAGCGAGTGAATGTATCCGAGAACTTGCATTCGAATGCATGAGATTTGGATTAGCGAATACTACCACTAGTGAATGACAGTATCCGAATTATTGCATTCGAATGCAAGAGATTTCGATTAGCGAATACTACTACTAGTGAGTAACAGTATCCGAGAACTTGCATTCGAATGCATGAGATTTAGATTAGCGATTACTACTACTAGTGAGTGACAGTATCCGAGAACTTGCATTCGAATGCATAAGATTTCGATTAGCGAATACTACTACTAGTGAGTGACAGTATCCGAGAACTTCCATTCGAATGCAAGAGATTTCGATTAGCGAATACTACTACTAGTGAGTGACAGTATCCGAGAACTTGCATTCGAATGCATGAAATTTCGATTAGCGAATACTACTACTAGTGAGTGACAGTATCCGAATTATTGCATTCGAATGCAAGAGATTTCGATTAGCGAATACTAATACTAGTGAGTGACAGTATCCGAGAACTTGCATTCGAATGCATGAGATTTCGATTAGCGAATACTACTACTAGTGAGTGACAGTATCCGAGAACTTCCATTCAAATGCATGAGATTTCGATTAGCGAATACTACTACTAGTGAGTGACAGTATCCGAATTATTGCATTCGAATGCAAGAGATTTCGATTAGCGAATACTACTAGTAGTGAGTGACAGTATCCGAGAACTTGCATTCGAATGCAAGTGATTTCGATTAGCGAATACTACTACTAGTGAGTAACAGTATCCGAGAACTTGCATTCGAATGCATGAGATTTCGATTAGCGAATACTACTACTAGTGAGTGACAGTATCATATAACTTCCATTCAAATGCATGAGATTTCGATTAGCGAATACTGCTACTAGTGAGTGACAGTATCCGAGAACTTGCATTCCAATGCATGAGATTTCGATTAGCGAATACTACTACTAGTGAGTGACAGTATCCAAATTATTGCATTCGAATGCATGAAATTTCGATTAGCGAATACTACTACTAGTGAGTGACACTATCCGAATTATTGCATTCGAATGCATGAAATTTCGATTATGAATACTACTACTAGTGAGTGTCAGTATCCGAATTATTGCATTCGAATGCATGAAATTTCGATTAGCGAATACTACTACTAGTGAGTGACAGTATCCGAGAACTTGCATTCGAATGCATGAGATTTGGATTAGCGAATACTACTACTAGTGAGTGACAGTATCCGAGAACTTGCATTCGAATGCATGAGATTTCGATTAGCGAATACTACTACTAGTGAGTGACAGTATCCGAATTATTGCATTCGAACGCAAGAGACTTCGATTAGCGAATACTACTACTAATGAGTGACAGTATCCGAATTATTGAATTCGAATGAATGAAATTTCGATTAGCGAATACTACTACTAGTGAGTGACAGTATCCGAATTATTGCATTCGAATGCAAGAGATTTTTGATTAGCGAATACTACCACTAGTGAGTGACAGTATCGGGAATTATTGCATTCGAATGCATGAAATTTCGATTAGCGAATACTACTACTAATGAGTGACAGTATCCGAATTATTGCATTCGAATGCATGAGATTTCGATTAGCGAATACTACTACTAGTGAGTGACAGTATCCGAATTATTGCATTCGAATGCATAAAATTTCGATTAGCGAATACTACTAGTAGTGAGTGACAGTATCCGAATTATTGTATTCGAATGCATGAAATTTCGATTAGCAAATACTACTACTAGTTAGTGACAGTATCCGAATTATTGCATTCGAATGCATGAAATTTCGATTAGCGAGTACTACTACTAGTGAGTGTCAGTATCCGAGAACTTGCATTCGAATGCATGAGATTTCGATTAGCGAATACTACTACTAGTGAGTGACAGTATCCGAATTATTGCATTCGAATGCATGAGATTTCGATTAGCGAATACTACTACTAGTGAGTGACAGAATCCGAGAACTTGCATTCGAATGCATGAGATTTCTATTAGCGAATACTACTACTAGTGAGTGACAGCATCCGAATTATTGCATTCGAATGCATGAGATTTGGATTAGCGAATACTACTACTAGTGAATGACAGTATCCGAATTATTGCATTCGAATGCATGAGATTTGGATTAGCGAATAGTACTACTAGTGAGTGACAGTATCCGAATTATTGCATTCGAATGCAAGAAATTTCGATTAGCTAATACTACTACTACTAGTGAGTGACAGTATCCGAATTATTGCATTCGAATGCAAGAAATTTCGATTAGCGAATACTACTACTAGTGAGTGACAGTATCCGAGAACTTGCATTCGAATGCATGAGATTTCGATTAGCGATTACTACTACTAGTGAGTGACAGTATCCGAGAACTTGCATTCGAATGCATAAGATTTCGATTAGCGAATACTACTACTAGTGAGTGACAGTATCCGAGAACTTGCATTCGAATGCAAGAGATTTCGATTAGCGAATACTACTACTAGTGAGTGACAGTATCCGAGAACTTGCATTCGAATGCATGAAATTTCGATTAGCGAATACTACTACTAGTGAGTGACAGTATCCGAATTATTGCATTCGAATGCAAGAGATTTCGATTAGCGAATACTAATACTAGTGAGTGACAGTATCCGAGAACTTGCATTCGAATGCATGAGATTTCGATTAGCGAATACTACTACTAGTGAGTGACAGTATCCGAGAACTTCCATTCAAATGCATGAGATTTCGATTAGCGAATACTACTACTAGTGAGTGACAGTATCCGAATTATTGCATTCGAATGCAAGAGATTTCGATTAGCGAATACTACTAGTAGTGAGTGACAGTATCCGAGAACTTGCATTCGAATGCAAGTGATTTCGATTAGCGAATACTACTACTAGTGAGTAACAGTATCCGAGAACTTGCATTCGAATGCATGAGATTTCGATTAGCGAATACTACTACTAGTGAGTGACAGTATCCAAATTATTGCATTCGAATGCATGAAATTTCGATTAGCGAATACTACTACTAGTGAGTGACAGTATCCGAATTATTGCATTCGAATGCATGAAATTTCGATTATGAATACTACTACTAGTGAGTGACAGTATCCGAATTATTGCATTCGAATGCATGAAATTTCGATTAGCGAATACTACTACTAGTGAGTGACAGTACCCGAGAACTTGCATTCGAATGCATGAGATTTGGATTAGCGAATACTACTACTAGTGAGTGACAGTATCCGAGAACTTGCATTCGAATGCATGAGACTTCGATTAGCGAATACTACTACTAGTGAGTGACAGTATCCGAATTATTGCATTCGAACGCAAGAGACTTCGATTAGCGAATACTACTACTAATGAGTGACAGTATCCGAATTATTGAATTCGAATGAATGAAATTTCGATTAGCGAATACTACTACTAGTGAGTGACAGTATCCGAATTATTGCATTCGAATGCAAGAGATTTTCATTAGCGAATACTACCACTAGTGAGTGACAGTATCGGGAATTATTGCATTCGAATGCATGAAATTTCGATTAGCGAATACTACTACTAGTGAGTGACAGTATCCGAATTATTGCATTCGAATGCATGAGATTTCGATTAGCGAATACTACTACTAGTGAGTGACAGTATCCGAATTATTGCATTCGAATGCATGAAATTTCGATTAGCAAATACTACTACTAGTGAGTGACAGTATCCGAATTATTGCATTCGAACGCATGAAATTTCGATTAGCGAGTACTACTAATAGTTAGTGACGGTATCCGAGAACTTGCATTCGAATGCATGAGATTTCGATTCGCGAATACTACTACTAGTGAGTGACAGTATCCGAATTATTGCATTCGAATGCATGAGATTTCGATTAGCGAATACTATTACTAGTGAGTGACAGTATCCGAGAACTTGCATTCGAATGCATGAGATTTCGATTAGCGAATACTACTACTAGTGAGTGACAGTATCCGAATTAATGCATTCGAATGCATGAGATTTCGATTAGCGAATACTACTACTAGTGAGTGACAGTATCGGAATTATTGCATTCGAATGCATGATATTTGGATTAGCGAATACTACTACTAGTGAGTGACAGTATCCGAATTATTGCATTCGAATGCAAGAAATCTCGATTAGCGAATACTACTACTAGTCAGTGACAGTGTACGAATTATTGCATTCGAATGCAAGAAATTTCGATTAGCGAATACTACTACTAGTGAGCGACAGTATCCGAGAACTTGCATTCGAATGCAAGAGATTTCGATTAGCGAATACTACTACTAGTGAGTGACAGTATCCGAGAACTTGCATTCGAATGCAAGTGATTTCGATTAGCGAATACTACTACTAGTGAGTAACAGTATCCGAGAACTTGCATTCGAATGCATGAGATTTCGATTAGCGAATACTACTACTAGTGAGTGACAGTATCATATAACTTCCATTCAAATGCGTGAGATTTCGATTAGCGAATACTTCTACTAGTGAGTGACAGTATCCGAGAACTTGCATTCGAATGCATGAGATTTCGATTAGCGAATACTACTACTAGTGAGTGACAGTATCCAAATTATTGCATTCGAATGCATGAAATTTCGATTAGCGAATACTACTACTAGTGAGTGACAGTATCCGAATTATTGCATTCGAATGCATGAAATTTCGATTATGAATACTACTACTAGTGAGTGTCAGTATCCGAATTATTGCATTCGAATGCATGAAATTTCGATTAGCGAATACTACTACTAGTGAGTGACAGTATCCGAGAACTTGCATTCGAATGCATGAGATTTGGATTAGCGAATACTACTACTAGTGAGTGACAGTATCCGAGAACTTGCATTCGAATGCATGAGATTTCGATTAGCGAATACTACTACTAGTGAGTGACAGTATCCGAATTATTGCATTCGAACGCAAGAGACTTCGATTAGCGAATACTACTACTAATGAGTGACAGTATCCGAATTATTGAATTCGAATGAATGAAATTTCGATTAGCGAATACTACTACTAGTGAGTGACAGTATCCGAATTATTGCATTCGAATGCAAGAGATTTTGATTAGCGAATACTACCACTAGTGAGTGACAGTATCGGGAATTATTGCATTCGAATGCATGAAATTTCGATTAGCGAATACTACTACTAGTGAGTGACAGTATCCGAATTATTGCATTCGAATGCATGAGATTTCGATTAGCGAATACTACTACTAGTGAGTGACAGTATCCGAATTATTGCATTCGAATGCATGAAATTTCGATTAGCAAATACTACTACTAGTGAGTGACAGTATCCGAATTATTGCATTCGAACGCATGAAATTTCGATTAGCGAGTACTACTAATAGTTAGTGACGGTATCCGAGAACTTGCATTCGAATGCATGAGATTTCGATTCGCGAATACTACTACTAGTGAGTGACAGTATCCGAATTATTGCATTCGAATGCATGAGATTTCGATTAGCGAATACTATTACTAGTGAGTGACAGTATCCGAGAACTTGGATTCGAATGCATGAGATTTCGATTAGCGAATACTACTACTAGTGAGTGACAGTATCCGAATTAATGCATTCGAATGCATCAGATTTCGATTAGCGAATACTACTACTAGTGAGTGACAGTATCGGAATTATTGCATTCGAATGCATGATATTTGGATTAGCGAATACTACCACTAGTGAGTGACAGTATCGGGAATTATTGCATTCGAATGCATGAAATTTCGATTAGCAAATACTACTACTAGTGAGTGACAGTATCCGAATTATTGCATTCGAACGCATGAAATTTCGATTAGCGAGTACTACTAATAGTTAGTGACGGTATCCGAGAACTTGCATTCGAATGCATGAGATTTGGATTAGCGAATACTACTACTAGTGAGTGACAGTATCCGAGAACTTGCATTCGAATGCATGAGATTTCGATTAGCGAATACTACTACTAGTGAGTGACAGTATCCGAATTATTGCATTCGAACGCAAGAGACTTCGATTAGCGAATACTACTACTAATGAGTGACAGTATCCGAATTATTGAATTCGAATGAATGAAATTTCGATTAGCGAATACTACTACTAGTGAGTGACAGTATCCGAATTATTGCATTCGAATGCAAGAGATTTTGATTAGCGAATACTACCACTAGTGAGTGACAGTATCGGGAATTATTGCATTCGAATGCATGAAATTTCGATTAGCGAATACTACTACTAGTGAGTGACAGTATCCGAATTATTGCATTCGAATGCATGAGATTTCGATTAGCGAATACTACTACTAGTGAGTGACAGTATCCGAATTATTGCATTCGAATGCAAGAAATCTCGATTAGCGAATACTACTACTAGTGAGTGACAGTATACGAATTATTGCATTCGAATGCAAGAAATTTCGATTAGCGAATACTACTACTAGTGAGCGACAGTATCCGAGAACTTGCATTCGAATGCAAGAGATTTCGATTAGCGAATACTACTACTAGTGAGTGACAGTATCCGAGAACTTGCATTCGAATGCAAGAGATTTCGATTAGCGAATACTACTACTAGTGAGTGACAGTATCCGAGAACTTGCATTCGAATGCATGAGATTTCGATTAGCGAATACTACTACTAGTGAGTGACAGTATCCGAGATCTTGCATTCGAATGCATGAGATTTCGATTAGCGAATACTACTACTAGTGAGTGACAGTATCCGAGAACTTGCATTCGAATGCAAGAGATTTCGATTAGCGAATACTACTACTAGAGAGTGACAGTATCCGAGAACTTCCATTCAAATGCATGAGATTTCGATTAGCGAATACTACTACAAGTTAGTGACAGCATCCGAGAACTTGCATTCGAATGCATGAGATTTCGATTAGCGAATACTACTACTAGCGAGTGAATGTATCCGAGAACTTGCATTCGAATGCATGAGATTTGGATTAGCGAATACTACCACTAGTGAATGACAGTATCCGAATTATTGCATTCGAATGCAAGAGATTTCGATTAGCGAATACTACTACTAGTGAGTAACAGTATCCGAGAACTTGCATTCGAATGCATGAGATTTAGATTAGCGATTACTACTACTAGTGAGTGACAGTATCCGAATTATTGCATTCGAATGCATGAAATTTCGATTAGCAAATACTACTACTAGTGAGTGACAGTATCCGAATTATTGCATTCGAACGCATGAAATTTCGATTAGCGAGTACTACTAATAGTTAGTGACGGTATCCGAGAACTTGCATTCGAATGCATGAGATTTCGATTCGCGAATACTACTACTAGTGAGTGACAGTATCCGAATTATTGCATTCGAATGCATGAGATTTCGATTAGCGAATACTATTACTAGTGAGTGACAGTATCCGAGAACTTGCATTCGAATGCATGAGATTTCGATTAGCGAATACTACTACTAGTGAGTGACAGTATCCGAATTAATGCATTCGAATGCATGAGATTTCGATTAGCGAATACTACTACTAGTGAGTGACAGTATCGGAATTATTGCATTCGAAAGCATGAGATTTGGATTAGCGAATACTACTACTAGTGAGTGACAGTATCCGAATTATTGCATTCGAATGCAAGAAATTTCGATTAGCTAATACTACTACTACTAGTGAGTGACAGTATCCGAATTATTGCATTCGAATGCAAGAAATTTCGATTAGCGAATACTACTACTAGTGAGTGACAGTATCCGAGAACTTGCATTCGAATGCATGAGATTTCGATTAGCGATTACTACTACTAGTGAGTGACAGTATCCGAGAACTTGCATTCGAATGCATAAGATTTCGATTAGCGAATACTACTACTAGTGAGTGACAGTATCCGAGAACTTGCATTCGAATGCAAGAGATTTCGATTAGCGAATACTACTACTAGTGAGTGACAGTATCCGAGAACTTGCATTCGAATGCATGAAATTTCGATTAGCGAATACTACTACTAGTGAGTGACAGTATCCGAATTATTGCATTCGAATGCAAGAGATTTCGATTAGCGAATACTAATACTAGTGAGTGACAGTATCCGAGAACTTGCATTCGAATGCATGAGATTTCGATTAGCGAATACTACTACTAGTGAGTGACAGTATCCGAGAACTTCCATTCAAATGCATGAGATTTCGATTAGCGAATACTACTACTAGTGAGTGACAGTATCCGAATTATTGCATTCGAATGCAAGAGATTTCGATTAGCGAATACTACTAGTAGTGAGTGACAGTATCCGAGAACTTGCATTCGAATGCAAGTGATTTCGATTAGCGAATACTACTACTAGTGAGTAACAGTATCCGAGAACTTGCATTCGAATGCATGAGATTTCGTTTAGCGAATACTACTACTAGTGAGTGACAGTATCCAAATTATTGCATTCGAATGCATGAAATTTCGATTAGCGAATACTACTACTAGTGAGTGACAGTATCCGAATTATTGCATTCGAATGCATGAAATTTCGATTATGAATACTACTAATAGTGAGTGACAGTATCCGAATTATTGCATTCGAATGCATGAAATTTCGATTAGCGAATACTACTACTAGTGAGTGACAGTACCCGAGAACTTGCATTCGAATGCATGAGATTTGGATTAGCGAATACTACTACTAGTGAGTGACAGTATCCGAGAACTTGCATTCGAATGCATGAGACTTCGATTGGCGAATACTACTACTAGTGAGTGACAGTATCCGAATTATTGCATTCGAACGCAAGAGACTTCGATTAGCGAATACTACTACTAATGAGTGACAGTATCCGAATTATTGAATTCGAATGAATGAAATTTCGATTAGCGAATACTACTACTAGTGAGTGACAGTATCCGAATTATTGCATTCGAATGCATGAGATTTCGATTAGCGAATACTATTACTAGTGAGTGACAGTATCCGAGAACTTGCATTCGAATGCATGAGATTTCGATTAGCGAATACTACTACTAGTGAGTGACAGTATCCGAATTAATGCATTCGAATGCATGAGATTTCGATTAGCGAATACTACTACTAGTGAGTGACAGTATCGGAATTATTGCATTCGAATGCATGATATTTGGATTAGCGAATACTACTACTAGTGAGTGACAGTATCCGGAATTATTGCATTCGAATGCATGAAATTTCGATTAGCGAATACTACTACTAGTGAGTGACAGTATCCGAATTATTGCATTCGAATGCATGAGATTTCGATTAGCGAATACTACTACTAGTGAGTGACAGTATCCGAATTATTGCATTCGAATGCATGAGATTTCGATTAGCGAATACTATTACTAGTGAGTGACAGTATCCGAGAACTTGCATTCGAATGCATGAGATTTCGATTAGCGAATACTACTACTAGTGAGTGACAGTATCCGAATTAATGCATTCGAATGCATGAGATTTCGATTAGCGAATACTACTACTAGTGAGTGACAGTATCGGAATTATTGCATTCGAATGCATGATATTTGGATTAGCGAATACTACTACTAGTGAGTGACAGTATCCGAATTATTGCATTCGAATGCAAGAAATCTCGATTAGCGAATACTACTACTAGTCAGTGACAGTATACGAATTATTGCATTCGAATGCAAGAAATTTCGATTAGCGAATACTACTACTAGTGAGCGACAGTATCCGAGAACTTGCATTCGAATGCAAGAGATTTCGATTAGCGAATACTACTACTAGTGAGTGACAGTATCCGAGAACTTGCATTCGAATGCAAGAGATTTCGATTAGCGAATACTACTACTAGTGAGTGACAGTATCCGAGAACTTGCATTCGAATGCATGAGATTTCGATTAGCGAATACTACTACTAGTGAGTGACAGTATCCGAGATCTTGCATTCGAATGCATGAGATTTCGATTAGCGAATACTACTACTAGTGAGTGCCAGTATCCGAGAACTTCCATTCAAATGCATGAGATTTCGATTAGCGAATACTACTACTAGTGAGTGACAGTATCCGAGATCTTGCATTCGAATGCAAGAGATTTCGATTAGCGAATACTACTACTAGTGAGTGACAGTATCCGAGAACTTCCATTCGAATGCATGAGATTTCGATTAGCGAATACTACTACTAGTGAGTGACAGTATCCGAGATCTTGCATTCGAATGCATGAGATTTCGATTAGCGAATACTACTACTAGTGAGTGACAGTATCCGAGAACTTGCATTCGAATGCAAGAGATTTCGATTAGCGAATACTACTACTAGAGAGTGCCAGTATCCGAGAACTTCCATTCAAATGCATGAGATTTCGATTAGCGAATACTACTACAAGTTAGTGACAGAATCCGAGAACTTGCATTCGAATGCATGAGATTTGGATTAGCGAATACTACTACTAGTGAGTGACAGAATCCGAGAACTTGCATTCGAATGCATGAGATTTGGATTAGCGAATACTACTACTAGTGAGTGACAGAATCCGAGAACTTGCATTCGAATGCATGAGATTTGGATTAGCGAATACTACTACTAGTGAGTGACAGTATCCGAGAACTTGCATTCGAATGCATGAGATTTCGATTAGCGAATACTGCTACTAGCGAGTGAATGTATCCGAGAACTTGCATTCGAATGCATGAGATTTGGATTAGCGAATACTACTACTAGTGAGTGACAGAATCCGAGAACTTGCATTCGAATGCATGAGATTTGGATTAGCGAATACTACTACTAGTGAGTGACAGAATCCGAGAACTTGCATTCGAATGCATGAGATTTCGATTAGCGAATACTGCTACTAGCGAGTGAATGTATCCGAGAACTTGCATTCGAATGCATGAGATTTAGATTAGCGATTACTACTACTAGTGAGTGACAGTATCCGAGAACTTGCATTCGAATGCATGAGATTTAGATTAGCGATTACTACTACTAGTGAGTGACAGTATCCGAGAACTTGCATTCGAATGCATAAGATTTCGATTAGCGAATACTACTACTAGTGAGTGACAGTATCCGAGAACTTGCATTCGAATGCAAGAGATTTCGATTAGCGAATACTACTACTAGTGAGTGACAGTATCCGAGAACTTGCATTCGAATGCATGAAATTTCGATTAGCGAATACTACTACTAGTGAGTGACAGTATCCGAATTATTGCATTCGAATGCAAGAGATTTCGATTAGCGAATACTAATACTAGTGAGTGACAGTATCCGAGAACTTGCATTCGAATGCATGAGATTTCGATTAGCGAATACAACTACTAGTGAGTGACAGTATCCGAGAACTTCCATTCAAATGCATGAGATTTCGATTAGCGAATACTACTACTAGTGAGTGACAGTATCCGAATTATTGCATTCGAATGCAAGAGATTTCGATTAGCGAATACTACTAGTAGTGAGTGACAGTATCCGAGAACTTGCATTCGAATGCAAGTGATTTCGATTAGCGAATACTACTACTAGTGAGTAACAGTATCCGAGAACTTGCATTCGAATGCATGAGATTTCGATTAGCGAATACTACTACTAGTGAGTGACAGTATCATATAACTTCCATTCAAATGCATGAGATTTCGATTAGCGAATACTGCTACTAGTGAGTGACAGTATCCGAGAACTTGCATTCGAATGCATGAGATTTCGATTAGCGAATACTACTACTAGTGAGTGACAGTATCCAAATTATTGCATTCGAATGCATGAAATTTCGATTAGCGAATACTACTACTAGTGAGTGACAGTATCCGAATTATTGCATTCGAATGCATGAAATTTCGATTATGAATACTACTACTAGTGAGTGTCAGTATCCGAATTATTGCATTCGAATGCATGAAATTTCGATTAGCGAATACTACTACTAGTGAGTGACAGTATCCGAGAACTTGCATTCGAATGCATGAGATTTGGATTAGCGAATACTACTACTAGTGAGTGACAGTATCCGAGAACTTGCATTCGAATGCATGAGATTTCGATTAGCGAATACTACTACTAGTGAGTGACAGTATCCGAATTATTGCATTCGAACGCAAGAGACTTCGATTAGCGAATACTACTACTAATGAGTGACAGTATCCGAATTATTGAATTCGAATGAATGAAATTTCGATTAGCGAATACTACTACTAGTGAGTGACAGTATCCGAATTATTGCATTCGAATGCAAGAGATTTTGATTAGCGAATACTACCACTAGTGAGTGACAGTATCGGGAATTATTGCATTCGAATGCATGAAATTTCGATTAGCGAATACTACTACTAGTGAGTGACAGTATCCGAATTATTGCATTCGAATGCATGAGATTTCGATTAGCGAATACTACTACTAGTGAGTGACAGTATCCGAATTATTGCATTCGAATGCATAAAATTTCGATTAGCGAATACTACTAGTAGTGAGTGACAGTATCCGAATTATTGTATTCGAATGCATGAAATTTCGATTAGCAAATACTACTACTAGTTAGTGACAGTATCCGAATTATTGCATTCGAATGCATGAAATTTCGATTAGCGAGTACTACTACTAGTGAGTGACAGTATCCGAGAACTTGCATTCGAATGCATGAGATTTCGATTAGCGAATACTACTACTAGTGAGTGACAGAATCCGAGAACTTGCATTCGAATGCATGAGATTTCTATTAGCGAATACTACTACTAGTGAGTGACAGCATCCGAATTATTGCATTCGAATGCATGAGATTTGGATTAGCGAATACTACTACTAGTGAATGACAGTATCCGAATTATTGCATTCGAATGCATGAGATTTGGATTAGCGAATACTACTACTAGTGAGTGACAGTATCCGAATTATTGCATTCGAATGCAAGAAATTTCGATTAGCTAATACTACTACTACTAGTGAGTGACAGTATCCGAATTATTGCATTCGAATGCAAGAAATTTCGATTAGCGAATACTACTACTAGTCAGTGACAGTATCCGAGAACTTGCATTCGAATGCATGAGATTTCGATTAGCGAATACTACTACAAGTGAGTGACAGTATCCGAGAACTTGCATTCGAATGCATGAGATTTCGATTAGCGAATACTACTACTAGTGAGTGACAGAATCCGAGAACTTGCATTCGAATGCATGAGATTTCGATTAGCGAATACTACTACTAGTCAGTGACAGTGTCCGAATTATTGCATTCGAATGCAAGAGATTTCGATTAGCGAATACTACTACTAGTGAGTGACAGTATCCGAGAACTTGCATTCGAATGCAAGAGATTTCGATTACTCAATACTACTACTAGTGAGTGACAGTATCCGAGAACTTGCATTCGAATGCATGAGATTTCGATTAGCGAATACTACTACTAGTGAGTGACAGTATCCGAGAACTTGCATTCGAATGCAAGAGATTTCGATTAGCGAATACTACTACTAGTGAGTGACAGTATCCGAGAACATGCATTCGAATGCAAGAGACTTCGATTAGCGAATACTACTAGTAGTCAGTGACAGTATCCGAATTATTGCATTCGAATGCATGAGATTTCGATTAGGGAATACTACTACTAGTCAGTGACAGTATCCCAGTACTTGCATTCTAATGCATGAATATTCGATTAGCGAATACTACTAGTAGTGAGTGACAGTATCCCAGAACTTGCATTCGAATGCATGAAATTTCGATTAGCGAATACTACTACTAATGAGTGACAGTATCCAAATTATTGCATTCGAAGGCATGAAATTTCGATTAGCGAATACTACTACTAGTAAGTGACAGTATCCGAATAATTGCATTCGAATGCACGAAATTTCGATTAGCGAATACTACTACTAGAGAGTGACAGTATCCGAGAACTTCCATTCAAATGCATGAGATTTCGATTAGCGAATACTACTACAAGTTAGTGACAGCATCCGAGAACTTGCATTCGAATGCATGAGATTTCGATTAGCGAATACTACTACTAGTGAGTGACAGAATCCGAGAACTTGCATTCGAATGCATGAGATTTCGATTAGCGAATACTACTACTAGTGAGTGACAGTATCCCAAAACTTGCATTCGAATGCATGAGATTTCGATTAGCGAATACTACTACTAGTGAGTGACAGTATCCGGATTATTGCATTCGAATGCATGAGATTTCGATTAGCGAATACTACTACTAGTGAGTGATAGTATCCGAGAACTTGCATTCGAATGCAACAGATTTCGATTAGCGAATTACTACTACTAGTGAGTGACAGTATCCGAATTATTGCATTCGAATGCATGAGATTTCGATTAGCGAATACTACTACTAGTGAGTGACAGTATCCGAGAACTTGCATTCGAATGCATGAGATTTCGATTAGCGAATACTACTACTAGTGAGTGACAGTATTCAAATTATTGCATTCAAATGCATGAGATTTCGATTAGCGAATACTACTACTAGTGAGTGACAGTATACGAATTATTGCATTCGAATGCATGAGATTTCGATTAGCGAATACTACTACTAGTGAGTGACAGTATCCGAATTATTGCATTCGAATGCAAGAAATTTCGGTTAGCGAATACTACTACTAGTGAGTGACAGTATCCAAATTATTGCATTCGAATGCATGAAATTTCGATTAGCGAATACTACTACTAGTGAGTGGCAGTATCCGAATTATTGCATTCGAATGCAAGAGATTTCGATTAGCGAATACTACTACTAGTGAGTGACAGTATCCGAGAACTTGCATTCGAAAGCAAGAGATTTCGATTAGCGAATACTACTACTAGTGAGTGACAGTATCCGAGAACTTGCATTCGAATGCAAGAGATTTCTATTAGCGAATACTACTACTAGTGAGTGACAGTATCCGAGAACTTGCATTCGAATGCAAGAGATTTCGATTAGCAAATACTACTACTAGTGAGTGACAGTATCCGAGAACTTGCATTCGAATGCATGAGATTTCAATTAGCGAATACTACTGGTAGTGAGTGACAGTATCCGAGAACTTGCATTCGAATGCAAGAGATTTCGTTTAGCGAATACTACTACTAGTGAGTGAGCGTATCCGAATTATTGCATTCGAATGCATGAGATTTCGATTAGCGAATACTACTACTAGTGAGTGACAGTATCCGAGAACTTGCATTCGAATGCATGAGATTTCGATTAGCGAATACTACTACTAGTGAGTGACAGTATCCGAGAACTTGCATTCGAATGCAAGAGATTTCGATTAGCGAATACTACTACTAGTGAGTGACAGTATCCGAGAACTTGCATTCAAATGCATGAGATTTCGATTAGCGAATACTACTACTAGTGAGTGACAGCATCCGAGAACTTGCATTCGAATGCATGAGATTTCGATTAGCGAATACTACTACTGGTGAGTGACAGAATCCGAGAACTTGCATTCGAATGCATGAGATTTCGATTTGCGAATACTACTACTAGTGAGTGACAGTATCCGAGAACTTACATTCGAATGTTTGAGATTTCGATTAGCGAATACTACTACTAGTGAGTGGCACTATCCGAATTATTGCATTCGAATGCAAGAGATTTTGATTAGCGAATACTACTACTAGTGAGTGACAGTATCCGAGAACTTGCATTCGAATGCAAGAGATTTCGATTAGCGAATACTACTACTAGTGAGTGACAGTATCCGAGAACATGCATTCGAATGCAAGAGATTTCGATTAGCGAATACTACTAGTAGTGAGTGACAGTATTCGAATTATTGCATTCGAATGCATGAGATTTCGATTAGGGAATACTACTACTAGTGAGTGACAGTATCCCAGTACTTGCATTCTAATGCATGAAAATTCGATTAGCGAATACTACTAGTAGTGAGTGACAGTATCCCAGAACTTGCATTCGAATGCATGACATTTCGATTAGAGAATACTACTACTAATGAGTGACAGTATCCAAATTATTGCATTCGAAGGCATGAAATTTCGATTAGCGAATACTACTACTAGTAAGTGACATTATCCGAATTATTGCATTCGAATGCACGAAATTTCGATTAGCGAATACTACTACTAGTGAGTGACAGTATCCGAACTATTGCATTCAAATGCATGAAATTTCGATTAGCGAATACTACTACTAGTGAGTGACAGTATCCCAAAACTTGCATTCGAATGCATGAGATTTCGATTAGCGAATACTACTACTAGTGAGTGACAGTATCCGGATTATTGCATTCGAATGCATGAGATTTCGATTAGCGAATACTACTACTAGTGAGTGATAGTATCCGAGAACTTGCATTCGAATGCATGAGATTTCGATTAGCGAATACTATTACTAGTGAGTGACAGTATCCGAGAAGTTGAATTCGAATGCATGAGATTTCGATTAGTGAATACTACTACTAGTGAGTGACAGTATCCGAATTATTGCATTCGAATGCAAGAGATTTCGATTAGCGAATACTACTACCAGTGGGTGACAGTATCCGAGAACTTGCATTCGAATGCAACAGATTTCGATTAGCGAATTACTACTACTAGTGAGTGACAGCATCCGAATTATTGCATTCGAATGCATGAGATTTCGATTAGCGAATACTACTACTAGTGAGTGACAGTATCCGAGATCTTGCATTCGAATGCAAGAGATTTCGATTAGCAAATACTACTACTAGTGAGTGACAGTATCCGAGAACTTGCATTCGAATGCATGAGATTTCAATTAGCGAATACTACTGGTAGTGAGTGACAGTATCCGAGAACTTGCATTCGAATGCAAGAGATTTCGATTAGCGGATACTACTACTAGTGAGTGAGCGTATCCGAATTATTGCATTCGAATGCATGAGATTTCGATTAGCGAATACTAGTACTCGTGAGTGACAGTATCCGAGAACTTGCATTCGAATGCATGAAATTTCGATTAGCGAATACTACTACTAGTGAGTGACAGTATCCGAGAATTTGCATTCGAATGCAAGAGATTTCGATTAGCGAATACTACTACTAGTGAGTGACAGTATCCGAGAACTTGCATTCGAAAGCAAGAGATTTCGATTAGCGAATACTACTACTAGTGAGTGACAGTATCCGAGAACTTGCATTCGAATGCAAGAGATTTCTATTAGCGAATACTACTACTAGTGAGTGACAGTATCCGAGAACTTGCATTCGAATGCAAGAGATTTCGATTAGCAAATACTACTACTAGTGAGTGACAGTATCCGAGAACTTGCATTCGAATGCATGAGATTTCAATTAGCGAATACTACTGGTAGTGAGTGACAGTATCCGAGAACTTGCATTCGAATGCAAGAGATTTCGTTTAGCGAATACTACTGGTAGTGAGTGACAGTATCCGAGAACTTGCATTCGAATGCAAGAGATTTCGTTTAGCGAATACTACTACTAGTGAGTGAGCGTATCCGAATTATTGCATTCGAATGCATGAGATTTCGATTAGCGAATACTACTACTCGTGAGTGACAGTATCCGAGAACTTGCATTCGAATGCATGAGATTTCGATTAGCGAATACTACTACTAGTGAGTGACAGTATCCGAGAACTTGCATTCGAATGCAAGAGATTTCGATTAGCGAATACTACTACTAGTGAGTGACAGTATCCGAGAACTTGCATTCAAATGCATGAGATTTCGATTAGCGAATACTACTACTAGTGAGTGACAGCATCCGAGAACTTGCATTCGAATGCATGAGATTTCGATTAGCGAAAACTACTACTAGTGAGTGACAGTATCCGAGAACTTACATTCGAATGTTTGAGATTTCGATTAGCGAATACTACTACTAGTGAGTGGCACTATCCGAATTATTGCATTCGAATGCAAGAGATTTTGATTAGCGAATACTACTACTAGTGAGTGACAGTATCCGAGAACTTGCATTCGAATGCAAGAGATTTCGATTAGCGAATACTACCACTAGTGAGTGACAGTATCCAAGAACTTGCATTCGAATGCATGAGATTTCGATTAGCGAATACTACTACTAGTGAGTGACAGTATCCGAGAACTTGCATTCGAATGAAAGAGATTTCGATTAGCGAATACTACTACTAGTGGGTGACAGTATCCGAGAACTTGCATTCGAATGCATGAAATTTCGATTAGCGAATACTACTACTAGTGAGTGACAGTATCCGAATTATTGCATTCGAATGCAAGAGATTTCTATTAGCGAATACTTCTACTAGTGAGTGACAGTATCCGAGAACTTGCATTCGAATGCATGAGATTTCGATTAGCGAATACTATTACTAGTGAGTGACAGTATCCGAGAACTTGCATTGGAATACAAGAGATTTCGATTAGCGAATACTACTACTAATGAGTGACAGTATCCGAATTATTGCATTCGAATGCATGAAATTTCGATTAGCGAATACTACTACTAGTGAGTGACAGTATCCGAATTATTGCATTCGAATGAAAGAGATTTGGATTAGCGAATACTACTACTAGAGAGTGACAGTATCCGAATTATTGCATTCGAATGCATGAAATTTCGATTAGCGAATACTACTACTAGTGAGTGAAAGTATCCGAATTATTGCATTCGAATGCATGAGATTTCGATTAGCGAATACTTCTACTAGTGAGTGACAGTATCCGAATTATTGCATTCGAACGCATGAAATTTCGATTAGCGAGTACTACTACTAGTGAGTGACGGTATCCGAGAACTTGCATTCGAATGCATGAGATTTCGATTCGCGAATACTACTACTAGTGAGTGACAGTATCCGAATTATTGCATTCGAATGCATTAGATTTCGATTAGCGAATACTACTACTAGTGAGTGACAGTATCCGAGAACTTGCATTCGAATGCATGAGATTTCGATTAGCGAATACTACTACTAGTGAGTGACAGTATCCGAATTAATGCATTCGAATGCATGAGATTTCGATTAGCGAATACTACTACTAGTGAGTGACAGTATCGGAATTATTGCATTCGAATGCATGATATTTGGATTAGCGAATACTACTACTAGTGAGTGACAGTATCCGAATTATTGCATTCGAATGCAAGAAATCTCGATTAGCGAATACTACTACTAGTGAGTGACAGTATCCGAATTATTGCATTCGAATGCAAGAAATTTCGATTAGCGAATACTACTACTAGTGAGCGACAGTATCCGAGAACTTGCATTCGAATGCAAGAGATTTCGATTAGCGAATACTACTACTAGTGAGTGACAGTATCCGAGAACTTTCATTCGAATGCAAGAGATTTCGATTAGCGAATAATACTACTAGTGAGTGACAGTATCCGAGAACTTGCATTCGAATGCATGAGATTTCGATTAGCGAATACTACTACTAGTGAGTGACAGTATCCGAGAACTTGCATTCGAATGCAGGAGATTTCGATTAGCGAATACTACTACTAGAGAGTGACAGTATCCGAGAACTTCCATTCAAATGCATGAGATTTCGATTAGCGAATACTACTACAAGTTAGTGACAGCATCCGAGAACTTGCATTCGAATGCATGAGATTTCGATTAGCGAATACTACTACTAGTGAGTGACAGAATCCGAGAACTTGCATTCGAATGCATGAGATTTCGATTAGCGAATACTACTACTAGCGAGTGAATGTATCCGAGAACTTGCATTCGAATGCATGAGATTTCGATTAGCGAATACTACTACTAGTGAGTGACAGTATCCGAGAACTTGCATTCGAATGCATGAGATTTCGATTAGCGATTACTACTACTAGTGAGTGACAGTATCCGAGAACTTGCATTCGAATGCATAAGATTTCGATTAGCGAATACTACTACTAGTGAGTGACAGTATCCGAGAACTTGCTTTCGAATGCAAGAGATTTCGATTAGCGAATACTACTACTAGTGAGTGACAGTATCCGAGAACTTGCATTCGAATGCATGAAATTTCGATTAGCGAATACTACTACTAGTGAGTGACAGCATCCGAGAATTTGCATTCGAATGCAAGAGATTTCGATTAGCGAATACTACGAGTAGTGAGTGACAGTATCCGAGAACTTGCATTCGAATGCAAGTGATTTCGATTAGCGAATACTACGAGTAGTGAGTGACAGTATCCGAGAACTTGCATTCGAATGCAAGAGATTTCGATTAGCGAATACTACGAGTAGTGAGTGACAGTATCCGAGAACTTGCATTCGAATGCAAGTGATTTCGATTAGCGAATACTACGAGTAGTGAGTGACAGTATCCGAGAACTTGCATTCGAATGCAAGAGATTTCGATTAGCGAATACTACTACTAGTGAGTAACAGTATCCGAGAACTTGCATTCGAATGCATGAGATTTCGATTAGCGAATACTACTACTAGTGAGTGACAGTATCATAGAACTTCCATTCAAATGCATGAGATTTCGATTAGCGAATACTGCTACTAGTGAGTGACAGTATCCAAGAACTTGCATTCGAATGCATGAGATTTCGATTAGCGAATACTACTACTAGTGAGTGACAGTATCCAAATTATTGCACTCGAATGCATGAAATTTCGATTAGCGAATACTACTACTAGTGAGTGACAGTATCCGAATTATTGCATTCGAATGCATGAAATTTCGATTAGCGAATACTACTACTAGTGAGTGACAGTATCCGAATTATTGCATTCGAATGCATGAAATTTCGATTAGCGAATACTACTACTAGTGAGTGACAGTATCCGAGAACTTGCAATCGAATGCATGAGATTTCGATTACCGAATACTACTACTAGTGGGTGGCAGTATCCGAATTATTGCATTCGAGTGCATGAAATTTCGATTAGCGAGTACTACTACTAGTGAGTGACAGTATCATAGAACTTCCATTCAAATGCATGAGATTTCGATTAGCGAATACTACTACTAGTGAGTGACAGTATCCAAGAACTTGCATTCGAATGCATGAGATTTCGATTAGCGAATACTACTACTAGTGAGTGACAGTATCCAAATTATTGCACTCGAATGCAAGAGATTTCGATTAGCGAATACTACTACTAGTGAGTGACAGTATCCGAATCATTGCATTCGAATGCATGAAATTTCGATTAGCGAATACTACTACTAGTGAGTGACAGTATCCGAATTATTGCATTCGAATGCAAGAGATTTCGATTAGCGAATACTACTACTAGTGAGTGACAGTATCCGAATTGTTGCATTCGAATGCATGAAATTTCGATTAGCGAATACTACTACTAGTGAGTGACAGTATCCGAGAACTTGCAATCGAATGCATGAGATTTCGATTAGCGAATACTACTACTAGTGGGTGACAGTATCCGAATTATTGCATTCGAGTGCATGAAATTTCAATTAGCGAGTACTACTACTAGTGAGTGACAGTATCCGAATTATTGCATTCGAATGCATGAAATTTCGATTAGCGAATACTACTACTAGTGGGTGACAGTATCCGAATTATTGCATTCGAGTGCATGAAATTTCGATTAGCGAGTACTACTACTAGTGAGTGACAGTATCCGAATTATTGCATTAGAATGCATGAGATTTCGATTAGCGAATACTACTACTAGTGAGTGACAGTATCCGAATTATTGCATTCGAATGCATGAGATTTCGATTAGCGAATACTACTACTAGTGAGTGACAGTATCCGAATTATTGCATTCGGATGCATAAAATTTCGATTAGCGAATACTACTACTAGTGAGTGACAGTATCCGAATTATTGTATTCGAATGCATGAAATTTCGATTAGCAAATACTATTACTAGTTAGTGACAGTATCCGAATTATTGCATTCGAATGCATGAAATTTCGATTAGCGAGTACTACTACTAGTGAGTGACAGTATCCGAGAACTTGCATTCGAATGCATGAGATTTCGATTAGCGAATACTACTACTAGTGAGTGACAGTATCCGAATTATTGCATTCGAATGCATGAGATTTCGATTAGCGAATACTACTACTAGTGAGTGACAGTATCCGAGAACTTGCGTTCGAATGCATGAGATTTCGATTAGCGAATACTACTACTAGTGAGTGACAGTATCATAGAACTTCCATTCAAATGCATGAGATTTCGATTAGCGAATACTGCTACTAGTGAGTGACAGTATCCAAGAACTTGCATTCGAATGCATGAGATTTCGATTAGCGAATACTACTACTAGTGAGTGACAGTATCCAAATTATTGCACTCGAATGCATGAAATTTCGATTAGCGAATACTACTACTAGTGAGTGACAGTATCCGCATTATTGCATTCGAATGCCTGAAATTTCGATTAGCGAATACTACTACTAGTGAGTGACAGTATCCGAGAACTTGCATTCGAATGCATGAGATTTGGATTAGCGAATACTACTACTAGTGAGTGACAGTATCCGAGAACTTGCATTCGAATGCATGAGATTTCGATTAGCGAATACTACTACTAGTGAGTGACACTATCCGAGAACTTGCATTCGAATGCATGAGATTTCGATTAGCGAATACTACTACTAGTGAGTGACAGTATCCGAATTATTGCATTCGAATGCAAGAGACTTCGAATAGCGAATACTACTACTAATGAGTGACAGTATCCGAATTATTGCATTCGAATGCATGAAATTTCGATTAGCGAATACTACTACTAGTGAGTGACAGTTTCCGAATTATTGCATTCGAATGCAAGAGATTTTGATTAGGGAATACTACTACTAGTGAATGACAGTATCGGGAATTATTGCATTCGAATGCATGAAATTTCGATTAGCGAATACTACTACTAGTGAGTGACAGTATCCGAATTATTGCATTCGAATGCATGAGATTTCGATTAGCGAATACTACTACTAGTGAGTGACAGTATCCGAATTATTGCATTCGAATGCATAAAATTTCGATTAGCGAATACTACTACTAGTGAGTGACAGTATCCGAATTATTGTATTCGAATGCATGAAATTTCGATTAGCGAATACTATTACTAGTTAGTGACAGTATCCGAATTATTGCATTCGAATGCATGAAATTTCGATTAGCGAGTACTACTACTAGTGAGTGACAGTACCCGAGAACTTGCATTCGAATGCATGAGATTTCGATTAGCGAATACTACTACTAGTGAGTGACAGCATCCGAGAATTTGCATTCGAATGCAAGAGATTTCGATTAGCTAATACTACTAGTAGTGAGTGACAGTATCCGAGAACTTGCATTCGAATGCAAGTGATTTCGATTAGCGAATACTACTACTAGTGAGTAAAAGTATCCGAGAACTTGCATTCGAATGCATGAGATTTCGATTAGCGAATACTACTACTAGTGAGTGACAGTATCATAGAACTTCCATTCAAATGCATGAGATTTCGATTAGCGAATACTGCTACTAGTGAGTGACAGTATCCGAGAACTTGCAATCGAATGCATGAGATTTCGATTAGCGAATACTACTACTAGTGGGTTACAGTATCCGAATTATTGCATTCGAGTGCATGAAATTTAGATTAGCGAGTACTACTACTAGTGAGTGACAGTATCATAGAACTTCCATTCAAATGCATGAGATTTCGATTAGCGAATACTGCTACTAGTGAGTGACAGTATCCAAGAACTTGCATTCGAATGCATGAGATTTCGATTAGCGAATACTACTACTAGAGAGTGACAGTATCCAAATTATTGCACTCGAATGCAAGAGATTTCGATTAGCGAATACTACTACTAGTGAGTGACAGTATCCGAATCATTGCATTCGAATGCATGAAATTTCGATTAGCGAATACTACTACTAGTGAGTGACAGTATCCGAATTATTGCTTTCGAATGCAAGAGATTTCGATTAGCGAATACTACTACTAGTGAGTGACAGTATCCGAATTATTGCATTCGAATGCATGAAATTTCGATTAGCGAATACTACTACTAGTGAGTGACAGTATCCGAGAACTTGCAATCGAATGCATGAGATTTCGATTAGCGAATACTACTACTAGTGGGTGACAGTATCCGAATTATTGCATTCGAGTGCATGAAATTTCGATTAGCGAGTACTACTACTAGTGAGTGACAGTATCCGAATTATTGCATTCGAATGCATGAAATTTCGATTAGCGAATACTACTACTAGTGGGTGACAGTATCCGAATTATTGCATTCGAGTGCATGAAATTTCGATTAGCGAGTACTACTACTAGTGAGTGACAGTATCCGAATTATTGCATTAGAATGCATGAGATTTCGATTAGCGAATATTACTACTAGTGAGTGACAGTATCCGAATTATTGCATTCGAATGCATGAGATTTCGATTAGCGAATACTACTACTAGTGAGTGACAGTATCCGAATTATTGCATTCGAATGCATAAAATTTCGATTAGCGAATACTACTACTAGTGAGTGACAGTATCCGAATTATTGTATTCGAATGCATGAAATTTCGATTAGCAAATACTATTACTAGTTAGTGACAGTATCCGAATTATTGCATTCGAATCCATGAAATTTCGATTAGCGAGTACTACTACTAGTGAGTGACAGTATCCGAGAACTTGCATTCGAATGCATGAGATTTCGATTAGCGAATACTACTACTAGTGAGTGACAGTATCCGAATTATTGCATTCGAATGCATGAGATTTCGATTAGCGAATACTACTACTAGTGAGTGACAGTATCCGAGAACTTGCATTCGAATGCATGAGATTTCGATTAGCGAATACTACTACTAGTGAGTGACAGTATCATAGAACTTCCATTCAAATGCATGAGATTTCGATTAGCGAATACTGCTACTAGTGAGTGACAGTATCCAAGAACTTGCATTCGAATGCATGAGATTTCGATTAGCGAATACTACTACTAGTGAGTGACAGTATCCAAATTATTGCACTCGAATGCATGAAATTTCGATTAGCGAATACTACTACTAGTGAGTGACAGTATCCGCATTATTGCATTCGAATGCATGAAATTTCGATTAGCGAATACTACTACTAGTGAGTGACAGTATCCGAGAACTTGCATTCGAATGCATGAGATTTGGATTAGCGAATACTACTACTAGTGAGTGACAGTATCCGAGAACTTGCATTCGAATGCATGAGATTTCGATTAGCGAATACTACTACTAGTGAGTGACACTATCCGAGAACTTGCATTCGAATGCATGAGATTTCGATTAGCGAATACTACTACTAGTGAGTGACAGTATCCGAATTATTGCATTCGAATGCAAGAGACTTCGATTAGCGAATACTACTACTAATGAGTGACAGTATCCGAATTATTGCATTCGAATGCATGAAATTTCGATTAGCGAATACTACTACTAGTGAGTGACAGTTTCCGAATTATTGCATTCGAATGCAAGAGATTTTGATTAGCGAATACTACTACTAGTGAGTGACGGTATCGGGAATTATTGCATTCGAATGCATGAAATTTCGATTAGCGAATACTACTACTAGTGAGTGACAGTATCCGAATTATTGCATTCGAATGCATGAGATTTCGATTAGCGAATACTACTACTAGTGAGTGACAGTATCCGAATTATTGCATTCGAATGCATAAAATTTCGATTAGCGAATACTACTACTAGTGAGTGACAGTATCCGAATTATTGTATTCGAATGCATGAAATTTCGATTAGCGAATACTATTACTAGTTAGTGACAGTATCCGAATTATTGCATTCGAATGCATGAAATTTCGATTAGCGAGTACTACTACTAGTGAGTGACAGTATCCGAGAACTTGCATTCGAATGCTTGAGATTTCGATTAGCGAATACTACTACTAGTGAGTGACAGTATCCGAGAACTTCCATTCAAATGCATGAGATTTCGATTAGCGAATACTACTTCTAGTGAGTGACAGTATCCGAGAACTTGCATTCGAATGCATGAGATTTCGATTAGCGATTACTACTACTAGTGAGTGACAGTATCCGAGAACTTGCATTCGAATGCATAAGATTTCGACTAGCGAATACTACTACTAGTGAGTGACAGTATCCGAGAACTTGCATTCGAATGCAAGAGATTTCGATTAGCGAATACTACTACTAGTGAGTGACAGTATCCGAGAACTTGCATTCGAATGCATGAAATTTCGATTAGCGAATATTACTACTAGTGAGTGACAGTATCCGAATTATTGCATTCGAATGCAAGAGATTTCGATTAGCGAATACTACTGCTAGTGAGTGACAGTATCCGAGAACTTGCATTCGAATGCATTAGATTTCGATTAGCGAATACTACTACTAGTGAGTGACAGTATCCGAGAGCTTCCATTCAGATGCATGAGATCTCGATTAGCGAATACTACTACTAGTGAGTGACAGCATCCGAGAATTTGCATTCGAATGCAAGAGATTTCGATTAGCTAATACTACTAGTAGTGAGTGACAGTATCCGAGAACTTGCATTCGAATGCATGAGATTTCGATTAGCGAATACTACTACTAGTGAGTGACAGTATCCGAATTATTGCATTCGAATGCATGAGATTTCGATTAGCGAATACTACTACTAGTGAGTGACAGAATCCGAGAACTTGCATTCGAATGCATGAGATTTCTATTAGCGAATACTACTACTAGTGAGTGACAGCATCCGAATTATTGCATTCGAATGCATGAGTTTTGGATTAGCGAATACTACTACTAGTGAATGACAGTATCCGAATTATTGCATTCGAATGCATGAGATTTGGATTAGCGAATACTACTACTAGTGAGTGACAGTATCCGAATTATTGCATTCGAATGCAAGAAATTTCGATTAGCGAATACTACTACTAGTGAGTGACAGTATCCGAATTATTGCATTCGAATGCATGAGATTTCGATTAGCGAATACTACTACAAGTGAGTGACAGTATCCGAGAACTTGCATTCGAATGCATGAGATTTCGATTAGCGAATACTACTACTAGTGAGTGACAGAATCCGAGAACTTGCATTCGAATGCATGAGATTTCGATAAGCGAATACTACTACTAGTGAGTGACAGTATCCGAGAACTTGCATTCGAATGCATGAGATTTCGATTAGCGAATACTACTACTAGTGGGTGACAGTATCCGAATTATTGCATTCGAGTGCATGAAATTTCGATTAGCGAGTACTACTACTAGTGAGCGACAGTATCCGAATTATTGCATTCGAATGCATGAAATTTCGATTAGCGAATACTACTACTAGTGGGTGACAGTATCCGAATTATTGCATTCGAGTGCATGAAATTTCGATTAGCGAGTACTACTACTAGTGAGTGACAGTATCCGAATTATTGCATTAGAATGCATGAGATTACGATTAGCGAATACTACTACTAGTGAGTGACAGTATCCGAATTATTGCATTCGAATGCATGAGATTTCGATTAGCGAATACTACTACTAGTGAGTGACTGTATCCGAATTATTGCATTCGAATGCATAAAATTTCGATTAGCGAATACTACTACTAGTGAGTGACAGTATCCGAATTATTGCATTCGAATGCATGAAATTTCGATTAGCGAGTACTACTACTAGTGAGTGACAGTATCCGAGAACTTGCATTCGAATGCATGAGATTTCGATTAGCGAATACTACTACTATTGAGTGACAGTATCCGAATTATTGCATTCGAATGCATGAGATTTCGATTAGCGAATACTACTACTAGTGAGTGACAGTATCCGAGAACTTGCATTCGAATGCATGAGATTTCGATTAGCGAATACTACTACTAGTGAGTGACAGTATCCGAGAGCTTCCATTCAGATGCATGAGATCTCGATTAGCGAATACTACTACTAGTGAGTGACAGCATCCGAGAATTTGCATTCGAATGCAAGAGATTTCGATTAGCGAATACTACTAGTAGTGAGTGACAGTATCCGAGAACTTGCATTCGAATGCAAGTGATTTCGATTAGCGAATACTACTACTAGTGAGTAACAGTATCCGAGAACTTGCATTCGAATCCATGAGATTTCGATTAGCGAATACTACTACTTGTGAGTGACAGTATCATAGAACTTCCATTCAAATGCATGAGATTTCGATTAGCGAATACTGCTACTAGTGAGTGACAGTATCCAAGAACTTGCATTCGAATGCATGAGATTTCGATTAGCGAATACTACTACTAGTGAGTGACAGTATCCAAATTATTGCACTCGAATGCATGAAATTTCGATTAGCGAATACTACTACTAGTGAGTGACATTATCCGCATTATTGCATTCGAATGCATGAAATTTCGATTAGCGAATACTACTACTAGTGAGTGACAGTATCCGAGAACTTGCATTCGAATGCATGAGATTTGGATTAGCGAATACTACTACTAGTGAGTGACAGTATCCGAGAACTTGCATTCGAATGCATGAGATTTCGATTAGCGAATACTACTACTAGTGAGTGACACTATCCGAGAACTTGCATTCGAATGCATGAGATTTCGATTAGCGAATACTACTACTAGTGAGTGACAGTATCCGAATTATTGCATTCGAATGCAAGAGACTTCGATTAGCGAATACTACTACTAATGAGTGACAGTATCCGAATTATTGCATTCGAATGCATGAAATTTCGATTAGCGAATACTACTACTAGTGAGTGACAGTATCCGAATTATTGCATTCGAATGCAAGAGATTTTGATTAGCGAATACTACTACTAGTGAGTGACAGTATCGGGAATTATTGCATTCGAATGCATGAAATTTCGATTAGCGAATACTACTACTAGTGAGTGACAGTATCCGAATTATTGCATTCAAATGCATGAGATTTCGATTAGCGAATACTACTACTAGTGAGTGACAGTATCCGAATTATTGCATTCGAATGCATAAAATTTCGATTAGCGAATACTACTACTAGTGAGTGACAGTATCCGAATTATTGTATTCGAATGCATGAAATTTCGATTAGCGAATACTATTACTAGTTAGTGACAGTATCCGAATTATTGCATTCGAATGCATGAAATTTCGATTAGCGAGTACTACTACTAGTGAGTGACAGTATCCGAGAGCTTGCATTCGAATGCATGAGATTTCGATTAGCGAATACTACTACTAGTGAGTGACAGTATCCGAGAACTTCCATTCAAATGCATGAGATTTCGATTAGCGAATACTACTACTAGTGAGTGACAGTATCCGAGAACTTGCATTCGAATGCATGAGATTTCGATTAGCGATTACTACTACTAGTGAGTGACAGTATCCGAGAACTTGCATTCGAATGCATAAGATTTCGATTAGCGAATACTACTGCTAGTGAGTGACAGTATCCGAGAACTTGCATTCGAATGCAAGAGATTTCGATTAGCGAATACTACTACTAGTGAGTGACAGTATCCGAGAACTTGCATTCGAATGCATGAAATTTCGATTAGCGAATACTACTACTAGTGAGTGACAGTATCCGAATTATTGCATTCGAATGCAAGAGATTTCGATTAGCGAATACTACTGCTAGTGAGTGACAGTATCCGAGAACTTGCATTCGAATGCATTAGATTTCGATTAGCGAATACTACTGCTAGTGAGTGACAGTATCCGAGAGCTTCCATTCAGATGCATGAGATCTCGATTAGCGAATACTACTACTAGTGAGTGACAGCATCCGAGAATTTGCATTCGAATACAAGAGATTTCCATTAGCTAATACTCCTAGTAGTGAGTGACAGTATCCGAGAACCTGCATTCGAATGCAAGTGATTTCGATTAGCGAATACTACTACTAGTGAGTAAAAGTATCCGAGAACTTGCATTCGAATGCATGAGATTTCGATTAGCGAATACTACTACTAGTGAGTGACAGTATCATAGAACTTCCATTCAAATGCATGAGATTTCGATTAGCGAATACTGCTACTAGTGATTGACAGTATCCAAGAACTTGCATTCGAATGCATGAGATTTCGATTAGCGAATACTACTACTAGTGAGTGACAGTATCCAAATTATTGCACTCGAATGCATGAAATTTCAATTAGCGAATACTACTACTAGTGAGTGACAGTATCCGAATTATTGCATTCGAATGCATGAAATTTCGATTAGCGAATACTACTACTAGTGAGTGACAGTATCCGAGAACTTGCATTCGAATGCATGAGATTTGGATTAGCGAATACTACTACTAGTGAGTGACAGTATCCGAGAACTTGCATTCGAATGCATGAGATTTCGATTAGCGAATACTACTACTAGTGAGTGACACTATCCGAGAACTTGCATTCGAATGCATGAGATTTCGATTAGCGAATACTACTACTAGTGAGTGACAGTATCCGAATTATTGCATTCGAATGCAAGAGACTTCGATTAGCGAATACTACTACTAATGAGTGACAGTATCCGAATTATTGCATTCGAATGCATGAAATTTCGATTAGCGAATACTACTACTAGTGAGTGACAGTATCCGAATTATTGCATTCGAATGCAAGAGATTTTGATTAGCGAATACTACTACTAGTGAGTGACAGTATCGGGAATTATTGCATTCGAATGCATGAAACTTCGATTAGCGAATACTACTACTAGTGAGTGACAGTATCCGAATTATTGCATTCGAATGCATGAGATTTCGATTAGCGAATACTACTACTAGTGAGTGACAGTATCCGAATTATTGCATTCGAATGCATAAAATTTCGATTAGCGAATACTACTACTAGTGAGTGACAGTATCCGAATTATTGTATTCGAATGCATGAAATTTCGATTAGCAAATACTATTACTAGTTAGTGATGGTATCCTAATTATTGCATTCGAATGCATGAAATTTCGATTAGCGAGTACTACTACTAGTGATTGACAGTATCCGAGAACTTGCATTCGAATGCATGAGATTTCGATTAGCGAATACTACTACAAGTGAGTGACAGTATCCGAGAACTTGCATTCGAATGCATGAGATTTCGATTAGCGAATACTACTACTAGTGATTGACAGTATCCGAGAACTTGCATTCGAATGCATGAGATTTCGATTAGCGAATACTACTACAAGTGAGTGACAGTATCCGAATTATTGCATTCGAATGCATGAGATCTCTATTAGCGAATACTACTACTAGTGAGTGACAGCATCCGAATTATTGCATTCGAATGCATGAGTTTTGGATTAGCGAATACTACTACTAGTGAATGACAGTATCCGAATTATTGCATTCGAATGCATGAGATTTGGATTAGCGAATACTACTACTAGTGAGTGACAGTATCCGAATTATTGCATTCGAATGCAAGAAATTTCGATTAGCGAATACTACTACTAGTGAGTGACAGTATCCGAATTATTGCATTCGAATGCAAGAAATTTCGATTAGCGAATACTACTACTAGTGAGTGACAGTATCCGAGAACTTGCATTCGAATGCATGAGATTTCGATTAGCGAATACTACTACAAGTGAGTGACAGTATCCGAGAACTTGCATTCGAATGCATGAGATTTCGATTAGCGAATACTACTACTAGTGAGTGACAGAATCCGAGAACTTGCATTCGAATGCATGAGATTTCGATAAGCGAATACTACTACTAGTGAGTGACAGTATCGGAGAACTTGCATTCGAATGCATGAGATTTCGATTAGCGAATACTACTACTAGTCAGTGACAGTATCCGAATTATTGCATTCGAATGCAAGAGATTTCGATTAGCGAATACTACTACTAGTGAGTGACAGTATCCGAGAACTTGCATTCGTATGCAAGAGATTTCGATTACTCAATACTACTACTAGTGAGTGACAGTATCCAAGAACTTGCATTCGAATGCATGAGATTTCGATTAGCGAATACTACTACTAGTGAGTGACAGTATCCGAGAACTTGCATTCAAATGCAAGAGATTTCGATTAGCGAATTCTACTACTAGTGAGTGACAGTATCCGAGAATTTGCATTCGAATGCAAGAGATTTCGATTAGCGAACACTACTACTAGTGAGTGACAGTATCCGAATTATTGCATTCGAATGCAAGAGACTTCGATTAGCGAATACTACCAGTAGTGAGTGACAGTATCCGAATTATTGCATTCGAATGCATGAGATTTCGATTAGGGAATACAACCACTAGTGAGTGACAGTATCCCAGTACTTGCATTCTAATGCATGAAAATTCGATTAGCGAATACTACTAGTAGTGAGTGACAGTATCCCAGAACTTGCATTCGAATGCATGAAATTTCGATTAGCGAATACTACTACTAATGAGTGACAGTATCCAAGTTATTGCATTCGAATGCATGAAATTTCGATTAGCGAATACTACTACTAGTAAGTGACAGTATCCGAATTATTGCATTCGAATGCACGAAATTTCGATTAGCGAATACTACTACTAGTGAGTGACAGTATCCGAACTATTGCATTCAAATGCATGAAATTTCGATTAGCGAATACTACTACTAGTGAGTGACAGTATCCCAAAACTTGCATTCGAATGCATGAGATTTCGATTAGCGAATACCACTACTAGTGAGTGACAGTATCCGGATTATTGCATTCGAATGCATGAGATTTCGATTAGCGAATACTACTACTAGTGAGTGATAGTATCCGAGAACTTGCATTCGAATGCATGAGATTTCGATTAGCGAATACTACTACTAGTGAGTGACAGTATCCGAGAACTTGAATTCGAATGCATGAGATTTCGATTAGTGAATACTACTACTAGTGAGTGACAGTATCCGAATTATTGCATTCGAATGCAAGAGATTTCGATTAGCGAATACTACTACTAGTGAGTGACAGTATCCGAGAACTTGCATTCGAATGCAAGAGATTTCGATTAGCGAATTACTACTACTAGTGAGTGACAGTATCCGAATTGTTGCATTCGAATGCATGAGATTTCGATTAGCGAATACTACTACTAGTGAGTGACAGTATCCGAGAACTTGCATTCGAATGCATGAGATTTCGACTAGCGAATACTACTACTAGTGAGTGACAGTTTCCAAATTATTGCATTCGAATGCATGAGATTTCGATTAGCGAATACTACTACTAGTGAGTGACAGTATCCGAATTATTGCATTCGAATGCATGAGATTTCGATTAGCGAATACTACTACTAGTGAGTGACAGTATCCGAATTATTGCATTCGAATGCAAGAAATTTCGGTTAGCGAATACTACTACTAGTGAGTGACAGTATCCAAATAATTGCATTCGAATGCATGAAATTTCAATTAGCGAATACTACTACTAGTGAGTGGCAGTATCCGAATTATTGCATTCGAACGCATGATATTTCGATTAGCGTATACTACTACTAGTGAGTGACAGTATCCGAGAACTTACATTCGAATGTTTGAGATTTCGATTAGCGAATACTACTACTAGTGAGTGGCAGTATCCGAATTATTGCATTCGAATGCAAGAGATTTCGATTAGCGAATACTACTACTAGTGAGTGACAGTATCCGAGAACTTGCATTCGAATGCAAGAGATTTCGATTAGCGAATACTACTACTAGTGAGTGACAGTATCCGAAAACTTGCATTCGAATGCAAGAGATTTCGATTAGCGAATACTACTACTAGTGAGTGACAGTATCCAAGAACTTGCATTCGAATGCATGAGATTTCGATTAGCGAATACTACTACTAGCGAGTGACAGTATCCGAGAACTTGCATTCGAATGCAAGAGATTTCGATTAGCGAATACTACTACTAGTGAGTGACAGTATCCGAGAACTTGCATTCGAATGCATGAGATTTCGATTAGCGAATACTACTACTAGTGAGTGACAGTATCCGAGAGCTTCCATTCAAATGCATGAGATCTCGATTAGCGAATACTACTACTAGTGAGTGACAGCATCCGAGAATTTGCATTCGAATGCAAGAGATTTCGATTAGCGAATACTACCAGTAGTGAGTGACAGTATCCGAGAACTTGCATTCGAATGCAAGTGATTTCGATTAGCGAATACTACTACTAGTGAGTAACAGTATCCGAGAACTTGCATTCGAATGCATGAGATTTCGATTAGCGAATACTACTACTAGTGAGTGACAGTATCATAGAACTTCCATTCAAATGCATGAGATTTCGATTAGCGAATACTGCTACTAGTGAGTGACAGTATCCAAGAACTTGCATTCGAATGCATGAGATTTCGATTAGCGAATACTACTACTAGTGAGTGACAGTATCCAAATTATTGCACTCGAATGCATGAAATTTCGATTAGCGAATACTACTACTAGTGAGTGACAGTATCCGAATTATTGCATTCGAATGCATGAAATTTCGATTAGCGAATACTACTACTAGTGAGTGACAGTATCCGAGAACTTGCATTCGAATGCATGAGATTTGGATTAGCGAATACTACTACTAGTGAGTGATTGTAATAGAGAACTTGCATTCGAGAGCATGAGATTTCGATTAGCGAATACTACTACTAGTGAGTGACACTATCCGAGAACTTGCATTCGAATGCATGAGATTTCGATTAGCGAATACTACTACTAGTGAGTGACAGTATCAGAATTATTGCATTCGAATGCAAGAGATTTTGATTAGCGAATACTACTACTAGTGAGTGACAGTATCGGGAATTATTGCATTCGAATGCAAGAGACTTCGATTAGCGAATACTACTACTAATGAGTGAAGGTATCCGAATTATTGCATTCGAATGCATGAAATTTCGATTAGCGAATACTACTACTAGTGAGTGACAGTATCCGAATTATTGCATTCGAATGCAAGAGATTTTGATTAGCGAATACTACTACTAGTGAGTGACAGTATCGGGAATTATTGCATTCGAATGCATGAAATTTCGATTACCGAATACTACTACTAGTGAGTGACAGTATCCGAATTATTGCATTCGAATGCATGCGATTTCGATTAGTGAATACTACTACTAGTGAGTGACAGTATCCGAATTATTGCATTCGAATGCATAAAATTTCGATTAGCGAATACTACTACTAGTGAGTGACAGTATCCGAATTATTGTATTCGAATGCATGAAATTTCGATTAGCAAATACTATTACTAGTAAGTGACAGTATCCGAATTATTGCATTCGAATGCATGAAATTTCGATTAGCGAGTACTACTACTAGTGAGTGACAGTATCCGAGAACTTGCATTTGAATGCATGAGATTTCGATTAGCGAATACTACTACTAGTGAGTGACAGTATCCGAATTATTGCATTCGAATGCATGAGATTTCGATTAGCGAATACTACTACTAGTGAGTGACAGAATCCGAGAACTTGCATTCGAATGCATGAGATTTCTATTAGCGAATACTACTACTAGTGAGTGACAGCATCCGAATTATTGCATTCGAATGCATGAGTTTTGGATTAGCGAATACTACTACTAGTGAATGACAGTATCCGAATTATTGCATTCTAATGCATGAGATTTGGATTAGCGAATACTACTACTAGTGAGTGACAGTATCCGAATTATTGCATTCGAATGCAAGAAATTTCGAATAGCGAATACTACTACTAGTGAGTGACAGTATCCGAATTATTGCATTCGAATGCAAGAAATTTCGATTAGCGAATACTACTACTAGTGAGTGACAGTATCCGAGAACTTGCATTCGAATGCATGAGATTTCGATTAGCGAATACTACTACAAGTGAGTGACAGTATCCGAGAACTTGCATTCGAATGCATGAGATTTCGATTAGCGAATACTACTACTAGTGAGTGACAGAATCCGAGAACTTGCATTGGAATGCATGAGATTTCGATAAGCGAATACTACTACTAGTGAGTGACAGTATCCGAGAACTTGCATTCGAATGCATGAGATTTCGATTAGCGAATACTACTACTAGTCAGTGACAGTATCCGAATTATTGCATTCGAATGCAAGAGATTTCGATTAGCGAATACTACTACTAGTGAGTGACAGTATCCGAGAACTTGCATTCGAATGCAAGAGATTTCGATTACTCAATACTACTACTAGTGAGTGACAGTATCCAAGAACTTGCATTCGAATGCATGAGATTTCGATTAGCGAATACTACCACTAGTGAGTGACAGTATCCGAGAACTTGCATTCGAATGCAAGAGATTTCGATTAGCGAATTCTACTACTAGTGAGTGACAGTATCCGAGAATTTGCATTCGAATGCAAGAGATTTCGATTAGCGAACACTACTACTAGTGAGTGACAGTATCCGAATTATTGCATTCGAATGCAAGAGATTTCGATTAGCGAATACTACTACTAGTGAGTGACAGTACCCGAGAACTTGCATTCGAATGCAAGAGACTTCGATTAGCGAATACTACCAGTAGTGAGTGACAGTATCCGAATTATTGCATTCGAATGCATGAGATTTCGATTAGGGAATACAACTACTAGTGAGTGACAGTATCCCAGTACTTGCATTCTAATGCATGAAAATTCGATTATCGAATACTACTAGTAGTGAGTGACAGTATCCCAGAACTTGCATTCGAATGCATGAAATTTCGATTAGCGAATACTACTACTAATGAGTGACAGTATCCAAGTTATTGCATTCGAATGCATGAAATTTCGATTAGCGAATACTACTACTAGTAAGTGACAGTAAAAGAATTATTGCATTCGAATGCACGAAATTTCGATTAGCGAATACTACTACTAGTGAGTGACAGTATCCGAACTATTGCATTCAAATGCATGAAATTTCGATTAGCGAATACTACTACTAGTGAGTGACAGTATCCCAAAACTTGCATTCGAATGCATGAGATTTCGATTAGCGAATACTACTACTAGTGAGTGACAGTATCCGGATTATTGCATTCGAATGCATGAGATTTCGATTAGCGAATACTACTACTAGTGAGTGATAGTATCCGAGAACTTGCATTCGAATGCATGAGATTTCGATTAGCGAATACTACTACTAGTGAGTGACAGTATCCGAGAACTTGAATTCGAATGCATGAGATTTCGATTAGTGAATACTACTACTAGTGAGTGACAGTATCCGAATTATTGCATTCGAATGCAAGAGATTTCGATTAGCGAATACTACTACTAGTGAGTGACAGTATCCGAGAACTTGCATTCGAATGCAAGAGATTTCGATTAGCGAATTACTACTACTAGTGATTGACAGTATCCGAATTGTTGCATTCGAATGCATGAGATTTCGATTAGCGAATACTACTACTAGTGAGTGACAGTATCCGAGAACTTGCATTCGAATGCATGAGATTTCGACTAGCGAATACTACTACTAGTGAGTCACAGTATCCAAATTATTGCATTCGAATGCATGAGATTTCGATTAGCGAATACTACTACTAGTGAGTGACAGTATCCGAATTATTGCATTCGAATGCATGAGATTTCGATTAGCGAATACTACTACTAGTGAGTGACAGTATCCGAATTATTGCATTCGAATGCAAGAAATTTCGGTTAGCGAATACTACTACTAGTGAGTGACAGTAACCAAATTATTGCATTCGAATGCATGAAATTTCGATTAGCGAATACTACTACTAGTGAGTGGCAGTATCCGAATTATTGCATTCGAACGCATGATATTTCGATTAGCGTTTACTACTACTAGTGAGTGACAGTATCCGAGAACTTACATTCGAATGTTTGAGATTTCGATTAGCGAATACTACTACTAGTGAGTGGCAGTATCCGAATTATTGCATTCGAATGCAAGAGATTTCGATTAGCGAATACTACTACTAGTGAGTGACAGTATCCGAGAACTTGCATTCGAATGCAAGAGATTTCGATTAGCGAATACTACTACTAGTGAGTGACAGTATCCAAGAACTTGCATTCGAATGCATGAGATTTCGATTAGCGAATACTACTACTAGCGAGTGACAGTATCCGAGAACTTGCATTCGAATGCAAGAGATTTCGATTAGCGAATACTACTACTAGTGAGTGACAGTATCCGAGAACTTGCATTCGAATGCATGAAATTTCGATTAGCGAATACTACTACTAGTGAGTGACAGTATCCGAATTATTGCATTCGAATGCAAGAGATTTCGATTAGCGAATACTACTACTAGTGAGTGACAGTATCCGAGAACTTGCATTCGAATGCATGAGATTTCGATTAGCGAATACTACTACTAGTGAGTGACAGTAATCGAGAACTTGCATTCGAACGCATGATATTTCGATTAGCGAATACTACTACTAGTGAGTGACAGTATCCGCATTATTGCATTCGAATGCAAGAGATTTCAATTAGCGAATACTACTACTAGTGAGTGACAGTATCCGAGAACTTGCATTCGAATGCAAGAGATTTCGATTAGCGAATACTACTACTAGTGAGTAACAGTATCCGAGAACTTGCATACGAATGCATGAGATTTCGATTAGCGAATACTACTACTAGTGAGTGACAGTATCCGAGAACTTGCATTCGAATGCATGAGATTTCGATTAGCGAATACTACTACTAGTGAGTGACAGTATCCGAATTATTGCATTCGAATGCATGAGATTTCGATAAGCGAATACTACTACTAGTGAGTGACAGTATCCGAGAACTTGTATTCGAATGCATGATATTTCGATTAGCGAATACTACTACTAGTGAGTGACAGTATCCGAGAACTTGCATTCGAATGCATGAGATTTAGATTAGCGAATACTACTACTAGTGAGTGACAGTATCCGAATTATTGCATTCGAATACAAGAGATTTCGATTAGCGAATACTACTACTAATGAGTGAGAATATCCGAATTATTGCACTCGAATGCATGAAATTTCGATTAGCGAATACTACTACTAGTGAGTGACAGTATCCGAATTATTGCATTCGAATGCAAGAGATTTGGATTAGCGAATACTACAACTAGTGAGTGACAGTATCCGAATTATTGCATTCGAATGCATGAAATTTCGATTAGCGAATACTACTACTAGTGAGTGACAGTATCCGAATTATTGCATTCGAACGCATGAAATTTCGATTAGCGAGTACTACTACTAGTGAGTGACAGAATCCGAGAACTTGCATTCGAATGCATGAGATTTCTATTAGCGAATACTACTACTAGTGAGTGACAGCATCCGAATTATTGCATTCGAATGCATGAGTTTTGGATTAGCGAATACTACTACTAGTGAATGACAGTATCCGAATTATTGCATTCTAATGCATGAGATTTGGATTAGCGAATACTACTACTAGTGAGTGATAGTATCCGAATTATTGCATTCGAATGCAAGAAATTTCGATTAGCGAATACTACTACTAGTGAGTGACAGTATCCGAATTATTGCATTCGAATGCAAGAAATTTCGATTAGCGAATACTACTACTAGTGAGTGACAGTATCCGAGAACTTGCATTCGAATGCATGAGATTTCGATTAGCGAATACTACTACAAGTGAGTGAACGTATCCGAGAACTTGCATTCGAATGCATGAGATTTCGATTAGCGAATACTACTACTAGTGAGTGACAGAATCCGAGAACTTGCATTGGAATGCATGAGATTTCGATAAGCGAATACTACTACTAGTGAGTGACAGTATCCGAGAACTTGCATTCGAATGCATGAGATTTCGATTAGCGAATACTACTACTAGTCAGTGACAGTATCCGAATTATTGCATTCGAATGCAAGAGATTTCGATTAGCGAATACTACTACTAGTGAGTGACAGTATCCGAGAACTTGCATTCGAATGCATGAGATTTCGATTAGCGAATACTACTACAAGTGAGTGACAGTATCCGAGAACTTGCATTCGAATGCATGAGATTTCGATTAGCGAATACTACTACTAGTGAGTGACAGAATCCGAGAACTTGCATTGGAATGCATGAGATTTCGATAAGCGAATACTACTACTAGTGAGTGACAGTATCCGAGAACTTGCATTCGAATGCATGAGATTTCGATTAGCGAATACTACTACTAGTCAGTGACAGTATCCGAATTATTGCATTCGAATGCAAGAGATTTCGATTAGCGAATACTACTACTAGTGAGTGACAGTATCCGAGAACTTGCATTCGAATGCAAGAGATTTCGATTACTCAATACTACTACTAGTGAGTGACAGTATCCAAGAACTTGCATTCGAATGCATGAGATTTCGATTAGCGAATACTACCACTAGTGAGTGACAGTATCCGAGAACTTGCATTCGAATGCAAGAGATTTCGATTAGCGAATTCTACTACTAGTGAGTGACAGTATCCGAGAATTTGCATTCGAATGCAAGAGATTTCGATTAGCGAACACTACTACTAGTGAGTGACAGTATCCGAATTATTGCATTCGAATGCAAGAGATTTCGATTAGCGAAAACTACTACTAGTGAGTGACAGTACCCGAGAACTTGCATTCGAATGCAAGAGACTTCGATTAGCGAATACTACCAGTAGTGAGTGACAGTATCCGAATTATTGCATTCGAATGCATGAGATTTCGATTAGGGAATACAACTACTAGTGAGTGACAGTATCCCAGTACTTGCATTCTAATGCATGAAAATTCGATTAGCGAATACTACTAGTAGTGAGTGACAGTATCCCAGAACTTGCATTCGAATGCATGAAATTTCGATTAGCGAATACTACTACTAATGAGTGACAGTATCCAAGTTATTGCATTCGAATGCATGAAATTTCGATTAGCGAATACTACTACTAGTAAGTGACAGTATCAGAATTATTGCATTCGAATGCACGAAATTTCGATTAGCGAATACTACTACTAGTGAGTGACAGTATCCGAACTATTGCATTCAAATGCATGAAATTTCGATTAGCGAATACTACTACTAGTGAGTGACAGTATCCCAAAACTTGCATTCGAATGCATGAGATTTCGATTAGCGAATACTACTACTAGTGAGTGACAGTATCCGGATTATTGCATTCGAATGCATGAGATTTCGATTAGCGAATACTACTACTAGTGAGTGATAGTATCCGAGAACTTGCATTCGAATGCATGAGATTTCGATTAGCGAATACTACTACTGGTGAGTGACAGTATCCGAGAACTTGAATTCGAATGCATGAGATTTCGATTAGTGAATACTACTACTAGTGAGTGACAGTATCCGAATTATTGCATTCGAATGCAAGAGATATCGATTAGCGAATACTACTACTAGTGAGTGACAGTATCCGAGAACTTGCATTCGAATGCAAGAGATTTCGATTAGCGAATTACTACTACTAGTGATTGACAGTATCCGAATTGTTGCATTCGAATGCATGAGATTTCGATTAGCGAATACTACTACTAGTGAGTGACAGTATCCGAGAACTTGCATTCGAATGCATGAGATTTCGACTAGCGAATACTACTACTAGTGAGTCACAGTATCCAAATTATTGCATTCGAATGCATGAGATTTCGATTAGCGAATACTACTACTAGTGAGTGACAGTATCCGAATTATTGCATTCGAATGCATGAGATTTCGATTAGCGAATACTACTACTAGTGAGTGACAGTATCCGAATTATTGCATTCGAATGCAAGAAATTTCGGTTAGCGAATACTACTACTAGTGAGTGACAGTATCAAAATTATTGCATTCGAATGCATGAAATTTCGATTAGCGAATACTACTACTAGTGAGTGGCAGTATCCGAATTATTGCATTCGAACGCATGATATTTCGATTAGCGTATACTACTACTAGTGAGTGACAGTATCCGAGAACTTACATTCGAATGTTTGAGATTTCGATTAGCGAATACTACTACTAGTGAGTGGCAGTATCCGAATTATTGCATTCGAATGCAAGAGATTTCGATTAACGAATACTACTACTAGTGAGTGACAGTATCCGAGAACTTGCATTCGAATGCAAGAGATTTCGATTAGCGAATACTACTACTAGTGAGTGACAGTATCCAAGAACTTGCATTCGAAAGCATGAGATTTCGATTAGCGAATACTACTACTAGCGAGTGACAGTATCCGAGAACTTGCATTCGAATGCAAGAGATTTCGATTAGCGAATACTACTACTAGTGAGTGACAGTATCCGAGAACTTGCATTCGAATGCATGAAACTTCGATTAGCGAATACTACTACTAGTGAGTGACAGTATCCGAATTATTGCATTCGAATGCAAGAGATTTCGATTAGCGAATACTACTACTAGTGAGTGACAGTATCCGAGAACTTGCATTCGAATGCATGAGATTTCGATTAGCGAATACTACTACTAGTGAGTGACAGTATCCGAGAACTTGCATTCGAACGCATGATATTTCGATTAGCGAATACTACTACTAGTGAGTGACAGTATCCGCATTATTGCATTCGAATGCAAGAGATTTCGATTAGCGAATACTACTACTAGTGAGTGACAGTATCCGAGAACTTGCATTCGAATGCAAGAGATTTCGATTAGCGAATACTACTACTAGTGAGTAACAGTATCCGAGAACTTGCATTCGAATGCATGAGATTTCGATAAGCGAATACTACTACTAGTGAGTGACAGTATCCGAGAGCTTGTATTCGAATGCATGATATTTCGATTAGCGAATACTACTACTAGTGAGTGACAGTATCCGAGAACTTGCATTCGAATGCAAGAGATTTCGATTAGCGAATACTACTACTAGTGAGTAACAGTATCCGAGAACTGGCATACGACTGCATGAGATTTCGATTAGCGAATACTACTACTAGTGAGTGACAGTATACGAGAACTTGCATTCGAATGCATGAGATTTCGATTAGCGAATACTACTACTAGTGAGTGACAGTATCCGAATTATTGCATTCGAATGCATGAGATTTCGATTAGCGAATACTACTACTAGTGAGTGACAGTATCCGAGAACTTGCATTCGAATGCATGAGATTTCGATTAGCGAATACTACTACTAGTGAGTGACAGTATCCGAATTATTGCATTCGAATACAAGAGATTTCAATTAGCGAATACTACTACTAATGAGTGACAGTATCCGAATTATTGCATTCGAATGCATGAAATTTCGATTAGCGAATACTACTACTAGTGAGTGACAGTATCCGAATTATTGCATTCGAATGCAAGAGATCTGGATTAGCGAATACTACTACTAGTGAGTGACAGTATCCGAATTATTGCATTCGAATGCATGAAATTTCGATTAGCGAATACTACTACTAGTGAGTGACAGTATCCGAATTATTGCATTCGAATGCATGAGATTTCGATTAGCGACTACTACTACTAGTGAGTGACAGTATCCGAATTATTGCATTCGAATGCATGAAATTTCGATTAGCAAATACTACTACTAGTGAGTGACAGTATCCGAATTATTGCATTCGAACGCATGAAATTTCGATTAGCGAGTACTACTACTAGTGAGTGACGGTATCGGAGAACTTGCATTCGAATGCATGAGATTTCGATTAGCGAATACTACTACTAGTGAGTGACAGTATCCGAGAACTTGCATTCGAATGCATGAGATTTCGATTAGCTAATACTACTACTAGTGAGTGACAGTATCCGAATTAATGCATTCGAATGCATGATATTTGGATTAGCGAATACTACTACTAGTGAGTGACAGTATCCGAATTATTGCATTCGAATGCAAGAAATCTCGATCAGCGAATACTACTACTAGTGAGTGACAGTATCCGAATTATTGCATTCGAATGCAAGAAATTTCGATTAGCGAATACTACTACTAGTGAGCGACAGTATCCGAGAACTTGCATTCGAATGCAAGAGATTTCGATTAGCGAATACTACTACTAGTGAATGACAGCATCCGAGAACTTGCATTTGAATGCAAGAGATTTCGATTAGCGAATACTACTACTAGTGAGTGACAGTATCCGAGAACTTGCATTCGAATGCATGCGATTTCGATTAGCGAATACTACTACTAGTAAGTGACAGTATCAGAATTATTGCATTCGAATGCACGAAATTTCGATTAGCGAATACTACTACTAGTGAGTGACAGTATCCGAACTATTGCATTCAAATGCATGAAATTTCGATTAGCGAATACAACTACTAGTGAGTGACAGTATCCCAAAACTTGCATTCGAATGCATGAGATTTCGATTAGCGAATACTACTACTAGTGAGTGACAGTATCCGGATTATTGCATTCGAATGCATGAGATTTCGATTAGCGAATACTACTACTAGTGAGTGACAGTATCCCAGAACTTGCATTCGAATGCATGAAATTTCGATTAGCGAATACTACTACTAATGAGTGACAGTATCCAAGTTATTGCATTCGAATGCATGAAATTTCGATTAGCGAATACTACTACTAGTAAGTGACAGTATCAGAATTATTGCATTCGAATGCACGAAATTTCGATTAGCGAATACTACTACTAGTGAGTGACAGTATCCGAACTATTGCATTCAAATGCATGAAATTTCGATTAGCGAATACTACTACTAGTGAGTGACAGTATCCGAAAACTTGCATTCGAATGCATGAGATTTCGATTAGCGAATACTACTACTAGTGAGTGACAGTATCCGGATTATTGCATTCGAATGCATGAGATTTCGATTAGCGAATACTACTACTAGTGAGTGATAGTATCCGAGAACTTGCATTCGAATGCATGAGATTTCGATTAGCGAATACTACTACTGGTGAGTGACAGTATCCGAGAACTTGAATTCGAATGCATGAGATTTCGATTAGTGAATACTACTACTAGTGAGTGACAGTATCCGAATTATTGCATTCGAATGCAAGAGATTTCGATTAGCGAATACTACTACTAGTGAGTGACAGTATCCGAGAACTTGCATTCGAATGCAAGAGATTTCGATTAGCGAATTACTACTACTAGTGATTGACAGTATCCGAATTGTTGCATTCGAATGCATGAGATTTCGATTAGCGAATACTACTACTAGTGAGTGACAGTATCCGAGAACTTGCATTCGAATGCATGAGATTTCGACTAGCGAATACTACTACTAGTGAGTCACAGTATCCAAATTATTGCATTCGAATGCATGAGATTTCGATTAGCGAATACTACTACTAGTGAGTGACAGTATCCGAATTATTGCATTCGAATGCATGAGATTTCGATTAGCGAATACTACTACTAGTGAGTGACAGTATCCGAATTATTGCATTCGAATGCAAGAAATTTCGGTTAGCGAATACTACTACTAGTGAGTGACAGTATCCAAATTATTGCATTCGAATGCATGAAATTTCGATTAGCGAATACTACTACTAGTGAGTGGCAGTATCCGAATTATTGCATTCGAACGCATGATATTTCGATTAGCGTATACTACTACTAGTGAGTGACAGTATCCGAGAACTTACATTCGAATGTTTGAGATTTCGATTAGCGAATACTACTACTAGTGAGTGGCAGTATCCGAATTATTGCTATCGAATGCAAGAGATTTCGATTAACGAATACTACTACTAGTGAGTGACAGTATCCGAGAACTTGCATTCGAATGCAAGAGATTTCGATTAGCGAATACTACTACTAGTGAGTGACAGTATCCAAGAACTTGCATTCGAATGCATGAGATTTCGATTAGCGAATACTACTACTAGCGAGTGACAGTATCCGAGAACTTGCATTCGAATGCAAGAGATTTCGATTAGCGAATACTACTACTAGTGAGTGACAGTATCCGAGAACTTGCATTCGAATGCATGAAACTTCGATTAGCGAATACTACTACTAGTGAGTGACAGTATCCGAATTATTGCATTCGAATGCAAGAGATTTCGATTAGCGAATACTACTACTAGTGAGTGACAGTATCCGAGAACTTGCATTCGAATGCATGAGATTTCGATTAGCGAATACTACTACTATTGAGTGACAGTATCCGAGAACTTGCATTCGAACGCATGATATTTCGATTAGCGAATACTACTACTAGTGAGTGACAGTATCCGCATTATTGCATTCGAATGCAAGAGATTTCGATTAGCGAATACTACTACTAGTGAGTGACAGTATCCGAGAACTTGCATTCGAATGCAAGAGATTTCGATTAGCGAATACTACTACTAGTGAGTAACAGTATCCGAGAACTTGCATACGAATGCATGAGATTTCGATTAGCGAATACTACTACTAGTGAGTGACAGTATCCGAGAACTTGCATTCGAATGCATGAGATTTCGATTAGCGAATACTACTACTAGTGAGTGACAGTATCCGAATTATTGCATTCGAATGCATGAGATTTCGATAAGCGAATACTACTACTAGTGAGTGACAGTATCCGAGAACTTGTATTCGAATGCATGATATTTCGATTAGCGAATACTACTACTAGTGAGTGACAGTATCCGAGAACTTGCATTCGAATGCATGAGATTTAGATTAGCGAATACTACTACTAGTGAGTGACAGTATCCGAATTATTGCATTCGAATACAAGAGATTTCGATTAGCGAATACTACTACTAATGAGTGACAGTATCCGAATTATTGCACTCGAATGCATGAAATTTCGATTAGCGGATACTACTACCAGTGAGTGACAGTATCCGAATTATTGCATTCGAATGCAAGAGATTTGGATTAGCGAATACTACTACTAGTGAGTGACAGTATCCGAATTATTGCATTCGAATGCATGAAATTTCGATTAGCGAATACTACTACTAGTGAGTGACAGTATCCGAATTATTGCATTCGAACGCATGAAATTTCGATTAGCGAGTCCTACTACTAGTGAGTGACGGTATCCGAGAACTAGCATTCGAATGCATGAGATTTCGATTAGCGAATACTACTACTACTGAGTGACAGTATCCGAACTATTGCATTCGAATGCATGAGATTTCGATTAGCGAATACTACTACTAGTGAGTGACAGTATCGGAATTATTGCATTCGAATGCATGATATTTGGATTAGCGAATACTACTACTAGTGAGTGACAGTATCCGAATTATTGCATTCGAATGCAAGAAATCTCGATTAGCGAATACTACTACTAGTGAGTGACAGTATCCGAATTATTGCATTCGAATGCAAGAAATTTCGATTAGCGAATACTACTACTAGTGAGCGACAGTATCCGAGAACTTGCATTCGAATGCATGAGATTTCTATTAGCGAATACTACTACTAGTGAGTGACAGCATCCGAATTATTGCATTCGAATGCATGAGATTTGGATTATTGAATACTACTACTAGTGAATGACAGTATCCGAATTATTGCCTTCGAATGCATGAGATTTGGATTAGCGAATACTACTACTAGTGAGTGATGGTATCCGAATTATTGCATTCGAATGCAAGAGATTTCGATTAGCGAATACTACTACTAGTGAGTGACAGTATCCGAGAACTTGCATTCGAATGCAAGAGATTTCGATTAGCGAATACTACTACTAGTGAGTAACAGTATCCGAGAACTGGCATACGACTGCATGAGATTTCGATTAGCGAATACTACTACTAGTGAGTGACAGTATACGAGAACTTGCATTCGAATGCATGAGATTTCGATTAGCGAATACTACTACTAGTGAGTGACAGTATCCGAATTATTGCATTCGAATGCATGAGATTTCGATTAGCGAATACTACTACTAGTGAGTGACAGTATCCGAGAACTTGTATTCGAAGGCATGATATTTCGATTAGCGAATACTACTACTAGTGAGTGACAGTATCCGAGAACTTGCATTCGAATGCATGAGATTTCGATTAGCGAATACTACTACTAGTGAGTGACAGTATCCGAATTATTGCATTCGAATACAAGAGATTTCAATTAGCGAATACTACTACTAATGAGTGACAGTATCCGAATTATTGCATTCGAATGCATGAAATTTCGATTAGCGAATACTACTACTAGTGAGTGACAGTATCCGAATTATTGCATTCGAATGCAAGAGATCTGGATTAGCGAATACTACTACTAGTGAGTGACAGTATCCGAATTATTGCATTCGAATGCATGAAATTTCGATTAGCGAATACTACTACTAGTGAGTGACAGTATCCGAATTATTGCATTCGAATGCATGAGATTTCGATTAGCGACTACTACTACTAGTGAGTGACAGTATCCGAATTATTGCATTCGAATGCATGAAATTTCGATTAGCAAATACTACTACTAGTGAGTGACAGTATCCGAATTATTGCATTCGAACGCATGAAATTTCGATTAGCGAGTACTACTACTAGTGAGTGACGGTATCGGAGAACTTGCATTCGAATGCATGAGATTTCGATTAGCGAATACTACTACTAGTGAGTGACAGTATCCGAGAACTTGCATTCGAATGCATGAGATTTCGATTAGCTAATACTACTACTAGTGAGTGACAGTATCCGAATTAATGCATTCGAATGCATGAGATTTCGATTAGCGAATACTACTACTAGTGAGTGACAGTATCGGAATTATTGCATTCGAATGCATGATATTTGGATTAGCGAATACTACTACTAGTGAGTGACAGTATCCGAATTATTGCATTCGAATGCAAGAAATCTCGATCAGCGAATACTACTACTAGTGAGTGACAGTATCCGAATTATTGCATTCGAATGCAAGAAATTTCGATTAGCGAATACTACTACTAGTGAGCGACAGTATCCGAGAACTTGCATTCGAATGCAAGAGATTTCGATTAGCGAATACTACTACTAGTGAATGACAGCATCCGAGAACTTGCATTTGAATGCAAGAGATTTCGATTAGCGAATACTACTACTAGTGAGTGACAGTATCCGAGAACTTGCATTCGAATGCATGCGATTTCGATTAGCGAATACTACTACTAGTAAGTGACAGTATCAGAATTATTGCATTCGAATGCACGAAATTTCGATTAGCGAATACTACTACTAGTGAGTGACAGTATCCGAACTATTGCATTCAAATGCATGAAATTTCGATTAGCGAATACTACTACTAGTGAGTGACAGTATCCCAAAACTTGCATTCGAATGCATGAGATTTCGATTAGCGAATACTACTACTAGTGAGTGACAGTATCCGGATTATTGCATTCGAATGCATGAGATTTCGATTAGCGAATACTACTACTAGTGAGTGACAGAATCCGAGAACTTGCATTCGAATGCATGAGATTTCGATTAGCGAATACTACTACTAGTGAGTGACAGTATCCGAGAACTTGTATTCGAATGCAAGAGATTTCGATTAGCGAATACTACTACTAGTGAGTGACAGTATCCGAGAACTTGCATTCGAATGCATGAGATTACGATTAGCGAATACTACTACTAGTGAGTGACAGTATCCGAATTATTGCATTCGAATGCATGAAATTTCGATTAGCGAATACTACTACTAGTGAGTGACAGTATCCGAGAACTTGCATTCGAATGCATGAGATTTGGATTAGCGAATACTACTACTAGTGAGTGACAGTATCCGAGAACTTGCATTCGAATGCATGAGATTTCGATTAGCGAATACTACTACTAGTGAGTGACACTATCCGAGAACTTTCATTCGAATGCATGAGATTTCGATTAGCGAATACCACTACTAGTGAGTGACAGTATCCGAATTATTGCATTCGAATGCAAGAGACTTCGATTAGCGAATACTACTACTAATGAGTGACAGTATCCGAATTATTGCATTCGAATGCATGAAATTTCGATTAGCGAATACTACTACTAGTGAGTGACAGTATCCGAATTATTGCATTCGAATGCAAGAGATTTTGATTAGCGAATACTACTACTAGTGAGTGACAGTATCGGGAATTATTGCATTCGAATGCATGAAATTTCGATTAACGAATACTACTACTAGTGAGTGACAGTATCCGAATTATTGCATTCGAATGCATGAGATTTCGATTAGCGAATACTACTACTAGTGAGTGACAGTATCCGAATTATTGCATTCGAATGCATAAAATTTCGATTAGCGAATACTACTACTAGTGAGTGACAGTATCCGAATTATTGTATTCGAATGCATGAAATTTCGATTAGCAAATACTATTACTAGTTAGTCACAGTATCCGAATTATTGCATTCGAATGCATGAAATTTCGATTAGCGAGTACTACTACGAGTGAGTGACAGTATCCGAGAACTTGCATTCGAATGCATGAGATTTCGATTAGCGAATACTACTACTAGTGAGTGACAGTATCCGAATTATTGCATTCGAATGCATGAGATTTCGATTAGCGAATACTACTACTAGTGAGTGACAGAATCCGAGAACTTGCATTCGAATGCATGAGATTTCTATTAGCGAATACTACTACTAGTGAGTGACAGCATCCGAATTATTGCATTCGAATGCATGAGTTTTGGATTAGCGAATACTACTACTAGTGAATGACAGTATCCGAATTATTGCATTCTAATGCATGAGATTTGGATTAGCGAATACTACTACTAGTGAGTGACAGTATCCGAATTATTGCATTCGAATGCAAGAAATTTCGATTAGCGAATACTACTACTAGTGAGTGACAGTATCCGAATTATTGCATTCGAATGCAAGAAATTTCGATTAGCGAATACTACTACTAGTGAGTGACAGTATCCGAGAACTTGCATTCGAATGCATGAGATTTCGATTAGCGAATACTACTACAAGTGAGTGACAGTATCCGAGAACTTGCATTCGAATGCATGAGATTTCGATTAGCGAATACTACTACTAGTGAGTGACAGAATCCGAGAACTTGCATTCGAATGCATGAGATTTCGATAAGCGAATACTACTACTAGTGAGTGACAGTATCCGAGAACTTGCATTCGAATGCATGAGATTTCGATTAGCGAATACTACTACTAGTCAGTGACAGTATCCGAATTATTGCATTCGAATGCAAGAGATTTCGATTAGCGAATACTACTACTAGTGAGTGACAGTATCCAAGAACTTGCATTCGAATGCAAGAGACTTCGATTAGCGAATACTACCAGTAGTGAGTGACAGTATCCGAATTATTGCATTCGAATGCATGAGATTTCGATTAGGGAATACAACTACTAGTGAGTGACAGTATCCCAGTACTTGCATTCTAATGCATGAAAATTCGATTAGCGAATACTACTAGTAGTGAGTGACAGTATCCCAGAACTTGCATTCGAATGCATGAGATTTCGATAAGCGGATACTACTACTAGTGAGTGACAGTATCCGAGAACTTGCATTCGAATGCATGAAATTTCGATTAGCGAATACTTCTACTAGTAAGTGACAGTATCCGAATTATTGCATTCGAATGCACGAAATTTCGACTAGCGAATACTACTACTAGTGAGTGACAGTATCCGAACTATTGCATTCAAATGCATGAAATTTCGATTAGCGAATACTACTACTAGTGAGTGACAGTATCCCAAAACTTGCATTCGAATGCATGAGATTTCGATTAGTGAATACTACTACTAGTGAGTGACAGTATCCGAATTATTGCATTCGAATGCAAGAGATTTCGATTAGGGAATACTACTACTAGTGAGTGACAGTATCCGAAAACTTGCATTCGAATGCAAGAGATTTCGATTAGCGAATTACTACTACTAGTGATTGACAGTATCCGAATTGTTCCATTCGAATGCATGAGATTTCGATTAGCGAATACTACTACTAGTGAGTGACAGTATCCGAGAACTTGCATTCGAATGCATGAGATTTCGACTAGCGAATACTTCTACTAGTGAGTCACAGTATCCAAATTATGGCATTCGAATGCATGAGATTTCGATTAGCGAATACTACTACTAGTGAGTGACAGTATCCGAATTATTGCATTCGAATGCATGAGATTTCGATTAGCGAATACTACTACTAGTGAGTGACAGTATCCGAATTATTGCATTCGAATGCAAGAAATTTCGGTTAGCGAATACTACTACTAGTGAGTGACAGTATCCAAATTATTGCATTCGAATGCATGAAATTTCGATTAGCGAATACTTCTACTAGTGAGTGGCAGTATCCGAATTATTGCATTCGAACGCATGATATTTCGATTAGCGTATACTACTACTAGTGAGTGACAGTATCCGAGAACTTACATTCGAATGTTTGAGATTTCGATTAGCGAATACTACTACTAGTGAGTGGCAGTATCCGAATTATTGCATTCGAATGCAAGAGATTTCGATTAGCGAATACTACTACTAGTGAGTGACAGTATCCGAGAACTTGCATTCGAATGCAAGAGATTTCGATTAGCGAATACTACTACTAGTGAGTGACAGTATCCGAAAACTTGCATTCGAATGCAAGAGATTTCGATTAGCGAATACTACTACTAGTGAGTGACAGTATCCAAGAACTTGCATTCGAATGCATGAGATTTCGATTAGCGAATACTACTACTAGCGAGTGACAGTATCCGAGAACTTGCATTCGAATGCAAGAGATTTCGATTAGCGAATACTACTACTAGTGAGTGACAGTATCCGAGAACTTGCATTCGAATGCATGAAATTTCGATTAGCGAATACTACTACTAGTGAGTGACAGTATCCGAATTATTGCATTCGAACGCATGATATTTCGATTAGCGTATACTACTACTAGTGAGTGACAGTATCCGAGAACTTACATTCGAATGTTTGAGATTTCGATTAGCGAATACTACTACTAGTGAGTGGCAGTATCCGAATTATTGCATTCGAATGCAAGAGATTTCGATTAGCGAATACTACTACTAGTGAGTGACAGTATCCGAGAACTTGCATTCGAATGCAAGAGATTTCGATTAGCGAATACTACTAATAGTGAGTGACAGTATCCAAGAACTTGCATTCGAATGCATGAGATTTCGATTAGCGAATACTACTACTAGCGAGTGACAGTATCCGAGAACTTGCATTCGAATGCAAGAGATTTCGATTAGCGAATACTACTACTAGTGAGTGACAGTATCCGAGAACTTGCATTCGAATGCATGAAACTTCGATTAGCGAATACTACTACTAGTGAGTGACAGTATCCGAATTATTGCATTCGAATGCAAGAGATTTCGATTAGCGAATACTACTACTAGTGAGTGACAGTATCCGAGAACTTGCATTCGAATGCATGAGATTTCGATTAGCGAATACTACTACTAGTGAGTGACAGTATCCGAGAACTTGCATTCGAACGCATGATATTTCGATTAGCGAATACTACTACTAGTGAGTGACAGTATCCGCATTATTGCATTCGAATGCAAGATATTTCGATTAGCGAATACTACTACTAGTGAGTGACAGTATCCGAATTATTTCATTCGAATGCAAGAAATCTCGATCAGCGAATACTACTACTAGTGAGTGACAGTATCCGAATTATTGCATTCGAATGCAAGAAATTTCGATTAGCGAATACTACTACTAGTGAGCGACAGTATCCGAGAACTTGCATTCGAATGCAAGAGATTTCGATTAGCGAATACTACTACTAGTGAATGACAGCATCCGAGAACTTGCATTTGAATGCAAGAGATTTCGATTAGCGAATACTACTACTAGTGAGTGACAGTATCCGAGAACTTGCATTCGAATGCATGAGATTTCGATTAGCGAATACTACTACAAGTGAGTGACAGTATCCGAGAACTTGCATTCGAATGCATGAGATTTCGATTAGCGAATACTACTACTAGTGAGTGACAGTATCCGAGAACTTGCATTCGAATGCAAGAGATTTCGATTAGCGAATACTACTACTAGAGAGTGACAGTATCCGAGAACTTCCATTCAAATGCATGAGATTTCGATTAGCGAATACTACTACAAGTGAGTGACAGCATCCGAGAACTTGCATTCGAATGCATGAGATTTCGATTAGCGAATACTACTACTAGTGAGTGACAGAATCCGAGAACTTGCATTCGAATGCATGAGATTTCGATTAGCGAATACTACTACTAGTGAGTGACAGTATCCGAGAACTTGTATTCGAATGCATGATATTTCGATTAGCGAATACTACTACTAGTGAGTGACAGTATCCGAGAACTTGCATTCGAATGCATGAGATTTAGATTAGCGAATACTACTACTAGTGAGTGACAGTATCCGAATTATTGCATTCGAATACAAGAGATTTCGATTAGCGAATACCTCTACTAATAAGTGACAGTATCCGAATTATTGCACTCGAATGCATGAAATTTCGATTAGCGAATACTACTACTAGTGAGTGACAGTATCCGAAATATTGCATTCGAATGCAAGGGATTTGGATTAGCGAATACTACTACTAGTGAGTGACAGTATCCGAATTATTGCATTCGAATGCATGAAATTTCGATTAGCGAATACTACTACTAGTGAGTGACAGTATCCGAATTATTGCATTCAAATGCATGAGATTTCGATTAGCGAATACTTCTACTAGTGAGTGACAGTATCCGGATTATTGCATTCGAATGCATGAGATTTCGATTAGCGAATACTACTACTAGTGAGTGATAGTATCCGAGAACTTGCATTCGAATGCATGAGATTTCGATTAGCGAATACTACTGCTAGTAAGTGACAGTATCCGAGAACTTGAATTCGAATGCATGAGATTTCGATTAGTGAATACTACTACTAGTGAGTGACAATATCCGAATTATTGCATTCGAATGCAAGAGATTTCGTTTAGCGAATACTACTACTAGTGAGTGACAGTATCCGAGAACTTGCATTCGAATACAAGAGATTTCGATTAGCGAATTACTACTACTAGTGAGTGACAGTATCCGAATTGTTGCATTCGAATGCATGAGATTTCGATTAGCGAATACTACTACTAGTGAGTGACAGTATCCGAGAACTTGCATTCGAATGCATGAGATTTCGACTAGCGAATACTACTACTAGTGAGTGACAGTTTCCAAATTATTGCATTCGAATGCATGAGATTTCGATTAGCGAATACTACTACTAGTGAGTGACAGGATCCGAATTATTGCATTCGAATGCAAGAAATTTCGGTTAGCGAATACTACTACTAGTGAGTGACAGTATCCAAATTATTGCATTCGAACGCATGATATTTCGATTAGCGTATACTACTACTAGTGAGTGATAGTATCCGAGAACTTACATTCGAATGTTTGAGATTTCGATTAGCGAATACTACTACTAGTGAGTGGCAGTATCCGAATTATTGCATTCGAATGCAAGAGATTTCGATTAGCGAATACTACTACTAGTGAGTGACAGTATCCGAGAACTTTCATTCGAATGCAAGAGATTTCGATTAGCGAATACTACTACTAGTGAGTGACAGTATCCGAAAACTTGCATTCGAATGCAAGAGATATCGATTAGCGAATACTACTACTAGTGAGTGACAGTATCCAAGAACTTGCATTCGAATGCATGAGATTTCGATTAGCGAATACTACTACTAGCGAGTGACAGTATCCGAGAACTTGCATTCGAATGCAAGAGATTTCGATTAGCGAATACTACTACTAGTGAGTGACAGTATCCGAGAACTTGCATTCGAATGCATGAAATTTCGATTAGCGAATACTACTACTAGTGAGTGACAGTATCCGAATTATTGCATTCGAATGGAAGAGATTTCGATTAGCGAATACTTCTACTAGTGAGTGACAGTATCCGAGAACTTGCATTCGAATGCATGAGATTTCGATTAGCGAATACTACTACTAGTGAGTGACAGTATCCGAATTATTGCATTCGAATGCATGAGATTTCGATTAGCGAATACTACTACTAGTGAGTGACAGTATCCGAATTATTGCATTCGAATGCAAGAAATTTCGATTAGCGAATACTACTACTAGTGACTGACAGTATCCGAATTATTGCATTCGAATGCAAGAAATTTCGATTAGCGAATACTACTACTAGTGAGTGACAGTATCCGAGAACATGCATTCGAATGCATGAGATTTCGATTAGCGAATACTACTACTAGTGAGTGACAGTATCCCAGAACTTGCATTCGAATGCAAGAGATTTCGATTCGCGAATACTACTACTAGTGAGTGACAGTATCCGAGAACTTGCATTCGAATGCAAGAGATTTCGATTAGCGAATACTACTACTAGTGAGTGACAGTATCCGAGAACTTGCATTCGAATGCATGAGATTACGATTAGCGAATACTACTACTAGTGAGTGACAGTATCCGAATTATTGCATTCGAATGCATGAAATTTCGATTAGCGAATACTACTACTAGTGAGTGAAATTTTCCGAGAACTTGCATTCGAATGCATGAGATTTGGATTAGCGAATACTACTACTAGTGAGTGACACTATCCGAGAACTTTCATTCGAATGCATGAGATTTCGATTAGCGAATACCACTACTAGTGAGTGACAGTATCCGAATTATTGCATTCGAATGCAAGAGACTTCGATTAGCGAATACTACTACTAATGAGTGACAGTATCCGAATTATTGCATTCGAATGCATGAAATTTCGATTAGCGAATACTACTACTAGTGAGTGACAGTATCCGAATTATTGCATTCGAATGCAAGAGATTTTGATTAGCGAATACTACTACTAGTGAGTGACAGTATCGGGAATTATTGCATTCGAATGCATGAAATTTCGATTAACGAATACTACTACTAGTGAGTGACAGTATCCGAATTATTGCATTCGAATGCATGAGATTTCGATTAGCGAATACTACTACTAGTGAGTGACAGTATCCGAATTATTGCATTCGAATGCATAAAATTTCGATTAGCGAATACTACTACTAGTAAGTGACAGTATCCGAATTATTGTATTCGAATGCATGAAATTTCGATTAGCAAATACTATTACTAGTTAGTGACAGTATCCGAATTATTGCATTCGAATGCATGAAATTTCGATTAGCGAGTACTACTACGAGTGAGTGACAGTATCCGAGAACTTGCATTCGAATGCATGAGATTTCGATTAGCGAATACTACTACTAGTGAGTGACAGTATCCGAATTATTGCATTCGAATGCATGAGATTTCGATTAGCGAATACTACTACTAGTGAGTGACAGAATCCGAGAACTTGCATTCGAATGCATGAGATTTCTATTAGCGAATACTACTACTAGTGAGTGACAGCATCCGAATTATTGCATTCGAATGCATGAGTTTTGGATTAGCGAATACTACTACTAGTGAATGACAGTATCCGAATTATTGCATTCTAATGCATGAGATTTGGATTAGCGAATACTACTACTAGTGAGTGACAGTATCCGAATTATTGCATTCGAATGCAAGAAATTTCGATTAGCGAATACTACTACTAGTGAGTGACAGTATCCGAATTATTGCATTCGAATGCAAGAAATTTCGATTAGCGAATACTACTACTAGTGAGTGACAGTATCCGAGAACTTGCATTCGAATGCATGAGATTTCGATTAGCGAATACTACTACAAGTGAGTGACAGTATCCGAGAACTTGCATTCGAATGCATGAGATTTCGATTAGCGAATACTACTACTAGTGAGTGACAGAATCCGAGAACTTGCATTCGAATGCATGAGATTTCGATAAGCGAATACTACTACTAGTGAGTGACAGTATCCGAGAACTTGCATTCGAATGCATGAGATTTCGATTAGCGAATACTACTACTAGTCAGTGACAGTATCCGAATTATTGCATTCGAATGCAAAAGATTTCGATTAGCGAATACTACTACTAGTGAGTGACAGTATCCGAGAACTTGCATTCGAATGCAAGAGACTTCGATTAGCGAATACTACCAGTAGTGAGTGACAGTATCCGAATTATTGCATTCGAATGCATGAGATTTCGATTAGGGAATACAACTACTAGTGAGTGACAGTATCCCAGTACTTGCATTCTAATGCATGAAAATTCGATTAGCGAATACTACTAGTAGTGAGTGACAGTATCCCAGAACTTGCATTCGAATGCATGAGATTTCGATAAGCGGATACTACTACTAGTGAGTGACAGTATCCGAGAACTTGCATTCGAATGCATGAAATTTCGATTAGCGAATACTTCTACTAGTAAGTGACAGTATCCGAATTATTGCATTCGAATGCACGAAATTTCGACTAGCGAATACTACTACTAGTGAGTGACAGTATCCGAACTATTGCATTCAAATGCATGAAATTTCGATTAGCGAATACTACTACTAGTGAGTGACAGTATCCCAAAACTTGCATTCGAATGCATGAGATTTCGATTAGTGAATACTACTACTAGTGAGTGACAGTATCCGAATTATTGCATTCGAATGCAAGAGATTTCGATTAGGGAATACTACTACTAGTGAGTGACAGTATCCGAAAACTTGCATTCGAATGCAAGAGATTTCGATTAGCGAATTACTACTACTAGTGATTGACAGTATCCGAATTGTTGCATTCGAATGCATGAGATTTCGATTAGCGAATACTACTACTAGTGAGTGACAGTATCCGAGAACTTGCATTCGAATGCATGAGATTTCGACTAGCGAATACTTCTACTACTGAGTCACAGTATCCAAATTATGGCATTCGAATGCATGAGATTTCGATTAGCGAATACTACTACTAGTGAGTGACAGTATCCGAATTATTGCATTCGAATGCATGAGATTTCGATTAGCGAATACTACTACTAGTGAGTGACAGTATCCGAATTATGGCATTCGAATGCAAGAAATTTCGGTTAGCGAATACTACTACTAGTGAGTGACAGTATCCAAATTATTGCATTCGAATGCATGAAATTTCGATTAGCGAATACTACTACTAGTGAGTGGCAGTATCCGAATTATTGCATTCGAACGCATGATATTTCGATTAGCGTATACTACTACTAGTGAGTGACAGTATCCGAGAACTTACATTCGAATGTTTGAGATTTCGATTAGCGAATACTACTACTAGTGAGTGGCAGTATCCGAATTATTCTATTCGAATGCAAGAGATTTCGATTAGCGAATACTACTACTAGTGAGTGACAGAATCCGAGAACTTGCATTCGAATGCAAGAGATTTCGATTAGCGAATACTACTACTAGTGAGTGACAGTATCCGAAAACTTGCATTCGAATGCAAGAGATTTCGATTAGCGAATACTACTACTAGTGAGTGACAGTATCCAAGAACTTGCATTCGAATGCATGAGATTTCGATTAGCGAATAGTACTACTAGCGAGTGACAGTATCCGAGAACTTGCATTCGAATGCAAGAGATTTCGATTAGCGAATACTACTACTAGTGAGTGACAGTATCCGAGAACTTGCATTCGAATGCATGAAATTTCGATTAGCGAATACTACTACTAGTGAGTGACAGTATCCGAATTATTGCATTCGAATGCAAAAGATTTCGATTAGCGAATACTACTACTAGTGAGTGACAGTATCCGAGAACTTGCATTCGAATGCAAGAGATTTCGATTAGCGAATACTACTACTAGTGAGTAACAGTATCCGAGAACTTGCATACGAATGCATGAGATTTCGATTAGCGAATACTACTACTAGTGAATGACAGTATCCGAATTATTGCATTCTAATGCATGAGATTTGGATTAGCGAATACTACTACTAGTGAGTGACAGTATCCGAATTATTGCATTCGAATGCAAGAAATTTCGATTAGCGAATACTACTACTAGTGAGTGACAGTATCCGAATTATTGCATTCGAATGCAAGAAATTTCGATTAGCGAATACTACTACTAGTGAGTGACAGTATCCGAGAACTTGCATTCGAATGCATGAGATTTCGATTAGCGAATACTACTACAAGTGAGTGACAGTATCCGAGAACTTGCATTCGAATGCATGAGATTTCGATTAGCGAATACTACTACTAGTGAGTGACAGAATCCGAGAACTTGCATTCGAATGCATGAGATTTCGATAAGCGAATACTACTACTAGTGAGTGACAGTATCCGAGAACTTGCATTCGAATGCATGAGATTTCGATTAGCGAATACTACTACTAGTCAGTGACAGTATCCGAATTATTGCATTCGAATGCAAAAGATTTCGATTAGCGAATACTACTACTAGTGAGTGACAGTATCCGAGAACTTGCATTCGAATGCAAGAGACTTCGATTAGCGAATACTACCAGTAGTGAGTGACAGTATCCGAATTATTGCATTCGAATGCATGAGATTTCGATTAGGGAATACAACTACTAGTGAGTGACAGTATCCCAGTACTTGCATTCTAATGCATGAAAATTCGATTAGCGAATACTACTAGTAGTGAGTGACAGTATCCCAGAACTTGCATTCGAATGCATGAGATTTCGATAAGCGGATACTACTACTAGTGAGTGACAGTATCCGAGAACTTGCATTCGAATGCATGAAATTTCGATTAGCGAATACTTCTACTAGTAAGTGACAGTATCCGAATTATTGCATTCGAATGCACGAAATTTCGACTAGCGAATACTACTACTAGTGAGTGACAGTATCCGAACTATTGCATTCAAATGCATGAAATTTCGATTAGCGAATACTACTACTAGTGAGTGACAGTATCCCAAAACTTGCATTCGAATGCATGAGATTTCGATTAGTGAATACTACTACTAGTGAGTGACAGTATCCGAATTATTGCATTCGAATGCAAGAGATTTCGATTAGGGAATACTACTACTAGTGAGTGACAGTATCCGAAAACTTGCATTCGAATGCAAGAGATTTCGATTAGCGAATTACTACTACTAGTGATTGACAGTATCCGAATTGTTGCATTCGAATGCATGAGATTTCGATTAGCGAATACTACTACTAGTGAGTGACAGTATCCGAGAACTTGCATTCGAATGCATGAGATTTCGACTAGCGAATACTTCTACTACTGAGTCACAGTATCCAAATTATGGCATTCGAATGCATGAGATTTCGATTAGCGAATACTACTACTAGTGAGTGACAGTATCCGAATTATTGCATTCGAATGCATGAGATTTCGATTAGCGAATACTACTACTAGTGAGTGACAGTATCCGAATTATGGCATTCGAATGCAAGAAATTTCGGTTAGCGAATACTACTACTAGTGAGTGACAGTATCCAAATTATTGCATTCGAATGCATGAAATTTCGATTAGCGAATACTACTACTAGTGAGTGGCAGTATCCGAATTATTGCATTCGAACGCATGATATTTCGATTAGCGTATACTACTACTAGTGAGTGACAGTATCCGAGAACTTACATTCGAATGTTTGAGATTTCGATTAGCGAATACTACTACTAGTGAGTGGCAGTATCCGAATTATTCTATTCGAATGCAAGAGATTTCGATTAGCGAATACTACTACTAGTGAGTGACAGAATCCGAGAACTTGCATTCGAATGCAAGAGATTTCGATTAGCGAATACTACTACTAGTGAGTGACAGTATCCGAAAACTTGCATTCGAATGCAAGAGATTTCGATTAGCGAATACTACTACTAGTGAGTGACAGTATCCAAGAACTTGCATTCGAATGCATGAGATTTCGATTAGCGAATAGTACTACTAGCGAGTGACAGTATCCGAGAACTTGCATTCGAATGCAAGAGATTTCGATTAGCGAATACTACTACTAGTGAGTGACAGTATCCGAGAACTTGCATTCGAATGCATGAAATTTCGATTAGCGAATACTACTACTAGTGAGTGACAGTATCCGAATTATTGCATTCGAATGCAAAAGATTTCGATTAGCGAATACTACTACTAGTGAGTGACAGTATCCGAGAACTTGCATTCGAATGCAAGAGATTTCGATTAGCGAATACTACTACTAGTGAGTAACAGTATCCGAGAACTTGCATACGAATGCATGAGATTTCGATTAGCGAATACTACTACTAGTGAGTGACAGTATCCGAGAACTTGCATTCGAATGCATGAGATTTCGATTAGCGAATACTACTACTAGTGAGTGACAGTATCCGAATTATTGCATTCGAATGCATGAGATTTCGATAAGCGAATACTACTACTAGTGAGTGACAGTATCCGAGAACTTGTATTCGAATGCATGATATTTCGATTAGCGAATACTACTACTAGTGAGTGACAGTATCCGAGAACTTGCATTCGCATGCATGAGATTTAGATTAGCGAATACTACTACTAGTGAGTGACAGTATCCGAATTATTGCATTCGAATACAAGAGATTTCGATTAGCGAATACTACTACTAATGAGTGACAGTATCCGAATTATTGCACTCGAATGCATGAAATTTCGATTAGCGAATACTACTACTAGTGAGTGACAGTATCCGAATTATTGCATTCGAATGCAAGAGATTTGGATTAGCGAATACTACTACTAGTGAGTGACAGTATCCGAATTATTGCATTAGAATGCATGAAATTTCGATTAGCGAATACTACTACTAGTGAGTGACAGTATCCGAATTATTGCATTAGAATGCATGAAATTTCGATTAGCGAGTACTACTACTAGTGACTGACAGTATCCGAATTATTGCATTCGAATGCATGAAATTTCGATTAGCAAATACTACTACTAGTGAGTGACAGTATCCGAATTATTGCATTCGAACGCATGAAATTTCGATTAGCGAGTACTACTACTAGTGAGTGACGGTATCCGAGAACTTGCATTCGAATGCATGAGATTTCGATTAGCGAATACTACTACTAGTGAGTGACAGTATCCGAATTATTGCATTCGAATGCAAGAAATCTCGATTAGCGAATACTACTACTAGTGAGTGACAGTATCCGAATTATTGCATTCGAATGCAAGAAATTTCGATTAGCGAATACTACTACTAGTGAGCGACAGTATCCGAGAACTTGCATTCGAATGCATGAGATTTCTATTAGCGAATACTACTACTAGTGAGTGACAGCATCCGAATTATTGCATTCGAATGCATGAGATTTGGATTATTGAATAATACTACTACTAGTGAATGACAGTATCCGAATTATTGCCTTCGAATGCATGAGATTTGGATTAGCGAATACTACTACTAGTGAGTGATAGTATCCGAATTATTGCATTCGAATGCAAGAGATTTCGATTAGCGAATACTACTACTAGTGAGTGACAGTATCCGAGAACTTGCATTCGAATGCAAGAGATTTCGATTAGCGAATACTACTACTAGTGAGTAACAGTATCCGAGAACTTGCATACGACTGCATGAGATTTCGATTAGCGAATACTACTACTAGTGAGTGACAGTATACGAGAACTTGCATTCGAATGCATGAGATTTCGATTAGCGAATACTACTACTAGTGAGTGACAGTATCCGAATTATTGCATTCGAATGCATGAGATTTCGATTAGCGAATACTACTACTAGTGAGTGACAGTATCCGAGAACTTGTATTCGAAGGCATGATATTTCGATTAGCGAATACTACTACTAGTGAGTGACAGTATCCGAATTATTGCATTCGAATGCATGAGATTTCGATTAGCGAATACTACTACTAGTGAGTGACAGTATCCGAATTATGGCATTCGAATGCAAGAAATTTCGGTTAGCGAATACTACTACTAGTGAGTGACAGTATCCAAATTATTGCATTCGAATGCATGAAATTTCGATTAGCGAATACTACTACTAGTGAGTGGCAGTATCCGAATTATTGCATTCGAACGCATGATATTTCGATTAGCGTATACTACTACTAGTGAGTGACAGTATCCGAGAACTTACATTCGAATGTTTGAGATTTTGATTAGCGAATACTACTACTAGTGAGTGGCAGTATCCGAATTATTCTATTCGAATGCAAGAGATTTCGATTAGCGAATACTACTACTAGTGAGTGACAGTATCCGAGAACTTGCATTCGAATGCAAGAGATTTCGATTAGCGAATACTACTACTAGTGAGTGACAGTATCCGAAAACTTGCATTCGAATGCAAGAGATTTCGATTAGCGAATACTACTACTAGTGAGTGACAGTATCCAAGAACTTGCATTCGAATGCATGAGATTTCGATTAGCGAATACTACTACTAGCGAGTGACAGTATCCGAGAACTTGCATTCGAATGCAAGAGATTTCGATTAGCGAATACTACTACTAGTGAGTGACAGTATCCGAGAACTTGCATTCGAATGCATGAAATTTCGATTAGCGAATACTACTACTAGTGAGTGACAGTATCCGAATTATTGCATTCGAATGCAAAAGATTTCGATTAGCGAATACTACTACTAGTGAGTGACAGTATCCGAGAACTTGCATTCGAATGCAAGAGATTTCGATTAGCGAATACTACTACTAGTGAGTAACAGTATCCGAGAACTTGCATACGAATGCATGAGATTTCGATTAGCGAATACTACTACTAGTGAGTGACAGTATCCGAGAACTTGCATTCGAATGCATGAGATTTCGATTAGCGAATACTACTACTAGTGAGTGACAGTATCCGAATTATTGCATTCGAATGCATGAGATTTCGATAAGCGAATACTACTACTAGTGAGTGACAGTATCCGAGAACTTGTATTCGAATGCATGATATTTCGATTAGCGAATACTACTACTAGTGAGTGACAGTATCCGAGAACTTGCATTCGCATGCATGAGATTTAGATTAGCGAATACTACTACTAGTGAGTGACAGTATCCGAATTATTGCATTCGAATACAAGAGATTTCGATTAGCGAATACTACTACTAATGAGTGACAGTATCCGAATTATTGCACTCGAATGCATGAAATTTCGATTAGCGAATACTACTACTAGTGAGTGACAGTATCCGAATTATTGCATTCGAATGCAAGAGATTTGGATTAGCGAATACTACTACTAGTGAGTGACAGTATCCGAATTATTGCATTAGAATGCATGAAATTTCGATTAGCGAATACTACTACTAGTGAGTGACAGTATCCGAATTATTGCATTAGAATGCATGAAATTTCGATTAGCGAGTACTACTACTAGTGACTGACAGTATCCGAATTATTGCATTCGAATGCATGAAATTTCGATTAGCAAATACTACTACTAGTGAGTGACAGTATCCGAATTATTGCATTCGAACGCATGAAATTTCGATTAGCGAGTGCTACTACTAGTGAGTGACGGTATCCGAGAACTTGCATTCGAATGCATGAGATTTCGATTAGCGAATACTACTACTAGTGAGTGACAGTATCCGAATTATTGCATTCGAATGCAAGAAATCTCGATTAGCGAATACTACTACTAGTGAGTGACAGTATCCGAATTATTGCATTCGAATGCAAGAAATTTCGATTAGCGAATACTACTACTAGTGAGCGACAGTATCCGAGAACTTGCATTCGAATGCATGAGATTTCTATTAGCGAATACTACTACTAGTGAGTGACAGCATCCGAATTATTGCATTCGAATGCATGAGATTTGGATTATTGAATACTACTACTAGTGAATGACAGTATCCGAATTATTGCCTTCGAATGCATGAGATTTGGATTAGCGAATACTACTACTAGTGAGTGATAGTATCCGAATTATTGCATTCGAATGCAAGAGATTTCGATTAGCGAATACTACTACTAGTGAGTGACAGTATCCGAGAACTTGCATTCGAATGCAAGAGATTTCGATTAGCGAATACTACTACTAGTGAGTAACAGTATCCGAGAACTTGCATACGACTGCATGAGATTTCGATTAGCGAATACTACTACTAGTGAGTGACAGTATACGAGAACTTGCATTCGAATGCATGAGATTTCGATTAGCGAATACTACTACTAGTGAGTGACAGTATCCGAATTATTGCATTCGAATGCATGAGATTTCGATTAGCGAATACTACTACTAGTGAGTGACAGTATCCGAGAACTTGTATTCGAAGGCATGATATTTCGATTAGCGAATACTACTACTAGTGAGTGACAGTATCCGAGAACTTGCATTCGAATGCATGAGATTTCGATTAGCGAATACTACTACTAGTGAGTGACAGTATCCGAATTATTGCATTCGAATACAAGAGATTTCAATTAGCGAATACTACTACTAATGAGTGACAGTATCCGAATTATTGCATTCGAATGCATGAAATTTCGATTAGCGAATACTACTACTAGTGAGTGACAGTATCCGAATTATTGCATTCGAATGCAAGAGATCTGGATTAGCGAATACTACTACTTGTGAGTGACAGTATCCGAATTATTGCATTCGAATGCATGAAATTTCGATTAGCGAATACTACTACTAGTGAGTGACAGTATCCGAATTATTGCATTCGAATGCATGAGATTTAGATTAGCGAGTACTACTACTAGTGAGTGACAGTATCCGAATTATTGCATTCGAATGCATGAAATTTCGATTAGCAAATACTACTACTAGTGAGTGACAGTATCCGAATTATTGCATTCGAACGCATGAAATTTCGATTAGCGAGTACTACTACTAGTGAGTGACAGTATCCGAGAACTTGCATTCGAATGCATGAGATTTCGATTAGCGAATACTACTACTAGTGAGTGACAGTATCCGAGAACTTGCATTCGAATGCATGAGATTTCGATTAGCGAATACTACTACTAGTGAGTGACAGTATCCGAATTAATGCATTCGAATGCATGAGATTTCGATTAGCGAATACTACTACTAGTGAGTGACAGTATCGGAATTATTGTATTCGAATGCATGATATTTGGATTAGTGAATACTACTACTAGTGAGTGACAGTATCCGAATTATTGCATTCGAATGCAAGAAATCTCGATCAGCGAATACTACTACTACTAGTGAGTGACAGTATCCGAATTATTGCATTCGAATGCAAGAAATTTCGATTAGCGAATACTACTACTAGTGAGCGACAGTATCCGAGAACTTGCATTCGAATGCAAGAGATTTCGATTAGCGAATACTACTTCTAGTGAGTGACAGCATCCGAGAACTTGCATTCGAATGCAAGAGATTTCGATTAGCGAATACTACTACTAGTGGGTGACAGTATCCGAATTATTGCATTCGAATACAAGAGATTTCGATTAGCGAATACTACTACTAATGAGTGACAGTATCCGAATTATTGCACTCGAATGCATGAAATTTCGATTAGCGAATACTACTACTAGTGAGTGACAGTATACGAATTATTGCATTCGAATGCAAGAGATTTGGATTAGCGAATACTACTACTAGTGAGTGACAGTATCCGAATTATTGCATTAGAATGCATGAAATTTCGATTAGCGAATACTACTACTAGTGAGTGACAGTATCCGAATTATTGCATTAGAATGCATGAAATTTCGATTAGCGAGTACTACTACTAGTGACTGACAGTATCCGAATTATTGCATTCGAATGCATGAAATTTCGATTAGCAAATACTACTACTAGTGAGTGACAGTATCCGAATTATTGCATTCGAACGCATGAAATTTCGATTAGCGAGTACTACTACTAGTGAGTGACGGTATCCGAGAACTTGCATTCGAATGCATGAGATTTCGATTAGCGAATACTACTACTAGTGAGTGACAGTATCCGAATTATTGCATTCGAATGCAAGAAATCTCGATTAGCGAATACTACTACTAGTGAGTGACAGTATCCGAATTATTGCATTCGAATGCAAGAAATTTCGATTAGCGAATACTACTACTAGTGAGCGACAGTATCCGAGAACTTGCATTCGAATGCATGAGATTTCTATTAGCGAATACTACTACTAGTGAGTGACAGCATCCGAATTATTGCATTCGAATGCATGAGATTTGGATTATTGAATACTACTACTAGTGAATGACAGTATCCGAATTATTGCCTTCGAATGCATGAGATTTGGATTAGCGAATACTACTACTAGTGAGTGATAGTATCCGAATTATTGCATTCGAATGCAAGAGATTTCGATTAGCGAATACTACTACTAGTGAGTGACAGTATCCGAGAACTTGCATTCGAATGCAAGAGATTTCGATTAGCGAATACTACTACTAGTGAGTAACAGTATCCGAGAACTTGCATACGACTGCATGAGATTTCGATTAGCGAATACTACTACTAGTGAGTGACAGTATACGAGAACTTGCATTCGAATGCATGAGATTTCGATTAGCGAATACTACTACTAGTGAGTGACAGTATCCGAATTATTGCATTCGAATGCATGAGATTTCGATTAGCGAATACTACTACTAGTGAGTGACAGTATCCGAGAACTTGTATTCGAAGGCATGATATTTCGATTAGCGAATACTACTACTAGTGAGTGACAGTATCCGAGAACTTGCATTCGAATGCATGAGATTTCGATTAGCGAATACTACTACTAGTGAGTGACAGTATCCGAATTATTGCATTCGAATACAAGAGATTTCAATTAGCGAATACTACTACTAATGAGTGACAGTATCCGAATTATTGCATTCGAATGCATGAAATTTCGATTAGCGAATACTACTACTAGTGAGTGACAGTATCCGAATTATTGCATTCGAATGCAAGAGATCTGGATTAGCGAATACTACTACTTGTGAGTGACAGTATCCGAATTATTGCATTCGAATGCATGAGATTTCGATTAGCGAGTACTACTACTAGTGAGTGACAGTATCCGAATTATTGCATTCGAATGCATGAAATTTCGATTAGCAAATACTACTACTAGTGAGTGACAGTATCCGAATTATTGCATTCGAACGCATGAAATTTCGATTAGCGAGTACTACTACTAGTGAGTGACAGTATCCGAGAACTTGCATTCGAATGCATGAGATTTCGATTAGCGAATACTACTACTAGTGAGTGACAGTATCCGAGAACTTGCATTCGAATGCATGAGATTTCGATTAGCGAATACTACTACTAGTGAGTGACAGTATCCGAATTAATGCATTCGAATGCATGAGATTTCGATTAGCGAATACTACTACTAGTGAGTGACAGTATCGGAATTATTGTATTCGAATGCATGATATTTGGATTAGCGAATACTACTACTAGTGAGTGACAGTATCCGAATTATTGCATTCGAATGCAAGAAATCTCGATCAGCGAATACTACTACTAGTGAGTGACAGTATCCGAATTATTGCATTCGAATGCAAGAAATTTCGATTAGCGAATACTACTACTAGTGAGCGACAGTATCCGAGAACTTGCATTCGAATGCAAGAGATTTCGATTAGCGAATACTACTTCTAGTGAGTGACAGCATCCGAGAACTTGCATTCGAATGCAAGAGATTTCGATTAGCGAATACTACTACTAGTGGGTGACAGTATCCGAGAACTTGCATTCGAATCCATGAGATTTCGATTAGCGAATACTACTACTAGTGAGTGACAGTATCCGAGAACTTGCATTCGAATGCATGAGATTTCGATTAGCGAATACTACTACTAGTGAGTGACAGTATCCGAGAACTTGCATTCGAATGCAAGAGATTTCGATTAGCGAATACTACTACTAGAGAGTGACAGTATCCGAGAACTTCCATTCAAATGCATGAGATTTCGATTAGCGTATACTACTACAAGTGAGTGACAGCATCCGAGAACTTGCATTCGAATGCATGAGATTTCGATTAGCGAATACTACTACTAGTGAGTGACAGAATCCGAGAACTTGCATTCGAATGCATGAGATTTCGATTAGCGAATACTGCTACTAGTGAGTGACAGTATCCGAGAACTTGCATTCGAATGCATGAGATTTAGATTAGCGAATACTACTACTAGTGAGTGACAGTATCCGAATTATTGCATTCGAATACAAGAGATTTCGATTAGCGAATACTACTACTAATGAGTGACAGTATCCGAATTATTGCACTCGAATGCATGAAATTTCGATTAGCGAATACTACTACTAGTGAGTGACCGTATCCGAAATATTGCATTCGAATGCAAGAGATTTGGATTAGCGAATACTACTACTAGTGAGTGACAGTATCCGAATTATTGCATTCGAATGCATGAAATTTCGATTAGCGAATACTACTACTAGTGAGTGACAGTATCCGAATTATTGCATTCAAATGCATGAGATTTCGATTAGCGAATACTTCTACTAGTGAGTGACAGTATCCGAATTATTGCATTAGAATGCATGAAATTTCGATTAGCGAGTACTACTACTAGTGACTGACAGTATCCGAATTATTGCATTCGAATGCATGAAATTTCGATTAGCAAATACTACTACTAGTGAGTGACAGTATCCGAATTATTGCATTCGAACGCATGAAATTTCGATTAGCGAGTACTACTACTAGTGAGTGACGGTATCCGAGAACTTGCATTCGAATGCATGAGATTTCGATTAGCGAATACTACTACTAGTGAGTGACAGTATCCGAATTATTGCATTCGAATGCATGAGATTTCGATTAGCGAATACTACTACTAGTGAGTGACAGTATCGGAATTATTGCATTCGAATGCATGATATTTGGATTAGCGAATACTACTACTAGTGAGTGACAGTATCCGAATTATTGCATTCGAATGCAAGAAATCTCGATTAGCGAATACTACTACTAGTGAGTGACAGTATCCGAATTATTGCATTCGAATGCAAGAGACTTCGATTAGCGAATACTACTACTAATGAGTGACAGTATCCGAATTATTGCATTCGAATGCATGAAATTTCGATTAGCGAATACAACTACTAGTGAGTGACAGTATCCGAATTATTGCATTCGAATGCAAGAGATTTCGATTAGCGAATACTACTACTAGTGAGTGACAGTATCGGGAATTATTGCATTCGAATGCATGAAATTTCGATTAGCGAACACTACTACTAGTGAGTGACAGTATCCGAATTATTGCATTCGAATGCATGAGATTTCGATTAGCGAATACTACTACTAGTGAGTGACAGTATCCGAATTATTGCATTCGAGTGCATAAAATTTCGATTAGCGAATACTACTACTAGTGAGTGACAGTATCCGAGAACTTGCATTCGAATGCATGAGATTTCGATTAGCGAATACTACTACTAGTGAGTGACAGTATCCGAATTATTGCATTCGAATGCATGAGATTTCGATTAGCGAATACTACTACTAGTGAGTGACAGAATCCGAGAACTTGCATTCGAATGCATGAGATTTCTATTAGCGAATACTACTACTAGTGAGTGACAGCATCCGAATTATTGCATTCGAATGCATCAGATTTGGATTATTGAATACTACTACTAGTGAATGACAGTATCCGAATTATTGCATTCGAATGCATGAGATTTGGATTAGCGAATACTACTACTAGTGAGTGATAGTATCCGAATTATTGCATTCGAATGCAAGAGATTTCGATTAGCGAATACTACTACTAGTGAGTGACAGTATCCGAGAACTTGCATTCGAATGCAAGAGATTTCGATTAGCGAATACTACTACTAGTGAGTAACAGTATCCGAGAACTTGCACACGACTGCATGAGATTTCGATTAGCGAATACTACTACTAGTGAGTGACAGTATACGAGAACTTGCATTCGAATGCATGAGATTTCGATTAGCGAATACTACTACTAGTGAGTGACAGTATCCGAATTATTGCATTCGAATGCATGAGATTTCGATTAGCGAATACTACTACTAGTGAGTGACAGTATCCGAGAACTTGTATTCGAAGGCATGATATTTCGATTAGCGAATACTACTACTAGTGAGTGACAGTATCCGAGAACTTGCATTCGAATGGATGAGATTTCGATTAGCGAATACTACTACTAGTGAGTGACAGTATCCGAATTATTGCATTCGAATACAAGAGATTTCAATTAGCGAATATTACTACTAATGAGTGACAGTATCCGAATTATTGCATTCGAATGCATGAAATTTCGATTAGCGAATACTACTACTAGTGAGTGACAGTATCCGAATTATTGCATTCGAATGCAAGAGATTTGGATTAGCGAATACTACTACTAGTGAGTGACAGTATCCGAATTATTGCATTCGAATGCATGAAATTTCGATTAGCGAATACTACTACTAGTGAGTGACAGTATCCGAATTATTGCATTCGAATGCATGAGATTTCGATTAGCGAGTACTACTACTAGTGAGTGACAGTATCCGAATTATTGCATTCGAATGCATGAAATTTCGATTAGCAAATACTACTACTAGTGAGCGACAGTATCCGAATTATTGCATTCGAACGCATGAAATTTCGATTAGCGAGTACTACTACTAGTGAGTGACGGTATAGGAGAACTTGCATTCGAATGCATGAGATTTCGATTAGCGAATACTACTACTAGTGAGTGACAGTATCCGAGAACTTGCATTCGAATGCATGAGATTTCGATTAGCGAATACAACTACTAGTGAGTGCCAGTATCCGAATTAATGCATTCGAATGCATGAGATTTCGATTAGCGAATACTACTACTAGTGAGTGACAGTATCGGAATTATTGCATTCGAATGCATGATATTTGGATTAGCGAATACTACTACTAGTGAGTGACAGTATCCGAATTATTGCATTCGAATGCAAGAAATCTCGATCAACGAATACTACTACTAGTGAGTGACAGTATCCGAATTATTGCATTCGAATGCAAGAAATTTCGATTAGCGAATACTACTACTAGTGAGCGACAGTATCCGAGAACTTGCATTCGAATGCAAGAGATTTCGATTAGCGAATACTACTACTAGTGAGTGACAGCATCCGAGAACTTGCATTCGAATGCAAGAGATTTCGATTAGCGAATACTACTACTAGTGAGTGACAGTATCCGAGAACTTGCATTCGAATGCATGAGATTTCGATTAGCGAATACTACTACTAGTGAGTGACAGTATCCGAGAACTTGCATTCGAATGCATGAGATTTCGATTAGCGAATACTACTACTAGTGAGTGACAGTATCCGAGAACTTGCATTCGAATGCAAGAGATTTCGATTAGTGAATACTACTACTAGAGAGTGACAGTATCCGAGAACTTCCATTCAAATGCATGAGATTTCGATTAGCGAATACTACTACAAGTGAGTGACAGCATCCGAGAACTTGCATTCGAATGCATGAGATTTCGATTAGCGAATACTACTACTAGTGAGTGACAGAATCCGAGAACTTGCATTCGAATGCATGAGATTTCGATTAGCGAATACTACTACTAGTGAGTGAATGTATCCGAGAACTTGCATTCGAATGCATGAGATTTGGATTAGCGAATACTACTACTAGTGAGTGACAGTATCCGAATTATTGCATTCGAATGCAAGAGATTTCGATTAGCGAATACTACTACTAGCGAGTGACAGTATCCGAGAACTTGCATTCGAATGCAAGAGATTTCGATTAGCGAATACTACTACTAGTGAGTGACAGTATCCGGGAACTTGCATTCGAATGCATGAAATTTCGATTAGCGAATACTACTACTAGTGAGTGACAGTATCCGAATTATTGCATTCGAATGCAAAAGATTTCGATTAGCGAATACTACTACTAGTGAGTGACAGTATCCGAGAACTTGCATTCGAATGCAAGAGATTTCGATTAGCGAATACTACTACTAGTGAGTAACAGTATCCGAGAACTTGCATACGAATGCATGAGATTTCGATTAGCGAATACTACTACTAGTGAGTGACAGTATCCGAGAACTTGCATTCGAATGCATGAGATTTCGATTAGCGAATACTACTACTAGTGAGTGACAGTATCCGAATTATTGCATTCGAATGCATGAGATTTCGATAAGCGAATACTACTACTAGTGAGTGACAGTATCCGAGAACTTGTATTCGAATGCATGATATTTCGATTAGCGAATACTACTACTAGTGAGTGACAGTATCCGAGAACTTGCATTCGCATGCATGAGATTTAGATTAGCGAATACTACTACTAGTGAGTGACAGTATCCGAATTATTGCATTCGAATACAAGAGATTTCGATTAGCGAATACTACTTCTAATGAGTGACAGTATCCGAATTATTGCACTCGAATGCATGAAATTTCGATTAGCGAATACTACTACTAGTGAGTGACAGTATCCGAATTATTGCATTCGAATGCAAGAGATTTGGATTAGCGAATACTACTACTAGTGAGTGACAGTATCCGAATTATTGCATTAGAATGCATGAAATTTCGATTAGCGAATACTACTACTAGTGAGTGACAGTATCCGAATTATTGCATTAGAATGCATGAAATTTCGATTAGCGAGTACTACTACTAGTGACTGACAGTATCCGAATTATTGCATTCGAATGCATGAAATTTCGATTAGCAAATACTACTACTAGTGAGTGACAGTATCCGAATTATTGCATTCGAACGCATGAAATTTCGATTAGCGAGTACTACTACTAGTGAGTGACGGTATCCGAGAACTTGCATTCGAATGCATGAGATTTCGATTAGCGAATACTACTACTAGTGAGTGACAGTATCCGAATTATTGCATTCGAATGCAAGAAATCTCGATTAGCGAATACTACTACTAGTGAGTGACAGTATCCGAATTATTGCATTCGAATGCAAGAAATTTCGATTAGCGAATACTACTACTTGTGAGCGACAGTATCCGAGAACTTGCATTCGAATGCATGAGATTTCTATTAGCGAATACTACTACTAGTGAGTGACAGCATCCGAATTATTGCATTCGAATGCATGAGATTTGGATTATTGAATACTACTACTAGTGAATGACAGTATCCGAATTATTGCCTTCGAATGCATGAGATTTGGATTAGCGAATACTACTACTAGTGAGTGATAGTATCCGAATTATTGCATTCGAATGCAAGAGATTTCGATTAGCGAATACTACTACTAGTGAGTGACAGTATCCGAGAACTTGCATTCGAATGCAAGAGATTTCGATTAGCGAATACTACTACTAGTGAGTAACAGTATCCGAGAACTTGCATACGACTGCATGAGATTTCGATTAGCGAATACTACTACTAGTGAGTGACAGTATACGAGAACTTGCATTCGAATGCATGAGATTTCGATTAGCGAGTACTACTACTAGTGAGTGACAGTATCCGAATTATTGCATTCGAATGCATGAGATTTCGATTAGCGAATACTACTACTAGTGAGTGACAGTATCCGAGAACTTGTATTCGAAGGCATGATATTTCGATTAGCGAATACTACTACTAGTGAGTGACAGTATCCGAGAACTTGCATTCGAATGCATGAGATTTCGATTAGCGAATACTACTACTAGTGAGTGACAGTATCCGAATTATTGCATTCGAATACAAGAGATTTCAATTAGCGAATACTACTACTAATGAGTGACAGTATCCGAATTATTGCATTCGAATGCATGAAATTTCGATTAGCGAATACTACTACTAGTGAGTGACAGTATCCGAATTATTGCATTCGAATGCAAGAGATCTGGATTAGCGAATACTACTACTTGTGAGTGACAGTATCCGAATTATTGCATTCGAATGCATGAAATTTCGATTAGCGAATACTACTACTAGTGAGTGACAGTATCCGAATTATTGCATTCGAATGCATGAGATTTCGATTAGCGAATACTACTACTAGTGAGTGACAGAATCCGAGAACTTTCATTCGAATGCATGAGATTTCTATTAGCGAATACTACTACTAGTGAGTGACAGCATCCGAATTATTGCATTCGAATGCATCAGATTTGGATTATTGAATACTACTACTAGTGAATGACAGTATCCGAATTATTGCATTCGAATGCATGAGATTTGGATTAGCGAATACTACTACTAGTGAGTGATAGTATCCGAATTATTGCATTCGAATGCAAGAGATTTCGATTAGCGAATACTACTACTAGTGAGTGACAGTATCCGAGAACTTGCATTCGAATGCAAGAGATTTCGATTAGCGAATACTACTACTAGTGAGTAACAGTATCCGAGAACTTGCACACGACTGCATGAGATTTCGATTAGCGAATACTACTACTAGTGAGTGACAGTATACGAGAACTTGCATTCGAATGCATGAGATTTCGATTAGCGAATACTACTACTAGTGAGTGACAGTATCCGAATTATTGCATTCGAATGCATGAGATTTCGATTAGCGAATACTACTACTAGTGAGTGACAGTATCCGAGAACTTGTATTCGAAGGCATGATATTTCGATTAGCGAATACTACTACTAGTGAGTGACAGTATCCGAGAACTTGCATTCGAATGGATGAGATTTCGATTAGCGAATACTACTACTAGTGAGTGACAGTATCCGAATTATTGCATTCGAATACAAGAGATTTCAATTAGCGAATATTACTACTAATGAGTGACAGTATCCGAATTATTGCATTCGAATGCATGAAATTTCGATTAGCGAATACTACTACTAGTGAGTGACAGTATCCGAATTATTGCATTCGAATGCAAGAGATTTGGATTAGCGAATACTACTACTAGTGAGTGACAGTATCCGAATTATTGCATTCGAATGCATGAAATTTCGATTAGCGAATACTACTACTAGTGAGTGACAGTATCCGAATTATTGCATTCGAATGCATGAGATTTCGATTAGCGAGTACTACTACTAGTGAGTGACAGTATCCGAATTATTGCATTCGAATGCATGAAATTTCGATTAGCAAATACTACTACTAGTGAGTGACAGTATCCGAATTATTGCATTCGAACGCATGAAATTTCGATTAGCGAGTACTACTACTAGTGAGTGACGGTATAGGAGAACTTGCATTCGAATGCATGAGATTTCGATTAGCGAATACTACTACTAGTGAGTGACAGTATCCGAGAACTTGCATTCGAATGCATGAGATTTCGATTAGCGAATACTACTACTAGTGAGTGACAGTATCCGAATTAATGCATTCGAATGCATGAGATTTCGATTAGCGAATACTACTACTAGTGAGTGACAGTATCGGAATTATTGCATTCGAATGCATGATATTTGGATTAGCGAATACTACTACTAGTGAGTGACAGTATCCGAATTATTGCATTCGAATGCAAGAAATCTCGATCAGCGAATACTACTACTAGTGAGTGACAGTATCCGAATTATTGCATTCGAATGCAAGAAATTTCGATTAGCGAATACTACTACTAGTGAGCGACAGTATCCGAGAACTTGCATTCGAATGCAAGAGATTTCGATTAGCGAATACTACTACTAGTGAGTGACAGCATCCGAGAACTTGCATTCGAATGCAAGAGATTTCGATTAGCGAATACTACTACTAGTGAGTGACAGTATCCGAGAACTTGCATTCGAATGCATGAGATTTCGATTAGCGAATACTACTACTAGTGAGTGACAGTATCCGAGAACTTGCATTCGAATGCATGAGATTTCGATTAGCGAATACTACTACTAGTGAGTGACAGTATCCGAGAACTTGCATTCGAATGCAAGAGATTTCGATTAGTGAATACTACTACTAGAGAGTGACAGTATCCGAGAACTTCCATTCAAATGCATGAGATTTCGATTAGCGAATACTACTACAAGTGAGTGACAGCATCCGAGAACTTGCATTCGAATGCATGAGATTTCGATTAGCGAATACTACTACTAGTGAGTGACAGAATCCGAGAACTTGCATTCGAATGCATGAGATTTCGATTAGCGAATACTACTACTAGTGAGTGAATGTATCCGAGAACTTGCATTCGAATGCATGAGATTTGGATTAGCGAATACTACTACTAGTGAGTGACAGTATCCGAATTATTGCATTCGAATGCAAGAGATTTCGATTAGCGAATACTACTACTAGCGAGTGACAGTATCCGAGAACTTGCATTCGAATGCAAGAGATTTCGATTAGCGAATACTACTACTAGTGAGTGACAGTATCCGGGAACTTGCATTCGAATGCATGAAATTTCGATTAGCGAATACTACTACTAGTGAGTGACAGTATCCGAATTATTGCATTCGAATGCAAAAGATTTCGATTAGCGAATACTACTACTAGTGAGTGACAGTATCCGAGAACTTGCATTCGAATGCAAGAGATTTCGATTAGCGAATACTACTACTAGTGAGTAACAGTATCCGAGAACTTGCATACGAATGCATGAGATTTCGATTAGCGAATACTACTACTAGTGAGTGACAGTATCCGAGAACTTGCATTCGAATGCATGAGATTTCGATTAGCGAATACTACTACTAGTGAGTGACAGTATCCGAATTATTGCATTCGAATGCATGAGATTTCGATAAGCGAATACTACTACTAGTGAGTGACAGTATCCGAGAACTTGTATTCGAATGCATGATATTTCGATTAGCGAATACTACTACTAGTGAGTGACAGTATCCGAGAACTTGCATTCGCATGCATGAGATTTAGATTAGCGAATACTACTACTAGTGAGTGACAGTATCCGAATTATTGCATTCGAATACAAGAGATTTCGATTAGCGAATACTACTACTAATGAGTGACAGTATCCGAATTATTGCACTCGAATGCATGAAATTTCGATTAGCGAATACTACTACTAGTGAGTGACAGTATCCGAATTATTGCATTCGAATGCAAGAGATTTGGATTAGCGAATACTACTACTAGTGAGTGACAGTATCCGAATTATTGCATTAGAATGCATGAAATTTCGATTAGCGAATACTACTACTAGTGAGTGACAGTATCCGAATTATTGCATTAGAATGCATGAAATTTCGATTAGCGAGTACTACTACTAGTGACTGACAGTATCCGAATTATTGCATTCGAATGCATGAAATTTCGATTAGCAAATACTACTACTAGTGAGTGACAGTATCCGAATTATTGCATTCGAACGCATGAAATTTCGATTAGTGAGTACTATTACTAGTGAGTGACGGTATCCGAGAACTTGCATTCGAATGCATGAGATTTCGATTAGCGAATACTACTACTAGTGAGTGACAGTATCCGAATTATTGCATTCGAATGCAAGAAATCTCGATTAGCGAATACTACTACTAGTGAGTGACAGTATCCGAATTATTGCATTCGAATGCAAGAAATTTCGATTAGCGAATACTACTACTTGTGAGCGACAGTATCCGAGAACTTGCATTCGAATGCATGAGATTTCTATTAGCGAATACTACTACTAGTGAGTGACAGCATCCGAATTATTGCATTCGAATGCATGAGATTTGGATTATTGAATACTACTACTAGTGAATGACAGTATCCGAATTATTGCCTTCGAATGCATGAGATTTGGATTAGCGAATACTACTACTTGTGAGTGATAGTATCCGAATTATTGCATTCGAATGCAAGAGATTTCGATTAGCGAATACTACTACTAGTGAGTGACAGTATCCGAGAACTTGCATTCGAATGCAAGAGATTTCGATTAGCGAATACTACTACTAGTGAGTAACAGTATCCGAGAACTTGCATACGACTGCATGAGATTTCGATTAGCGAATACTACTACTAGTGAGTGACAGTATACGAGAACTTGCATTCGAATGCATGAGATTTCGATTAGCGAATACTACTACTAGTGAGTGACAGTATCCGAATTATTGCATTCGAATGCATGAGATTTCGATTAGCGAATACTACTACTAGTGAGTGACAGTATCCGAGAACTTGTATTCGAAGGCATGATATTTCGATTAGCGAATACTAGTACTAGTGAGTGACAGTATCCGAGAACTTGCATTCGAATGCATGAGATTTCGATTAGCGAATACTACTACTAGTGAGTGACAGTATCCGAATTATTGCATTCGAATACAAGAGATTTCAATTAGCGAATACTACTACTAATGAGTGACAGTATCCGAATTATTGCATTCGAATGCATGAAATTTCGATTAGCGAATACTACTACTAGTGAGTGACAGTATCCGAATTATTGCATTCGAATGCAAGAGATCTGGATTAGCGAATACTACTACTTGTGAGTGACAGTATCCGAATTATTGCATTCGAATGCATGAAATTTCGATTAGCGAATACTACTACTAGTGAGTGACAGTATCCGAATTATTGCATTCGAATGCATGAGATTTCGATTAGCGAGTACTACTACTAGTGAGTGACAGTATCCGAATTATTGCATTCGAATGCATGAAATTTCGATTAGCAAATACTACAACTAGTGAGTGACAGTATCCGAATTATTGCATTCGAACGCATGAAATTTCGATTAGCGAGTACTACTACTAGTGAGTGACGGTATCGGAGAACTTGCATTCGAATGCATGAGATTTCGATTAGCGAATACTACTACTAGTGAGTGACAGTATCCGAGAACTTGCATTCGAATGCATGAGATTTCGATTAGCGAATACTACTACTAGTGAGTGACAGTATCCGAATTAATGCATTCGAATGCATGAGATTTCGATTAGCGAATACTACTACTAGTGAGTGACAGTATCGGAATTATTGCATTCGAATGCATGATATTTGGATTAGCGAATACTACTACTAGTGAGTGACAGTATCCGAATTATTGCATTCGAATGCAAGAAATCTCGATCAGCGAATACTACTACTAGTGAGTGACAGTATCCGAATTATTGCATTCGAATGCAAGAAATTTCGATTAGCGAATACTACTACTAGTGAGCGACAGTATCCGAGAACTTGCATTCGAATGCAAGAGATTTCGATTAGCGAATACTACTTCTAGTGAGTGACAGCATCCGAGAACTTGCATTCGAATGCAAGAGATTTCGATTAGCGAATACTACTACTAGTGGGTGACAGTATCCGAGAACTTGCATTCGAATGCATGAGATTTCGATTAGCGAATACTACTACTAGTGAGTGACAGTATCCGAGAACTTGCATTCGAATACATGAGATTTCGATTAGCGAATACTACTACTAGTGAGTGACAGTATCCGAGAACTTGCATTCGAATGCAAGAGATTTCGATTAGCGAATACTACTACTAGAGAGTGACAGTATCCGAGAACTTCCATTCAAATGCATGAGATTTCGATTAGCGAATACTACTACAAGTGAGTGACAGCATCCGAGAACTTGCATTCGAATGCATGAGATTTCGATTAGCGAATACTACTACTAGTGAGTGACAGAATCCGAGAACTTGCATTCGAATGCATGAGATTTCGATTAGCGAATACTGCTACTAGTGAGAGACAGTATCCGAGAACTTGCATTCGAATGCATGAGATTTAGATTAGCGAATACTACTACTAGTGAGTGACAGTATCCGAATTATTGCATTCGAATACAAGAGATTTCGATTAGCGAATACTACTACTAATGAGTGACAGTATCCGAATTATTGCACTCGAATGCATGAAATTTCGATTAGCGAATACTACTACTAGTGAGTGACCGTATCCGAAATATTGCATTCGAATGCAAGAGATTTGGATTAGCGAATACTACTACTAGTGAGTGACAGTATCCGAATTATTGCATTCGAATGCATGAAATTTCGATTAGCGAATACTACTACTAGTGAGTGACAGTATCCGAATTATTGCATTCAAATGCATGAGATTTCGATTAGCGAATACTTCTACTAGTGAGTGACAGTATCCGAATTATTGCATTAGAATGCATGAAATTTCGATTAGCGAGTACTACTACTAGTGACTGACAGTATCCGAATTATTGCATTCGAATGCATGAAATTTCGATTAGCAAATACTACTACTAGTGAGTGACAGTATCCGAATTATTGCATTCGAACGCATGAAATTTCGATTAGCGAGTACTACTACTAGTGAGTGACGGTATCCGAGAACTTGCATTCGAATGCATGAGATTTCGATTAGCGAATACTACTACTAGTGAGTGACAGTATCGGAATTATTGCATTCGAATGCATGATATTTGGATTAGCGAATACTACTACTAGTGAGTGACAGTATCCGAATTATTGCATTCGAATGCAAGAAATCTCGATTAGCGAATACTACTACTAATGAGTGACAGTATCCGAATTATTGCATTCGAATGCATGAAATTTCGATTAGCGAATACAACTACTAGTGAGTGACAGTATCCGAATTATTGCATTCGAATGCAAGAGATTTCGATTAGCGAATACTACTACTAGTGAGTGACAGTATCGGGAATTATTGCATTCGAATGCATGAAATTTCGATTAGCGAACACTACTACTAGTGAGTGACAGTATCCGAATTATTGCATTCGAATGCATGAGATTTCGATTAGCGAATACTACTACTAGTGAGTGACAGTATCCGAATTATTGCATTCGAGTGCATAAAATTTCGATTAGCGAATACTACTACTAGTGAGTGACAGTATCCGAATTATTGCATTCGAATGCATGAGATTTCGATTAGCGAATACTACTACTAGTGAGTGACAGAATCCGAGAACTTGCATTCGAATGCATGAGATTTCTATTAGCGAATACTACTACTAGTGAGTGACAGCATCCGAATTATTGCATTCGAATGCATCAGATTTGGATTATTGAATACTACTACTAGTGAATGACAGTATCCGAATTATTGCATTTGAATGCATGAGATTTGGATTAGCGAATACTACTACTAGTGAGTGACAGAATCCGAGAACTTGCATTCGAATGCATGAGATTTCTATTAGCGAATACTACTACTAGTGAGTGACAGCATCCGAATTATTGCATTCGAATGCATCAGATTTGGATTATTGAATACTACTACTAGTGAATGACAGTATCCGAATTATTGCATTCGAATGCATGAGATTTGGATTAGCGAATACTACTACTAGTGAGTGATAGTATCCGAATTATTGCATTCGAATGCAAGAGATTTCGATTAGCGAATACTACTACTAGTGAGTGACAGTATCCGAGAACTTGCATTCGAATGCAAGAGATTTCGATTAGCGAATACTACTACTAGTGAGTAACAGTATCCGAGAACTTGCACACGACTGCATGAGATTTCGATTAGCGAATACTACTACTAGTGAGTGACAGTATACGAGAACTTGCATTCGAATGCATGAGATTTCGATTAGCGAATACTACTACTAGTGAGTGACAGTATCCGAATTATTGCATTCGAATGCATGAGATTTCGATTAGCGAATACTACTACTAGTGAGTGACAGTATCCGAGAACTTGTATTCGAAGGCATGATATTTCGATTAGCGAATACTACTACTAGTGAGTGACAGTATCCGAGAACTTGCATTCGAATGGATGAGATTTCGATTAGCGAATACTACTACTAGTGAGTGACAGTATCCGAATTATTGCATTCGAATACAAGAGATTTCAATTAGCGAATATTACTACTAATGAGTGACAGTATCCGAATTATTGCATTCGAATGCATGAAATTTCGATTAGCGAATACTACTACTAGTGAGTGACAGTATCCGAATTATTGCATTCGAATGCAAGAGATTTGGATTAGCGAATACTACTACTAGTGAGTGACAGTATCCGAATTATTGCATTCGAATGCATGAAATTTCGATTAGCGAATACTACTACTAGTGAGTGACAGTATCCGAATTATTGCATTCGAATGCATGAGATTTCGATTAGCGAGTACTACTACTAGTGAGTGACAGTATCCGAATTATTGCATTCGAATGCATGAAATTTCGATTAGCAAATACTACTACTAGTGAGTGACAGTATCGGAATTATTGCATTCGAACGCATGAAATTTCGATTAGCGAGTACTACTACTAGTGAGTGACGGTATAGGAGAACTTGCATTCGAATGCATGAGATTTCGATTAGCGAATACTACTACTAGTGAGTGACAGTATCCGAGAACTTGCATTCGAATGCATGAGATTTCGATTAGCGAATACTACTACTAGTGAGTGACAGTATCCGAATTAATGCATTCGAATGCATGAGATTTCGATTAGCGAATACTACTACTAGTGAGTGACAGTATCGGAATTATTGCATTCGAATGCATGATATTTGGATTAGCGAATACTACTACTAGTGAGTGACAGTATCCGAATTATTGCATTCGAATGCAAGAAATCTCGATCAGCGAATACTACTACTAGTGAGTGACAGTATCCGAATTATTGCATTCGAATGCAAGAAATTTCGATTAGCGAATACTACTACTAGTGAGCGACAGTATCCGAGAACTTGCATTCGAATGCAAGAGATTTCGATTAGCGAATACTACTACTAGTGAGTGACAGCATCCGAGAACTTGCATTCGAATGCAAGAGATTTCGATTAGCGAATACTACTACTAGTGAGTGACAGTATCCGAGAACTTGCATTCGAATGCATGAGATTTCGATTAGCGAATACTACTACTAGTGAGTGACAGTATCCGAGAACTTGCATTCGAATGCATGAGATTTCGATTAGCGAATACTACTACTAGTGAGTGACAGTATCCGAGAACTTGCATTCGAATGCAAGAGATTTCGATTAGTGAATACTACTACTAGAGAGTGACAGTATCCGAGAACTTCCATTCAAATGCATGAGATTTCGATTAGCGAATACTACTACAAGTGAGTGACAGCATCCGAGAACTTGCATTCGAATGCATGAGATTTCGATTAGCGAATACTACTACTAGTGAGTCACAGAATCCGAGAACTTGCATTCGAATGCATGAGATTTCGATTAGCGAATACTACTACTAGTGAGTGAATGTATCCGAGAACTTGCATTCGAATGCATGAGATTTGGATTAGCGAATACTACTACTAGTGAGTGACAGTATCCGAATTATTGCATTCGAATGCAAGAGATTTCGATTAGCGAATACTACTACTAGTGAGTGACAGTATCCGAGAACTTGCATTCGAATGCATGAGATTTCGATTAGCGATTACTACTACTAGTGAGTGACAGTATCCGAGAACTTGCATTCGAATGCATAAGATTTCGATTAGCGAATACTACTACTAGTGAGTGACAGTATCCGAGAACTTGCATTCGAATGCAAGAGATTTCGATTAGCGAATACTACTACTAGTGAGTGACAGTATCCGAGAACTTGCATTCGAATGCATGAAATTTCGATTAGCGAATACTACTACTAGTGAGTGACAGTATCCGAATTATTGCATTCGAATGCAAGAGATTCCGATTAGCGAATACTACTACTAGTGAGTGACAGTATCCGAGAACTTGCATTCGAATGCATGAGATTTCGATTAGCGAATACTACTACTAGTGAGTGACAGTATCCAAGAACTTCCATTCAAATGCATGAGATTTCTATTAGCGAATACTACTACTAGTGAGTGACAGCATCCGAGAATTTGCATTCGAATGCAAGAGATTTCAATTAGCGAATACTACTAGTAGTGAGTGACAGTATCCGAGAACTTGCATTCGAATGCATTAGATTTCGATTAGCGAATACTACTACTAGTGAGTGACAGTATCCGAGAACTTGCATTCAAATGCATGAGATTTCGATTAGCGAATACTACTACTAGTGAGTGACAGTATCCGAGAACTTGCATTCGAATGCAAGAGATTTCGATTAGTGAATACTACTACTAGAGAGTGACAGTATCCGAGAACTTCCATTCAAATGCATGAGATTTCGATTAGCGAATACTACTACAAGTGAGTGACAGTATCCGAATTATTGCATTCGAATGCAAGAGATTTCGATTAGCGAATACTACTACTAGTGAGTGACAGAATCCGAGAACTTGCATTCGAATGCATGAGATTTCGATTAGCGAATACTACTACTAGTGAGTGAATGTATCCGAGAACTTGCATTCGAATGCATGAGATTTGGATTAGCGAATACTACTACTAGTGAGTGACAGTATCCGAATTATTGCATTCGAATGCAAGAGATTTCGATTAGCGAATACTACTACTAGTGAGTGACAGTATCCGAGAACTTGCATTCGAATGCATGAGATTTCGATTAGCGATTACTACTACTAGTGAGTGACAGTATACGAGAACTTGCATTCGAATGCATAAGATTTCGATTAGCGAATACTACTACTAGTGAGTGACAGTATCCGAGAACTTGCATTCGAATGCAAGAGATTTCGATTAGCGAATACTACTACTAGTGAGTGACAGTATCCGAGAACTTGCATTCGAATGCATGAAATTTCGATTAGCGAATACTACTACTAGTGAGTGACAGTATCCGAATTATTGCATTCGAATGCAAGAGATTCCGATTAGCGAATACTACTACTAGTGAGTGACAGTATCCGAGAACTTGCATTCGAATGCATGAGATTTCGATTAGCGAATACTACTACTAGTGAGTGACAGTATCCAAGAACTTCCATTCAAATGCATGAGATTTCTATTAGCGAATACTACTACTAGTGAGTGACAGCATCCGAGAATTTGCATTCGAATGCAAGAGATTTCAATTAGCGAATACTACTAGTAGTGAGTGACAGTATCCGAGAACTTGCATTCGAATGCATTAGATTTCGATTAGCGAATACTACTACTAGTGAGTGACAGTATCCGAGAACTTGCATTCAAATGCATGAGATTTCGATTAGCGAATACTACTACTAGTGAGTGACAGTATCCGAGAACTTGCATTCGAATGCAAGAGATTTCGATTAGCGAATACTACTACTAGAGAGTGACAGTATCCGAGAACCTCCATTCAAATGCATGAGATTTCGATTAGCGAATACTACTACTAGTGAGTGACAGAATCCGAGAACTTGCATTCGAATGCATGAGATTTCGATTAGCGAATACTACTACTAGTGAGTGAATGTATCCGAGAACTTGCATTCGAATGCATGAGATTTGGATTAGCGAATACTACTACTAGTGAGTGACAGTATCCGAATTATTGCATTCGAATGCAAGAAATTTCGATTAGCGAATACTACTACTAGTGAGCGACAGTATCCGAGAACTTGCATTCGAATGCAAGAGATTTCGATTAGCGAATACTACTACTAGTGAGTGACAGCATCCGAGAACTTGCATTCGAATGCAAGAGATTTCGATTAGCGAATACTACTACTAGTGAGTGACAGTATCCGAGAACTTGCATTCGAATGCATGAGATTTCGATTAGCGAATACTACTACTAGTGAGTGACAGTATCCGAGAACTTGCATTCGAATGCATGAGATTTCGATTAGCGAATACTACTACTAGTGAGTGACAGTATCCGAGAACTTGCATTCGAATGCAAGAGATTTCGATTAGTGAATACTACTACTAGAGAGTGACAGTATCCGAGAACTTCCATTCAAATGCATGAGATTTCGATTAGCGAATACTACTACAAGTGAGTGACAGCATCCGAGAACTTGCATTCGAATGCATGAGATTTCGATTAGCGAATACTACTACTAGTGAGTCACAGAATCCGAGAACTTGCATTCGAATGCATGAGATTTCGATTAGCGAATACTACTACTAGTGAGTGAATGTATCCGAGAACTTGCATTCGAATGCATGAGATTTGGATTAGCGAATACTACTACTAGTGTGTGACAGTATCCGAATTATTGCATTCGAATGCAAGAGATTTCGATTAGCGAATACTACTACTAGTGAGTGACAGTATCCGAGAACTTGCATTCGAATGCATGAGATTTCGATTAGCGATTACTACTACTAGTGAGTGACAGTATCCGAGAACTTGCATTCGAATGCATAAGATTTCGATTAGCGAATACTACTACTAGTGAGTGACAGTATCCGAGAACTTGCATTCGAATGCAAGAGATTTCGATTAGCGAATACTACTACTAGTGAGTGACAGTATCCGAGAACTTGCATTCGAATGCATGAAATTTCGATTAGCGAATACTACTACTAGTGAGTGACAGTATCCGAATTATTGCATTCGAATGCAAGAGATTCCGATTAGCGAATACTACTACTAGTGAGTGACAGTATCCGAGAACTTGCATTCGAATGCATGAGATTTCGATTAGCGAATACTACTACTAGTGAGTGACAGTATCCAAGAACTTCCATTCAAATGCATGACATTTCTATTAGCGAATACTACTACTAGTGAGTGACAGCATCCGAGAATTTGCATTCGAATGCAAGAGATTTCAATTAGCGAATACTACTAGTAGTGAGTGACAGTATCCGAGAACTTGCATTCGAATGCATTAGATTTCGATTAGCGAATACTACTACTAGTGAGTGACAGTATCCGAGAACTTGCATTCAAATGCATGAGATTTCGATTAGCGAATACTACTACTAGTGAGTGACAGTATCCGAGAACTTGCATTCGAATGCAAGAGATTTCGATTAGTGAATACTACTACTAGAGAGTGACAGTATCCGAGAACTTCCATTCAAATGCATGAGATTTCGATTAGCGAATACTACTACAAGTGAGTGACAGCATCCGAGAACTTGCATTCGAATGCATGAGATTTCGATTAGCGAATACTACTACTAGTGAGTGACAGAATCCGAGAACTTGCATTCGAATGCATGAGATTTCGATTAGCGAATACTACTACTAGTGAGTGAATGTATCCGAGAACTTGCATTCGAATGCATGAGATTTGGATTAGCAAATACTACTACTAGTGAGTGACAGTATCCGAATTATTGCATTCGAATGCAAGAGATTTCGATTAGCGAATACTACTACTAGTGAGTGACAGTATCCGAGAACTTGCATTCGAATGCATGAGATTTCGATTAGCGATTACTACTACTAGTGAGTGACAGTATCCGAGAACTTGCATTCGAATGCATAAGATTTCGATTAGCGAATACTACTACTAGTGAGTGACAGTATCCGAGAACTTGCATTCGAATGCAAGAGATTTCGATTAGCGAATACTACTACTAGTGAGTGACAGTATCCGAGAACTTGCATTCGAATGCATGAAATTTCGATTAGCGAATACTACTACTAGTGAGTGACAGTATCCGAATTATTGCATTCGAATGCAAGAGATTCCGATTAGCGAATACTACTACTAGTGAGTGACAGTATCCGAGAACTTGCATTCGAATGCATGAGATTTCGATTAGCGAATACTACTTCTAGTGAGTGACAGTATCCAAGAACTTCCATTCAAATGCATGAGATTTCTATTAGCGAATACTACTACTAGTGAGTGACAGCATCCGAGAATTTGCATTCGAATGCAAGAGATTTCAATTAGCGAATACTACTAGTAGTGAGTGACAGTATCCGAGAACTTGCATTCGAATGCATTAGATTTCGATTAGCGAATACTACTACTAGTGAGTGACAGTATCCGAGAACTTGCATTCAAATGCATGAGATTTCGATTAGCGAATACTACTACTAGTGAGTGACAGTATCCGAGAACTTGCATTCGAATGCAAGAGATTTCGATTAGCGAATACTACTACTAGAGAGTGACAGTATCCGAGAACCTCCATTCAAATGCATGAGATTTCGATTAGCGAATACTACTACTAGTGAGTGACAGTATCCGAGAACCTCCATTCAAATGCATGAGATTTCGATTAGCGAATACTACTACTAGTGAGTGACAGTATCCGAGAACTTGCATTCGAATGCATGAGATTTCGATTAGCGAATACTACTACTAGTGAGTGAATGTATCCGAGAACTTGCATTCGAATGCATGAGATTTGGATTAGCGAATACTACTACTAGTGAGTGACAGTATCCGAATTATTGCATTCGAATGCAAGAGATTTCGATTAGCGAATACTACTACTAGTGAGTGACAGTATCCGAATTATTGCATTCGAATGCAAGAGATTTCGATTAGCGAATACTACTACTAGTGAGTGACAGTATCCGAGAACTTGCATTCGAATGCATAAGATTTCGATTAGCGAATACTACTAGTAGTGAGTGACAGTATCCGAGAACTTCCATTCAAATGCATGAGATTTCGATTAGCGAATACTACTACTAGTGAGTGACAGCATCCGAGAATTTGCATTCGAATGCAAGAGATTTCGATTAGCGAATACTACTGGTAGTGAGTGAAAGTATCCGAGAACTTGCATTCCAATGCAAGTGATTTCGATTAGCGAATACTACTACTAGTGAGTAACAGTATCCGAGAACTTGCATTCGAATGCATGAGACTTCGATTAGCGAATACTACTACTAGTGAGTGACAGTATCATAGAACTTCCATTCAAATGCGTGAGATTTCGATTAGCGAATACTGCTACTAGTGAGTGACAGTATCCGAGAACTTGCATTCGAATGCATGAGATTTCGATTAGCGAATACTACTACTAGTGAGTGACAGTATCCAAATTATTGCATTCGAATGCATGAAATTTCGATTAGCGAATACTACTACTAGTGAGTGACAGTATCCGAATTATTGCATTCGAATGCATGAAATTTCGATTAGCGAATACTACTACTAGTGAGTGACAGTATCCGAATTATTGCATTCGAATGCATGAAATTTCGATTAGCTAATACTACTACTAGTAAGTGACAGTACCCGAGAACTTGCATTCGAATGCATGAGATTTCGATTAGCGAATACTACTACTAGTTAGTGACAGTATCCGAGAACTTGCATTCGAATGCATGAAATTTCGATTAGCGAATACTGCTACTAGTGAGTGACAGTATCCGAATTATTGCATTCGAATGCAAGAGATTTCGATTAGCGAATACTAGTACTAGTGAGTGACAGTATCGGGAATTATTGCATTCGAATGCATGAGATTTCGATTAGCGAATACTACTACTAGTGAGTGACAGTATCCGAATTATTGCATTCGAATGCATAAAATTTCGATTAGCGAATACTACTACTAGTGAGTGACAGTATCCGAATTATTCCATTCGAATGCAAGAGATTTCGATTAGCGAATACTACTACTAGTGAGTGACAGTATCCGAGAACTTGCATTCGAATGCATGAGATTTCGATTAGCGATTACTACTACTAGTGAGTGACAGTATCCGAGAACTTGCATTCGAATGCAAAAGATTTCGATTCGCGAATACTACTACTAGTGAGTGACAGTATCCGAGAACTTGCATTCGAATGCAAGAGATTTCGATTAGCGAATACTACTACTAGTGAGTGACAGTATCCGAGAACTTGCATTCGAATGCATGAAATTTCGATTAGCGAATACTACTACTAGTGAGTGTGAGTATCCGAATTATTGCATTCGAATGCAAGAGATTTTGATTAGCGAATACTACTACTAGTGAGTGACAGTATCCGAGAACTTGCATTCGAATGCATGAGATTTCGATTAGCGAATACTACTACTAGTGAGTGACAGTATCCGAGAACTTGCATTCGAATGCAAGTGATTTCGATTAGCGAATACTACTACTAGTGAGTAACAGTATCCGAGAACTTGCATTCGAATGCATGAGATTTCGATTAGCGAATACTACTACTAGTGAGTGACAGTATCACAGAACTTCCATTCAAATGCATGAGATTTCGATTAGCGACTACTGCTACTAGTGAGTGACAGTATCCGAGAACTTGCATTCGAATGCATGAGATACCGATTAGCGAATACTACTACTAGTGAGTGACAGTATCCAAATTATTGCATTCGAATGCATGAAATTTCGATTAGCGAATACTACTACTAGTGAGTGACAGTATCCGAATTATTGCATTCGAATGCATGAAATTTCGATTAGCGAATACTACTACTAGTGAGTGACAGTATCCGAATTATTGCATTCGAATGCATGAAATTTCGATCAGCGAATACTACTACTAGTGAGTGACAGTATCCGAGTACTTGCATTCGAATGCATCAGATTTCGATTAGCGAATACTACTACTAGTGAGTGACAGTATCCGAGAACTTGCATTCGAATGCATGAGATTTCGATTAGCGAATACTACTACTAGTGAGTGACAGTATCCGAGAACTTGCATTCGAATGCATGAGATTTCGATTAGCGAATACTACTACTAGTGAGTGACAGTATCCGAATTATTGCATTCGAATGCAAGAGACTTCGATTAGCGAATACTATTACTAATGAGTGACAGTATCCGAATTATTGCATTCGAATGCATGAAATTTCGATTAGCGAATACTACTACTAGTGGGTGACAGTATCCGAATTATTGCATTCGAATGCATGAAATTTCGATTAGCGAATACTACTACTAGTGTGTGACTGTATCCGAATTATTGCATTCGAATGCAAGAGATTTCGATTAGCGAATACTACTACTAGTGAGTGACAGTATCGGGAATTATTGCATTCGAATGCATGAAATTTCGATTAGCGATTACTACTACTAGTGAGTGACAGTATCCGAATTATTGCATTCGAATGCATGAGATTTCGATTAGCGAATACTACTACTAGTGAGTGACAGTATCCGAATTATTGCATTCGAATGCATAAAATTTCGATTAGCGAATACTACTACTAGTGAGTGACAGTATCCGAATTATTGTATTCGAATGCATGAAATTTCGATTAGCAAATACTACTACTAGTTAGTGACAGTATCCGAATTATTGCATTCGAATGCATGAAATTTCGATTAGCGAATACTACTACTAGTGAGTGACAGTATCCGAATTATTGCATTCGAATGCAAGAGATTTCGATTAGCGAATACTACTACTAGTGAGTGACAGTATGCGAATTATTGCATTCGAATGCATGAAATTTCGATTAGCGAATACTACTACTAGTGAGTGACAGTATCGGGAATTATTGCGTTCGAATGCATGAAATTTCGATTAGCGAATACTACTACTAGTGAGTGACAGTATCCGAATTATTGCATTCGAATGCATAAAATTTCGATTAGCGAATACTACTACTAGTGAGTGACAGTATCCGAATTATTGTATTCGAATGCATGAAATTTCGATTAGCAAATACTACTACTAGTTAGTGACAGTATCCGAATTATTGCATTCGGATGCATGAAATTTCGATTAGCGAGTACTACTACTAGTGAGTGACAGTATGCGAGAACTTGCATTCGAATGCATGAGATTTCGATTAGCGAATGCTACTACTAGTGAGTGACAGAATCCGAGAACTTGCATTCGAATGCATGAGATTTCTATTAGCGAATACTACTACTAGTGAGTGACAGCATCCGAATTATTGCATTCGAATGCATGAGATTTGGATTATCGAATACTACTACTAGTGAATGACAGTATCCAAATTATTGCATTCGAATGCATGAGATTTGGATTAGCGAATACTACTACTAGTGAGTGACAGTATCCGAATTATTGCATTCGAATGCAAGAAATTTCGATTAGCGAATACTACTACTAGTGAGTGACAGTATCCGAATTATTGCATTCGAATGCGTGAGATTTCGATTAGCGAATACTACTACTAGTTAGTGACAGTATCCGAATTATTGCATTCGGATGCATGAAATTTCGATTAGCGAGTACTACTACTAGTGAGTGACAGTATGCGAGAACTTGCATTCGAATGCATGAGATTTCGATTAGCGAATACTACTACTAGTGAGTGACAGTATCCGAATTATTGCATTCGAATGCATGAGATTTGGATTAGCGAATACTACTACTAGTGAGTGACAGAATCCGAGAACTTGCATTCGAATGCATGAGATTTCGATTAGCGAATACTACTCCTAGTGAGTGACAGTATCCGAACTATTGCATTCGAATGCAAGAGACTTCGATTAGCGAATACTACTACTAATGAGTGACAGTATCCGAATTATTGCATTGGAATGCATGAAATTTCGATTAGCGAATACTACTACTAGTGAGTGACAGTATCCGAATTATTGCATTCGAATGCATGAAATTTCGATTAGCGAATACTACTACTAGTGAGTGACAGTATCCGAATAATTGCATTCGAATGCAAGAGATTCCGATTAGCGAATACTACTACTAGTGAGTGACAGTATCGGGAATTATTGCATTCGAATGCATGAAATTTCGATTAGCGAATACTACTACTAGTGAGTGACAGTATCCGAATTATTGCATTCGAATGCATGAGATTTCGATTAGCGAATACTACTACTAGTGAGTGACAGTATCCGAATTATTGCATTCGAATGCATAAAATTTCGATTAGCGAATACTACTACTAGTGAGTGACAGTATCCGAATTGTTGTATTCGAATGCATGAAATTTCGATTAGCAAATACTACTACTAGTTAGTGACAGTATCCGTATTATTGCATTCGAATGCATGAAATTTCGATTAGCGAATACTACTACTAGTGAGTGACAGTATCCGAATTATTGCATTCGAATGCAAGAGATTTCGATTAGCGAATACTACTACTAGTGAGTGACAGTATCCGAATTATTGCATTCGAATGCATGAAATTTCGATTAGCGAATACTACTACTAGTGAGTGACAGTTTCGGGAATTATTGCGTTCGAATGCATGAAATTTCGATTAGCGAATACTACTACTAGTGAGTGACAGTATCCGAATTATTGCATTCGAATGCATGAGATTTCGATTAGCGAATACTACTACTAGTGAGTGACAGTATCCGAATTATTGCATTCGAATGCATAAAATTTCGATTAGCGAATACTACTACTAGTGAGTGACAGTATCCGAATTATTGTATTCGAATGCATGAAATTTCGATTAGCAAATACTACTACTAGTTAGTGACAGTATCCGAATTATTGCATTCGGATGCATGAAATTTCGATTAGCGAGTACTACTACTAGTGAGTGACAGTATGCGAGAACTTGCATTCGAATGCATGAGATTTCGATTAGCGAATACTACTACTATTGAGTGACAGTATCCCAATTATTGCATTCGAATGCATGAGATTTCGATTAGCGAATACTACTACTAGTGAGTGACAGCATCCGAATTATTGCATTCGAATGCATGAGATATGGATTAGCGAATACTACTACTAGTGAATGACAGTATCCGAATTATTGCATTCGAATGCATGAGATTTGGATTAGCGAATACTACTACTAGTGAGTGACAGTATCCGAATTATTGCATTCGAATGCAAGAGATTTCGATTAGCGAATACTACTACTAGTGAGTGACAGTATCCGAATTATTGCATTCGAATGCAAGAAATTTCGATTAGCGAACACTACTACTAGTGAGTGACAGTATCCGAGAACTTGCATTCGAATGCATGAGATTTCGATTAGCGAATACTACTACAAGTGAGTGACAGTATCCGAGAACTTGCATTCGAATGCATGAGATTTCGATTAGCGAATAGTACTACTAGTGAGTGACAGAATCCGAGAACTTGCATTCGAATGCATGAGATTTCGATAAGCGAATACTACTACTAGCGAGTGAAAGTATCCGAGAACTTGCATTCGAATCCATGAGATTTCGATTAGCGAATACTACTACTAGTCAGTGACAGTATCCGAATTATTGCATTCGAATGCAAGAGATTTCGATTAGCGAATACTACTACTAGTGAGTGACAGTATCCGAGAACTTGCATTCCAATGCAAGAGATTTCGATTACTCAATACTACTACTAGTGAGTGACAGTATCCGAGAACTTGCATTCGAATGCATGAGATTTCGATTAGCGAATACTACTACTAGTGAGTGACAGTATCCGAGAACTTGCATTCGAATGCAAGAGATTTCGATTAGCGAATTCTACTACTAGTGAGTGACAGTATCCGAGAATTTGCATTCGAATGCAAGAGATTTCGATTAGCGAACACTACTACTAGTGAGTGACAGTATCCGAATTATTGCATTCGACGGCAAGAGATCTCGATTAGCGAATACTACTACTAGTGAGTGACAGTATCCGAGAACTTGCATTCGAATGCAAGAGACTTCGATTAGCGAATAGTACTAGTAGTGAGTGACAGTATCCGAATTATTGCATTCGAATGCATGAGATTTCGATTAGGGAATACTACTACTAGTGAGTGACAGTATCCCATTACTTGCATTCTAATGCATGAAAATTCGATTAGCGAATACTACTAGTAGTGAGTGACAGTATCCCAGAACTTGCATTCGAATGCATGAAATTTCGATTAGCGAATACTACTACTAGTGAGTGACAGTATCCAAATTATTGCATTCGAATGCATGAAATTTCGATTAGCGAATACTACTACTAGTAAGTGACAGTATCCAAATTATTGCATTCGAATGCACGAAATTTCGATTAGCGAATACTACTACTAGTGAGTGACAGTATCCGAACTATTGCATTCGAATGCATGAAATTTCGATTAGCGAATACTACTACTAGTGAGTGACAGTATCCCAAAACTTGCATTCGAATGCATGAGATTTCAATTAGCGAATACTACTACTAGTGAGTGACAGTATCCGGATTATTGCATTCGAATGCATGAGATTTCGATTAGCGAATACTACTACTAGTGAGTGATAGTATCCGAGAACTTGCATTCGAATGCATGAGATTTCGATTAGCGAATACTACTACTAGCGAGTGACAGTATCCGAGAACTTGCATTCGAATGCATGAGATTTCGATTAGCGAATACTACTACTAGTCAGTGACAGTATCCGAATTATTGCATTCGAATGCAAGAGATTTCGATTAGCGAATACTACTACTAGTGAGTGACAGTATCCGAGAACTTGCATTCGAATGCAAGAGATTTCGATTACTCAATACTACTACTAGTGAGTGACAGTATCCGAGAACTTGCATTCGAATGCATGAGATTTCGATTAGCGAATACTACTACTAGTGAGTGACAGTATCCGAGAACTTGCATTCGAATGCAAGAGATTTCGATTAGCGAATTCTACTACTAGTGAGTGACAGTATCCGAGAATTTGCATTCGAATGCAAGAGATTTCGATTAGCGAACACTACTACTAGTGAGTGACAGTATCCGAATTAGTGCATTCGAATGCAAGAGATTTCGATTAGCGAATACTACTACTAGTGAGTGACAGTATCCGAGAACTTGCATTCGAATGCAAGAGACTTCGATTAGCGAATACTACTAGTAGTGAGTGACAGTATCCGAATTATTGCATTCGAATGCATGAGATTTCGATTAGGGAATACTACTACTAGTGAGTGACAGTATCCCAGTAATTGCATTCGAATGCATGAAATTTCGATTAGCGAATACTACCACTAGTGAGTGACAGTATCCAAATTATTGCATTCGAATGCATGAAATTTCGATTAGCGAATACTACTACTAGTGAGTGACAGTATCCGGATTATTGCATTCGAATGCATGAGATTTCGATTAGCGAATACTACTACTAGTGAGTGACAGTATCCGGATTATTGCATTCGAATGCATGAGATTTCGATTAGCGAATACTACTACTAGTGAGTGACAGTATCCGGATTATTGCATTCGAATGCATGAGATTTCGATTAGCGAATACTACTACTAGTGAGTGACAGTATCCGAGAACTTGAATTCGAATGCATGAGGTTTCGATTAGTGAATACTACTACTAGTGAGTGACAGTATCCGAATTATTGCATTCGAATGCAAGAGATTTCGATTAGCGAGTACTACTACTAGTGAGTGACAGTATCCGAGAACTTGCATTCGAATGCAAGAGAATTCGATTAGCGAATACTACTACTAGTGAGTGACAGTATCCGGATTATTGCATTCGAATGCATGAGATTTCGATTAGCGAATACTACTACTAGTGAGTGATAGTATCCGAGAACTTGCATTCGAATGCATGAGATTTCGATTAGCGAATACTACTACTAGTGAGTGACAGTATCCGAGAACTTGAATTCGAATGCATGAGGTTTCGATTAGTGAATACTACTAGTAGTGAGTGACAGTATCCGAATTATTGCATTCGAATGCAAGAGATTTCGATTAGCGAATACTACTACTAGTGAGTGACAGTATCCGAGAACTTGCATTCGAATGCATGAGATTTCGATTAGTGAATACTACTACTAGTGAGTGACAGTATCCGAGAACTTGCATTCGAATGCAAGAGATTTCGATTAGCGAATACTACTACTAGTGAGTGACAGTATCCGAGAACTTGCATTCGAATGCAAGAGAATTCGATTAGCGAATACTATTACTAGTGAGTGACAGTATCCGAGAACTTGCATTCGCATGCATGAGATTTCGATTAGCGAATACTACTACTAGTGAGTGACAGTATCCGAGAACTTGCATTCGCATGCATGAGATTTCGATTAGCGAATACTACTACTGGTGAGTGACAGTATCCGAATTATTGCATTCGAATGCATGAGATTTCGATTAGCGAATACTACTACTGGTGAGTGACAGTATCCGAATTATTGCATTCGAATGCATGAGATTTCGATTAGCGAATTACTACTACTGGTGATTGACAGTATCCGAATTATTGCATTCGAATGCATGAGATTTCGATTAGCGAATACTACTACTGGTGAGTGACAGTATCCGAATTATTGCATTCGAATGCATGAGATTTCGATTAGCGAATACTACTACTGGTGAGTGACAGTATCCGAATTATTGCATTCGAATGCATGAGATTTCGATTAGCGAATTACTACTACTGGTGAGTGACAGTATCCGAATTATTGCATTCGAATGCATGAGATTTCGATTAGCGAATACTACTACTAGTGAGTGACAGTATCCGAATTATTGCATTCGAATGCATGAGATTTCGATTAGCGAATACTACTACTAGTGAGTATCAGTATCCGAATTATTGCATTCGAATGCATGAGATTTCGATTAGCGAATACTACTACTGGTGAGTGACAGTATCCGAATTATTGCATTCGAATGCATGAGATTTCGATTAGCGAATACTACTACTGGTGAGTGACAGTATCCGAATTATTGCATTCGAATGCATGAGATTTCGATTAGCGAATACTACTACTGGTGAGTGACAGTATCCGAATTATTGCATTCGAATGCATGAGATTTCGATTAGCGAATACTACTACTGGTGAGTGACAGTATCCGAATTATTGCATTCGAATGCATGAGATTTCGATTAGCGAATACTACTACTGGTGAGTGACAGTATCCGAATTATTGCATTCGAATGCATGAGATTTCGATTAGCGAATACTACTACTGGTGAGTGACAGTATCCGAATTATTGCATTCGAATGCATGAGATTTCGATTAGCGAATACTACTACTGGTGAGTGACAGTATCCGAATTATTGCATTCGAATGCATGAGATTTCGATTAGCGAATTACTACTACTGGTGAGTGACAGTATCCGAATTATTGCATTCGAATGCATGAGATTTCGATTAGCGAATACTACTACTGGTGAGTGACAGTATCCGAATTATTGCATTCGAATGCATGAGATTTCGATTAGCGAATACTACTACTGGTGAGTGACAGTATCCGAATTATTGCATTCGAATGCATGAGATTTCGATTAGCGAATTACTACTACTGGTGAGTGACAGTATCCGAATTATTGCATTCGAATGCATGAGATTTCGATTAGCGAATACTACTACTAGTGAGTGACAGTATCCGAATTATTGCATTCGAATGCATGAGATTTCGATTAGCGAATACTACTACTAGTGAGTATCAGTATCCGAATTATTGCATTCGAATGCATGAGATTTCGATTAGCGAATACTACTACTGGTGAGTGACAGTATCCGAATTATTGCATTCGAATGCATGAGATTTCGATTAGCGAATACTACTACTGGTGAGTGACAGTATCCGAATTATTGCATTCGAATGCATGAGATTTCGATTAGCGAATACTACTACTGGTGAGTGACAGTATCCGAATTATTGCATTCGAATGCATGAGATTTCGATTAGCGAATACTACTACTGGTGAGTGACAGTATCCGAATTATTGCATTCGAATGCATGAGATTTCGATTAGCGAATACTACTACTGGTGAGTGACAGTATCCGAATTATTGCATTCGAATGCATGAGATTTCGATTAGCGAATACTACTACTGGTGAGTGACAGTATCCGAATTATTGCATTCGAATGCATGAGATTTCGATTAGCGAATACTACTACTGGTGAGTGACAGTATCCGAATTATTGCATTCGAATGCATGAGATTTCGATTAGCGAATACTACTACTGGTGAGTGACAGTATCCGAATTATTGCATTCGAATGCATGAGATTTCGATTAGCGAATACTACTACTGGTGAGTGACAGTATCCGAATTATTGCATTCGAATGCATGAGATTTCGATTAGCGAATTACTACTACTGGTGAGTGACAGTATCCGAATTATTGCATTCGAATGCATGAGATTTCGATTAGCGAATACTACTACTAGTGAGTGACAGTATCCGAGAACTTGCATTCGCATGCATGAGATTTCGATTAGCGAATACTACTACTAGTGAGTGACAGTATCCGAGAACTTGAATTCGAATGCATGAGGTTTCGATTAGTGAATACTACTACTAGTGAGTGACAGTATCCGAATTATTGCATTCGAATGCAAGAGATTTCGATTAGCGAATACTACTACTAGTGAGTGACAGTATCCGAATTATTGCATTCGAATGCATGAGATTTCGATTAGCGAATACTACTACTGGTGAGTGACAGTATCCGAATTATTGCATTCGAATGCATGAGATTTCGATTAGCGAATACTACTACTAGTGAGTGACAGTATCCGAGAACTTGAATTCGAATGCATGAGGTTTCGATTAGTGAATACTACTACTAGTTAGTGACAGTATCCGAATTATTGCATTCGAATGCATGAGATTTCGATTAGCGAATACTACTACTAGTGAGTATCAGTATCCGAATTATTGCATTCGAATGCATGAGATTTCGATTAGCGAATACTACTACTAGTTAGTGACAGTTTCCGAATTATTGCATTCGGATGCATGAGATTTCGATTAGCGAATACTACTACTGGTGAGTGACAGTATCCGAATTATTGCATTCGAATGCATGAGATTTCGATTAGCGAATACTACTACTGGTGAGTGACAGTATCCGAATTATTGCATTCGAATGCATGAGATTTCGATTAGCGAATACTACTACTAGTGAGTATCAGTATCCGAATTATTGCATTCGAATGCATGAGATTTCGATTAGCGAATACTACTACAAGTGAGTGACAGTATCCGAGAACTTGCATTCGAATGCAAGAGATTTCGATTACTCAATACTACTACTAGTGAGTGACAGTATCCGAGAACTTGCATTCGCATGCATGAGATTTCGATTAGCGAATACTACTACTAGTGAGTGACAGTATCCGAGAACTTGCATTCGCATGCATGAGATTTCGATTAGCGAATACTACTACTGGTGAGTGACAGTATCCGAATTATTGCATTCGAATGCATGAGATTTCGATTAGCGAATACTACTACTGGTGAGTGACAGTATCCGAATTATTGCATTCGAATGCATGAGATTTCGATTTGCGAATTACTACTACTGGTGAGTGACAGTATCCGAATTATTGCATTCGAATGCATGAGATTTCGATTAGCGAATTACTACCACTGGTGAGTGACAGTATCCGAATTATTGCATTCGAATGCATGAGATTTCGATTAGCGAATACTATTACTAGTGAGTGACAGTATCCGAATTATTGCATTCGAATGCATGAGATTTCGATTAGCGAATACTATTACTAGTGAGTGACAGTATCCGAATTATTGCATTCGGATGCATGAGATTTCGATTAGCGAATACTACTACTGGTGAGTGACAGTATCCGAATTATTGCATTCGAATGCATGAGATTTCGATTAGCGAATACTACTACTGGTGAGTGACAGTATCCGAATTATTGCATTCGAATGCATGAGATTTCGATTAGCGAATACTACTACTAGTGAGTATCAGTATCCGAATTATTGCATTCGAATGCATGAGATTTCGATTAGCGAATACTACTACTAGTTAGTGACAGTATCCGAATTATTGCATTCGAATGCATGAGATTTCGATTAGCGAATACTACTACTAGTGAGTGACAGTATCCGAATTATTGCATTCGAATGCATGAGATTTCGATTAGCGAATACTACTACTAGTGAGTGACAGTATCCGAGAACTTGCATTCGAATGCATGAGATTTCGATTAGCGAATACTACTACTAGTTAGTGACAGTATCCGAATTATTGCATTCGAATGCATGAGATTTCGATTAGCGAATACTACTACTAGTTAGTGACAGTATCCGAATTATTGCATTCGAATGCATGAGATTTCGATTAGCGAATACTACTACTAGTTAGTGACAGTATCCGAATTATTGCATTCGAATGCATGAGATTTCGATTAGCGAATACTACTACTAGTGAGTGACAGTATCCGAATTATTGCATTCGAATGCATGAGATTTCGATTAGCGAATACTACTACTAGTGAGTGACAGTATCCGAGAACTTGCATTCGAATGCATGAGATTTCGATTAGCGAATACTACTACTAGTGAGTGACAGTATCCGAATTATTGCATTCGAATGCATGAGATTTCGATTAGCGAATACTACTACTAGTGAGTGACAGTATCCGAATTATTGCATTCGAATGCATGAGATTTCGATTAGTGAATACTACTACTGGTGAGTGACAGTATCCGAATTATTGCATTCGAATGCATGAGATTTCGATTAGCGAATACTACTACTAGTGAGTGACAGTATCCGAATTATTGCATTCGAATGCATGAGATTTCGATTAGCGAATACTACTACTAGTGAGTGACAGTATCCGAGAACTTGCATTCGAATGCATGAGATTTCGATTAGCGAATACTACTACTAGTTAGTGACAGTATCCGAATTATTGCATTCGAATGCATGAGATTTCGATTAGCGAATACTACTACTAGTGAGTGACAGTATCCGAGAACTTGCATTCGAATGCATGAGATTTCGATTAGCGAATACTACTACTAGTGAGTGACAGTATCCGAATTATTGCATTCGAATGCATGAGATTTCGATTAGCGAATACTACTACTAGTGAGTGACAGTATCCGAACTATTGCATTCGAATGCATGAGATTTCGATTAGTGAATACTACTACTGGTGAGTGACAGTATCCGAATTATTGCATTCGAATGCATGAGATTTCGATTAGCGAATACTACTACTAGTGAGTGACAGTATCCGAATTATTGCATTCGAATGCATGAGATTTCGATTAGCGAATACTACTACTAGTGAGTGACAGTATCCGAGAACTTGCATTCGCATGCATGAGATTTCGATTACTCAATACTACTACTAGTGAGTGACAGTATCCGAATTATTGCATTCGAATGCATGAGATTTCGATTAGCGAATTACTACTACTGGTGAGTGACAGTATCCGAATTATTGCATTCGAATGCATGAGATTTCGATTAGCGAATACTACTACTAGTTAGTGACAGTATCCGAATTATTGCATTCGCATGCATGAAATTTCGATTAGTGAGTACTACTACTAGTGAGTGACAGTATCCGAATTATTGCATTCGAATGCATGAGATTTCGATTAGCGAATACTACTACTAGTGAGTGACAGTATCCGAATTATTGCATTCGAATGCATGAGATTTCGATTAGCGAATACTACTACTAGTGAGTGACAGTATCCGAATTATTGCATTCGAATGCATGAGATTTCGATTAGCGAATACTACTACTAGTGAGTGACAGAATCCGAGAACTTGCATTCGAATGCATGAGATTTCGATAAGCGAATACTACTACTAGCGAGTGACAGTATCCGAGAACTTGCATTCGAATGCATGAGATTTCGATTAGCGAATACTACTACTAGTCAGTGACAGTATCCGAATTATTGCATTCGAATGCAAGAGATTTCGATTAGCGAATACTACTACTAGTGAGTGACAGTATCCGAGAACTTGCAATCGAATGCAAGAGATTTCGATTACTCAATACTACTACTAGTGAGTGACAGTATCCGAGAACTTGCATTCGAATGCAAGAGATTTCGATTAGCGAATACTACTACTAGTGAGTGACAGTATCCGAGAACTTGCATTCGAATGCAAGAGATTTCGATTACTCAATACTACTACTAGTGAGTGACAGTATCCGAGAACTTGCATTCGAATGCATGAGATTTCGATTAGCGAATACTACTACTAGTTAGTGACAGTATCCGAATTATTGCATTCGGATGCATGAAATTTCGATTAGTGAGTACTACTACTAGTGAGTGACAGCATGCGACAACTTGCATTCGAATGCATGAGATTTCGATTAGCGAATACTACTACTAGTGAGTGACAGTATCCGAATTATTGCATTCGAATGCATGAGATTTCGATTAGCGAATACTACTACTAGTGAGTGACAGAATCCGAGAACTTGCATTCGAATGCATGAGATTTCGATAAGCGAATACTACTACTAGCGAGTGACAGTATCCGAGAACTTGCATTCGAATGCATGAGATTTCGATTAGCGAATACTACTACTAGTCAGTGACAGTATCCGAATTATTGCATTCGAATGCAAGAGATTTCGATTAGCGAATACTACTACTAGTGAGTGACAGTATCCGAGAACTTGCATTCGAATGCAAGAGATTTCGATTACTCAATACTACTACTAGTGAGTGACAGTATCCGAGAACTTGCATTCGAATGCATGAGATTTCGATTAGCGAATACTACTACTAGTGAGTGACAGTATCCGAGAACTTGCATTCGAATGCAAGAGATTTCGATTAGCGAATTCTACTACTAGTGAGTGACAGTATCCGAGAATTTGCATTCGAATGCAAGAGATTTCGATTAGCGAACACTACTACTAGTGAGTGACAGTATCCGAATTATTGCATTCGAATGCAAGAGATTTCGATTAGCGAATACTACTACTAGTGAGTGACAGTATCCGAGAACTTGCATTCGAATGCAAGAGACTTCGATTAGCGAATACTACTAGTAGTGAGTGACAGTATCCGAATTATTGCATTGGAATGCATGAGATTTCGATTAGGAAATACTACTACTAGTGAGTGACAGTATCCCAGTACTTGCATTCTAATGCATGAAAATTCGATTAGCGAATACTACTAGTAGTGAGTGACAGTATCCCAGAACTTGCATTCGAATGCATGAAATTTCGATTAGCGAATACTACTACTAGTGAGTGACAGTATCCAAATTATTGCATTCGAATGCATGAAATTTCGATTAGCGAATACTACTACTAGTAAGTGACAGTATCCGAATTATTGCATTCGAATGCACGAAATTTCGATTAGCGAATACTACTACTAGTGTGTGACAGTATCCGAACTATTGCATTCGAATGCATGAAATTTCGATTAGCGTATACTACTACTAGTGAGTGACAGTATCCCAAAACTTGCATTCGAATGCATGAGATTTCGATTAGCGAATACTACTACTAGTGAGTGACAGTATCCGGGTTATTGCATTCGAATGCATGAGATTTCGATTAGCGAATACTACTACTAGTGAGTGATAGTATCCGAGAACTTGCATTCGAATGCATGAGATTTCGATTAGCGAATACTACTACTAGTGAGTGACAGTATCCGAGAACTTGAATTCGAATGCATGAGATTTCGATTAGTGAATACTACTACTAGTGAGTGACAGTATCCGAATTATTGCATTCGAATGCAAGAGATTTCGATTAGCGAATACTACTACTAGTGAGTGACAGTATCCGAATTATTGCATTCGAATGCGTGAGATTTCGATTAGCGAATACTACTACTAGTTAGTGACAGTATCCGAATTATTGCATTCGGATGCATGAAATTTCGATTAGCGAGTACTACTACTAGTGAGTGACAGTATGCGAGAACTTCATTCGAATGCATGAGATTTGGATTAGCGAATACTACTACTAGTGAGTGACAGAATCCGAGAACTTGCATTCGAATGCATGAGATTTCGATTAGCGAATACTACTCCTAGAGAGTGACAGTATCCGAATTATTGCATTCGAATGCAAGAGACTTCGATTAGCGAATACTACTACTAGTGAGTGACAGTATCCGAATTATTGCATTCGAATGCATGAAATTTCGATTAGCGAATACTACTACTAGTGAGTGACAGTATCCGAATTATTGCATTCGAATGCAAGAGATTTTGATTAGCGAATACTACTACTAGTGAGTGACAGTATCGGGAATTATTGCATTCGAATGCATGAAATTTCGATTAGCGAATACTACTACTAGTGAGTGACAGTATCCGAATTATTGCATTCGAATGCATGAGATTTCGATTAGCGAATACTACTACTAGTGAGTGACAGTATCCGAATTATTGCATTCGAATGCATAAAATTTCGATTAGCGAATACTACTACTAGTGAGTGACAGTATCCGAATTGTTGTATTCGAATGCATGAAATTTCGATTAGCAAATACTACTACTAGTTAGTGACAGTATCCGTATTATTGCATTCGAATGCATGAAATTTCGATTAGCGAATACTACTACTAGTGAGTGACAGTATCCGAATTATTGCATTCTAATGCAAGAGATTTCGATTAGCGAATACTACTACTAGTGAGTGACAGTATCCGAATTATTGCATTCGAATGCATGAAATTTCGATTAGCGAATACTACTACAAGTGAGTGACAGTATCCGAATTATTGCATTCGAATGCATGAGATTTCGATTAGCGAATACTACTACTAGTGAGTGACAGTATCCGAATTATTGCATTCGAATGCATAAAATTTCGATTAGCGAATACTACTACTAGTGAGTGAGAGTATCCGAATTATTGTATTCGAATGCATGAAATTTCGATTAGCAAATACTACTACTAGTTAGTGACAGTATCCGAATTATTGCATTCGGATGCATGAAATTTCGATTAGCGAGTACTACTACTAGTGAGTGACAGTATGCGAGAACTTGCATTCGAATGCATGAGATTTCGATTAGCCAATACTACTACTAGTGAGTGACAGTATCCCAATTATTGCATTCGAATGCATGAGATCTCGCTTAGCGAATACTACTACTAGTGAGTGACAGAATCCGAGAACTTGCATTCGAATGCATGAGATTTCGATTAGCGAATACTACTACTAGTGAGTGACAGTATCCGAGAACTTGCATTCGAATGCAAGAGATTTCGATTAGCGAATTCTACTACTAGTGAGTGACAGTATCCGAGAATTTGCATTCGAATGCAAGAGATTTCGATTAGCGAACACTACTACTAGTGAGTGACAGTATCCGAATTATTGCATTCGAATGCAAGAGGTTTCGATTAGCGAATACTACTACTAGTGAGTGACAGTATCCGAGAACTTGCATTCGAATGCAAGAGACTTCGATTAGCGAATACTACTAGTAGTGAGTGACAGTATCCGAATTATTGCATTCGAATGCATGAGATTTCGATTAGCGAATACTACTACTAGTGAGTGACAGTATCCGAATTATTGCATTCGAATGCATGAGATTTCGATTAGCGAATACTACTACTAGTGAGTGACAGTATCCGAATTATTGCATTCGAATGCATGAGATTTCGATTAGTGAATACTACTACTAGTTAGTGACAGTATCCGAATTATTGCATTCGAATGCATGAGATTTCGATTAGCGAATACTACTACTAGTGAGTGACAGTATCCGAATTATTGCATTCGAATGCATGAGATTTCGATTAGCGAATACTACTACTAGTGAGTGACAGTATCCGAGAACTTGCATTCGAATGCATGAGATTTCGATTAGCGAATACTACTACTAGTGAGTGACAGTATCCGAATTATTGCATTCGAATGCATGAGATTTCGATTAGCGAATACTACTACTAGTGAGTGACAGTATCCGAATTATTGCATTCGAATGCATGAGATTTCGATTAGTGAATACTACTACTGGTGAGTGACAGTATCCGAATTATTGCATTCGAATGCATGAGATTTCGATTAGCGAATACTACTACTAGTGAGTGACAGTATCCGAATTATTGCATTCGAATGCATGAGATTTCGATTAGCGAATACTACTACTAGTGAGTGACAGTATCCGAGAACTTGCATTCGAATGCATGAGATTTCGATTAGCGAATACTACTACTAGTTAGTGACAGTATCCGAATTATTGCATTCGAATGCATGAGATTTCGATTAGCGAATACTACTACTAGTGAGTGACAGTATCCGAGAACTTGCATTCGAATGCATGAGATTTCGATTAGCGAATACTACTACTAGTGAGTGACAGTATCCGAATTATTGCATTCGAATGCATGAGATTTCGATTAGCGAATACTACTACTAGTGAGTGACAGTATCCGAATTATTGCATTCGAATGCATGAGATTTCGATTAGTGAATACTACTACTGGTGAGTGACAGTATCCGAATTATTGCATTTGAATGCATGAGATTTCGATTAGCGAATACTACTACTAGTGAGTGACAGTATCCGAATTATTGCATTCGAATGCATGAGATTTCGATTAGCGAATACTACTACTAGTGAGTGACAGTATCCGAGAACTTGCATTCGCATGCATGAGATTTCGATTACTCAATACTACTACTAGTGAGTGACAGTATCCGAATTATTGCATTCGAATGCATGAGATTTCGATTAGCGAATTACTACTACTGGTGAGTGACAGTATCCGAATTATTGCATTCGAATGCATGAGATTTCGATTAGCGAATACTACTACTAGTTAGTGACAGTATCCGAATTATTGCATTCGGATGCATGAAATTTCGATTAGTGAGTACTACTACTAGTGAGTGACAGTATCCGAATTATTGCATTCGAATGCATGAGATTTCAATTAGCGAATACTACTACTAGTGAGTGACAGTATCCGAATTATTGCATTCGAATGCATGAGATTTCGATTAGCGAATACTACTACTAGTGAGTGACAGTATCCGAATTATTGCATTCGAATGCATGAGATTTCGATTAGCGAATACTACTACTAGTGAGTGACAGAATCCGAGAACTTGCATTCGAATGCATGAGATTTCGATAAGCGAATACTACTACTAGCGAGTGACAGTATACGAGAACTTGTATTCGAATGCATGAGATTTCGATTAGCGAATACTACTACTAGTCAGTGACAGTATCCGAATTATTGCATTCGAATGCAAGAGATTTCGATTAGCGAATACTACTACTAGTGAGTGACAGTATCCGAGAACTTGCATTCGAATGCAAGAGATTTCGATTACTCAATACTACTACTAGTGAGTGACAGTATCCGAGAACTTGCATTCGAATGCAAGAGATTTCGATTAGCGAATACTACTACTAGTGAGTGACAGTATCCGAGAACTTGCATTCGAATGCAAGAGATTTCGATTACTCAATACTACTACTAGTGAGTGACAGTATCCGAGAACTTGCATTCGAATGCATGAGATTTCGATTAGCGAATACTACTACTAGTTAGTGACAGTATCCGAATTATTGCATTCGGATGCATGAAATTTCGATTAGTGAGTACTACTACTAGTGAGTGACAGCATGCGACAACTTGTATTCGAATGCATGAGATTTCGATTAGCGAATACTACTACTAGTGAGTGACAGTATCCGAATTATTGCATTCGAATGCATGAGATTTCGATTAGCGAATACTACTACTAGTGAGTGACAGAATCCGAGAACTTGCATTCGAATGCATGAGATTTCGATAAGCGAATACTACTACTAGCGAGTGACAGTATCCGAGAACTTGCATTCGAATGCATGAGATTTCGATTAGCGAATACTACTACTAGTCAGTGACAGTATCCGAATTATTGCATTCGAATGCAAGAGATTTCGATTAGCGAATACTACTACTAGTGAGTGACAGTATCCGAGAACTTGCATTCGAATGCAAGAGATTTCGATTACTCAATACTACTACTAGTGAGTGACAGTATCCGAGAACTTGCATTCGAATGCATGAGATTTCGATTAGCGAATACTACTACTAGTGAGTGACAGTATCCGAGAACTTGCATTCGAATGCAAGAGATTTCGATTAGCGAATTCTACTACTAGTGAGTGACAGTATCCGAGAATTTGCATTCGAATGCAAGAGATTTCGATTAGCGAACACTACTACTAGTGAGTGACAGTATCCGAATTATTGCATTCGAATGCAAGAGATTTCGATTAGCGAATACTACTACTAGTGAGTGACAGTATCCGAGAACTTGCATTCGAATGCAAGAGACTTCGATTAGCGAATACTACTAGTAGTGAGTGACAGTATCCGAATTATTGCATTGGAATGCATGAGATTTCGATTAGGAAATACTACTACTAGTGAGTGACAGTATCCCAGTACTTGCATTCTAATGCATGAAAATTCGATTAGCGAATACTACTAGTAGTGAGTGACAGTATCCCAGAACTTGCATTCGAATGCATGAAATTTCGATTAGCGAATACTACTACTAGTGAGTGACAGTATCCGAGAACTTGCATTCGAATGCAAGAGATTTCGATTACTCAATACTACTACTAGTGAGTGACAGTATCCGAGAACTTGCATTCGAATGCATGAGATTTCGATTAGCGAATACTACTACTAGTGAGTGACAGTATCCGAGAACTTGCATTCGAATGCAAGAGATTTCGATTAGCGAATTCTACTACTAGTGAGTGACAGTATCCGAGAATTTGCATTCGAATGCAAGAGATTTCGATTAGCGAACACTACTACTAGTGAGTGACAGTATCCGAATTATTGCATTCGAATGCAAGAGGTTTCGATTAGCGAATACTACTACTAGTGAGTGACAGTATCCGAGAACTTGCATTCGAATGCAAGAGACTTCGATTAGCGAATACTACTAGTAGTGAGTGACAGTATCCGAATTATTGCATTCGAATGCATGAGATTTCGATTAGCGAATACTACTACTAGTGAGTGACAGTATCCGAATTATTGCATTCGAATGCATGAGATTTCGATTAGCGAATACTACTACTAGTGAGTGACAGTATCCGAATTATTGCATTCGAATGCATGAGATTTCGATTAGTGAATACTACTACTAGTTAGTGACAGTATCCGAATTATTGCATTCGAATGCATGAGATTTCGATTAGCGAATACTACTACTAGTGAGTGACAGTATCCGAATTATTGCATTCGAATGCATGAGATTTCGATTAGCGAATACTACTACTAGTGAGTGACAGTATCCGAGAACTTGCATTCGAATGCATGAGATTTCGATTAGCGAATACTACTACTAGTGAGTGACAGTATCCGAATTATTGCATTCGAATGCATGAGATTTCGATTAGCGAATACTACTACTAGTGAGTGACAGTATCCGAATTATTGCATTCGAATGCATGAGATTTCGATTAGTGAATACTACTACTGGTGAGTGACAGTATCCGAATTATTGCATTCGAATGCATGAGATTTCGATTAGCGAATACTACTACTAGTGAGTGACAGTATCCGAATTATTGCATTCGAATGCATGAGATTTCGATTAGCGAATACTACTACTAGTGAGTGACAGTATCCGAGAACTTGCATTCGAATGCATGAGATTTCGATTAGCGAATACTACTACTAGTTAGTGACAGTATCCGAATTATTGCATTCGAATGCATGAGATTTCGATTAGCGAATACTACTACTAGTGAGTGACAGTATCCGAGAACTTGCATTCGAATGCATGAGATTTCGATTAGCGAATACTACTACTAGTGAGTGACAGTATCCGAATTATTGCATTCGAATGCATGAGATTTCGATTAGCGAATACTACTACTAGTGAGTGACAGTATCCGAATTATTGCATTCGAATGCATGAGATTTCGATTAGTGAATACTACTACTGGTGAGTGACAGTATCCGAATTATTGCATTTGAATGCATGAGATTTCGATTAGCGAATACTACTACTAGTGAGTGACAGTATCCGAATTATTGCATTCGAATGCATGAGATTTCGATTAGCGAATACTACTACTAGTGAGTGACAGTATCCGAGAACTTGCATTCGCATGCATGAGATTTCGATTACTCAATACTACTACTAGTGAGTGACAGTATCCGAATTATTGCATTCGAATGCATGAGATTTCGATTAGCGAATTACTACTACTGGTGAGTGACAGTATCCGAATTATTGCATTCGAATGCATGAGATTTCGATTAGCGAATACTACTACTAGTTAGTGACAGTATCCGAATTATTGCATTCGGATGCATGAAATTTCGATTAGTGAGTACTACTACTAGTGAGTGACAGTATCCGAATTATTGCATTCGAATGCATGAGATTTCGATTAGCGAATACTACTACTAGTGAGTGACAGTATCCGAATTATTGCATTCGAATGCATGAGATTTCGATTAGCGAATACTACTACTAGTGAGTGACAGTATCCGAATTATTGCATTCGAATGCATGAGATTTCGATTAGCGAATACTACTACTAGTGAGTGACAGAATCCGAGAACTTGCATTCGAATGCATGAGATTTCGATAAGCGAATACTACTACTAGCGAGTGACAGTATACGAGAACTTGTATTCGAATGCATGAGATTTCGATTAGCGAATACTACTACTAGTCAGTGACAGTATCCGAATTATTGCATTCGAATGCAAGAGATTTCGATTAGCGAATACTACTACTAGTGAGTGACAGTATCCGAGAACTTGCATTCGAATGCAAGAGATTTCGATTACTCAATACTACTACTAGTGAGTGACAGTATCCGAGAACTTGCATTCGAATGCAAGAGATTTCGATTAGCGAATACTACTACTAGTGAGTGACAGTATCCGAGAACTTGCATTCGAATGCAAGAGATTTCGATTACTCAATACTACTACTAGTGAGTGACAGTATCCGAGAACTTGCATTCGAATGCATGAGATTTCGATTAGCGAATACTACTACTAGTTAGTGACAGTATCCGAATTATTGCATTCGGATGCATGAAATTTCGATTAGTGAGTACTACTACTAGTGAGTGACAGCATGCGACAACTTGTATTCGAATGCATGAGATTTCGGATAGCGAATACTACTACTAGTGAGTGACAGTATCCGAATTATTGCATTCGAATGCATGAGATTTCGATTAGCGAATACTACTACTAGTGAGTGACAGAATCCGAGAACTTGCATTCGAATGCATGAGATTTCGATAAGCGAATACTACTACTAGCGAGTGACAGTATCCGAGAACTTGCATTCGAATGCATGAGATTTCGATTAGCGAATACTACTACTAGTCAGTGACAGTATCCGAATTATTGCATTCGAATGCAAGAGATTTCGATTAGCGAATACTACTACTAGTGAGTGACAGTATCCGAGAACTTGCATTCGAATGCAAGAGATTTCGATTACTCAATACTACTACTAGTGAGTGACAGTATCCGAGAACTTGCATTCGAATGCATGAGATTTCGATTAGCGAATACTACTACTAGTGAGTGACAGTATCCGAGAACTTGCATTCGAATGCAAGAGATTTCGATTAGCGAATTCTACTACTAGTGAGTGACAGTATCCGAGAATTTGCATTCGAATGCAAGAGATTTCGATTAGCGAACACTACTACTAGTGAGTGACAGTATCCGAATTATTGCATTCGAATGCAAGAGACTTCGATTAGCGAATACTACTACTAGTGAGTGACAGTATCCGAGAACTTGCATTCGAATGCAAGAGACTTCGATTAGCGAATACTACTAGTAGTGAGTGACAGTATCCGAATTATTGCATTGGAATGCATGAGATTTCGATTAGGAAATACTACTACTAGTGAGTGACAGTATCCCAGTACTTGCATTCTAATGCATGAAAATTCGATTAGCGAATACTACTAGTAGTGAGTGACAGTATCCCAGAACTTGCATTCGAATGCATGAAATTTCGATTAGCGAATACTACTACTAGTGAGTGACAGTATCCAAATTATTGCATTCGAATGCATGAAATTTCGATTAGCGAATACTACTACTAGTAAGTGACAGTATCCGAATTATTGCATTCGAATGCACGAAATTTCGATTAGCGAATACTACTACTAGTGTGTGACAGTATCCGAACTATTGCATTCGAATGCATGAAATTTCGATTAGCGTATACTACTACTAGTGAGTGACAGTATCCCAAAACTTGCATTCGAATGCATGAGATTTCGATTAGCGAATACTACTACTAGTGAGTGACAGTATCCGGGTTATTGCATTCGAATGCATGAGATTTCGATTAGCGAATACTACTACTAGTGAGTGATAGTATCCGAGAACTTGCATTCGAATGCATGAGATTTCGATTAGCGAATACTACTACTAGTGAGTGACAGTATCCGAGAACTTGAATTCGAATGCATGAGATTTCGATTAGTGAATACTACTACTAGTGAGTGACAGTATCCGAATTATTGCATTCGAATGCAAGAGATTTCGATTAGCGAATACTACTACTAGTGAGTGACAGTATCCGAATTATTGCATTCGAATGCGTGAGATTTCGATTAGCGAATACTACTACTAGTTAGTGACAGTATCCGAATTATTGCATTCGGATGCATGAAATTTCGATTAGCGAGTACTACTACTAGTGAGTGACAGTATGCGAGAACTTGCATTCGAATGCATGAGATTTCGATTAGCGAATACTACTACTAGTGAGTGACAGAATCCGAGAACTTGCATTCGAATGCATGAGATTTCGATTAGCGAATACTACTCCTAGAGAGTGACAGTATCCGAATTATTGCATTCGAATGCAAGAGACTTCGATTAGCGAATACTACTACTAGTGAGTGACAGTATCCGAATTATTGCATTCGAATGCATGAAATTTCGATTAGCGAATACTACTACTAGTGAGTGACAGTATCCGAATTATTGCATTCGAATGCAAGAGATTTTGATTAGCGAATACTACTACTAGTGAGTGACAGTATCGGGAATTATTGCATTCGAATGCATGAAATTTCGATTAGCGAATACTACTACTAGTGAGTGACAGTATCCGAATTATTGCATTCGAATGCATGAGATTTCGATTAGCGAATACTACTACTAGTGAGTGACAGTATCCGAATTATTGCATTCGAATGCATAAAATTTCGATTAGCGAATACTACTACTAGTGAGTGACAGTATCCGAATTGTTGTATTCGAATGCATGAAATTTCGATTAGCAAATACTACTACTAGTTAGTGACAGTATCCGTATTATTGCATTCGAATGCATGAAATTTCGATTAGCGAATACTACTACTAGTGAGTGACAGTATCCGAATTATTGCATTCTAATGCAAGAGATTTCGATTAGCGAATACTACTACTAGTGAGTGACAGTATCCGAATTATTGCATTCGAATGCATGAAATTTCGATTAGCGAATACTACTACTAGTGAGTGACAGTATCCGAATTATTGCATTCGAATGCATGAGATTTCGATTAGCGAATACTACTACTAGTGAGTGACAGTATCCGAATTATTGCATTCGAATGCATAAAATTTCGATTAGCGAATACTACTACTAGTGAGTGAGAGTATCCGAATTATTGTATTCGAATGCATGAAATTTCGATTAGCAAATACTACTACTAGTTAGTGACAGTATCCGAATTATTGCATTCGGATGCATGAAATTTCGATTAGCGAGTACTACTACTAGTGAGTGACAGTATGCGAGAACTTGCATTCGAATGCATGAGATTTCGATTAGCCAATACTACTACTAGTGAGTGACAGTATCCCAATTATTGCATTCGAATGCATGAGATCTCGATTAGCGAATACTACTACTAGTGAGTGACAGAATCCGAGAACTTGCATTCGAATGCATGAGATTTCGATTAGCGAATACTACTACTAGTGAGTGACAGTATCCGAGAACTTGCATTCGAATGCAAGAGATTTCGATTAGCGAATTCTACTACTAGTGAGTGACAGTATCCGAGAATTTGCATTCGAATGCAAGAGATTTCGATTAGCGAACACTACTACTAGTGAGTGACAGTATCCGAATTATTGCATTCGAATGCAAGAGGTTTCGATTAGCGAATACTACTACTAGTGAGTGACAGTATCCGAGAACTTGCATTCGAATGCAAGAGACTTCGATTAGCGAATACTACTAGTAGTGAGTGACAGTATCCGAATTATTGCATTCGAATGCATGAGATTTGGATTAGAGAATACTACTACTAGTGAGTGACAGTATCTGAATTATTGCATTCGAATGCAAGAGATTTCGATTAGCGAATACTACTACTAGTGAGTGACAGTATCCGAATTATTGCATTCGAATGCAAGAAATTTCGATTAGCGAATACTACTACTAGTGAGTGACAGTATCCGAGAACTTGCATTCGAATGCATGAGATTTCGATTAGCGAATACTACTACAAGTGAGTGACAGTATCCGAGAACTTGCATTCGAATGCATGAGATTTCGATTAGCGAATAGTACTACTAGTGAGTGACAGAATCCGAGAACTTGCATTCGAATGCATGAGATTTCGATAAGCGAATACTACTACTAGCGAGTGACAGTATCCGAGAACTTGCATTCGAATCCATGAGATTTCGATTAGCGAATACTACTACTAGTCAGTGACAGTATCCGAATTATTGCATTCGAATGCAAGAGATTTCGATTAGCGAATACTACTACTAGTGAGTGACAGTATCCGAGAACTTGCATTCCAATGCAAGAGATTTCGATTACTCAATACTACTACTAGTGAGTGACAGTATCCGAGAACTTGCATTCGAATGCATGAGATTTCGATTAGCGAATACTACTACTAGTGAGTGACAGTATCCGAGAACTTGCATTCGAATGCAAGAGATTTCGATTAGCGAATTCTACTACTAGTGAGTGACAGTATCCGAGAATTTGCATTCGAATGCATGAGATTTCGATTAGCGAACAGTACTACTAGTGAGTGACAGTATCCGAATTATTGCATTCGACGGCAAGAGATCTCGATTAGCGAATACTACTACTAGTGAGTGACAGTATCCGAGAACTTGCATTCGAATGCAAGAGACTTCGATTAGCGAATAGTACTAGTAGTGAGTGACAGTATCCGAATTATTGCATTCGAATGCATGAGATTTCGATTAGGGAATACTACTACTAGTGAGTGACAGTATCCCATTACTTGCATTCTAATGCATGAAAATTCGATTAGCGAATACTACTAGTAGTGAGTGACAGTATCCCAGAACTTGCATTCGAATGCATGAAATTTCGATTAGCGAATAGTACTACTAGTGAGTGACAGTATCCAAATTATTGCATTCGAATGCATGAAATTTCGATTAGCGAATACTACTACTAGTAAGTGACAGTATCCAAATTATTGCATTCGAATGCACGAAATTTCGATTAGCGAATACTACTACTAGTGAGTGACAGTATCCGAACTATTGCATTCGAATGCATGAAATTTCGATTAGCGAATACTACTACTAGTGAGTGACAGTATCCCAAAACTTGCATTCGAATGCATGAGATTTCAATTAGCGAATACTACTACTAGTGAGTGACAGTATCCGGATTATTGCATTCGAATGCATGAGATTTCGATTAGCGAATACTACTACTAGTGAGTGATAGTATCCGAGAACTTGCATTCGAATGCATGAGATTTCGATTAGCGAATACTACTACTAGCGAGTGACAGTATCCGAGAACTTGCATTCGAATGCATGAGATTTCGATTAGCGAATACTACTACTAATCAGTGACAGTATCCGAATTATTGCATTCGAATGCAAGAGATTTCGATTAGCGAATACTACTACTAGTGAGTGACAGTATCCGAGAACTTGCATTCGAATGCAAGAGATTTCGATTACTCAATACTACTACTAGTGAGTGACAGTATCCGAGAACTTGCATTCGAATGCATGAGATTTCGATTAGCGAATACTACTACTAGTGAGTGACAGTATCCGAGAACTTGCATTCGAATGCAAGAGATTTCGATTAGCGAATTCTACTACTAGTGAGTGACAGTATCCGAGAATTTGCATTCGAATGCAAGAGATTTCGATTAGCGAACACTACTACTAGTGAGTGACAGTATCCGAATTATTGCATTCGAATGCAAGAGATTTCGATTAGCGAATACTACTACTAGTGAGTGACAGTATCCGAGAACTTGCATTCGAATGCAAGAGACTTCGATTAGCGAATACTACTAGTAGTGAGTGACAGTATCCGAATTATTGCATTCGAATGCATGAGATTTCGATTAGGGAATACTACTACTAGTGAGTGACAGTATCCCAGTACTTGCATTCGAATGCATGAAATTTCGATTAGCGAATACTACCACTAGTGAGTGACAGTATCCAAATTATTGCATTCGAATGCATGAAATTTCGATTAGCGAATACTACTACTAGTGAGTGACAGTATCCGGATTATTGCATTCGAATGCATGAGATTTCGATTAGCGAATACTACTACTAGTGAGTGACAGTATCCGGATTATTGCATTCGAATGCATGAGATTTCGATTAGCGAATACTACTACTAGTGAGTGATAGTATCCGAGAACTTGCATTCGAATGCATGAGATTTCGATTAGCGAATACTACTACTAGTGAGTGACAGTATCCGAGAACTTGATTTCGAATGCATGAGATTTCGATTAGTGAATACTACTACTAGTGAGTGACAGTATCCGAATTATTGCATTCGAATGCAAGAGATTTCGATTAGCGAATACTACTACTAGTGAGTGATAGTATCCGAGAACTTGCATTCGAATGCAAGAGATTTCGATTAGCGAATACTACTACTAGTGAGTGACAGTATCCGAGAACTTGAATTCGAATGCAAGAGATTTCGATTAGCGAATTACTACTACTGGTGAGTGACAGTATCCGAATTATTGCATTCGAATGCATGAGATTTCGATTAGCGAATACTACTACTAGTTAGTGACAGTATCCGAATTATTGCATTCGGATGCATGAAATTTCGATTAGTGAGTACTACTACTAGTGAGTGACAGTATGCGAGAACTTGCATTCGAATGCATGAGATTTCGATTAGCGAATACTACTACTAGTGAGTGACAGTATCCGAATTATTGCATTCGAATGCATGAGATTTCGATTAGCGAATACTACTACTAGTGAGTGACAGAATCCGAGAACTTGCATTCGAATGCATGAGATTTCGATTAGCGAATACTACTACTAGTGAGTGACAGTATCCGAATTATTGCATTCGAATGCAAGAGACTTCGATTAGCGAATACTACTACTAATGAGTGACAGTATCCGAATTATTGCATTCGAATGCATGAAATTTCGATTAGCGAATACTACTACTAGTGAGTGACAGTATCCGAATTATTGCATTCGAATGCATGAAATTTCGATTAGCGAATACTACTACTAGTGAGTGACAGTATCCGAATTATTGCATTCGAATGCAAGAGATTTCGATTAGCGAATACTACCACTAGTGAGTGACAGTATCGGGAATTATTGCATTCGAATGCATGAAATTTCGATTAGCGAATACTACTACTAGTGAGTGACAGTATCCGAATTATTGCATTCGAATGCATGAGATTTCGATTAGCGAATACCACTACTAGTGAGTGACAGTATCCGAATTATTGCATTCGAATGCATAAAATTTCGATTAACGAATACTACTACTAGTGAGTGACAGTATCCGAATTATTGTATTCGAATGCATGAAATTTCGATTAGCAAATACTACTACTAGTTAGTGACAGTATCCGAATTATTGCATTCGAATGCATGAAATTTCGATTAACGAATACTACTACTAGTGAGTGACAGTATCCGAATTATTGCATTCGAATGCAAGAGATCTCGATTAGCGAATACTACTACTAGTGAGAGACAGTATCCGAATTATTGCATTCGAATGCATGAAATTTCGATTAGCGAATACTACTACTAGTGAGTGACAGTATCGGGAATTATTGCGTTCGAATGCATGAAATTTCGATTAGCGAATACTACTACTAGTGAGTGACACTATCCGAATGATTGCATTCGAATGCATGAGGTTTCGATTAGCGAATACTACTACTAGTGAGTGACAGTATCCGAATTATTGCATTCGAATGCATAAAATTTCGATTAGCGAATACTACTACTAGTGAGTGACAGTATCCGAATTATTGTATTCGAATGCATGAAATTTCGATTAGCAAATACTACTACTAGTTAGTGACAGTATCCGAATTATTGCATTCGGATGCATGAAATTTCGATTAGCGAGTACTACTACTAGTGAGTGACAGTATGCGAGAACTTGCATTCGAATGCATGAGATTTCGATTAGCGAATACTACTACTAGTGAGTGACAGTATCCGAATTATTGCATTCGAATGCATGAGATTTCGATTAGCGAATACTACTACTAGTGAGTGACAGAATCCGAGAACTTGCATTCGAATGCATGAGATTTCTATTAGCGAATACTACTACTAGTGAGTGACAGCATCCGAATTATTGCATTCGAATGCATGAGATATGGATTAGCGAATACTACTACTAGTGAATGACAGTATCCGAATTATTGCATTCGAATGCATGAGATTTGGATTAGCGAATACTACTACTAGTGAGTGACAGTATCCGAATTATTGCATTCGAATGCAAGAAATTTCGATTATCGAATACTACTACTAGTGAGTGACAGTATCCGAATTATTGCATTCGAATGCAAGAAATTTCGATTTGCGAATACTACTACTAGTGAGTGACAGTATCCGAGAACTTGCATTCGAATGCATGAGATTTCGATTAGCGAATACTACTACAAGTGAGTGACAGTATCCGAGAACTTGCATTCGAATGCATGAGATTTCGATTAGGGAATAGTACTACTAGTGAGTGACAGAATCCGAGAACTTGCATTCGAATGCATGAGATTTCGATTAGCGAATACTACTACTAGTCAGTGACAGTATCCGAATTATTGCATTCGAATGCAAGAGATTTCGATTAGCGAATACTACTACTAGTGAGTGACAGTATCCGAGAACTTGCATTCGAATGCAAGAGATTTCGATTACTCAATACTACTACTAGTGAGTGACAGTATCCGAGAACTTGCATTCGAATGCATGAGATTTCGATTAGCGAATACTACTACTAGTGAGTGACAGTATCCGAGAACTTGCATTCGAATGCAAGAGATTTCGATTAGCGAATTCTACTACTAGTGAGTGACAGTATCCGAGAATTTGCATTCGAATGCAAGAGATTTCGATTAGCGAACACTACTACTAGTGAGTGAGAGTATCCGAATTATTGCATTCGAATGCAAGAGATTTCGATTAGCGAATACTACCACTAGTGAGTGACAGTATCCGAGAACTTGCATTCGAATGCAGGAGACTTCGATTAGCGAATACTACTAGTAGTGAGTGACAGTATCCGAATTATTGCATTCGAATGCATGAGATTTCGATTAGGGAATACTACTACTAGAGAGTGACAGTATCCCAGTACTTGCATTCTAATGTATGAAAATTCGATTAGCGAATACTACTAGTAGTGAGTGACAGTATCCCAGAACTTGCATTCGATGCATGAAATTTCGATTAGCGAATACTACTACTAGTGAGTGACAGTATCCAAATTATTGCATTCGAATGCATGAAATTTCGATTAGCAAATACTAATACTAGTAAGTGACAGTATCCGAATTATTGCATTCGAATGCACGAAATTTCGATTAACGAATACTACTGCTCGTGAGTGACAGTATCCGAACTATTGCATTCGAATGCATGAAATTTCGATTAGCGAATACTACTACTAGTGAGTGACAGTATCCCAAAACTTGCATACGAATGCATGAGATTTCGATTAGCGAATACTACTACTAGTGAGTGACAGTATCCGGATTATTGCATTCGAATGCATGAGATTTCGATTAGCGAATACTACTACTAGTGAGTGATAGTATCCGAGAACTTGCATTCGAATGCATGAGATTTCGATTAGCGAATACTACTACTAGTGAGTGACAGTATCCGAGAACTTGAATTCGAATGCATGAGATTTCGATTAGTGAATACTACTACCAGTGAGTGACAGTATCCGAATTATTGCATTCGAATGCAAGAGATTTCGATTAGCGAATTACTGCTACTAGTGAGTGACAGTATCCGAATTATTGCATTCGAATGCATGAGATTTCGATTAGCGAATACTACTACTAGTGAGTGACAGTATCCGAGAACTTGCATTCGAATGCATGAGATTTCGATTAGCGAATACTACTACTAGTGAGTGACAGTATCCGAATTATTGCATTCGAATGCATGAGATTTCGATTAGCGAATACTACTACTAGTGAGTGACAGTATCCAAATTATTGCATTCGAATGCAAGAAATTTCGGTTAGCGAATACTACTACTAGTGAGTGACATTATCCGAATTATTGCATTCGAATGCACGAAATTTCGATTAGCGAATACTACTACTAGTGAGTGACAGTATCCGAGAACTTGCATTTGAATGTATGAGATTTCGATTAGCGAATACTATTACTAGTGAGTGACAGTATCCGAGAACTTGCATTTAAATGCATGAGATTTCGATTAGCGAATACTACTACTAGTGAGTGACAGAATCCGAGAACTTGCATTCGAATGCATGAGATTTCGATTAGCGAATACTACTACTAGTGAGTGACAGTATCCGAGAACTTGCATTCGAATGCAAGAGATTTCGATTACTCAATACTACTACTAGTGAGTGACAGTATCCGAGAACTCGCTTTCGAATGCATGAGATTTCGATTAGCGAACACTACTACTAGGGAGTGACAGTATCCGAGAACTTGCATTCGAATGCAAGAGATTTCGATTAGCGAATACTACTACTAGTGAGTGACAGTATCCGAGAACTTGCATTCGAATGCATGAGATTTCGATTAGCGAATACTACTACTAGTGAGTGACAGTATCCGAATTATTGCATTCGAATGCCTGAGATTTCGATTAGCGAATACTACCACTAGTGAGTGACAGAATCCGAGAACTTGCATTCGAATGCATGAGATTTCTATTAGCGAATACTACTACTAGTGAGTGACAGCATCCGAATTATTGCATTCGAATGCATGAGATTTGGATTAGCGAATACTACTACTAGTGAATGACAGTATCCGAATTATTGCATTCGAATGCATGAGATTTGGATTAGCGAATACTACTACTAGTGAGTGACAGTATCCGAATTATTGCATTCGAATGCAAGAAATTTCGATTAGCGAATACTACTACTAGTGAGTAACAGTATCCGAATTATTGCATTCGAATGCAAGAAATTTCGATTAGCGAATACTACTACTAGTGAGTGACAGTATCCGAGAACTTGCATTCGAATGCATGAGATTTCGATTAGCGAATACTACTACAAGTGAGTGACAGTATCCGAGAACTTGCATTCGAATGCATGAGATTTCGATTAGCGAATAGTACTACTAGTGAGTGACAGAATCCGAGAACTTGCATTCGAATGCATGAGATTTCGATAAGCGAATACAACTACTAGCGAGTGACAGTATCCGAGAACTTGCATTCGAATGCATGAGATTTCGATTAGCGAATACTACTACTAGTCAGTGACAGTATCCGAATTATTGCATTCGAATGCAAGAGATTTCGATTAGCGAATACTACTTCTAGTGAGTGACAGTATCCGAGAACTTGCATTCGAATGCAAGAGATTTCGATTACTCAATACTACTACTAGTGAGTGACAGTATCCGAGAACTTGCATTCGAATGCATGAGATTTCGATTAGCGAATACTACTACTAGTGAGTGACAGTATCCGAGAACTTGCATTCGAATGCAAGAGATTTCGATTAGCGAATTCTACTACTAGTGAGTGACAGTATCCGAGAATTTGCATTCGAATGCAAGAGATTTCGATTAGCGAATACTACTACTAGTGAGTGACAGTATCCGAGAACTTGCATTCGAATGCAAGAGACTTCGATTAGCGAATACTACTAGTAGTGAGTGACAGTATCCGAATTATTGCATTCGAATGCATGAGATTTCGATTAGGGAATACTACTACTAGTGAGTGACAGTAACCCAGTACTTGCATTCTAATGCATGAAAATTCGATTAGCGAATACTACTAGTAGTGAGTGACAGTATCCCAGAACTTGCATTCGAATGCATGAGATTTCGATTAGCGAATACTACTACTAGTGAGTGACAGTATCCGGATTATTGCATTCGAATGCATGAGATTTCGATTAGTGAATACTACTACTAGTGAGTGACAGTATCCGAATTAATTCATTCGAGTGCTAGAGATTTCGATTAGCGAATACTACTACTAGTGAGTGACAGTATCCGAGAACTTGCATTCGAATGCAAGAGATTTCGATTAGCGAATTACTACTACTAGTGAGTGACAGTATCCGAATTATTGCATTCGAATGCATGAGATTTCGATTAGCGAATACTACTACTAGTGAGTGACAGTATCCGAATTATTGCGTTCGAATGCATGAGATTTCGATTAGCGAATACTACTACTAGTGAGTGACAGTATCCGATTTATTGCATTCGAATCCAAGAAATTTCGGTTAGCGAATACTACTACTACTAGTGAGTGACAGTATCCGAATTATTGCATTCGAATGCACGAAATTTCGATTAGCGAATACTACTACTAGTGAGTGACAGTATCCGAGAACTGGCATTTGAATGCATGAGATTTCGATTAGCGAATACTATTACTAGTGAGTGACAGTATCCGAGAACTTGCATTTAAATGCATGAGATTTCGATTAGCGAATACTACTACCAGTGAGTGACAGAATCCGAGAACTTGCATTCGAATGCATGAGATTTCGATTAGCGAATACTACTACTAGTGAGTGACAGTATCCAAGAACTTGCATTCGAATGCAAGAGATTTCGATTACTCAATACTACCACTAGTGAGTGACAGTATCCGAGAACTCGCATTCGAATGCATGAGATTTCGATTAGCGAACACTACTACTAGGGAGTGACAGTATCCGAGATCTTGCATTCGAATGCAAGAGATTTCGATTAGCGAATACTACTACTAGTGAGTGACAGTATCCGAGAACTTGCATTCGAATGCATGAGATTTCGATTAGCGAATACTACTACAAGTGAGTGACAGTATCCGAATTATTGCATTCGAATGCAAGAGATTTCGATTAGCGTATACTACTACTAGTGAGTGACAGTATCCGAGAACTTGCATTCGAATGCATGAGATTTCGATTAGCGAATACTACTACTAGTGATTCACAGTATCCGAGAACTTGCATTCGAATGCAAGAGATTTCGATTGGCGAATACTACTACTAGTGAGTGACAGTATCCGAGAACTTGCATTCGAATGCATGAAATTTCGATTAGCGAATACTACTACTAGTGAGTGACAGTATCCGAATTATTGCATTCGAATGCAAGAGATTTCGATTAGCGAATACTACTACTAGTGAGTGACAGTATCCCAAAACTTGCATTCGAATGCATGAGATTTCGATTAGCGAATACTACCACTAGTGAGTGACAGTATCCGGATTATTGCATTCGAATGCATGAGATTTCGATTAGCGAATACTACTACTAGTGAGTGATAGTATCCGAGAACTTGCATTCGAATGCATGAGATTTCGATTAGCGAATACTACTACTAGTGAGTGACAGTATCCGAGAACTTGAATTCGAATGCATGAGATTTCGATTAGTGAATACTACTACTAGTGAGTGACAGTATCCGAATTATTGCATTCGAATGCAAGAGATTTCGATTAGCGAATACTACTACTAGTGAGTGACAGTATCCGAGAACTTGCATTCGAATGCAAGAGATTTCGATTAGCGAATTACTACTACTAGTGAGTGACAGTATCCGAATTATTGCATTCGAATGCATGAGATTTCGATTAGCGAATACTACTACTAGTGAGTGACAGTATCCGAATTATTGCATTCGAATGCATGAGATTTCGATTAGCGAATACTACTACTAGTGAGTGGCAGTATCCGAATTATTGCATTCGAATGCAAGAAATTTCGGTTAGCGAATACTACTACTAGTGAGTGACAGTATCCGAATTATTGCATTCGAATGCACGAAACTTCGATTAGCGAATACTACTAGTAGTGAGTGACAGTATCCGAGAACTGGCATTTGAATGCATGAGATTTCGATTAGCGAATACTATTACTAGTGAGTGACAGTATCCGAGTACTTGCATTTAAATGCATGAGATTTCGATTAGCGAATACTACTACTAGTGAGTGACAGAATCCGAGAACTTGCATTCGAATGCATGAGATTTCGATTAGCGAATACTACTAATAGTGAGTGACAGTATCCAAGAACTTGCATTCGAATGCAAGAGATTTCGATTACTCAATACTACTACTAGTGAGTGACAGTATCCGAGAACTCGCATTCGAATGCATGAGATTTCGATTAGCGAACACTACTACTAGGGAGTGACAGTATCCGAGATCTTGCATTCGAATGCAAGAGATTTCGATTAGCGAATACTACTACTAGTGAGTGACAGTATCCGAGAACTTGCATTCGAATGCATGAGATTTCGATTAGCGAATACTACTACTAGTGAGTGACAGTATCCGAATTATTGCATTCGAAAGCAAGAGATTTCGATTAGCGTATACTACTACTAGTGAGTGACAGTATCCGAGAACTTGCATTCGAATGCATGAGATTTCGATTAGCGAATACTACTACTAGTGAGTGACAGTATCCGAGAACTTGCATTCGAATGCAAGAGCTTTCGATTAGCGAATACTACTACTAGTGAGTGACAGTATCCGAGAACTTGCATTCGAATGCATGAAATTTCGATTAGCGAATACTACTACTAGTGAGTGACAGTATCCGAATTATTGCATTCGAATGCAAGAGATTTCGATTAGCGAATACTACTACTAGTGAGTGTCAGTATCCGAGAACTTGCATTCGAATGCATGAGATTTCGATTAGCGAATACTACTACTAGTGAGTGACAGTATCCGGATTATTGCATTCGAATGCATGAGATTTCGATTAGCGAATACTACTACTAGTGAGTGACAGTATCCGAGAACTTGCATTCGAATGCATGAGATTTCGATTAGCGAATACTACTACTAGTGAGTGACAGTATCCGAGAACTTGAATTCGAATGCATGAGATTTCGATTAGTGAATACTACTACTAGTGAGTGACAGTATCCCAGTACTTGCATTCTAATGTATGAAAATTCGATTAGCGAATACTACTAGTAGTGAGTGACAGTATGCCAGAACTTGCATTCGAATGCATGAAATTTCGATTAGCGAATACTACTACTAGTGAGTGACAGTATCCGAGAACTTGCATTCGAATGCAAGAGATTTCGATTAGCGAATTCTACTACTAGTGAGTGACAGTATCCGAGAATTTGCATTCGAATGCATGAGATTTCGATTAGCGAATACTACTACTAGTGAGTGACAGTATCCAAATTATTGCATTCGAATGCATGAGATTTCGATTAGCGAATACTACTACTAGTGAGTGACAGTATCCGAATTATTGCATTCGAGTGCATGAGATTTCGATTAGCGAATACTACTACTAGTGAGTGAAAGTATCCGAATTATTGCATTCGAATGCAAGAGATTTCGATTAGCGAATACTACTACTAGTGAGTGACAGTATCCGAGAACTTGCATTCGAATGCAAGAGATTTCGATTAGCGAATTACTACTACTAGTGAGTGACAGTATCCGAATTATTGCATTCGAATGCATGAGATTTCGATTAGCGAATACTACTACTAGTGAGTGACAGTATCCGAGAACTTGCATTCGAATGCATGAGATTTCGATTAGCGAATACTACTACTAGTGAGTGACAGTATCCAAATTATTGCATTCGAATGCATGAGATTTCGATTAGCGAATACTACTACTAGTGAGTGACAGTATCCGAATTATTGCATTCGAATGCATGAGATTTCGATTAGCGAATACTACTACTAGTGAGTGACAGTATCCGAATTATTGCATTCGAATGCAAGAAATTTCGGTTAGCGAATACTACTACTAGTGAGTGACATTATCCGAATTATTGCATTCGAATGCACGAAATTTCGATTAGCGAATACTACTACTAGTGAGTGACAGTATCCGAGAACTTGCATTTGAATGCATGAGATTTCGATTAGCGAATACTATTATTCGTGAGTGACAGTATCCGAGAACTTGCATTTAAATGCATGAGATTTCGATTAGCGAATACTACTACTAGTGAGTGACAGAATCCGAGAACTTGCATTCGAATGCATGAGATTTCGTTTAGCGAATACTACTACTAGTGAGTGACAGTATCCGAGAACTTGCATTCGAATGCAAGAGATTTCGATTACTCAATACTACTACTAGTGAGTGACAGTATCCGAGAACTCGCATTCGAATGCATGAGATTTCGATTAGCGAACACTACTACTAGGGAGTGACAGTATCCGAGAACTTGCATTCGAATGCAAGAGATTTCGATTAGCGAATACTACTACTAGTGAGTGACAGTATCCCAGTACTTGCATTCTAATGTATGAAAATTCGATTAGCGAATACTACTAGTAGTGAGTGACAGTATGCCAGAACTTGCATTCGAATGCATGAAATTTCGATTAGCGAATACTACTACTAGTGAGTGACAGTATCCGAGAACTTGCATTCGAATGCAAGAGATTTCGATTAGCGAATTCTACTACTAGTGAGTGACAGTATCCGAGAATTTGCATTCGAATGCATGAGATTTCGATTAGCGAATACTACTACTAGTGAGTGACAGTATCCAAATTATTGCATTCGAATGCATGAGATTTCGATTAGCGAATACTACTACTAGTGAGTGACAGTATCCGAATTATTGCATTCGAGTGCATGAGATTTCGATTAGCGAATACTACTACTAGTGAGTGACAGTATCCGAGAACTTGAATTCGAATGCATGAGATTTCGATTAGTGAATACTACTACTAGTGAGTGAAAGTATCCGAATTATTGCATTCGAATGCAAGAGATTTCGATTAGCGAATACTACTACTAGTGAGTGACAGTATCCGAGAACTTGCATTCGAATGCAAGAGATTTCGATTAGCGAATTACTACTACTAGTGAGTGACAGTATCCGAATTATTGCATTCGAATGCATGAGATTTCGATTAGCGAATACTACTACTAGTGAGTGACAGTATCCGAGAACTTGCATTCGAATGCATGAGATTTCGATTAGCGAATACTACTACTAGTGAGTGACAGTATCCAAATTATTGCATTCGAATGCATGAGATTTCGATTAGCGAATACTACTACTAGTGAGTGACAGTATCCGAATTATTGCATTCGAATGCATGAGATTTCGATTAGCGAATACTACTACTAGTGAGTGACAGTATCCGAATTATTGCATTCAATGCAAGAAATTTCGGTTAGCGAATACTACTACTAGTGAGTGACATTATCCGAATTATTGCATTCGAATTCACGAAATTTCGATTAGCGAATACTACTACTAGTGAGTGACAGTATCCGAGAACTTGCATTTGAATGCATGAGATTTCGATTAGCGAATACTATTATTCGTGAGTGACAGTATCCGAGAACTTGCATTTAAATGCATGAGATTTCGATTAGCGAATACTACTACTAGTGAGTGACAGAATCCGAGAACTTGCATTCGAATGCATGAGATTTCGTTTAGCGAATACTACTACTAGTGAGTGACAGTATCCGAGAACTTGCATTCGAATGCAAGAGATTTCGATTACTCAATACTACTACTAGTGAGTGACAGTATCCGAGAACTCGCATTCGAATGCATGAGATTTCGATTAGCGAACACTACTACTAGGGAGTGACAGTATCCGAGAACTTGCATTCGAATGCAAGAGATTTCGATTAGCGAATACTACTACTAGTGAGTGACAGTATCCGAGAACTTGCATTCGAATGCATGAGATTTCGATTAGCGAATACTACTACTAGTGAGTGACAGTATCCGAATTATTGCATTCGAATGCAAGAGATTTCGATTAGCGAATACTACTACTAGTGAGTGACAGTATCCGAGAACTTGCATTCGAATGCATGAGATTTCGATTAGCGAATACTACTACTAGTGAGTGACAGTATCCGAGAACTTGAATTCGAATGCATGAGATTTCGATTAGTGAATACTACTACTAGTGAGTGAAAGTATCCCAGTACTTGCATTCTAATGTATGAAAATTCGATTAGCGAATACTACTAGTAGTGAGTGACAGTATGCCAGAACTTGCATTCGAATGCATGAAATTTCGATTAGCGAATACTACTACTAGTGAGTGACAGTATCCGAGAACTTGCATTCGAATGCAAGAGATTTCGATTAGCGAATTCTACTACTAGTGAGTGACAGTATCCGAGAATTTGCATTCGAATGCATGAGATTTCGATTAGCGAATACTACTACTAGTGAGTGACAGTATCCAAATTATTGCATTCGAATGCATGAGATTTCGATTAGCGAATACTACTACTAGTGAGTGACAGTATCCGAATTATTGCATTCGAGTGCATGAGATTTCGATTAGCGAATACTACTACTAGTGAGTGACAGTATCCGAGAACTTGAATTCGAATGCATGAGATTTCGATTAGTGAATACTACTACTAGTGAGTGAAAGTATCCGAATTATTGCATTCGAATGCAAGAGATTTCGATTAGCGAATACTACTACTAGTGAGTGACAGTATCCGAGAACTTGCATTCGAATGCAAGAGATTTCGATTAGCGAATTACTACTACTAGTGAGTGACAGTATCCGAATTATTGCATTCGAATGCATGAGATTTCGATTAGCGAATACTATTACTAGTGAGTGACAGTATCCGAATTATTGCATTCGAATGCAAGAGATTTCGATTAGCGAATACTACTACTAGTGAGTGTCAGTATCCGAGAACTTGCATTCGAATGCATGAGATTTCGATTAGCGAATACTACTACTAGTGAGTGACAGTATCCGAATTATTGCATTCGAGTGCATGAGATTTCGATTAGCGAATACTACTACTAGTGAGTGACAGTATCCGAGAACTTGAATTCGAATGCATGAGATTTCGATTAGTGAATACTACTACTAGTGAGTGAAAGTATCCGAATTATTGCATTCGAATGCAAGAGATTTCGATTAGCGAATACTACTACTAGTGAGTGACAGTATCCGAGAACTTGCATTCGAATGCAAGAGATTTCGATTAGCGAATTACTACTACTAGTGAGTGACAGTATCCGAATTATTGCATTCGAATGCATGAGATTTCGATTAGCGAATACTACTACTAGTGAGTGACAGTATCCGAGAACTTGCATTCGAATGCATGAGATTTCGATTAGCGAATACTACTACTAGTGAGTGACAGTATCCAAATTATTGCATTCGAATGCATGAGATTTCGATTAGCGAATACTACTACTAGTGAGTGACAGTATCCGAATTATTGCATTCGAATGCATGAGATTTCGATTAGCGAATACTACTACTAGTGAGTGACAGTATCCGAATTATTGCATTCGAATGCAAGAAATTTCGGTTAGCGAATACTACTACTAGTGAGTGACATTATCCGAATTATTGCATTCGAATGCACGAAATTTCGATTAGCGAATACTACTACTAGTGAGTGACAGTATCCGAGAACTTGCATTTGAATGCATGAGATTTCGATTAGCGAATACTATTATTCGTGAGTGACAGTATCCGAGAACTTGCATTTAAATGCATGAGATTTCGATTAGCGAATACTACTACTAGTGAGTGACAGAATCCGAGAACTTGCATTCGAATGCATGAGATTTCGTTTAGCGAATACTACTACTAGTGAGTGACAGTATCCGAGAACTTGCATTCGAATGCAAGAGATTTCGATTACTCAATACTACTACTAGTGAGTGACAGTATCCGAGAACTCGCATTCGAATGCATGAGATTTCGATTAGCGAACACTACTACTAGGGAGTGACAGTATCCGAGAACTTGCATTCGAATGCAAGAGATTTCGATTAGCGAATACTACTACTAGTGAGTGACAGTATCCGAGAACTTGCATTCGAATGCATGAGATTTCGATTAGCGAATACTACTACTAGTGAGTGACAGTATCCGAATTATTGCATTCGAATGCAAGAGATTTCGATTAGCGAATACTACTACTAGTGAGTGACAGTATCCGAGAAGTTGCATTCGAATGCAAGAGATTTCGATTAGCGAATACTACTACTAGTGAGTGACAGTATCCGAGAACTTGCATTCGAATGCATGAGATTTCGATTAGCGAATACTACTACTAGTGAGTGACAGTATCCGAGAACTTGCATTCGAATGCAAGAGCTTTCGATTAGCGAATACTACTACTAGTGAGTGACAGTATCCGAGAACTTGCATTCGAATGCATGAAATTTCGATTAGCGAATACTACTACTAGTGAGTGACAGTATCCGAATTATTGCATCGAATGCAAGAGATTTCGATTAGCGAATACTACTACTAGTGAGTGTCAGTATCCGAGAACTTGCATTCGAATGCATGATATTTCGATTAGCGAATACTACTACTAGTGAGTGACAGTATCCGGATTATTGCATTCGAATGCATGAGATTTCGATTAGCGAATACTACTACTAGTGAGTGATAGTATCCGAGAACTTGCATTCGAATGCATGAGATTTCGATTAGCGAATACTACTACTAGTGAGTGACAGTATCCGAGAACTTGAATTCGAATGCATGAGATTTCGATTAGTGAATACTACTACTAGTGAGTGACAGTATCCGAATTATTGCATTCGAATGCAAGAGATTTCGATTAGCGAATACTACTACTAGTGAGTGACAGTATCCGAGAACTTGCATTCGAATGCAAGAGATTTCGATTAGCGAATTACTACTACTAGTGAGTGACAGTATCCGAGAATTTGCATTCGAATGGAAGAGATTTCGATTAGCGAACACTACTACTAGTGAGTGACAGTATCCGAATTATTGCATTCGAATGCAAGAGATTTCGATTAGCGAATACTACTACTAGTGAGTGACAGTATCCGAGAACTTGCATTCGAATGCAAGAGATTTCGATTAGCGAATTCTACTACTAGTGAGTGACACTATCCGAAAATTTGCATTCGAATGCAAGAGATTTCGATTAGCGAACACTACTACTAGTGTGTGACAGTATCCGAATTATTGCATTCGAATGCAAGAGATTTCGGTTAGCGAATACTACTACTAGTGAGTGACAGTATCCGAGAACTTGCATTCGAATGCAAGAGACTTCGATTAGCGAATACTACTAGTAGTGAGTGACAGTATCCGAATTATTGCATTCGAATGCATGAGATTTCGATTAGGGAATACTACTACTAGTGAGTGACAGTATCCCAGTACTTGCATTCTAATGTATGAAAATTCGATTAGCGAATACTACTAGTAGTGAGTGAAAGTATTCCAGAACTTTCATTCGAATGCATGAAATTTCGATTAGCGAATACTACTACTAGTGAGTGACAGTATCCGAATTATTGCATTCGAATGCATGAAATTTCGATTAGCGAATACTACTACTAGTAAGTGACAGTATCCGAATTATTGCATTCGAATGCACGGAATTTCGATTAGCGAATACTACTACTAGTGAGTGACAGTATCTCAGAACTTGCATTCGAATGCATGAGATTTCGATTAGCGAATACTACTACTAGTGAGTGACAGTATCCGAGAACTTGAATTCGAATGCATGAGATTTCGATTAGTGAATACTACTACTAGTGAGTGAAAGTATCCGAATTATTGCATTCGAATGCAAGAGATTTCGATTAGCGAATACTACTACTAGTGAGTGACAGTATCCGAGAACTTGCATTCGAATGCAAGAGATTTCGATTAGCGAATTACTACTACTAGTGAGTGACAGTATCCGAATTATTGCATTCGAATGCATGAGATTTCGATTAGCGAATACTACTACTAGTGAGTGACAGTATCCGAGAACTTGCATTCGAATGCATGAGATTTCGATTAGCGAATACTACTACTAGTGAGTGACAGTATTCAAATTATTGCATTCGAATGCATGAGATTTCGATTAGCGAATACTACTACTAGTGAGTGACAGTATCCGAATTATTGCATTCGAATGCATGAGATTTCGATTAGCGAATACTACTACTAGTGAGTGACAGTATCCGAATTATTGCATTCGAATGCAAGAAATTTCGGTTAGCGAATACTACTATTAGTGAGTGACATTATCCGAATTATTGCATTCGAATGCACGAAATTTCGATTAGCGAATACTACTACTAGTGAGTGACAGTATCCGAGAACTTGCATTTGAATGCATGAGATTTCGATTAGCGAATACTATTACTAGTGAGTGGCAGTATCCGAGAACTTGCATTTAAATGCATGAGATTTCGATTAGCGAATACTACTACTAGTGAGTGACAGAATCCGAGAACTTGCATTCGAATGCATGAGATTTCGATTAGCGAATACTACTACTAGTGAGTGACAGGATCCGAGAACTTGCATTCGAATGCAAGAGATTTCGATTACTCAATACTACTACTAGTGAGTGACAGTATCCGAGAACTCGCATTCGAATGCATGAGATTTCGATTAGCGAACACTACTACTAGGGAGTGACAGTATCCGAGAACTTGCATTCGAATGCAAGAGATTTCGATTAGCGAATACTACTACTAGTGAGTGACAGTATCCGAGAACTTTCATTCGAATGCATGAGATTTCGATTAGCGAATACTACTACTAGTGAGTGACAGTATCCGAATTATTGCATTCGAATGCAAGAGATTTCGATTAGCGAATACTACTACTAGTGAGTGACAGTATCCGAGAACTTGCATTCGAATGCAAGAGATTTCGATTAGCGAATACTACTACTAGTGAGTGACAGGATCCGAGAACTTGCATTCGAATGCATGAGATTTCGATTAGCGAATACTACTACTAGTGAGTGACAGTATCCGAGAACTTGCATTCGAATGCAAGAGATTTCGATTAGCGAATACTACTACTAGTGAGTGACAGTATCCGAGAACTTGCATTCGAATGCATGAGATTTCGATTAGCGAATACTACTACTAGTGAGTGACAGTATCCGAGAACTTGCATTCGAATGCAAGAGATTTCGATTAGCGAATACTACTACTAGTGAGTGACAGTATCCGAGAACTTGCATTCGAATGCATGAAATTTCGATTAGCGAATACTACTACTAGTGAGTGACAGAATCCGAGAACTTGCATTCGAATGCATGAGATTTCGATTAGCGAATACTACTACTAGTGAGTGACAGTATCCGAGAACTTGCATTCGAATGCATGAAATTTCGATTAGCGAATACTACTACTAGTGAGTGACAGTATCCGGATTATTGCATTCGAATGCATGAGATTTCGATTAGCGAATACTACTACTAGTGAGTGATAGTATCCGAGAACTTGCATTCGAATGCATGAGATTTCGATTAGCGAATACTACTACTAGTGAGTGACAGTATCCGAGAACTTGAATTCGAATGCATGAGATTTCGATTAGTGAATACTACTACTAGTGAGTGACAGTATCCGAATTATTGCATTCGAATGCAAGAGATTTCGATTAGCGAATACTACTACTAGTGAGTGACAGTATCCGAGAACTTGCATTCGAATGCAAGAGATTTCGATTAGCGAATTACTACTACTAGTGAGTGACAGTATCCGAGAATTTGCATTCGAATGGAAGAGATTTCGATTAGCGAACACTACTACTAGTGAGTGACAGTATCCGAATTATTGCATTCGAATGCAAGAGATTTCGATTAGCGAATACTACTACTAGTGAGTGACAGTATCCGAGAACTTGCATTCGAATGCAAGAGATTTCGATTAGCGAATTCTACTACTAGTGAGTGACAGTATCCGAGAATTTGCATTCGAATGCAAGAGATTTCGATTAGCGAATACTACTACTAGTGAGTGACAGTATCCGAATTATTGCATTCGAATGCATGAGATTTCGATTAGCGAAAACTACTACTAGTGAGTGACAGTATCCGAATTATTGCATTCGAATGCAAGAAATTTCGGTTAGCGAATACTACTACTAGTGAGTGACATTATCCGAATTATTGCATTCGAATGCACGAAATTTCGATTAGCGAATACTACTACTAGTGAGTGACAGTATCCGAGAACTTGCATTTGAATGCATGAGATTTCGATTAGCGAATACTATTACTAGTGAGTGACAGTATCCGAGAACTTGCATTTAAATGCATGAGATTTCGATTAGCGAATACTACTACTAGTGAGTGACAGAATCCGAGAACTTACATTCGAATGCATGAGATTTCGATTAGCGAATACTACTACTAGTGAGTGACAGGATCCGAGAACTTGCATTCGAATGCAAGAGATTTCGATTACTCAATACTACTACTAGTGAGTGACAGTATCCGAGAACTCGCATTCGAATGCATGAGATTTCGATTAGCGAACACTACTACTAGGGAGTGACAGTATCCGAGAACTTGCATTCGAATGCAAGAGATTTCGATTAGCGAATACTACTACTAGTGAGTGACAGTATCCGAGAACTTGCATTCGAATGCATGAGATTTCGATTAGCGAATACTACTACTAGTGAGTGACAGTATCCGAATTATTGCATTCGAATGCAAGAGATTTCGATTAGCGAATACTACTACTAGTGAGTGACAGTATCCGAGAACTTGCATTCGAATGCAAGAGATTTCGATTAGCGAATACTACTACTAGTGAGTGACAGTATCCGAGAACTTGCATTCGAATGCATGAGATTTCGATTAGCGAATACTACTACTAGTGAGTGACAGTATCCGAGAACTTGCATTCGAATGCAAGAGATTTCGATTAGCGAATACTACTACTAGTGAGTGACAGTATCCGAGAACTTGCATTCGAATGCATGAGATTTCGATTAGCGAATACTACTACTAGTGAGTGACAGTATCCGAGAACTTGCATTCGAATGCAAGAGATTTCGATTAGCGAATACTACTACTAGTGAGTGACAGTATCCGAGAACTTGCATTCGAATGCATGAGATTTCGATTAGCGAATACTACTACTAGTGAGTGACAGTATCCGAGAACTTGCATTCGAATGCAAGAGATTTCGATTAGCGAATACTACTACTAGTGAGTGACAGTATCCGAGAACTTGCATTCGAATGCATGAAATTTCGATTAGCGAATACTACTACTAGTGAGTGACAGAATCCGAGAACTTGCATTCGAATGCATGAGATTTCGATTAGCGAATACTACTACTAGTGAGTGACAGTATCCGAGAACTTGCATTCGAATGCATGAAATTTCGATTAGCGAATACTACTACTAGTGAGTGACAGTATCCGGATTATTGCATTCGAATGCATGAGATTTCGATTAGCGAATACTACTACTAGTGAGTGATAGTATCCGAGAACTTGCATTCGAATGCATGAGATTTCGATTAGCGAATACTACTACTAGTGAGTGACAGTATCCGAGAACTTGAATTCGAATGCATGAGATTTCGATTAGTGAATACTACTACTAGTGAGTGACAGTATCCGAATTATTGCATTCGAATGCAAGAGATTTCGATTAGCGAATACTACTACTAGTGAGTGACAGTATCCGAGAACTTGCATTCGAATGCAAGAGATTTCGATTAGCGAATTACTACTACTAGTGAGTGACAGTATCCGAGAATTTGCATTCGAATGGAAGAGATTTCGATTAGCGAACACTACTACTAGTGAGTGACAGTATCCGAATTATTGCATTCGAATGCAAGAGATTTCGATTAGCGAATACTACTACTAGTGAGTGACAGTATCCGATGACTTGCATTCGAATGCAAGAGATTTCGATTAGCGAATTCTACTACTAGTGAGTGACAGTATCCGAGAATTTGCATTCGAATGCAAGAGATTTCGATTAGCGAACACTACTACTAGTGAGTGACAGTATCCGAATTATTGCATTCGAATGCAAGAGATTTCGATTAGCGAATACTACTACTAGTGAGTGACAGTATCCGAGAACTTGCATTCGAATGCAAGAGACTTCGATTAGCGAATACTACTAGTAGTGAGTGACAGTATCCGAATTATTGCATTCGAATGCATGAGATTTCGATTAGGGAATACTACTACTAGTGAGTGACAGTATCCCAGTACTTGCATTCTAATGTATGAAAATTCGATTAGCGAATACGACTAGTAGTGAGTGACAGTATCCCAGAACTTGCATTCGAATGCATGAAATTTCGACTAGCGAATACTACTACTAGTGAGTGACAGTATCCGAATTATTGCATTCGAATGCATGAAATTTCGATTAGCGAATACTACTACTAGTAAGTGACAGTATCCGAATTATTGCATTCGAATGCACGAAATTTCAATTAGCGAATACTACTACTAGTGAGTGACAGTATCCGAACTATTGCATTCGAATGCATGAAATTTCGATTAGCGAATACTACTACTAGTGAGTGACAGTATACCAGAACTTGCATTCGAATGCATGAGATTTCGATTAGCGAATACTACTACTAGTGAGTGACAGTATCCGGATTATTGCATTCGAATGCATGAGATTTCGATTAGTGAATACTACTACTAGTGAGTGACAGTATCCGAATTAATTCATTCGAATGCAAGAGATTTCGATTAGCGAATACTACTACTAGTGAGTGACAGTATCCGAGAACTTGCATTCGAATGCAAGAGATTTCGATTAGCGAATTACTACTACTAGTGAGTGACAGTATCCGAATTATTGCATTCGAATGCATGAGATTTCGATTACTGAATACTACTACTAGTGAGTGACAGTATCCGAATTATTGCATTCGAATGCATGAGATTTCGATTAGCGAATACTACTACTAGTGAGTGACAGTATCCGAATTATTGCATTCGAATGCAAGAAATTTCGGTTAGCGAATACTACTACTAGTGAGTGACAGTATCCGAATTATTGCATTCGAATGCACGAGATTTCGATTAGCGAATACTACTACTAGTGAGTGACAGTATCCGAATTATTGCATTCGAATGCAAGAAATTTCGGTTAGCGAATACTACTACTAGTGAGTGACAGTATCCGAGAACTTGCATTCGAATGCAAGAGATTTCGATTAGCGAATTCTACTACTAGTGAGTGACAGTATCCGAGAATTTGCATTCGAATGCAAGAGATTTCGATTAGCGAATACTACTACTAGTGAGTGACAGTATCCGAATTATTGCATTCGAATGCATGAGATTTCGATTAGCGAAAACTACTACTAGTGAGTGACAGTATCCGAATTATTGCATTCGAATGCAAGAAATTTCGGTTAGCGAATACTACTACTAGTGAGTGACATTATCCGAATTATTGCATTCGAATGCACGAAATTTCGATTAGCGAATACTACTACTAGTGAGTGACAGTATCCGAGAACTTGCATTTGAATGCATGAGATTTCGATTAGCGAATACTATTACTAGTGAGTGACAGTATCCGAGAACTTGCATTTAAATGCATGAGATTTCGATTAGCGAATACTACTACTAGTGAGTGACAGAATCCGAGAACTTACATTCGAATGCATGAGATTTCGATTAGCGAATACTACTACTAGTGAGTGACAGGATCCGAGAACTTGCATTCGAATGCAAGAGATTTCGATTACTCAATACTACTACTAGTGAGTGACAGTATCCGAGAACTCGCATTCGAATGCATGAGATTTCAATTAGCGAACACTACTACTAGGGAGTGACAGTATCCGAGAACTTGCATTCGAATGCAAGAGATTTCGATTAGCGAATACTACTACTAGTGAGTGACAGTATCCGAGAACTTGCATTCGAATGCATGAGATTTCGATTAGCGAATACTACTACTAGTGAGTGACAGTATCCGAATTATTGCATTCGAATGCAAGAGATTTCGATTAGCGAATACTACTACTAGTGAGTGACAGTATCCGAGAACTTGCATTCGAATGCAAGAGATTTCGATTAGCGAATACTACTACTAGTGAGTGACAGTATCCGAGAACTTGCATTCGAATGCATGAGATTTCGATTAGCGAATACTACTACTAGTGAGTGACAGTATCCGAGAACTTGCATTCGAATGCAAGAGATTTCGATTAGCGAATACTACTACTAGTGAGTGACAGTATCCGAGAACTTGCATTCGAATGCATGAGATTTCGATTAGCGAATACTACTACTAGTGAGTGACAGTATCCGAGAACTTGCATTCGAATGCAAGAGATTTCGATTAGCGAATACTACTACTAGTGAGTGACAGTATCCGAGAACTTGCATTCGAATGCATGAGATTTCGATTAGCGAATACTACTACTAGTGAGTGACAGTATCCGAGAACTTGCATTCGAATGCAAGAGATTTCGATTAGCGAATACTACTACTAGTGAGTGACAGTATCCGAGAACTTGCATTCGAATGCATGAAATTTCGATTAGCGAATACTACTACTAGTGAGTGACAGAATCCGAGAACTTGCATTCGAATGCATGAGATTTCGATTAGCGAATACTACTACTAGTGAGTGACAGTATCCGAGAACTTGCATTCGAATGCATGAAATTTCGATTAGCGAATACTACTACTAGTGAGTGACAGTATCCGGATTATTGCATTCGAATGCATGAGATTTCGATTAGCGAATACTACTACTAGTGAGTGATAGTATCCGAGTACTTGCATTCGAATGCATGAGATTTCGATTAGCGAATACTACTACTAGTGAGTGACAGTATCCGAGAACTTGAATTCGAATGCATGAGATTTCGATTAGTGAATACTACTACTAGTGAGTGACAGTATCCGAATTATTGCATTCGAATGCAAGAGATTTCGATTAGCGAATACTACTACTAGTGAGTGACAGTATCCGAGAACTTGCATTCGAATGCAAGAGATTTCGATTAGCGAATTACTACTACTAGTGAGTGACAGTATCCGAGAATTTGCATTCGAATGGAAGAGATTTCGATTAGCGAACACTACTACTAGTGAGTGACAGTATCCGAATTATTGCATTCGAATGCAAGAGATTTCGATTAGCGAATACTACTACTAGTGAGTGACAGTATCCGATGACTTGCATTCGAATGCAAGAGATTTCGATTAGCGAATTCTACTACTAGTGAGTGACAGTATCCGAGAATTTGCATTCGAATGCAAGAGATTTCGATTAGCGAACACTACTACTAGTGAGTGACAGTATCCGAATTATTGCATTCGAATGCAAGAGATTTCGATTAGCGAATACTACTACTAGTGAGTGACAGTATCCGAGAACTTGCATTCGAATGCAAGAGACTTCGATTAGCGAATACTACTAGTAGTGAGTGACAGTATCCGAATTATTGCATTCGAATGCATGAGATTTCGATTAGGGAATACTACTACTAGTGAGTGACAGTATCCCAGTACTTGCATTCTAATGTATGAAAATTCGATTAGCGAATACGACTAGTAGTGAGTGACAGTATCCCAGAACTTGCATTCGAATGCATGAAATTTCGACTAGCGAATACTACTACTAGTGAGTGACAGTATCCGAATTATTGCATTCGAATGCATGAAATTTCGATTAGCGAATACTACTACTAGTAAGTGACAGTATCCGAATTATTGCATTCGAATGCACGAAATTTCAATTAGCGAATACTACTACTAGTGAGTGACAGTATCCGAACTATTGCATTCGAATGCATGAAATTTCGATTAGCGAATACTACTACTAGTGAGTGACAGTATACCAGAACTTGCATTCGAATGCATGAGATTTCGATTAGCGAATACTACTACTAGTGAGTGACAGTATCCGGATTATTGCATTCGAATGCATGAGATTTCGATTAGTGAATACTACTACTAGTGAGTGACAGTATCCGAATTAATTCATTCGAATGCAAGAGATTTCGATTAGCGAATACTACTACTAGTGAGTGACAGTATCCGAGAACTTGCATTCGAATGCAAGAGATTTCGATTAGCGAATTACTACTACTAGTGAGTGACAGTATCCGAATTATTGCATTCGAATGCATGAGATTTCGATTACTGAATACTACTACTAGTGAGTGACAGTATCCGAATTATTGCATTCGAATGCATGAGATTTCGATTAGCGAATACTACTACTAGTGAGTGACAGTATCCGAATTATTGCATTCGAATGCAAGAAATTTCGGTTAGCGAATACTACTACTAGTGAGTGACAGTATCCGAATTATTGCATTCGAATGCACGAGATTTCGATTAGCGAATACTACTACTAGTGAGTGACAGTATCCGAATTATTGCATTCGAATGCAAGAAATTTCGGTTAGCGAATACTACTACTAGTGAGTGACAGTATCCGAATTATTGCATTCGAATGCACGAGATTTCGATTAGGGAATACTACTACTAGTGAGTGACAGTATCCGAGAACTGGCATTTGAATGCATGAGATTTCGATTAGCGAGTACTATTACTAGTGAGTGACAGTATCCGAGAACTTGCATTTAAATGCATGAGATTTCGATTAGCGAATACTACTACTAGTGAGTGACAGAATCCGAGAACTTGCATTCGAATGCATGAGATTTCGATTAGCGAATACTACTACTAGTGAGTGACAGTATCCATGAACTTGCATTCGAATGCAAGAGATTTCGATTACTCAATACTACGACTAGTGAGTTACAGTATCCGAGAACTCGCATTCGAATGCAAGAGATTTCGATTAGCGTATACTACTACTAGTGAGTGACAGTATCCGAGAACTTGCATTCGAATGCATGAGATTTCGATTAGCGAATACTACTACTAGTGAGTGACAGTATCCAAGAACTTGCATTCGAATGCAAGAGATTTCGATTGGCGAATACTACTACTAGTGAGTGACAGTATCCGAGAACTTGCATTCGAATGCATGAAATTTCGATTAGCGAATACTACTAATAGTGAGTGACAGTATCCGAGAACTTGCATTCGAATGCAAGAGACTTCGATTAGCGAATACTACTAGTAGTGAGTGACAGTATCCGGATTATTGCATTCGAATGCATGAGATTTCGATTAGCGAATACTACTACTAGTGAGTGATAGTATCCGAGAACTTGCATTCGAATGCATGAGATTTTGATTAGCGAATACTACTACTAGTGAGTGACAGTATCCGAATTATTGCATTCGAATGCATGAGATTTCGATTAGCGAATACTACTACTAGTGAGTGACCGTATCCGAATTATTGCATTCGAATGCAAGAGATTTCGATTAGCGAATACTACTACTAGTGAGTGACAGTATCCGATTTATTGCATTCGAATGCAAGAAATTTCGGTTAGCGAATACTACTACTACTAGTGAGTGACAGTATCCGAATTATTGCATTCGAATGCACGAAATATCGATTAGCGAATACTATTACTAGTGAGTGACAGTATCCGAGAACTTGCATTTAAATGCATGAGATTTCGATTAGCGAATACTACTACTAGTGAGTGACAGAATCCGAGAACTTGCATTCGAATGCATGAGATTTCGATTAGCGAATACTACTACTAGTGAGTGACAGTATCCAAGAACTTGCATTCGAATGCAAGAGATTTCGATTACTCAATACTACTACTAGTGAGTGACAGTATCCGAGAACTCGCATTCGAATGCATGAGATTTCGATTAGCGAACACTACTACTAGGGAGTGACAGTATCCGAGATCTTGCATTCGAATGCAAGAGATTTCGATTAGCGAATACTACTACTAGTGAGTGACAGTATCCGAGAACTTGCATTCGAATGCATGAGATTTCGATTAGCGAATACTACTACTAGTGAGTGACAGTATCCGAATTATTGCATTCGAATGCAAGAGATTTCGATTAGCGTATACTACTACTAGTGAGTGACAGTATCCGAGAACTTGCATTCGAATGCATGAGATTTCGATTAGCGAATACTACTACTAGTGAGTCACAGTATCCGAGAACTTGCATTCGAATGCAAGAGATTTCGATTGGCGAATACTACTACTAGTGAGTGACAGTATCCGAGAACTTGCATTCGAATGCATGAAATTTCGATTAGCGAATACTACTACTAGTGAGTGACAGTATCCGAATTATTGCATTCGAATGCAAGAGATTTCGATTAGCGAATACTACTACTAGTGAGTGACAGTATCCCAAAACTTGCATTCGAATGCATGAGATTTCGATTAGCGAATACTACCACTAGTGAGTGACAGTATCCGGATTATTGCATTCGAATGCATGAGATTTCGATTAGCGAATACTACTACTAGTGAGTGATAGTATCCGAGAACTTGCATTCGAATGCATGAGATTTCGATTAGCGAATACTACTACTAGTGAGTGACAGTATCCGAGAACTTGAATTCGAATGCATGAGATTTCGATTAGTGAATACTACTACTAGTGAGTGACAGTATCCGAATTATTGCATTCGAATGCAAGAGATTTCGATTAGCGAATACTACTACTAGTGAGTGACAGTATCCGAGAACTTGCATTCGAATGCAAGAGATTTCGATTAGCGAATTACTACTACTAGTGAGTGACAGTATCCGAATTATTGCATTCGAATGCATGAGATTTCTATTAGCGAATACTACTACTAGTGAGTGACAGTATCCGAGAACTTGCATTCGAATGCATGAGATTTCGAATAGCGAATACTACTACTAGTGAGTGACAGTATCCAAATTATTGCATTCGAATGCATGAGATTTCGATTAGCGAATACTACTACTAGTGAGTGACAGTATCCGAATTATTGCATTCAAATGCATGAGATTTCGATTAGCGGAATACTACTACTAGTGAGTGACAGTATCCGAATTATTGCATTCGAATGCAAGAAATTTCGGTTAGCGAATACTACTACTAGCGAGTGACATTATCCGAATTATTGCATTCGAATGCACGAAATTTCGATTAGCGAATACTACTACTAGTGAGTGACAGTATCCGAGAACTTGCATTTGAATGCATGAGATTTCGATTAGCGAATACTATTACTAGTGAGTGACAGTATCCGAGAACTTGCATTTAAATGCATGAAATTTCGATTAGCGAATACTACTACTAGTGAGTGACAGAATCCGAGAACTTGCATTCGAATGCATGAGATTTCGATTAGCGAATACTACTACTAGTGAGTGACAGTATCCGAGAACTTGCATTCGAATGCAAGAGATTTCGATTACTCAATACTACTACTAGTGAGTGACAGTATCCGAGAACTCGCATTCGAATGCATGAGATTTCGATTAGCGAACACTACTACTAGGGAGTGAAAGTATCCGAGAACTTGCATTCGAATGCAAGAGATTTCGATTAGCGAATACTACTACTAGTGAGTGACAGTATCCGAGAACTTGCATTCGAATGCATGAGATTTCGATTAGCGAATACTACTACTAAGGAGTGACAGTATCCGAATTATTGCATTCGAATGCAAGAGATTTCGATTAGCGAATACTACTACTAGTGAGTGACAGTATCCGAGAACTTGCATTTGAATGCAAGAGATTTCGATTAGCGAATACTACTACTAGTGAGTGACAGTATCCGAGAACTTGCATTCGAATGCATGAGATTTCGATTAGCGAATACTACTACTAGTGAGTGACAGTATCCGAGAACTTGCATTCGAATGCAAGAGATTTCGATTAGCGAATACTACTACTAGTGAGTGACAGTATCCGAGAACTTGCATTCGAATGCATGAAATTTCGATTAGCGAATACTACTACTAGTGAGTGACAGTATCCGAATTATTGCATTCGAATGCAAGAGATTTCGATTAGCGAATACTACTACTAGTGAGTGTCAGTATCCGAGAACTTGCATTCGAATGCATGAGATTTCGATTAGCGAATACTACTACTAGTGAGTGACAGTATCCGGATTATTGCATTCGAATGCATGAGATTTCGATTAGCGAATACTACTACTAGTGAGTGATAGTATCCGAGAACTTGCATTCGAATGCATGAGATTTCGATTAGCGAATACTACTACTAGTGAGTGACAGTATCCGAGAACTTGAATTCGAATGCATGAGATTTCGATTAGTGAATACTACTACTAGTGAGTGACAGTATCCGAATTATTGCATTCGAATGCAAGAGATTTCGATTAGCCAATACTACTACTAGTGAGTGACAGTATCCGAGAACTTGCATTCGAATGCAAGAGATTTCGATTAGCGAATTACTATTACTAGTGAGTGACAGTATCCGAGAATTTGCATTCGAATGGAAGAGATTTCGATTAGCGAACACTACTACTAGAGAGTGACAGTATCCGAATTATTGCATTCGAATGCAAGAGATTTCGATTAGCGAATACTACCACTAGTGAGTGACAGTATCCGAGAACTTGCATTCGAATGCAAGAGATTTCGATTAGCGAATTCCTCTACTAGTGAGTGACAGTATCCGAGAATTTGCATTCGAATGCAAGAGATTTTGATTAGCGAACACTACTACTAGTGAGTGACAGTATCCGAATTATTGCATTCGAATGCATGAGATTTCGATTAGCGAATACTACTAGTAGTGAGTGACAGTATCCCAGAACTTGCATTCGAATGCATGAAATTTCGATTAGCGAATACTACTACTAGTGAGTGACAGTATCCGAATTATTGCATTCGAATGCATGAAATTTCGATTAGCGAATACTACTACTAGTAAGTGAAAGTATCCGAATTATTGCATTCGAATGCACGAAACTTCGATTAGGGAATACTACTACTAGTGAGTGACAGTATCCGAACTATTGCATTCGAATGCATGAAATTTCGATTAGCGAATACTACTACTAGTGAGTGACAGTATCCCAGAACTTGCATTCGAATGCATGAGATTTCGATTAGCGAATACTACTACTAGTGAGTGACAGTATCCGGATTATTGCATTCGAATGCATGAGATTTCGATTAGTGAATACTACTACTAGTGAGTGACAGTATCCGAATTAATTCATTCGAATGCAAGAGATTTCGATTAGTGAATACTACTACTAGTGAGTGACAGTATCCGAGAACTTGCATTCGAATGCAAGAGATTTCGATTAGCGAATTACTACTACTAGTGAGTGACAGTATCCGAATTATTGCATTCGAATGCATGAGATTTCGATTAGCGAATACTACTACTAGTGAGTGACAGTATCCGAATTATTGCATTCGAATGCATGAGATTTCGATTAGCGAATACTACTACTAGTGAGTGACAGTATCCGAATTATTGCATTCGAATGCAAGAAATTTCGGTTAGCGAATACTACTACTAGTGAGTGACAGTATCCGAATTATTGCATTCGAATGCACGAAACTTCGATTAGCGAATACTACTACTAGTGGGTGACAGTATCCGAGAACTGGCATTTGAATGCATGAGATTTCGATTAGCGAATACTATTACTAATGAGTGACAGTATCCGAGAACTTGCATTTAAATGCATGAGATTTCGATTAACGAATACTACTACTAGTGAGTGACAGAATCCGAGAACTTGCATTCGAATGCATGAGATTTCGATTAGCGAATACTACTACTAGTGAGTGACAGTATCCAAGAACTTGCATTCGAATGCAAGAGATTTCGATTACTCAATACTACTACTAGTGAGTGACAGTATCCGAGAACTCGCATTCGAATGCATGAGATTTCGATTAGCGAACACTACTACTAGGGAGTGACAGTATCCGAGATCTTGCATTCGAATGCAAGAGATTTCGATTAGCGAATACTACTACTAGTGAGTGACAGTATCCGAGAACTTGCATTCGAATGCATGAGATTTCGATTAGCGAATACTACTACTAGTGAGTGACAGTATCCGAATTATTGCATTCGAATGCAAGAGATTTCGATTAGCGTATACTACTACTAGTGAGTGACAGTATCCGAGAACTTGCATTCGAATGCATGAGATTTCGATTAGCGAATACCACTACTAGTGAGTGACAGTATCCGAGAACTTGCATTCGAATGCAAGAGATTTCGATTGGCGAATACTACTACTAGTGAGTGACAGTATCCGAGAACTTGCATTCGAATGCATGAAATTTCGATTAGCGAATACTACTACTAGTGAGTGACAGTATCCGAATTATTGCATTCGAATGCAAGAGATTTCGATTAGCGAATACTACTACTAGTGAGTGTCAGTATCCGAGAACTTGCATTCGAATGCATGAGATTTCGATTAGCGAATACTACTACTAGTGAGTGACAGTATCCGGATTATTGCATTCGAATGCATGAGATTTCGATTAGCGAATACTACTACTAGTGAGTGATAGTATCCGAGAACTTGCATTCGAATGCATGAGATTTCGATTAGCGAATACTACTACTAGTGAGTGACAGTATCCGAGAACTTGAATTCGAATGCATGAGATTTCGATTAGTGAATACTACTACCAGTGAGTGACAGTATCCGAATTATTGCATTCGAATGCAAGAGATTTCGATTAGCGAATACTACTACTAATGAGTGACAGTATCCGAGAACTTGCATTCGAATGCAAGAGACTTCGATTAGCGAATACTACTAGTAGTGAGTGTCAGTATCCGAGAACTTGCATTCGAATGCATGAGATTTCGATTAGCGAATACTACTACTAGTGAGTGACAGTATCCGGATTATTGCATTCGAATGCATGAGATTTCGATTAGCGAATACTACTACTAGTGAGTGATAGTATCCGAGAACTTGCATTCGAATGCATGAGATTTCGATTAGCGAATACTACTACTAGTGAGTGACAGTATCCGAGAACTTGCATTCGAATGCAAGAGATTTCGATTAGCGAATTCTACTACTAGTGAGTGACAGTATCCGAGAATTTGCATTCGAATGCATGAGATTTCGATTAGCGAATACTACTACTAGTGAGTGACAGTATCCAAATTATTGCATTCGAATGCATGAGATTTCGATTAGCGAATACTACTACTAGTGAGTGACAGTATCCGAATTATTGCATTCGAGTGCATGAGATTTCGATTAGCGAATACTACTACTAGTGAGTGACAGTATCCGTGAACTTGAATTCGAATGCATGAGATTTCGATTAGTGAATACTACTACTAGTGAGTGAAAGTATCCGAATTATTGCATTCGAATGCAAGAGATTTCGATTAGCGAATACTACTACTAGTGAGTGACAGTATCCGAGAACTTGCATTCGAATGCAAGAGATTTCGATTAGCGAATTACTACTACTAGTGAGTGACAGTATCCGAATTATTGCATTCGAATGCATGAGATTTCGATTAGCGAATACTACTACTAGTGAGTGACAGTATCCGAGAACTTGCATTCGAATGCATGAGATTTCGATTAGCGAATACTACTACTAGTGAGTGACAGTATCCAAATTATTGCATTCGAATGCATGAGATTTCGATTAGCGAATACTACTACTAGTGAGTGACAGTATCCGAATTATTGCATTCGAATGCATGAGATTTCGATTAGCGAATACTACTACTAGTGAGTGACAGTATCCGAATTATTGCATTCGAATGCAAGAAATTTCGGTTAGCGAATACTACTACTAGTGAGTGACATTATCCGAATTATTGCATTCGAATGCACGAAATTTCGATTAGCGAATAGTACTACTAGTGAGTGACAGTATCCGAGAACTTGCATTTGAATGCATGAGATTTCGATTATCGAATACTATTATTCATGAGTGACAGTATCCGAGAACTTGCATTTAAATGCATGAGATTTCGATTAGCGAATACTACTACTAGTGAGTGACAGAATCCGAGAACTTGCATTCGAATGCATGAGATTTCGTTTAGCGAATACTACTACTAGTGAGTGACAGTATCCGAGAACTTGCATTCGAATGCAAGAGATTTCGATTACTCAATACTACTACTAGTGAGTGACAGTATCCGAGAACTCGCATTCGAATGCATGAGATTTCGATTAGCGAACACTACTACTAGGGAGTGACAGTATCCGAGAACTTGCATTCGAATGCAAGAGATTTCGATTAGCGAATACTACTACTAGTGAGTGACAGTATCCGAGAACTTGCATTCGAATGCATGAGATTTCGATTAGCGAATACTACTACTAGTGAGTGACAGTATCCGAATTATTGCATTCGAATGCAAGAGATTTCGATTAGCGAATACTACTACTAGTGAGTGACAGTATCCGAGAACTTGCATTCGAATGCAAGAGATTTCGATTAACGAATACTACTACTAGTGAGTGACAGTATCCGAGAACTTGCATTCGAATGCAAGAGATTTCGATTAGCGAATACTACTACTAGTGAGTGACAGTATCCGAGAACTTGCATTCGAATGCATGAAATTTCGATTAGCGAATACTACTACTAGTCAGTGACAGTATCCGAATTATTGCATTCGAATGCAAGAGATTTCGATTAGCGAATACTACTACTAGTGAGTGTCAGTATCCGAGAACTTGCATTCGAATGCATGAGATTTCGATTAGCGAATACTACTACTAGTGAGTGACAGTATCCGGATTATTGCATTCGAATGCATGAGATTTCGATTAGCGAATTCTACTACTAGTGAGTGATAGTATCCGAGAACTTGCATTCGAATGCATGAGATTTCGATTAGCGAATACTACTACTAGTGAGTGACAGTATCCGAGAACTTGAATTCGAATGCATGAGATTTCGATTAGTGAATACTACTACTAGTGAGTGACAGTATCCGAATTATTGCATTCGAATGCAAGAGATTTCGATTAGCGAATACTACTACTAGTGAGTGACAGTATCCGAGAACTTGCATTCGAATGCAAGAGATTTCGATTAGCGAATTACTACTACTAGTGAGTGACAGTATCCGAGAATTTGCATTCGAATGGAAGAGATTTCGATTAGCGAACACTACAACTAGTGAGTGACAGTATCCGAATTATTGCATTCGAATGCAAGAGATTTCGATTAGCGAATACTACTACTAGTGAGTGACAGTATCCGAGAACTTGCATTCGAATGCAAGAGATTTCGATTAGCGAATTCTACTACTAGTGAGTGACACTATCCGAGAATTTGCATTCGAATGCAAGAGATTTCGATTAGCGAACACTACTACTAGTGAGTGACAGTATCCGAATTATTGCATTCGAATGCAAGAGATTTCGATTAGCGAATACTACTACTAGTGAGTGACAGTATCCGAGAACTTGCATTCGAATGCAAGAGACTTCGATTAGCGAATACTACTAGTAGTTAGTGACAGTATCCGAATTATTGCATTCGAATGCATGAGATTTCGATTAGGGAATACTACTACTAGTGAGTGACAGTATCCCAGTACTTGCATTCTAATGTATGAAAATTCGATTACCGAATACCACTAGTAGTGAGTGTCAGTATTCCAGAACTTGCATTCGAATGCATGAAATTTCGATTAGCGAATACTACTACTAGTAAGTGACAGTATCCGAATTATTGCATTCGAATGCACGAAATTTCGATTAGCGAATACTACTACTAGTGAGTGACAGTATCCGAACTATTGCATTCGAATGCATGAAATTTCGATTAGCGAATACTACTACTAGTGAGTGACAGTATCCGAATTATTGCATTCGAATGCATGAAATTTCGATTAGCGAATACTACTACTAGTAAGTGACAGTATCCGAATTATTGCATTCGAATGCACGAAATTTCGATTAGCGAATACTACTACTAGTGAGTGACAGTATCCGAACTATTGCATTCGAATGCATGAAATTTCGATTAGCGAATACTACTACTAGTGAGTGAAAGTATCCGAATTATTGCATTCGAATGCAAGAGATTTCGATTAGCGAATACTACTACTAGTGAGTGACAGTATCCGAGAACTTGCATTCGAATGCAAGAGATTACGATTAGCGAATTACTACTACTAGTGAGTGACAGTATCCGAATTATTGCATTCGAATGCATGAGATTTCGATTAGCGAATACTACTACTAGTGAGTGACAGTATCCGAGAACTTGCATTCGAATGCATGAGATTTCGATTAGCGAATACTACTACTAGTGAGTGACAGTATCCGAGAACTTGCATTCGAATGCAAGAGATTTCGATTAGCGAATACTACTACTAGTGAGTGACAGTATCCGAGAACTTGCATTCGAATGCATGAGATTTCGATTAGCGAATACTACTACTAGTGAGTGACAGTATCCGAATTATTGCATTCGAATGCAAGAAATTTCGGTTAGCGAATACTACTACTAGTGAGTGACATTATCCGAATTATTGCATTCGAATGCACGAAATTTCGATTAGCGAATACTACTACTAGTGAGTGACAGTATCCGAGAACTTGCATTTGAATGCATGAGATTTCGATTAGCGAATACTATTATTCGTGAGTGACAGTATCCGAGAACTTGCATTTAAATGCATGAGATTTCGATTAGCGAATACTACTACTAGTGAGTGACAGAATCCGAGAACTTGCATTCGAATGCATGAGATTTCGTTTAGCGAATACTACTACTAGTGAGTGACAGTATCCGAGAACTTGCATTCGAATGCAAGAGATTTCGATTACTCAATACTACTACTAGTGAGTGACAGTATCCGAGATCTCGCATTCGAATGCATGAGATTTCGTTTAGCGAATACTACTACTAGTGAGTGACAGTATCCGAGAACTTGCATTCGAATGCAAGAGATTTCGATTACTCAATACTACTACTAGTGAGTGACAGTATCCGAGATCTCGCATTCGAATGCATGAGATTTCGATTAGCGAACACTACTACTAGGGAGTGACAGTATCCGAGAACTTGCATTCGAATGCAAGAGATTTCGATTAGCGAATACTACTACTAGTGAGTGACAGTATCCGAGAACTTGCATTCGAATGCATGAGATTTCGATTAGCGAATACTACTACTAGTGAGTGACAGTATCCGAATTATTGCATTCGAATGCAAGAGATTTCGATTAGCGAATACTACTACTAGTGAGTGACAGTATCCGAGAACTTGCATTCGAATGCAAGAGATTTCGATTAACGAATACTACTACTAGTGAGTGACAGTATCCGAGAACTTGCATTCGAATGCATGAGATTTCGATTAGCGAATACTACTACTAGTGAGTGACAGTATCCGAGAACTTGCATTCGAATGCAAGAGATTTCGATTAGCGAATACTACTACTAGTGAGTGACAGTATCCGAGAACTTGCATTCGAATGCATGAAATTTCGATTAGCGAATACTACTACTAGTGAGTGACAGTATCCGAACTATTGCATTCGAATGCAAGAGATTTCGATTAGCGAATACTACTACTAGTGAGTGTCAGTATCCGAGAACTTGCATTCGAATGCATGAGATTTCGATTAGCGAATACTACTACTAGTGAGTGACAGTATCCGGATTATTGCATTCGAATGCATGAGATTTCGATTAGCGAATACTACTACTAGTGAGTGATAGTATCCGAGAACTTGCATTCGAATGCATGAGATTTCGATTAGCGAATACTACTACTAGTGAGTGACAGTATCCGAGAACTTGAATTCGAATGCATGAGATTTCGATTAGTGAATACTACTACTAGTGAGTGACAGTATCCGAATTATTGCATTCGAATGCAAGAGATTTCGATTAGCGAATACTACTACTAGTGAGTGACAGTATCCGAGAACTTGCATTCGAATGCAAGAGATTTCGATTAGCGAATTACTACTACTAGTGAGTGACAGTATCCGAGAATTTGCATTCGAATGGAAGAGATTTCGATTAGCGAACACTACCACTAGTGAGTGACAGTATCCGAATTATTGCATTCGAATGCAAGAGATTTCGATTAGCGAATACTACTACTAGTGAGTGACAGTATCCGAGAACTTGCATTCGAATGCAAGAGATTTCGATTAGCGAATTCTACTACTAGTGAGTGACACTATCCGAGAATTTGCATTCGAATGCAAGAGATTTCGATTAGCGAACACTACTACTAGTGAGTGACAGTATCCGAATTATTGCATTCGAATGCAAGAGATTTCGATTAGCGAATACTACTACTAGTGAGTGACAGTATCCGAGAACTTGCATTCGAATGCAAGAGACTTCGATTAGCGAATACTACTAGTAGTTAGTGACAGTATCCGAATTATTGCATTCGAATGCATGAGATTTCGATTAGGGAATACTACTACTAGTGAGTGACAGTATCCCAGTACTTGCATTCTAATGTATGAAAATTCGATTAGCGAATACTACTAGTAGTGAGTGACAGTATTCCAGAACTTGCATTCGAATGCATGAAATTTCGATTAGCGAATACTACTACTAGTGAGTGACAGTATCCGAATTATTGCATTCGAATGCATGAAATTTCGATTAGCGAATACTACTACTAGTAAGTGACAGTATCCGAATTATTGCATTCGAATGCACGAAATTTCGATTAGCGAATACTACTACTAGTGAGTGACAGTATCCGAACTATTGCATTCGAATGCATGAAATTTCGATTAGCGAATACTACTACTAGTGAGTGACAGTATCCCAGAACTTGCATTCGAATGTATGAGATTTCGATTAGCGAATACTACTACTAGTGAGTGACAGTATCCGAGAACTTGAATTCGAATGCATGAGATTTCGATTAGTGAATACTACTACTAGTGAGTGAAAGTATCCGAATTATTGCATTCGAATGCAAGAGATTTCGATTAGCGAATACTACTACTAGTGAGTGACAGTATTCGAGAACTTGCATTCGAATGCAAGAGATTTCGATTAGCGAATTACTACTACTAGTGAGTGACAGTATCCGAATTATTGCATTCGAATGCATGAGATTTCGATTAGCGAATACTACTACTAGTGAGTGACAGTATCCGAGAACTTGCATTCGAATGCATGAGATTTCGATTAGCGAATACTACTACTAGTGAGTGACAGTATCCAAATTATTGCATTCGAATGCATGAGATTTCGATTAGCGAATACTACTACTAGTGAGTGACAGTATCCGAATTATTGCATTCGAATGCATGAGATTTCGATTAGCGAATACTACTACTAGTGAGTGACAGTATCCGAATTATTGCAATCGAATGCAAGAAATTTCGGTTAGCGAATACTACTACTAGTGAGTGACATTATCCGAATTATTGCATTCGAATGCACGAAAATTCGATTAGCGAATACTACTACTAGTGAGTGACAGTATCCGAGAACTTGCATTTGAATGCATGAGATTTCGATTAGCGAATACTATTACTAGTGAGTGACAGTATCCGAGAACTTGCATTTAAATGCATGAGATTTCGATTAGCGAATACTACTACTAGTGAGTGACAGAATCCGAGAACTTGCATTCGAATGCATGAGATTTCGATTAGCGAATACTACTACTAGTGACTGACAGGATCCGAGAACTTGCATTCGAATGCAAGAGATTTCGATTACTCAATACTACTACTAGTGAGTGACAGTATCCGAGAACTCGCATTCGAATGCATGAGATTTCGATTAGCGAACACTACTACTAGGGAGTGACAGTATCCGAGAACTTGCATTCGAATGCAAGAGATTTCGATTAGCGAATACTACTACTAGTGAGTGACAGTATCCGAGAACTTGCATTCGAATGCATGAGATTTCGATTAGCGAATACTACTACTAGTGAGTGACAGTATCCGAATTATTGCATTCGAATGCAAGAGATTTCGATTAGCGAATACTACTACTAGTGAGTGACAGTATCCGAGAACTTGCATTCGAATGCAAGAGATTTCGATTAGCGAATACTACTACTAGTGAGTGACAGTATCCGAGAACTTGCATTCGAATGCATGAGATTTCGATTAGCGAATACTACTACTAGTGAGTGACAGTATCCGAGAACTTGCATTCGAATGCAAGAGATTTCGATTAGCGAATACTACTACTAGTGAGTGACAGTATCCGAGAACTCTCATTCGAATGCATGAAATTTCGATTAGCGAATACTACTACTAGTGAGTGACAGAATCCGAGAACTTGCATTCGAATGCATGAGATTTCGATTAGCGAATACTACTACTAGTGAGTGACAGTATCCGAGAACTTGCATTCGAATGCAAGAGATTTCGATTAGCGAATACTACTACTAGTGAGTGACAGTATCCGAGAACTTGCATTCGAATGCATGAGATTTCGATTAGCGAATACTACTACTAGTGAGTGACAGTATCTGAGAACTTGCATTCGAATGCAAGAGATTTCGATTAGCGAATACTACTACTAGTGAGTGACAGTATCCGAGAACTTGCATTCGAATGCATGAAATTTCGATTAGCGAATACTACTACTAGTGAGTGACAGAATCCGAGAACTTGCATTCGAATGCATGAGATTTCGATTAGCGAATACTACTACTAGTGAGTGACAGTATCCGAGAACTTGCATTCGAATGCATGAAATTTCGATTAGCGAATACTACTACTAGTGAGTGACAGTATCCGGATTATTGCATTCGAATGCATGAGATTTCGATTAGCGAATACTACTACTAGTGAGTGATAGTATCCGAGAACTTGCATTCGAATGCATGAGATTTCGATTAGCGAATACTACTACTAGTGAGTGACAGTATCCGAGAACTTGAATTCGAATGCATGAGATTTCGATTAGTGAATACTACTACTAGTGAGTGACAGTATCCGAATTATTGCATTCGAATGCAAGAGATTTCGATTAGCGAATTACTACTACTAGTGAGTGACAGTATCCGAGAATTTGCATTCGAATGGAAGAGATTTCGATTAGCGAACACTACTACTAGTGAGTGACAGTATCCGAATTATTGCATTCGAATGCAAGAGATTTCGATTAGCGAATACTACTACTAGTGAGTGACAGTATCCGAGAACTTGCATTCGAATGCAAGAGATTTCGATTAGCGAATTCTACTACTAGTGAGTGACAGTATCCGAGAATTTGCATTCGAATGCAAGAGATTTCGATTAGCGAACACTACTACTAGTGAGTGACAGTATCCGAATTATTGCATTCGAATGCAAGAGATTTCGATTAGCGAATACTACTACTAGTGAGTGACAGTATCCGAGAACTTGCATTCGAATGCAAGAGACTTCGATTAGCGAATACTACTAGTAGTGAGTGACAGTATCCGAATTATTGCATTCGAATGCATGAGATTTCGATTAGGGAATACTACTACTAGTGAGTGACAGTATCCCAGTACTTGCATTCTAATGTATGAAAATTCGATTAGCGAATACTACTAGTAGTGAGTGACAGTATCCCAGAACTTGCATTCGAATGCATGAAATTTCGATTAGCGAATACTACTACTAGTGAGTGACAGTATCCGAATTATTGCATTCGAATGCATGAAATTTCGATTAGCGAATACTACTACTAGTAAGTGACAGTATCCGAATTATTGCATTCGAATGCACGAAATTTCGATTAGCGAATACTACTACTAGTGAGTGACAGTATCCGAACTATTGCATTCAAATGCATGAAATTTCGATTAGCGAATACTACTACTAGTGAGTGACAGTATCCCAGAACTTGCATTCGAATGCATGAGATTTCGATTAGCGAATACTACTACTAGTGAGTGACAGTATCCGGATTATTGCATTCGAATGCATGAGATTTCGATTAGTGAATACTACTACTAGTGAGTGACAGTATCCGAATTAATTCATTCGAATGCAAGAGATTTCGATTAGCGAATACTACTACTAGTGAGTGACAGTATCCGAGAACTTGCATTCGAATGCAAGAGATTTCGATTAGCGAATTACTACTACTAGTGAGTGACAGTATCCGAATTATTGCATTCGAATGAATGAGATTTCGATTAGCGAATACTACTACTAGTGAGTGACAGTATCCGAATTATTGCATTCGAATGCATGAGATTTCGATTAGCGAATACTACTACTAGTGAGTGACAGTATCCGAATTATTGCATTCGAATGCAAGAAATTTCGGTTAGCGAATACTACTACTAGTGAGTGACAGTATCCGAATTATTGCATTCGAATGCACGAAATTTCGATTAGCGAATACTACTACTAGTGAGTGACAGTATCCGAGAACTGGCATTTGAATGCATGAGATTTCGATTAGCGAATACTATTACTAGTGAGTGACAGTATCCGAGAACTTGCATTTAAATGCATGAGATTTCGATTAGCGAATACTACTACTAGTGAGTGACAGAATCCGAGAACTTGCATTCGAATGCATGAGATTTCGATTAGCGAATACTACTACTAGTGAGTGACAGTATCCAAGAACTTGCATTCGAATGCAAGAGATTTCGATTACTCAATACTACGACTAGTGAGTTACAGTATCCGAGAACTCGCATTTGAATGCATGAGATTTCGATTAGCGAGCACTACTACTAGGGAGTGACAGTATCCGAGATCTTGCATTCGAATGCAAGAGATTTCGATTAGCGAATACTACTACTAGTGAGTGACAGTATCCGAGAACTTGCATTCGAATGCATGAGATTTCGATTAGCGAATACTACTACTAGTGAGTTACAGTATCCGAATTATTGCATTCGAATGCAAGAGATTTCGATTAGCGAATACTACTACTAGTGAGTGACAGTATCCGAGAACTTGCATTCGAATGCATGAGATTTCGATTAGCGAATACTACTACTAGTGAGTGACAGTATCCGAGAACTTGCATTCGAATGCAAGAGATTTCGATTGGCGAATACTACTACTAGTGAGTGACAGTATCCGAGAACTTGCATTCGAATTAATGAAATTTCGATTAGCGAATACTACTACTAGTGAGTGACAGTATCCGAATTATTGCATTCGAATGCAAGAGATTTCGATTAGCGAATACTACTACTAGTGAGTGACAGTATCCGAGAACTTGCATTCGAATGCAAGAGACTTCGATTAGCGAATACTACTAGTAGTGAGTGACAGTATCCGAATTATTGCATTTGAATGCATGAGATTTCGATTAGGGAATACTACTACTAGTGAGTGACAGTATCCCAGTACTTGCATTCTAATGTATGAAAATTCGATTAGCGAATACTACTAGTAGTGAGTGACAGTATGCCAGAACTTGCATTCGAATGCATGAAATTTCGATTAGTGAATACTACTACTAGTGAGTGACAGTATCCGAATTATTGCATTCGAATGCATGAAATTTCGATTAGCGAATACTACTACTAGTAAGTGACAGTATCCGAATTATTGCATTCGAATGCACGAAATTTCGATTAGCGAATACTACTACTAGTGAGTGACAGTATCCGAACTATTGCATTCAAATGCATGAAATTTCGATTAGCGAATACTACTACTAGTGAGTGACAGTATCCCAGAACTTGCATTCGAATGCATGAGATTTCGATTAGCGAATACTACTACTAGTGAGTGACAGTATCCGGATTATTGCATTCGAATGCATGAGATTTCGATTAGCGAATACTACTACTAGTGAGTGATAGTATCCGAGAACTTGCATTCGAATGCATGAGATTTTGATTAGCGAATACTACTACTAGTGAGTGACAGTATCCGAGAACTTGAATTCGAATGCATGAGATTTCGATTAGTGAATACTACCACTAGTGAGTGACAGTATCCGAATTATTGCATTCGAATGCAAGAGATTTCGATTAGCGAATACTACTACTAGTGAGTGACAGTATCCGAGAACTTGCATTCGAATGCAAGAGATTTCGATTAGCGAATTACTACTACTAGTGAGTGACAGTATCCGAATTATTGCATTCGAATGCATGAGATTTCGGTTAGCGAATACTACTACTAGTGAGTGACAGTATTCGAATTATTGCATTCGAATGCATGAGATTTCGATTAGCGAATACTACTACTAGTGAGTGACAGTATCCGAATTATTGCATTCGAATGCAAGAAATTTCGGTTAGCGAATACTACTACTAGTGAGTGACAGTATCCGAATTTTTGCATTCGAATGCACGAAATTTCGATTAGCGAATACTACTACTAGTGAGTGACAGTATCCGAGAACTGGCATTTGAATGCATGAGATTTCGATTAGCGAATACTATTACTAGTGAGTGACAGTATCCGAGAACTTGCATTTAAATGCATGAGATTTCGATTAGCGAATACTACTACTAGTGAGTGACAGAATCCGAGAACTTGCATTCGAATGCATGAGATTTCGATTAGCGAATACTACTACTAGTGAGTGACAGTATCCAAGAACTTGCATTCGAATGCAAGAGATTTCGATTACTCAATACTACGACTAGTGAGTTACAGTATCCGAGAACTCGCATTTGAATGCATGAGATTTCGATTAGCGAGCACTACTACTAGGGAGTGACAGTATCCGAGATCTTGCATTCGAATGCAAGAGATTTCGATTAGCGAATACTACTACTAGTGAGTGACAGTATCCGAGAACTTGCATTCGAATGCATGAGATTTCGATTAGCGAATACTACTACTAGTGAGTTACAGTATCCGAATTATTGCATTCGAATGCAAGAGATTTCGATTAGCGTATACTACTACTAGTGAGTGACAGTATCCGAGAACTTGCATTCGAATGCATGAGATTTCGATTAGCGAATACTACTACTAGTGAGTGACAGTATCCGAATTATTGCATTCGAATGCAAGAGATTTCGATTAGCGAATACTACTACTAGTGAGTGACAGTATCCGGATTATTGCATTCGAATGCATGAGATTTCGATTAGCGAATACTACTACTAGTGAGTGATAGTATCCGAGAACTTGCATTCGAATGCATGAGATTTCGATTAGCGAATACTACTACTAGTGAGTGACAGTATCCGAGAACTTGAATTCGAATGCATGAGATTTCGATTAGTGAATACTACTACTAGTGAGTGACAGTATCCGAATTATTGCATTCGAATGCAAGAGATTTCGATTAGCGAATTACTACTACTAGTGAGTGACAGTATCCGAGAATTTGCATTCGAATGGAAGAGATTTCGATTAGCGAACACTACTACTAGTGAGTGACAGTATCCGAATTATTGCATTCGAATGCAAGAGATTTCGATTAGCGAATACTACTACTAGTGAGTGACAGTATCCGAGAACTTGCATTCGAATGCAAGAGATTTCGATTAGCGAATTCTACTACTAGTGAGTGACAGTATCCGAGAATTTGCATTCGAATGCAAGAGATTTCGATTAGCGAACACTACTACTAGTGAGTGACAGTATCCGAATTATTGCATTCGAATGCAAGAGATTTCGATTAGCGAATACTACTACTAGTGAGTGACAGTATCCGAGAACTTGCATTCGAATGCAAGAGACTTCGATTAGCGAATACTACTAGTAGTGAGTGACAGTATCCGAATTATTGCATTCGAATGCATGAGATTTCGATTAGGGAATACTACTACTAGTGAGTGACAGTATCCCAGTACTTGCATTCTAATGTATGAAAATTCGATTAGCGAATACTACTAGTAGTGAGTGACAGTATCCCAGAACTTGCATTCGAATGCATGAAATTTCGATTAGCGAATACTACTACTAGTGAGTGACAGTATCCGAATTATTGCATTCGAATGCATGAAATTTCGATTAGCGAATACTACTACTAGTAAGTGACAGTATCCGAATTATTGCATTCGAATGCACGAAATTTCGATTAGCGAATACTACTACTAGTGAGTGACAGTATCCGAACTATTGCATTCAAATGCATGAAATTTCGATTAGCGAATACTACTACTAGTGAGTGACAGTATCCCAGAACTTGCATTCGAATGCATGAGATTTCGATTAGCGAATACTACTACTAGTGAGTGACAGTATCCGGATTATTGCATTCGAATGCATGAGATTTCGATTAGTGAATACTACTACTAGTGAGTGACAGTATCCGAATTAATTCATTCGAATGCAAGAGATTTCGATTAGCGAATACTACTACTAGTGAGTGACAGTATCCGAGAACTTGCATTCGAATGCAAGAGATTTCGATTAGCGAATTACTACTACTAGTGAGTGACAGTATCCGAATTATTGCATTCGAATGAATGAGATTTCGATTAGCGAATACTACTACTAGTGAGTGACAGTATCCGAATTATTGCATTCGAATGCATGAGATTTCGATTAGCGAATACTACTACTAGTGAGTGACAGTATCCGAATTATTGCATTCGAATGCAAGAAATTTCGGTTAGCGAATACTACTACTAGTGAGTGACAGTATCCGAATTATTGCATTCGAATGCACGAAATTTCGATTAGCGAATACTACTACTAGTGAGTGACAGTATCCGAGAACTGGCATTTGAATGCATGAGATTTCGATTAGCGAATACTATTACTAGTGAGTGACAGTATCCGAGAACTTGCATTTAAATGCATGAGATTTCGATTAGCGAATACTACTACTAGTGAGTGACAGAATCCGAGAACTTGCATTCGAATGCATGAGATTTCGATTAGCGAATACTACTACTAGTGAGTGACAGTATCCAAGAACTTGCATTCGAATGCAAGAGATTTCGATTACTCAATACTACGACTAGTGAGTTACAGTATCCGAGAACTCGCATTTGAATGCATGAGATTTCGATTAGCGAGCACTACTACTAGGGAGTGACAGTATCCGAGATCTTGCATTCGAATGCAAGAGATTTCGATTAGCGAATACTACTACTAGTGAGTGACAGTATCCGAGAACTTGCATTCGAATGCATGAGATTTCGATTAGCGAATACTACTACTAGTGAGTTACAGTATCCGAATTATTGCATTCGAATGCAAGAGATTTCGATTAGCGAATACTACTACTAGTGAGTGACAGTATCCGAGAACTTGCATTCGAATGCATGAGATTTCGATTAGCGAATACTACTACTAGTGAGTGACAGTATCCGAGAACTTGCATTCGAATGCAAGAGATTTCGATTGGCGAATACTACTACTAGTGAGTGACAGTATCCGAGAACTTGCATTCGAATTAATGAAATTTCGATTAGCGAATACTACTACTAGTGAGTGACAGTATCCGAATTATTGCATTCGAATGCAAGAGATTTCGATTAGCGAATACTACTACTAGTGAGTGGCAGTATCCGAGAACTTGCATTCGAATGCAAGAGACTTCGATTAGCGAATACTACTAGTAGTGAGTGACAGTATCCGAATTATTGCATTTGAATGCATGAGATTTCGATTAGGGAATACTACTACTAGTGAGTGACAGTATCCCAGTACTTGCATTCTAATGTATGAAAATTCGATTAGCGAATACTACTAGTAGTGAGTGACAGTATGCCAGAACTTGCATTCGAATGCATGAAATTTCGATTAGTGAATACTACTACTAGTGAGTGACAGTATCCGAATTATTGCATTCGAATGCATGAAATTTCGATTAGCGAATACTACTACTAGTAAGTGACAGTATCCGAATTATTGCATTCGAATGCACGAAATTTCGATTAGCGAATACTACTACTAGTGAGTGACAGTATCCGAACTATTGCATTCAAATGCATGAAATTTCGATTAGCGAATACTACTACTAGTGAGTGACAGTATCCCAGAACTTGCATTCGAATGCATGAGATTTCGATTAGCGAATACTACTACTAGTGAGTGACAGTATCCGGATTATTGCATTCGAATGCATGAGATTTCGATTAGCGAATACTACTACTAGTGAGTGATAGTATCCGAGAACTTGCATTCGAATGCATGAGATTTTGATTAGCGAATACTACTACTAGTGAGTGACAGTATCCGAGAACTTGAATTCGAATGCATGAGATTTCGATTAGTGAATACTACCACTAGTGAGTGACAGTATCCGAATTATTGCATTCGAATGCAAGAGATTTCGATTAGCGAATACTACTACTAGTGAGTGACAGTATCCGAGAACTTGCATTCGAATGCAAGAGATTTCGATTAGCGAATTACTACTACTAGTGAGTGACAGTATCCGAATTATTGCATTCGAATGCATGAGATTTCGGTTAGCGAATACTACTACTAGTGAGTGACAGTATTCGAATTATTGCATTCGAATGCATGAGATTTCGATTAGCGAATACTACTACTAGTGAGTGACAGTATCCGAATTATTGCATTCGAATGCAAGAAATTTCGGTTAGCGAATACTACTACTAGTGAGTGACAGTATCCGAATTTTTGCATTCGAATGCACGAAATTTCGATTAGCGAATACTACTACTAGTGAGTGACAGTATCCGAGAACTGGCATTTGAATGCATGAGATTTCGATTAGCGAATACTATTACTAGTGAGTGACAGTATCCGAGAACTTGCATTTAAATGCATGAGATTTCGATTAGCGAATACTATTACTAGTGAGTGACAGAATCCGAGAACTTGCATTCCAATGCATGTGATTTCGATTAGCGAATACTACTACTAGTGAGTGACAGTATCCGAGAACTTGCATTCGAATGCAAGAGATTTCGATTGGCGAATACTACTACTAGTGAGTGACAGTATCCGAGAACTTGCATTCGAATTAATGAAATTTCGATTAGCGAATACTACTACTAGTGAGTGACAGTATCCGAATTATTGCATTCGAATGCAAGAGATTTCGATTAGCGAATACTACTACTAGTGAGTGACAGTATCCGAGAACTTGCATTCGAATGCAAGAGACTTCGATTAGCGAATACTACTAGTAGTGAGTGACAGTATCCGAATTATTGCATTTGAATGCATGAGATTTCGATTAGGGAATACTACTACTAGTGAGTGACAGTATCCCAGTACTTGCATTCTAATGTATGAAAATTCGATTAGCGAATACTACTAGTAGTGAGTGACAGTATGCCAGAACTTGCATTCGAATGCATGAAATTTCGATTAGTGAATACTACTACTAGTGAGTGACAGTATCCGAATTATTGCATTCGAATGCATGAAATTTCGATTAGCGAATACTACTACTAGTAAGTGACAGTATCCGAATTATTGCATTCGAATGCACGAAATTTCGATTAGCGAATACTACTACTAGTGAGTGACAGTATCCGAACTATTGCATTCAAATGCATGAAATTTCGATTAGCGAATACTACTACTAGTGAGTGACAGTATCCCAGAACTTGCATTCGAATGCATGAGATTTCGATTAGCGAATACTACTACTAGTGAGTGACAGTATCCGGATTATTGCATTCGAATGCATGAGATTTCGATTAGCGAATACTACTACTAGTGAGTGATAGTATCCGAGAACTTGCATTCGAATGCATGAGATTTTGATTAGCGAATACTACTACTAGTGAGTGACAGTATCCGAGAACTTGAATTCGAATGCATGAGATTTCGATTAGTGAATACTACTACTAGTGAGTGACAGTATCCGAATTATTGCATTCGAATGCAAGAGATTTCGATTAGCGAATACTACTACTAGTGAGTGACAGTATCCGAGAACTTGCATTCGAATGCAAGAGATTTCGATTAGCGAATTACTACTACTAGTGAGTGACAGTATCCGAATTATTGCATTCGAATGCATGAGATTTCGGTTAGCGAATACTACTACTAGTGAGTGACAGTATTCGAATTATTGCATTCGAATGCATGAGATTTCGATTAGCGAATACTACTACTAGTGAGTGACAGTATCCGAATTATTGCATTCGAATGCAAGAAATTTCGGTTAGCGAATACTACTACTAGTGAGTGACAGTATCCGAATTTTTGCATTCGAATGCACGAAATTTCGATTAGCGAATACTACTACTAGTGAGTGACAGTATCCGAGAACTGGCATTTGAATGCATGAGATTTCGATTAGCGAATACTATTACTAGTGAGTGACAGTATACGAGAACTTGCATTTAAATGCATGCGATTTCGATTAGCGAATACTACTACTAGTGAGTGACAGAATCCGAGAACTTGCATTCGAATGCATGTGATTTCGATTAGCGAATACTACTACTAGTGAGTGACAGTATCCAAGAACTTGCATTCGAATGCAAGAGATTTCGATTACTCAATACTACTACTAGTGTGTTACAGTATCCGAGAACTCGCATTCGAATGCATGAGATTTCGATTAGCGAACACTACTACTAGGGAGTGACAGTATCCGAGTTCTTGCATTCGAATGCAAGAGATTTCGATTAGCGAATACTACTACTAGTGAGTGACAGTATCCGAGAACTTGCATTCGAATGCATGAGATTTCGATTAGCGAATACTACTACTAGTGAGTGACAGTATCCGAATTATTGCATTCGAATGCAAGAGATTTCGATTTGCGTATACTACTACTAGTGAGTGACAGTATCCGAGAACTTGCATTCGAATGCAAGAGATTTCGATTAGCGAATACTACTACTAGTGAGTGACAGTATCCGAGAACTTGCATTCGAATGCATGAGATTTCGATTAGCGAATACTACTACTAGTGAGTGACAGTATCCGAGAACTTGCATTCGAATGCAAGAGATTTCGATTGGCGAATACTACTACTAGTGAGTGACAGTATCCGAGAACTTGCATTCGAATGCATGAAATTTCGATTAGCGAATACTACTACTAGTGAGTGACAGTATCCGAATTATTGCATTCGAATGCAAGAGATTTCGATTAGCGAATACTACTACTAGTGAGTGTCAGTATCCGAGAACTTGCATTCGAATGCATGTGATTTCGATTAGCGAATACTACTACAAGTGAGTGACAGTATCCGGATTATTGCATTCGAATGCATGAGATTTCGATTAGCGAATACTACTACTAGTGAGTGATAGTATCCGAGAACTTGCATTCGAATGCATGAGATTTCGATTAGCGAATACTACTACTAGTGAGTGACAGTATCCGAGAACTTGAATTCGAATGCATGAGATTTCGATTAGTGAATACTACTACTAGTGAGTGACAGTATCCGAATTATTGCATTCGAATGCAAGAGATTTCGATTAGCGAATACTACTACTAGTGAGTGACAGTATCCGAGAACTTGCATTCGAATGCAAGAGATTTCGATTGGCGAATACTACTACTAGTGAGTGACAGTATCCGAGAACTTGCATTCGAATGCATGAAATTTCGATTAGCGAATACTACTACTAGTGAGTGACAGTATCCAAATTATTGCATTCGAATGCAAGAGATTTCGATTAGCGAATACTACTACTAGTGAGTGTCAGTATCCGAGAACTTGCATTCGAATGCATGAGATTTCGATTAGCGAATACTACTACTAGTGAGTGACAGTATCCGGATTATTGCATTCGAATGCATGAGATTTCGATTAGCGAATACTACTACTAGTGAGTGATAGTATCCGAGAACTTGAATTCGAATGCATGAGATTTCGATTAGTGAATACTACTACTAGTGAGTGACAGTATCCGAATTATTGCATTCGAATGCAAGAGATTTCGATTAGCGAATACTACTACTAGTGAGTGACAGTATCCGAGAACTTGCATTCGAATGCAAGAGACTTCGATTAGCGAATACTACTAGTAGTGAGTGACAGTATCCGAATTATTGCATTTGAATGCATGAGATTTCGATTAGGGAATACTACTACTAGTGAGTGGCAGTATCCCAGTACTTGCATTCTAATGTATGAAAATTCGATTAGCGAATACTACTAGTAGTGAGTGACAGTATGCCAGAACTTGCATTCGAATGCATCAAATTTCGATTAGCGAATACTACTACTAGTGAGTGACAGTATCCGAGAACTTGCATTCGAATGCAAGAGATTTCGATTAGCGAATTCTACTACTAGTGAGTGACAGTATCCGAGAATTTGCATTCGAATGCATGAGATTTCGATTAGCGAATACTACTACTAGTGAGTGACAGTATCCAAATTATTGCATTCGAATGCATGAGATTTCGATTAGCGAATACTACTACTAGTGAGTGACAGTATCCGAATTATTGCATTCGAGTGCATGAGATTTCGATTAGCGAATACTACTACTAGTGAGTGACAGTATCCGTGAACTTGAATTCGAATGCATGAGATTTCGATTAGTGAATACTACTACTAGTGAGTGAAAGTATCCGAATTATTGCATTCGAATGCAAGAGATTTCGATTAGCGAATACTACTACTAGTGAGTGACAGTATCCGAGAACTTGCATTCGAATGCAAGAGATTTCGATTAGCGAATTACTACTACTAGTGAGTGACAGTATCCGAATTATTGCATTCGAATGCATGAGATTTCGATTAGCGAATACTACTACTAGTGAGTGACAGTATCTGAGAACTTGCATTCGAATGCATGAGATTTCGATTAGCGAATACTACTACTAGTGAGTGACAGTATCCAAATTATTGCATTCGAATGCATGAGATTTCGATTAGCGAATACTACTACTAGTGAGTGACAATATCCGAATTATTGCATTCGAATGCATGAGATTTCGATTAGCGAATACTACTACTAGTGAGTGACAGTATCCGAATTATTGCATTCGAATGCAAGAAATTTCGGTTAGCGAATACTACTACTAGTGAGTGACATTATCCGAATTATTGCATTCGAATGCACGAAATTTCGATTAGCGAATACTACTACTAGTGAGTGACAGTATCCGAGAACTTGCATTTGAATGCATGAGATTTCGATTAGCGAATACTATTATTCGTGAGTGACAGTATCCGAGAACTTGCATTTAAATGCATGAGATTTCGATTAGCGAATACTACTACTAGTGAGTGACAGAATCCGAGAACTTGCATTCGAATGCATGAGATTTCGTTTAGCGAATACTACTACTAGTGAGTGACAGTATCCGAGAACTTGCATTCGAATGCAAGAGATTTCGATTACTCAATACTACTACTAGTGAGTGACAGTATCCGAGAACTCGCATTCGAATGTATGAGATTTCGATTAGCGAACACTACTACTAGGGAGTGACAGTATCCGAGAACTTGCATTCGAATGCAAGAGATTTCGATTAGCGAATACTACTACTAGTGAGTGACAGTATCCGAGAACTTGCATTCGAATGCATGAGATTTCGATTAGCGAATACTACTACTAGTGAGTGACAGTATCCGAATTATTGCATTCGAATGCAAGAGATTTCGATTAGCGAATACTACTACTAGTGAGTGACAGTATCCGAGAACTTGCATTCGAATGCAAGAGATTTCGATTAACGAATACTACTACTAGTGAGTGACAGTATCCGAGAACTTGCATTCGAATGCATGAGATTTCGATTAGCGAATACTACTACTAGTGAGTGACAGTATCCGAGAACTTGCATTCGAATGCAAGAGATTTCGATTAGCGAATACTACTACTAGTGAGTGACAGTATCCGAGAACTTGCATTCGAATGCATGAAATTTCGATTAGCGAATACTACTACTAGTGAGTGACAGTATCCGAATTATTGCATTCGAATGCAAGAGATTTCGATTAGCGAATACTACTACTAGTGAGTGTCAGTATCCGAGAACTTGCATTCGAATGCATGAGATTTCGATTAGCGAATACTACTACTAGTGAGTGACAGTATCCGGATTATTGCATTCGAATGCATGAGATTTCGATTAGCGAATACTACTACTAGTGAGTGATAGTATCCGAGAACTTGCATTCGAATGCATGAGATTTCGATTAGCGAATACTACTACTAGTGAGTGACAGTATCCGAGAACTTGAATTCGAATGCATGAGATTTCGATTAGTGAATACTACTACTAGTGAGTGACAGTATCCGAATTATTGCATTCGAATGCAAGAGATTTCGATTAGCGAATACTACTACTAGTGAGTGACAGTATCCGAGAACTTGCATTCGAATGCAAGAGATTTCGATTAGCGAATTACTACTACTAGTGAGTGACAGTATCCGAGAATTTGCATTCGAATGGAAGAGATTTCGATTAGCGAACACTACTACTAGTGAGTGACAGTATCCGAATTATTGCATTCGAATGCAAGAGATTTCGATTAGCGAATACTACTACTAGTGAGTGACAGTATCCGAGAACTTGCATTCGAATGCAAGAGATTTCGATTAGCGAATTCTACTACTAGTGAGTGACACTATCCGAGAATTTGCATTCGAATGCAAGAGATTTCGATTAGCGAACACTACTACTAGTGAGTGACAGTATCCGAATTATTGCATTCGAATGCAAGAGATTTCGATTAGCGAATACTACTACTAGTGAGTGACAGTATCCGAGAACTTGCATTCGAATGCAAGAGACTTCGATTAGCGAATACTACTAGTAGTGAGTGACAGTATCCGAATTATTGCATTCGAATGCATGAGATTTCGATTAGGGAATACTACTACTAGTGAGTGACAGTATCCCAGTACTTGCATTCTAATGTATGAAAATTCGATTAGCGAATACTACTAGTAGTGAGTGACAGTATTCCAGAACTTGCATTCGAATGCATGAAATTTCGATTAGCGAATACTACTACTAGTGAGTGACAGTATCCGAATTATTGCATTCGAATGCATGAAATTTCGATTAGCGAATACTACTACTAGTAAGTGACAGTATCCGAATTATTGCATTCGAATGCACGAAATTTCGATTAGCGAATACTACTACTAGTGAGTGACAGTATCCGAACTATTGCATTCGAATGCATGAAATTTCGATTAGCGAATACTACTACTAGTGAGTGACAGTATCCCAGAACTTGCATTCGAATGTATGAGATTTCGATTAGCGAATACTACTACTAGTGAGTGACAGTATCCGAGAACTTGAATTCGAATGCATGAGATTTCGATTAGTGAATACTACTACTAGTGAGTGAAAGTATCCGAATTATTGCATTCGAATGCAAGAGATTTCGGTTAGCGAATACTACTACTAGTGAGTGACAGTATCCGAGAACTTGCATTCGAATGCAAGAGATTTCGATTAGCGAATTACTACTACTAGTGAGTGACAGTATCCGAATTATTGCATTCGAATGCATGAGATTTCGATTAGCGAATACTACTACTAGTGAGTGACAGTATCCGAGAACTTGCATTCGAATGCATGAGATTTCGATTAGCGAATACTACTACTAGTGAGTGACAGTATCCAAATTATTGCAGTCGAATGCATGAGATTTCGATTAGCGAATACTACTACTAGTGAGTGACAGTATCCGAATTATTGCATTCGAATGCATGAGATTTCGATTAGCGAATACTACTACTAGTGAGTGACAGTATCCGAATTATTGCATTCGAATGCAAGAAATTTCGGTTAGCGAATACTACTACTAGTGTGTGACATTATCCGAATTATTGCATTCGAATGCACGAAATTTCGATTAGCGAATACTACTACTAGTGAGTGACAGTATCCGAGAACTTGCATTTGAATGCATGAGATTTCGATTAGCGAAAACTATTACTAGTGAGTGAAGTATCCGAGAACTTGCATTTAAATGCATGAGATTTCGATTAGCGAATACTACTACTAGTGAGTGACAGAATCCGAGAACTTGCATTCGAATGCATGAGATTTCGATTAGCGAATACTACTACTAGTGAGTGACAGGATCCGAGAACTTGCATTCGAATGCAAGAGATTTCGATTACTCAATACTACTACTAGTGAGTGACAGTATCCGAGAACTCGCATTCGAATGCATGAGATTTCGATTAGCGAACACTACTACTAGGGAGTGACAGTATCCGAGAACTTGCATTCGAATGCAAGAGATTTCGATTAGCGAATACTACTACTAGTGAGTGACAGTATCCGAGAACTTGCATTCGAATGCATGAGATTTCGATTAGCGAATACTACTACTAGTGAGTGACAGTATCCGAATTATTGCATTCGAATGCAAGAGATTTCGATTAGCGAATACTACTACTAGTGAGTGACAGTATCCGAGAACTTGCATTCGAATGCAAGAGATTTCGATTAGCGAATACTACTACTAGTGAGTGACAGTATCCGAGAACTTGCATTCGAATGCATGAGATTTCGATTAGCGAATACTACTACTAGTGAGTGACAGTATCCGAGAACTTGCATTCGAATGCAAGAGATTTCGATTAGCGAATACTACTACTAGTGAGTGACAGTATCCGAGAACTTGCATTCGAATGCATGAAATTTCGATTAGCGAATACTACTACTAGTGAGTGACAGAATCCGAGAACTTGCATTCGAATGCATGAGATTTCGATTAGCGAATACTACTACTAGTGAGTGACAGTATCCGAGATCTTGCATTCGAATGCAAGAGATTTCGATTAGCGAATACTACTACTAGTGAGTGACAGTATCCGAGAACTTGCATTCGAATGCATGAGATTTCGATTAGCGAATACTACTACTAGTGAGTGACAGTATCTGAGAACTTGCATTCGAATGCAAGAGATTTCGATTAGCGAATACTACTACTAGTGAGTGACAGTATCCGAGAACTTGCATTCGAATGCATGAAATTTCGATTAGCGAATACTACTACTAGTGAGTGACAGAATCCGAGAACTTGCATTCGAATGCATGAGATTTCGATTAGCGAATACTACTACTAGTGAGTGACAGTATCCGAGAACTTGCATTCGAATGCATGAAATTTCGATTAGCGAATACTACTACTAGTGAGTGACAGTATCCGGATTATTGCATTCGAATGCATGAGATTTCGATTAGCGAATACTACTACTAGTGAGTGATAGTATCCGAGAACTTGCATTCGAATGCATGAGATTTCGATTAGCGAATACTACTACTAGTGAGTGACAGTATCCGAGAACTTGAATTCGAATGCATGAGATTTCGATTAGTGAATACTACTACTAGTGAGTGACAGTATCCGAATTATTGCATTCGAATGCAAGAGATTTCGATTAGCGAATACTACTACTAGTGAGTGACAGTATCCGAGAACTTGCATTCGAATGCAAGAGATTTCGATTAGCGAATTACTACTACTAGTGAGTGACAGTATCCGAGAATTTGCATTCGAATGGAAGAGATTTCGATTAGCGAACACTACTACTAGTGAGTGACAGTATCCGAATTATTGCATTCGAATGCAAGAGATTTCGATTAGCGAATACTACTACTAGTGAGTGACAGTATCCGAGAACTTGCATTCGAATGCAAGAGATTTCGATTAGCGAATTCTACTACTAGTGAGTGACAGTATCCGAGAATTTGCATTCGAATGCAAGAGATTTCGATTAGCGAACACTACTACTAGTGAGTGACAGTATCCGAATTATTGCATTCGAATGCAAGAGATTTCGATTAGCGAATACTACTACTAGTGAGTGACAGTATCCGAGAACTTGCATTCGAATGCAAGAGACTTCGATTAGCGGATACTACTAGTAGTGAGTGACAGTATCCGAATTATTGCATTCGAATGCATGAGATTTCGATTAGGGAATACTACTACTAGTGAGTGACAGTATCCCAGTACTTGCATTCTAATGTATGAAAATTCGATTAGCGAATACTACTAGTAGTGAGTGACAGTATCCGAATTATTGCATTCGAATGCATGAAATTTCGATTAGCGAATACTACTACTAGTAAGTGACAGTATCCGAATTATTGCATTCGAATGCACGAAATTTCGATTAGCGAATACTACTACTAGTGAGTGACAGTATCCGAACTATTGCATTCGAATGCATGAAATTTCGATTAGCGAATACTACTACTAGTGAGTGACAGTATCCCAGAACTTGCATTCGAATGCATGAGATTTCGATTAGCGAATACTACTACTAGTGAGTGACAGTATCCGGATTATTGCATTCGAATGCATGAGATTTCGATTAGTGAATACTACTACTAGTGAGTGACAGTATCCGAATTAATTCATTCGAATGCAAGAGATTTCGATTAGCGAATACTACTACTAGTGAATGACAGTATCCGAGAACTTGCATTCGAATGCAAGAGATTTCGATTAGCGAATTACTACTACTAGTGAGTGACAGTATCCGAATTATTGCATTCGAATGCATGAGATTTCGATTAGCGAATACTACTACTAGTGAGTGACAGTATCCGAATTATTGCATTCGAATGCATGAGATTTCGATTAGCGAATACTACTACTAGTGAGTGACAGTATCCGAATTATTGCATTCGAATGCAAGAAATTTCGGTTAGCGAATACTACTACTACTGAGTGACAGTATCCGAATTATTGCATTCGAATGCACGAAATTTCGATTAGCGAATACTACTACTAGTGAGTGACAGTATCCGAGAACTGGCATTTGAATGCATGAGATTTCGATTAGCGAATACTATTACTAGTGAGTGACAGTATCCGAGAACTTGCATTTAAATGCATGAGATTTCGATTAGCGAATACTACTACTAGTGAGTGACAGAATCCGAGAACTTGCATTCGAATGCATGAGATTTCGATTAGCGAATACTACGACTAGTGAGTGACAGTATCCAAGAACTTGCATTCGAATGCAAGAGATTTCGATTACTCAATACTACGACTAGTGAGTTACAGTATCCGAGAACTCGCATTCGAATGCATGAGATTTCGATTAGCGAACACTACTACTAGGGAGTGACAGTATCCGAGATCTTGCATTCGAATGCAAGAGATTTCGATTAGCGAATACTACTACTAGTGAGTGACAGTATCCGAGAACTTGCATTCGAATGCATGAGATTTCGATTAGCGAATACTACTACTAGTGAGTGACAGTATCCGAATTATTGCATTGCAATGCAAGAGATTTCGATTAGCGTATACTACTACTAGTGAGTGACAGTATCCGAGAACTTGCATTCGAATGCATGAGATTTCGATTAGCGAATACTACTACTAGTGAGTGACAGTATCCGAGAACTTGCATTCGAATACAAGAGATTTCGATTGGCGAATACTACTACTAGTGAGTGACAGTATCCGAGAACTTGCATTCGAATTAATTAAATTTCTATTAGCGAATACTACTACTAGTGAGTGACAGTATCCGAATTATTGCATTCGAATGCAAGAGATTTCGATTAGCGAATACTACTACTAGTGAGTGACAGTATCCGAGAACTTGCATTCGAATGCAAGAGACTTCGATTAGCGAATACTACTAGTAGTGAGTGACAGTATCCGAATTATTGCATTTGAATGCATGAGATTTCGATTAGGGAATACTACTACTAGTGAGTGACAGTATCCCAGTACTTGCATTCTAATGTATGAAAATTCGATCAGCGAATACTACTAGTAGTGAGTGACAGTATGCCAGAACTTGCATTCGAATGCATGAAATTTCGATTAGTGAATACTACTACTAGTGAGTGACAGTATCCGAATTATTGCATTCGAATGCATGAAATTTCGATTAGCGAATACTACTACTAGTAAGTGACAGTATCCGAATTATTGCATTCGAATGCACGAAATTTCGATTAGCGAATACTACTACTAGTGAGTGACAGTATCCGAACTATTGCATTCAAATGCATGAAATTTCGATTAGCGAATACTACTACTAGTGAGTGACAGTATCCCAGAACTTGCATTCGAATGCATGAGATTTCGATTAGCGAATACTACTACTAGTGAGTGACAGTATCCGGATTATTGCATTCGAATGCATGAGATTTCGATTAGCGAATACTACTACTAGTGAGTGATAGTATCCGAGAACTTGCATTCGAATGCATGAGATTTTGATTAGCGAATACTACTACTAGTGAGTGACAGTATCCGAGAACTTGAATTCGAATGCATGAGATTTCGATTAGTGAATACTACTACTAGTGAGTGACAGTATCCGAATTATTGCATTCGAATGCAAGAGATTTCGATTAGCGAATACTACTACTAGTGAGTGACAGTATCCGAGAACTTGCATTCGAATGCAAGAGATTTCGATTAGCGAATTACTACTACTAGTGAGTGACAGTATCCGAATTATTGCATTCGAATGCATGAGATTTCGGTTAGCGAATACTACTACTAGTGAGTGACAGTATTCGAATTATTGCATTCGAATGCATGAGATTTCGATTAGCGAATACTACTACTAGTGAGTGACAGTATCCGAATTATTGCATTCGAATGCAAGAAATTTCGGTTAGCGAATACTACTACTAGTGAGTGACAGTATCCGAATTTTTGCATTCGAATGCACGAAATTTCGATTAGCGAATACTACTACTAGTGAGTGACAGTATCCGAGAACTGGCATTTGAATGCATGAGATTTCGATTAGCGAATACTATTACTAGTGAGTGACAGTATCCGAGAACTTGCATTTAAATGCATGAGATTTCGATTAGCGAATACTACTACTAGTGAGTGACAGAATCCGAGAACTTGCATTCGAATGCATGTGATTTCGATTAGCGAATACTACTACTAGTAAGTGACAGTATCCAAGAACTTGCATTTGAATGCAAGAGATTTCGATTACTCAATACTACTACTAGTGTGTTACAGTATCCGAGAACTCGCATTCGAATGCATGAGATTTCGATTAGCGAACACTACTACTAGGGAGTGACAGTATCCGAGTTCTTGCATTCGAATGCAAGAGATTTCGATTAGCGAATACTACTACTAGTGAGTGACAGTATCCGAGAACTTGCATTCGAATGCATGAGATTTTGATTAGCGAATACTACTACTAGTGAGTGACAGTATCCGAATTATTGCATTCGAATGCAAGAGATTTCGATTTGCGTATACTACTACCAGTGAGTGACAGTATCCGAGAACTTGCATTCGAATGCAAGAGATTTCGATTAGCGAATACTACTACTAGTGAGTGACAGTATCCGAGAACTTGCATTCGAATGCATGAGATTTCGATTAGCGAATACTACTACTAGTGAGTGACAGTATCCGAGAACTTGCATTCGAATGCAAGAGATTTCGATTGGCGAATACTACTACTAGTGAGTGACAGTATCCGAGAACTTGCATTCGAATGCATGAAATTTCGATTAGCGAATACTACTACTAGTGAGTGACAGTATCCGAATTATTGCATTCGAATGCAAGAGATTTCGATTAGCGAATACTACTACTAGTGAGTGTCAGTATCCGAGAACTTGCATTCGAATGCATGAGATTTCGATTAGCGAATACTACTACAAGTGAGTGACAGTATCCGGATTATTGCATTCGAATGCATGAGATTTCGATTAGCGAATACTACTACTAGTGAGTGATAGTATCCGAGAACTTGCATTCGAATGCATGAGATTTCGATTAGCGAATACTACTACTAGTGAGTGACAGTATCCGAGAACTTGAATTCGAATGCATGAGATTTCGATTAGTGAATACTACTACTAGTGAGTGACAGTATCCGAATTATTGCATTCGAATGCAAGAGATTTCGATTAGCGAATACTACTACTAGTGAGTGACAGTATCCGAGAACTTGCATTCGAATGCAAGAGATTTCGATTAGCGAATTACTACTACTAGTGAGTGACAGTATCCGAATTATTGCATTCGAATGCATGAGATTTCGATTAGCGAATACTACTACTAGTGAGTGACAGTATCCGAGAACTTGCATTCGAATGCATGAGATTTCGATTAGCGAATTCTACTACTAGTGAGTGACAGTATCCAAATTATTGCATCCGAATGCATGAGATTTCGATTAGCGAATACTACTACTAGTCAGTGACAGTATCCGAATTAATCCATTCGAATGCATGAGATTTCGATTAGCGAATACTACTACTAGTGGGTGACAGTATCCGAATTATTGCATTCGAATGCAAGAAATTTCGGTTAGCGAATACTACAACTAGTGAGTGACAGTATCCGAATTATTGCATTCGAATGCAAGAGATTTCGATTAGCGAATACTACTACTAGTGAGTGACAGTATCCGAGAACTTGCATTTGAATGCATGAGATTTCGATTAGCGAATACTATTACTAGTGAGTGACAGTGTCCGAGAACTTGCATTTAAATGCATGAGATTTCGATTAGCCAATACTACTACTAGTGAGTGACAGAATCCGAGAACTTGCATTCGAATGCATGAGATTTCGATTAGCGAAAACTACTACTAGTGAGTGACAGTATCCGAGAACTTGCATTCGAATGCAAGAGATTTCGATTACTCAATACTACTACTAGTGAGTGACAGTATCCGCGAACTTGCATTCGAATGCACGGGACAGTCGCGCAGCAGCGTGTGTAAGGAGAGGTTGTTTTGGCGAAAGCGTGTTCGCTTGGTTCGACCTTCAACTTACGTGACTTTGCACCAGCTATAACTCGCTGGTTTTCATTACACATTTTTGTGTGTTAAATAAGTGTGATTTTCTAGTAACGTAAAAATGTATATAGAACGAAAGAACACATTAGTACTAACGTTTGTGGATCGTGATGTGCCGAAACCGTCACCATACGAACTACATGAATGGATTCACGATATATTCCGATTTGAAGAAGAGGAACTGGAAATGATACAGATCAACAACTACACCCGGCAAATATATATCCAGTGTAAGGAAGCGCTGCGAGTAAAAAGGGCCATAGAGGACACAAACGGTGAGTCAATTTTTACCTATAGTAATGGACAAAGAAGTAAAGTAACAATAACAACGGCAGGTCTAGGGTTTCGTATTGTGAAATTATACCACTTACCCAAAGATTTAAACCAAGAAATTGTACGACAACATCTAGGAAACTACGGCACAGTACTAGCACTATCAATGGATACTTGGGGGCCCACGCTTCGATACAAAATCAGTAACGGAGTACGCACTGCAAAGATAGATTTAAAAAAGCATATTCCCTCATATATAGATATTGCCGGATATAAAAGCTTTATAAGCTATGAAGGTCAACCAATTACATGTGCGGTGTGTAGTGAAACAGGACATTTACGAAACAACTGTCCCAGACGGAGGGTAATCACGCAGACACCACGTCTAACAGACCCGCCCACATGGTCTAAACTAGTGCAGGGAGACTTCCCCATTAGACGGGTACCGGTGGATTTGCCACAAGACACAGCTATGACCTCGGCAGAAATGACGACTACTGATAAAGAACAAGTAACTGCAGCTCAGTTTTCAGGAAAAGATACCGTGGTCGAAACACAGAGGGAAACTGTAATCAATCCTGAACAGGCGGAAAATTTACTAATGGATGATGATGATGATGCACAAAGTGATGCCCCGATAACGAACTTTACCACTATTCCAATGGCAGAGGAACCATCCGAGGTGACACCAGAAACTTCAAATATAACTTCAGAAACATGTGCATTCGCTCCAATAACGACAGATATGGAAGTAGTGCCCACAATTTCCAATAATAGTAGAAACCGCGACCCACGCGTGAAAAAGAGACGTACGGAGAGTAGCAAGGGTAACCGAAAGAAAGAGAAAACTGAAGAATCATTCGAAAATGACCCGGGTACTCCCACACCGCTATCATAATGCCTGATGTTTCTTCTTGGCTGTTCCTATTCTACCTCATCTACTTAATTTGCATGACTTATACCCGTATTTATGCCACCTTAAATGTCAATGGTATACGCAGTACTGCTAAACAACAACTTCTCAATAATTTCATTTTCAGCCATGATATTGACATCCTACTCCTGCAAGAGGTGAACACCGATAATTTAAACTTCCTTGGTCCTCAGTATAACTACATTTGCAATGTAGGCATTGACAATAGGGGCACAGCAATAATATACAGATCGACTTTGAGAATTACCCATCATGAGGAACATCCTAGTGGACGCATTTTAACTATGATAATAGACAATGACATCTTAGTGGTGAATGTGTACTTGCCATCTGGCTCCAATAAACGACGAGACCGTGAATCTCTCATTGCAGATGATATGCCATATTTCTTTCGTCACAGATATAATTACTTGTTGCTGGGTGGTGACTTTAACTGCGTGTTACATGCCAAGGACCAACGAGGAACTTATAATCCGTCACCCGCACTACAGCGCCTGTCTTCGGAATTGCAGTTAACTGACACTTGGGAATATCTACATGGAAATGAAGTTCGCTACACTTTCTGTCGTGCTACCTCCGCTTCACGAATTGATAGGATTTATGTTAATGGCCTTCATCGAACCAACATCCGGAATGTCCTTGTTGTACCTGCCGCAATAAGCGACCATCATGCCGTAATTGTGAAGATGACAGCATCCACTCCTTTACCCATCCTTGGTAGAAGCTACTGGAAATTAAATAATGCTCTATTATATTATGAGGACGTACAACAACAGTTTCGTGAAACTTGGGAAAGCCTTAACGTACGAGCGTCCAGGTCTTGCTACCAGGAGCTTCAACAGTGGCTTTTGATTTATAAACCAGCGATACAGTCCTTCTTCAAATGTGTTGGTAAGGCTAAGGCTGCCGAACGAGCTAATAGCCAACACTATTATTACGCCCTGTTACATGATTTAACTAATCAACAGAGCACCGGCAACGACGTCAGTGGCAGGATAACTGCGATAAAATTAAAAATTCGTAAAATTCAGGAGTCCATTTTAGACGGTATACGGGTGCGTTCTCGTGCCCTCTCAATTACTGATGATGAACGTGCTGCTTTGTACCATGTAGCTTCGGAGAAGAAACGACACCAACGTAAATTCATATGTGATATTTCCACTACCAATGCTACTCTCCTACGCACAACGCCTGAAATTCTCCGAGGGGCAGAGGAACACTTCAGACAGCAATATGGTGAACATCCTACTCTTGATTCCTCAAAAAGAGTACTTTTTGAGGCTATCAATAAAACTGTGAATCCTACTGATAAGGATGAATTGGACGCACCTATCACCATGGATGAACTTCGGGACGTGATTTTTAAAGCCAGCAACAATTCTGCACCAGGACCAGATGGTATTAGCTATACTTTTTACAAAGTATTTTGGACGATCATTAAAGACCGTCTGCTACAACTGATGAACGCCACTTTTGCCATGAGCGACCACTTGTCAGGGTTTAATGAAGGAATTGTAATTTTAATTCCAAAATGTAGAAAACCACACCATTTTAACAGCTTTAGGCCGATAACACTACTGAATACTGATTTTAAAATTTTTACAAAGATTTTAGCCAACAGATTGCGTAAAGTACTGCCAGCCTTGATTGGACCGGAACAAACTTGTGGACTTCCAGACAGGAAAATCTCGCACAATTTGATACAATTAAGGGATGCTGTGGTATATCTCGAGGAACATCCTGAGGAAGAAGCGGCCTTGTTGTCATTGGACCTCGAGAGAGCATTCGACAATATTGACCATAATTACATTTTTGGTGTCTTGCAGCACATGGGTATTTCTGATCGTATCCTACAAACCATTAAACTAGTGTACAAGTCTGCATACTCCAGAATCCAAATCAATGGATATTTTACTAGGCCAATACCCATTTTGAGTGGTATACGACAAGGTTGCCCATTATCAATGTTATTGTTTACAGTTTGCACCGAACCTCTGGTGCGATTGATGAAGAAACACTTATTTTCACCTACAGTGCAGACAAGACTGCTCACCATAAAGACTTATGCCGATGACATGACTCTGCTACTCCGCTACCATCATCAAGTTTTCCTACTTCCGCACATATTACAGTTTCATGAACAGGCATCTTGCGCGAAGATTAATTATCAGAAGTCCTCATTGATACCTTTTGGGACCTGGCCTCGGACGTTAACGGTGGATGATGTGCCCATTAAAGACCACGTCACGATTCTAGGCCTCCAAATCACCACGAACGTCACAGAAATGGTAAACACAAATTGGACATCTTTACTCAATCGCATCCGTTACTCCCTACAGCGCAACTTGAGTAGAAACCTTAACATTCTCCAGAGAGTTTGGTATGTTAACCTCATGGGATTATCCAAGATTTGGTATTTGGCCCAAATTCTGCCCATCCCGTTAGAGATTTCCCAGCGCATCGAGCTGGCAGTGTCATATTATTTGTGGAATGGACATGTATATAAAGTGGCAAAATCTCAGCTGTGGCGTCCCATCATGAATGGAGGCCTAGGACTCATTAAGGTCTCCGAAAAATGTTCAGCACTGTTAATTAGAACTTCTTTACAGATGGGACAATTCAAGGACAACAAACAACTTCACTCCAGCACTGGAACATTAATGAACCATGCCATTTATCGCCGGATGGTGAAATGTATTACCACTTTACCTGCGAATTTCGTCTCTGGGGATCCAATTCCAACTACAAAGATCCTCTACCGTCATCTGCTGTTACGTATTCCTTCTACTCCCACAATAGAGGTTAAATATCCCAATATTCCTTGGAAGAATATCTGGAGAGTTTTTTGCTACGCTGATATCCCGACGGACTGGAAGGCCTCTGCCTACAAGATGCTCAATGCCATAGTACCCACAGCAGAAAAACAATATCGCCACAACATCTGCAATTCACCGCATTGTTCTCGATGCCACAACCTTGACACCCTTCAACACCGTCTTACAACGTGCATTCCCGAAACTTGGCAGTGGATACAAAATAAAATCCGCTGCATTACCAGGGCAGATAACCCAAATACCATTCGCAGGGCAATCCTGCAGCTAGATATCCAGGTGAAAAAACACGTCTTTGCCCAAATATGGCTTATCATGGGCTATATCCACTATATGTTGCAGGATCCATCTCCTAGTGTCCGTGGCCTGGAGAGATTTTTAACAGAACATAGGACGCGCCTCAAAAGGAAAAAACGTGACTTTCTTTTGATGATTCACCCTAACATAGATGTCCTTTCGGTGTAAAGGATTATGCCAGCTGGATGGAGATATCACCATCTCGGAAGTGGCATCGCCCAGTTGCCAGATGAAACCAAATGGAGGACCAGCAAAGGATTATGCCAGCTGGATGGAGATATCACCATCTCGGAAGTGTCATCGCCCAGTTGACAGATGAAACCAAATGGAGGACCAGCAAAGGTAACTTACATCATGCAATGAACTTCTGTGTAAAGGAGTGTGCCAGCTGGATGGAGGTATCACCATCTCGGAAGTGTCATCGCCCAGTTGCCAGATGAAACCAAATGGAGGACCAGCAAAGGATTATGCCAGCTGGATGGAGGTATCACCATCTCGGAAGTGTCACGCCCAGTTGCCAGATGAAACCAAATGGAGGATCAGCAAAGGTAACTGACCTCATGCAATGAACAGCAATATGCTTTACCAAATGAAAGAACATTCCAAAATGCAGAAATGGTTTAGTATTGTACACCCGATTGTAATTGCAATGTATTGCTTCTTTTATCTAATTTAAATAAATAGAAAAAAAAAGTACAAAAAAAAAAAAAATGCATGAGACTTCGATTAGCGAACACTACCACTAGGGAGTGACAGTATCCGAGAACTTGCATTCGAATGCAAGAGATTTCGATTAGCGAATACTACTACTAGTGAGTGACCGTATCCGAGAACTTGCATTCGAATAAATGAGATTTCGATTAGCGAATACTACTACTAGTGAGTGACAGTATCCGAATTATTGCATTCGAATGCATGAGATTTCGATTAGCGAATACTACTACTAGTGAGTGACAGTATCCGAATTATTGCATTCGAATGCAAGAGATTTCGATTAGCGAATACTACTACTAGTGAGTGACAGTATATGAGAACTTGCATTCGAATGCATGAGATTTCGATTAGCGAATACTACTACTAGTGAGTGACAGTATCCGAATTATTGCATTCGAATGCAAGAGATTTCGATTAGCGAATACTACTACTAGTGAGTGACAGTATCCGAGAACTTGCATTCGAATGCATGAAATTTCGATTAGCGAATACTACTACTAGTGAGTGACAGTATCCGAATTATTGCATTCGAATGCAAGAGATTTCGATTAGCGAATACTACTACTAGTGAGTGTCAGTATCCGAGAACTTGCATTTGAATGCATGAGATTTCGATTAGCGAATACTACTACTAGTGAGTGACATTATCCGGATTATTGCATTCGAATGCATGAGATTTCGATTAGCGAATACTACTACTAGTGAGTGATAGTATCCGAGAACTTGCATTCGAATGCATGAGATTTCGATTAGCGAATACTACTACTAGTGAGTGACAGTATCCGAGAACTTGAATTCGAATGCATGAGATTTCGATTAGTGAATACTACTACTAGTGAGTGCCAGTATCCGAATTATTGCATTCGAATGCAAGAGATTTCGATTAGCGAATACTACTACTAGTGAGTGACAGTATCCGAGAACTTGCATTCGAATGCAAGAGATTTCGATTAGCGAATTACTACTACTAGTGAGTGACAGTATCCGAGAATTTGCATTCGAATGGAAGAGATTTCGATTAGCGAACACTACTACTAGTGAGTGACAGTATCCGAATTATTGCATTCGAATGCAAGAGATTTCAATTAGCGAATACTACTACTAGTGAGTGACAGTATCCGAGAACTTGCATACGAATGCAAGAGATTTCGATTAGCGAATTCTACTACTAGTGAGTGACAGTATCCGAGAATTTGCATTCGAATGCAAGAGATTTCGATTAGCGAACACTACTACTAGTGAGTGACAGTATCCGAATTATTGCATTCGAATGCAAGAGATTTCGATTAGCGAATACTACTACTAGTGAGTGACAGTATCCGAGAACTTGCATTCGAATGCAAGAGACTTCGATTAGCGAATACTACTAGTAGTGAGTGACAGTATCCGAATTATTGCATTCGAATGCATGAGATTTCGATTAGGGAATACTACTACTAGTGAGTGACATTATCCCAGTACTTGCATTCTAATGTATGAAAATTCGATTAGCGAATACTACTAGTAGTGAGTGACAGTATCCCAGAACTTGCATTCGAATGCATGAAATTTCGATTAGCGAATACTACTACTAGTGAGTGACAGTATCCGAATTATTGCATTCGAATGCATGAAATTTCGATTAGCGAATACTACTACTAGTAAGTGACAGTATCCGAATTATTGCATTCGAATGCACGAAATTTCCATTAGCGAATACTACTACTAGTGAGTGACAGTATCCGAACTATTGCATTCGAATGCATGAAATTTCGATTAGCGAATACTACTACTAGTGAGTGACAGTATCCCAGAACTTGCATTCGAATGCATGAGATTTCGATTAGCGAATACTACTACTAGTGAGTGACAGTATCCGGATTATTGCATTCGAATGCATGAGATTTCGATTAGTGAATACTACTACTAGTGAGTGACAGTATCCGAATTAATTCATTCGAATGCAAGAGATTTCGATTAGCGAATACTACTACTACTGAGTGACAGTATCCGAGAACTTGCATTCGAATGCAAGAGATTTCGATTAGCGAATTACTACTATTAGTGAGTGACAGTATCCGAATTATTGCATTCGAATGCATGAGATTTCGAGTAGCGAATACTACTACTAGTGAGTGACAGTATCCGAATTATTGCATTCGAATGCATGAGATTTCGATTAGCGAATACTACTACTAGTGAGTGACAGTATCCGAATTATTGCATTCGAATGCAAGATATTTCGGTTAGCGAATACTACTACTAGTGAGTGACAGTATCCGAATTATTGCATTCGAATGCACGAAATTTCGATTAGCGAATACTACTACTAGTGAGTGACAGTATCCGAGAACTGGCATTTGAATGCATGAGATTTCGATTAGCGAATACTATTACTAGTGAGTGACAGTATCCGAGAACTTGCATTTAAATGCATGAGATTTCGATTAGCGAATACTACTACTAGTGGGTGACAGAATCCGAGAACTTGCATTCGAATGCATGAGATTTCGATTAGCGAATACTACTACTAGTGAGTGACAGTATCCAAGAACTTGCATTCGAATGCAAGAGATTTCGATTACTCAATACTACTACTAGTGAGTGACAGTATCCGAGAACTCGCATTCGAATGCATGAGATTTCGATTAGCGAACACTACTACTAGGGAGTGACAGTATCCGAGATCTTGCATTTAAATGCATGAGATTTCGATTAGCGAATACTACTACTATTGAGTGACAGTATCCGAGATCTTGCATTTAAATGCAAGAGATTTCGATTAGCGAATACTACTACTATTGAGTGACAGTATCCGAGATCTTGCATTTAAATGCAAGAGATTTCGATTAGCGAATACTACTACTAGTGAGTGACAGTATCCGAGATCTTGCATTTAAATGCATGAGATTTCGATTAGCGAATACTACTACTAGGGAGTGACAGTATCCGAGATCTTGCATTTAAATGCAAGAGATTTCGATTACTCAATACTACTACTATTGAGTGACAGTATCCGAGAACTTGCATTCGAATGCATGAGAATTCGACTAGCGAATACTACTACTAGTGAGTAACAGTATCCGAATTATTGCATTCGAATGCAAGAGATTTCGATTAGCGTATACTACTACTAGTGAGTGACAGTATCCGAGAACTTGCATTCGAATGCATGAGATTTCGACTAGCGAATACTACTACTAGTGAGTGACAGTATCCGAGAACTTGCATTCGAATGCAAGAGATTTCGATTGGCGAATACTACTACTAGTGAGTGACAGTATCCGAGAACTTGCATTCGAATGCATGAAATTTCGATTAGCGAATACTACTACTAGTGAGTGACAGTATCCGAATTATTGCATTTGAATGCAAGAGATTTCGATTAGCGAATACTACTACTAGTGAGTGTCAGTATCCGAGAACTTGCATTCGAATGCATGAGATTTCGATTAGCGAATACTACCACTAGTGAGTGACAGTATCCGGATTATTGCATTCGAATGCATGAGATTTCGATTAGCGAATACTACTACTAGTGAGTGATAGTATCCGAGAACTTGCATTCGAATGCATGAGATTTCGATTAGCGAATACTACTACTAGTGAGTGACAGTATCCGAGAACTTGAATTCGAATGCATGAGATTTCGATTAGTGAATACTACTACTAGTGAGTGACAGTATCCGAATTATTGCATTCGAATGCAAGAGATTTCGATTAGCGAATACTACTACTAGTGAGTGACAGTATCCGAGAACTTGCATTCGAATGCATGAGATTTCGATTAGCGAATACTACCACTAGTGAGTGACAGTATCCGGATTATTGCATTCGAATGCATGAGATTTCGATTAGCGAATACAACTACTAGTGAGTGATAGTATCCGAGAACTTGCATTCGAATGCATGAGATTTCGATTAGCGAATACTACTACTAGTGAGTGACAGTATCCGAGAACTTGAATTCGAATGCATGAGATTTCGATTAGTGAATACTACTACTAGTGAGTGACAGTATCCGAGAACTTGCATTCGAATGCATGAGATTTCGATTAGCGAATACTACCACTAGTGAGTGACAGTATCCGGATTATTGCATTCGAATGCATGAGATTTCGATTAGCGAATACTACTACTAGTGAGTGATAGTATCCGAGAACTTGCATTCGAATGCATGAGATTTCGATTAGCGAATACTACTACTAGTGAGTGACAGTATCCGAGAACTTGCATTCGAATGCATGAGATTTCGATTAGTGAATACTACTACTAGTGAGTGACAGTATCCGAATTATTGCATTCGAATGCAAGAGATTTCGATTAGCGAATACTACTACTAGTGAGTGACAGTATCCGAGAACTTGCATTCGAATGCATGAGATTTCGATTAGCGAATACTACCACTAGTGAGTGACAGTATCCGGATTATTGCATTCGAATGCATGAGATTTCGATTAGCGAATACTACCACTAGTGAGTGACAGTATCCGGATTATTGCATTCGAATGCATGAGATTTCGATTAGCGAATACTACTACTAGTGAGTGACAGTATCCGAGAACTTGCATTCGAATGCATGAGATTTCGATTAGCGAATACTACCACTAGTGAGTGACAGTATCCGGATTATTGCATTCGAATGCATGAGATTTCGATTAGCGAATACTACTACTAGTGAGTGTCAGTATCCGAGAACTTGCATTCGAATGCATGAGATTTCGATTAGCGAATACTACCACTAGTGAGTGACAGTATCCGGATTATTGCATTCGAATGCATGAGATTTCGATTAGCGAATACTACTACTAGTGAGTGATAGTATCCGAGAACTTGCATTCGAATGCATGAGATTTCGATTAGCGAATACTACTACTAGTGAGTGACAGTATCCGAGAACTTGAATTCGAATGCATGAGATTTCGATTAGTGAATACTACTACTAGTGAGTGACAGTATCCGAATTATTGCATTCGAATGCAAGAGATTTCGATTAGCGAATACTACTACTAGTGAGTGACAGTATCCGAGAACTTGCATTCGAATTCAAGAGATATCGATTAGCGAATTACTACTACTAGTGAGTGACAGTATCCGAATTATTGCATTCGAATGTATGAGATTTCGATTAGCGAATACTACTACTAGTGAGTGACAGTATCCGAGAACTTGCATTCGAATGCATGAGATTTCGATTAGCGAATACTACTACTAGTGAGTGACAGTATCCAAATTATTGCATTCGAATGCATGAGATTTCGATTAGCGAATACTACTACTAGTGAGTGACAGTATCCGAATTATTGCATTCGAATGCATGAGATTTCGATTAGCGAATACTATTACTAGTGAGTGACAGTATCCGAGAACTTGTATTCGAATGCATGAAATTTCGATTAGCGAATACTACCACTAGTGAGTGACAGTATCCGAATTATTGCATTCGAATGCAAGAGATTTCGATTAGCGAATACTACTACTAGTGAGTGACAGTATCCGAGAACTTGCATTCGAATGCATGAGATTTCGATTAGCGAATACTATTACTAGTGAGTGACAGTATCCGAGAACTTCCATTCAAATGCGTGAGATTTCGATTAGCGAATACTACTACTAGTGGGTGACAGCATCCGAGAACTTGCATTCGAATGCAAGAGATTTCGATTAGCGAATACTACTACTAGTGAGTGACAGTATTCGAGAACTTGCATTCGAATGCAAGAGATTTCGATTAGCGAATACTACTACTAGTGAGTAACAGTATCCGAGAACTTGCATACGAATGCATGAGATTTCGATTAGCGAATACTACTACTAGTGAGTAACAGTATCCGAGAACTTGCAAACGAATGCATGAGATTTCGATTAGCGAATACTACTACTAGTGACTGACAGTATCCGAGAGCTTGCCTTCGAATGCATGAGATTTCGATTAGCGAATACTACTACTAGTGAGTGACAGTATCTGAGAACTTGCATTCGAATGCATGAGATTTCGATTAGCGAATACTACTACTAGTGAGTGACAGTATCCGAGAACTTGCATTTGAATGCAAGAGATTTCGATTAGCGAATTCTACTACTAGTGAGTGACAGTATCCGAGAATTTGCATTCGAATGCAAGAGATTTCGATTAGCGAACACTACTACTAGTGAGTGACAGTATCCGAATTATTGCATTCGAATGCATGAGATTTCGATTAGCGAATACTACTACTAGTGAGTGACAGTATCCGAGAACTTGAATTCGAATGCATGAGATTTCGATTAGTGAATACTACTACTAGTGAGTGACAGTATCCGAATTATTGCATTCGAATGCAAGAGATTTCGATTAGCGAATACTACTACTAGTGAGTGACAGTATCCCGGAACTTGCATTTAAATGCATGAGATTTCGATTAGCCAATACTATTACTAGTGAATGACAGTATCCGAGAACTTGCATTTAAATGCATGAGATTTCGATTAGCGAATACTACTACTAGTGAGTGACAGTATCCGAGAACTTGCATTCGAATGCAAGAGATTTCGATTAGCGAATTACTACTATTAGTGAGTGACAGTATCCGAATTATTGCATTCGAATGCATGAGATTTCGAGTAGCGAATACTACTACTAGTGAGTGACAGTATCCGAATTATTGCATTCGAATGCATGAGATTTCGATTAGCGAATACTACTACTAGTGAGTGACAGTATCCGAATTATTGCATTCGAATGCAAGATATTTCGGTTAGCGAATACTACTACTAGTGAGTGACAGTATCCGAATTATTGCATTCGAATGCACGAAATTTCGATTAGCGAATACTACTACTAGTGAGTGACAGTATCCGAGAACTGGCATTTGAATGCATGAGATTTCGATTAGCGAATACTATTACTAGTGAGTGACAGTATCCGAGAACTTGCATTTAAATGCATGAGATTTCGATTAGCGAATACTACTACTAGTGGGTGACAGAATCCGAGAACTTGCATTCGAATGCATGAGATTTCGATTAGCGAATACTACTACTAGTGAGTGACAGTATCCAAGAACTTGCATTCGAATGCAAGAGATTTCGATTACTCAATACTACTACTAGTGAGTGACAGTATCCGAGAACTCGCATTCGAATGCATGAGATTTCGATTAGCGAACACTACTACTAGGGAGTGACAGTATCCGAGATCTTGCATTTAAATGCAAGAGATTTCGATTAGCGAATACTACTACTATTGAGTGACAGTATCCGAGAACTTGCATTCGAATGCATGAGATTTCGATTAGCGAACACTACTACTAGGGAGTGACAGTATCCGAGATCTTGCATTTAAATGCAAGAGATTTCGATTAGCGAATACTACTACTATTGAGTGACAGTATCCGAGATCTTGAATTTAAATGCAAGAGATTTCGATTAGCGAACACTACTACTAGGGAGTGACAGTATCCGAGATCTTGCATTTAAATGCAAGAGATTTCGATTACTCAATACTACTACTATTGAGTGACAGTATCCGAGAACTTGCATTCGAATGCATGAGATTTCGATTAGCGAACACTACTACTAGTGAGTGACAGTATCCGAATTATTGCATTCGAATGCATGAGATTTCGATTAGCGAATACTACTACTAGTGAGTGACAGTATCCGAGAACTTGAATTCGAATGCATGAGATTTCGATTAGTGAATACTACTACTAGTGAGTGACAGTATCCGAATTATTGCATTCGAATGCAAGAGATTTCGATTAGCGAATACTACTACTAGTGAGTGACAGTATCCCGGAACTTGCATTTAAATGCATGAGATTTCGATTAGCCAATACTATTACTAGTGAATGACAGTATCCGAGAACTTGCATTTAAATGCATGAGATTTCGATTAGCGAATACTACTACTAGTGAGTGACAGAATCCGAGAACTTGCATTCGAATGCATGAGATTTCGATTAGCGAATACTACTACTAGTGAGTGACAGTATCCGAGAACTTGCATTTAAATGCATGAGATTTCGATTAGCGAATACTACTACTAGTGAGTGACAGTATCCGAGAACTTGCATTTAAATGCATGAGATTTCGATTAGCGAATACTACTACTAGTGAGTGACAGTATCCGAGAACTTGAATTCGAATGCATGAGATTTCGATTAGTGAATACTACTACTAGTGAGTGACAGTATCCGAATTATTGCATTCGAATGCAAGAGATTTCGATTAGCGAATACTGCTACTAGTGAGTGACAGTATCCGAGAACTTGCATTTGAATGCATGAGATTTCGATTAGCGAATACTATTACTAGTGAGGGACAGTATCCGAGAACTTGCATTTAAATGCATGAGATTTCGATTAGCGAATACTACTACTAGTGTGTGACGGAATCCGAGAACTTGCATTCGAATGCATGAGATTTCGATTAGCAAATACTACTACTAGTGAGTGACAGTATCCGAGAACTTGCATTCGAATGCAAGAGATTTCGATTACTCAATACTACTACTAGTGAGTGACAGTATCCGAGAACTCGCATTCGAATGCATGAGATTTCGATTAGCGAATATTACTACTAGTGAGTGACAGTATCCGAGAACTTGCATTCGAATGCATGAGATTTCGATTAGCGAATACTACTACTAGTGAGTGACAGTATCCGAATTATTGCATTCGAATGCAAGAGATTTCGATTAGCGAATTACTACTACTAGTGAGTGACAGTGTCCGAGAATTTGCATTCGAATGGAAGAGATTTCGATTAGCGAACACTACTACTAGTGAGTGACAGTATCCGAATTATTGCATTCGAATGCAAGAGGTTTCGATTAGCGAATACTACTACTAGTGAGTGACAGTATCCTAGAACTTGCATTCGAATGCAAGAGATTTCGATTAGCGAATTCTACTACTAATGAGTGACAGTATCCGAGAATTTGCATTCGAATGCAAGAGATTTCGATTAGCGAACACTACTACTAGTGAGTGACAGTATCCGAATTATTGCATTCGAATGCAAGAGATTTCGATTTGCGAATACTACTACTAGTGAGTGACAGTATCCGAGAACTTGCATTCGAATGCAAGAGACTTCGATTAGCGAATACTACCAGTAGTGAGTGACAGTATCCGAATTATTGCATTTGAATGCATGAGATTTCGATTAGGGAATACTACTACTAGTGAGTGACAGTATCCCAGTACTTGCATTCTAATGCATGAAATTTCGATTAGCGAATACTACTACTAGTGAGTGACAGTATCCGAATTATTGCATTCGAATGTATGAAATTTCGATTAGCGAATACTACTACTAGTAAGTGACAGTATCCGAATTATTGCATTCGAATGCACGAAATTTCGATTAGCGAATACTACTACTAGTGAGTGACAGTATCCGAAATATTGCATTCGAATGCATGAAATTTCGATTAGCGAATACTACTACTAGTGAGCGACAGTATCCCAGAACTTGCATTCGAATGCATGAGATTTCGATTAGCGAATACTACTACAAGTGAGTGACAGTATCCGGATTATTGCATTCGAATGCATGAGATTTCGATTAGCGAATACTACTACTAGTGAGTGATAGTATCCGAGAACTTGCATTCGAATGCATGAGATTTCGATTAGCGAATACTACTACTAGTGAGTGACAGTATCCGAGAACTTGAATTCGAATGCATGAGATTTCGATTAGTGAATACTACTACTAGTGAGTGACAGTATCCGAATTATTGCATTCGAATGCAAGAGATTTCGATTAGCGAATACTACTACTAGTGAGTGACAGTATCCGAGAACTTGCATTCGAATGCAAGAGATTTCGATTAGCGAATTACTACTACTAGTGAGTGACAGTATCCGAATTATTGCATTCGAATGCATGAGATTTCGGTTAGCGAATACTACTACTAGTGAGTGACAGTATCCGAAATATTGCGTTCGAATGCATGAGATTTCGATTAGCGAATACTACTACTAGTGAGTGACAGTATCCCAGAACTTGCATTCGAATGCATGAGATTTCGATTAGCGAATACTACTACTAGTGAGTGACAGTATCCGAGAACTTGAATTCGAATGCATGAGATTTCGATTAGTGAATACTACTACTAGTGAGTGACAGTATCCGAATTATTGCATTCGAATGCAAGAGATTTCGATTAGCGAATACTACTACTAGTGAGTGACAGTATCCGAGAACTTGCATTCGAATGCAAGAGATTTCGATTAGCGAATTACTACTACTAGTGAGTGACAGTATCCGAATTATTGCATTCGAATGCATGAGATTTCGGTTAGCGAATACTACTACTAGTGAGTGACAGTATCCGAAATATTGCGTTCGAATGCATGAGATTTCGATTAGCGAATACTACTACTAGTGAGTGACAGTATCCCAGAACTTGCATTCGAATGCATGAGATTTCGATTAGCGAATACTACTACTAGTGAGTGATAGTATCCGAGAACTTGCATTCGAATGCATGAGATTTCGATTAGCGAATACTACTACTAGTGAGTGACAGTATCCGAGAACTTGAATTCGAATGCATGAGATTTCGATTAGTGAATACTACTACTAGTGAGTGACAGTATCCGAATTTTTGCATTCGAATGCAAGAGATTTCGATTAGCGAATACTACTACTAGTGAGTGACAGTATCCGAGAACTTGCATTCGAATGCAAGAGATTTCGATTAGCGAATTACTACTACTAGTGAGTGACAGTATCCGAATTATTGCATTCGAATGCAAGAGATTTCGATTAGCGAATACTACTACTAGTGAGTGTCAGTATCCGAGAACTTGCATTCGAATGCATGAGATTTCGATTAGCGAATACTACTACTAGTGAGTGACAGTATCCAGATTATTGCATTCGAATGCATGAGATTTCGATTAGCGAATACTACTACTAGTGAGTGATAGTATCCGAGAACTTGCATTCGAATGCATGAGATTTCGATTAGCGAATACTACTACTAGTGAGTGACAGTATCCGAGAACTTGAATTCGAATGCATGAGATTTCGATTAGTGAATACTACTACTAGTGAGTGACAGTATCCGAATTATTGCATTCGAATGCAAGAGATTTCGATTAGCGAATACTACTAATAGTGAGTGACAGTATCCGAGAACTTGCATTCGAATTCAAGAGATTTCGATTAGCGAATTACTACTACTAGTGAGTGACAGTATCCGAATTATTGCATTCGAATGTATGAGATTTCGATTAGCGAATACTACTACTAGTGAGTGACAGTATCCGAGAACTTGCATTCGAATGCATGAGATTTCGATTAGCGAATACTACTACTAGTGAGTGACAGTATCCAAATTATTGCATTCGAATGCATGAGATTTCGATTAGCGAATACTACTACTAGTGAGTGACAGTATCCGAATTATTGCATTCGAATGCATGAGATTTCGATTAGCGAATACTATTACTAGTGAGTGACAGTATCCGAGAACTTGTATTCGAATGCATGAAATTTCGATTAGCGAATACTACCACTAGTGAGTGACAGTATCCGAATTATTGCATTCGAATGCAAGAGATTTCGATTAGCGAATACTACTACTAGTGAGTGACAGTATCCGAGAACTTGCATTCGAATGCATGAGATTTCGATTAGCGAATACTACTACTAGTGAGTGACAGTATCCGAGAACTTGAATTCGAATGCATGAGATTTCGATTAGTGAATACTACTACTAGTGAGTGACAGTATCCGAATTATTGCATTCGAATGCAAGAGATTTCGATTAGCGAATACTACTACTAGTGAGTGACAGTATCCGAGAACTTGCATTTAAATGCATGAGATTTCGATTAGCGAATACTATTACTAGTGAATGACAGTATCCGAGAACTTGCATTTAAATGCATGAGATCTCGATTAGCGAATACTACTACTAGTGAGTGACAGTATCCGAGAACTTGAATTCGAATGCATGAGATTTCGATTAGTGAATACTACTACTAGTGAGTGACAGTATCCGAATTATTGCATTCGAATGTATGAGATTTCGATTAGCGAATACTACTACTAGTGAGTGACAGTATCCGAGAACTTGCATTCGAATGCATGAGATTTCGATTAGCGAATACTACTACTAGTGAGTGACACTATCCAAATTATTGCATTCGAAAGCATGAGATTTCGATTAGCGAATACTACTACTAGTGAGTGACAGTATCCGAATTATTGCATTCGAATGCATGAGATTTCGATTAGCGAATACTATTACTAGTGAGTGACAGTATCCGAGAACTTGTATTCGAATGCATGAAATTTCGATTAGCGAATACTACCACTAGTGAGTGACAGTATCCGAATTATTGCATTCGAATGCAAGAGATTTCGATTAGCGACTACTACTACTAGTGAGTGACAGTATCCGAGAACTTGCATTCGAATGCATGAGATTTCGATTAGCGAATACTACTACTAGTGAGTGACAGTATCCGAGAACTTCCATTCAAATGCGTGAGATTTCGATTAGCGAATACTACTACTACGGGGTGACAGCATCCGAGAACTTGCATTCGAATGCAAGAGATTTCGATTAGCGAATACTACTACTAGTGAGTGACAGTATCCGAGAACTTGCATTCGAATGCAAGAGATTTCGATTAGCGAATACTACTACTAGTGAGTGACAGTATTCGAGAACTTGCATTCGAATGCAAGGGATTTCGATTAGCGAATACTACTACTAGTGAGTAACAGTATTCGAGAACTTGCATACGAATGCATGAGATTTCGATTAGCGAATACTACTACTAGTGAGTAACAGTATCCGAGAACTTGCAAACGAATGCATGAGATTTCGATTAGCGAATACTACTACTAGTGAGTGACAGTATCCGAGAGCTTGCCTTCGAATGCATGAGATTTCGATTAGCGAATACTACTACTAGTGAGTGACAGTATCCGAGAACTTGCATTTGAATGCAAGAGATTTCTATTAGCGAATACTACTACTAGTGAGTGACAGTATCCGAGAACTTGCATTTGAATGCAAGAGATTTCGATTAGCGAATTCTACTACTAGTGAGTGACAGTATCCGAGAATTTGCATTCGAATGCAAGAGATTTCGATTAGCGAACACTACTACTAGTGAGTGACAGTATCCGAATTATTGCATTCGAATGCATGAGATTTCGATTAGCGAATACTACTACTAGTGAGTGACAGTATCCGAGAACTTGAATTCGAATGCATGAGATTTCGATTAGTGAATACTACTACTAGTGAGTGACAGTATCCGAATTATTGCATTCGAATGCAAGAGATTTCGAGTAGCGAATACTACTACTAGTGAGTGACAGTATCCGAGAACTTGCATTTAAATGCATGAGATTTCGATTAGCGAATACTATTACTAGTGAATGACAGTATCCGAGAACTTGCATTTAAATGCATGAGATCTCGATTAGCGAATACTACTACTAGTGAGTGACAGAATCCGAGAACTTGCATTCGAATGCATGAGATTTCGATTAGCGAATACTACTACTAGTGAGTGACAGTATCCGAGAACTTGCATTTAAATGCATGAGATTTCGATTAGCGAATACTACTACTAGTGAGTGACAGTATCCGAGAACTTGCATTTAAATGCATGAGATTTCGATTAGCGAATACTACTACTAGTGAGTGACAGTATCCGAGAACTTGAATTCGAATGCATGAGATTTCGATTTGTGAATACTACTACTAGTGAGTGACAGTATCCGAATTATTGCATTCGAATGCAAGAGATTTCGATTAGCGAATACTACTACTAGTGAGTGACAGTATCCGAGAACTTGCATTTGAATGCATGAGATTTCGATTAGCGAATACTATTACTAGTGAGTGACAGTATCCGAGAACTTGCATTTAAATGCATGAGATTTCCATTAGCGAATACTACTACTAGTGAGTGACAGAATCCGAGAACTTGCATTCGAATGCATGAGATTTCGATTAGCAAATACTACTACTAGTGAGTGACAGTATCCGAGAACTTGCATTCGAATGCAAGAGATTTCGATTACTCAATACCACTACTAGTGAGTGACAGTATCCGAGAACTCGCATTCGAATGCATGAGATTTCGATTAGCGAATACTACTACTAGTGAGTGACAGTATCCGAGAACTTGCATTCGAATGCATGAGATTTCGATTAGCGAATACTACTACTAGTGAGTGACAGTATCCGAATTACTGCATTCGAATGCAAGAGATTTCGATTAGCGAATACTACTACTAGTGAGTGACAGTGTCCGAGAATTTGCAATCGAATGGAAGAGATTTCGATTAGCGAACACTACTACTAGTGAGTGACAGTATCCGAATTATTGCATTCGAATGCAAGAGATTTCGATTAGCGAATACTACTACTAGTGAGTGACAGTATCCTAGAACTTGCATTCGAATGCAAGAGATTTCGATTAGCGAATTCTACTACTAGTGAGTGACAGTATCCGAGAATTTGCATTCGAATGCAAGAGATTTCGATTAGCGAATACTACTACTAGTGAGTGACAGTATCCGAGAACTTGCATTCGAATGCAAGAGACTTCGATTAGCGAATACTACTAGTAGTGAGTGACAGTATCCGAATTATTGCATTTGAATGCATGAGATTTCGATTAGGGAATACTACTACTAGTGAGTGACAGTATCCCAGTACTTGCATTCTAATGTATGAAAATTCGATTAGCGAATACTACTAGTAGTGAGTGGCAGTATGCCAGAACTTGCATTCGAATGCATGAAATTTCGATTAGCGAATACTACTACTAGTGAGTGACAGTATCCGAATTATTGCATTCGAATGCATGAAATTTCGATTAGCGAATACTACTACTAGTAAGTGACAGTATCCGAATTATTGCATTCGAATGCACGAAATTTCGATTAGCGAATACTACTACTAGTGAATGACAGTATCCGAACTATTGCATTCGAATGCATGAAATTTCGATTAGCGAATACTACAACTAGTGAGCGACAGTCTCCCAGAACTTGCATTCGAATGCATGAGATTTCGATTAGCGAATACTACTACTAGTGAGTGATAGTATCCGAGAACTTGCATTCGAATGCAAGAGATTTCGATTAGCGAATACTACTACTAGTGAGTGACAGTATCCGGATTATTGCATTCGAATGCATGAGATTTCGATTAGCGAATACTACTACTAGTGAGTGATAGTATCCGAGAACTTGCATTCGAATGCATGAGATTTCGATTAGCGAATACTACTACTAGTGAGTGACAGTATCCGAGAACTTGAATTCGAATGCATGAGATTTCGATTGGTGAATACTACTACTAGTGAGTGACAGTATCCGAATTATTGCATTCGAATGCAAGAGATTTCGATTAGCGAATACTACTACTAGTGAGTGACAGTATCCGAGAACTTGCATTCGAATGCAAGAGATTTCGATTAGCGAATTACTACTACTAGTGAGTGACAGTATCCGAATTATTGCATTCGAATGCATGAGATTTCGGTTAGCGAATACTACTACTAGTGAGTGACAGTATCCGAATTATTGCATTCGAATGCATGAGATTTCGATTAGCGAATACTACTACTAGTGAGTGACAGTATCCCAGAACTTGCATTCGAATGCATGAGATTTCGATTAGCGAATACTACTACTAGTGAGTGACAGTATCCGGATTATTGCATTCGAATGCATGAGATTTCGATTAGCGAATACTACTACTAGTGAGTGATAGTATCCGAGAACTTGCATTCGAATGCATGAGATTTCGATTAGCGAATACTACTACTAGTGAGTGACAGTATCCGAGAACTTGAATTCGAATGCATGAGATTTCGATTAGTGAATACTACTACTAGTGAGTGACAGTATCCGAATTATTGCATTCGAATGCAAGAGATTTCGATTAGCGAATACTACTACTAGTGAGTGACAGTATCCGAGAACTTGCATTCGAATGCAAGAGATTTCGATTAGCGAATTACTACTACTAGTGAGTGACAGTATCCGAATTATTGCATTCGAATGCAAGAGATTTCGATTAGCGAATACTACTACTAGTGAGTGTCAGTATCCGAGAACTTGCATTCGAATGCATGAGATTTCGATTAGCGAATACTACTACTAGTGAGTGACAGTATCCGGATTATTGCATTCGAATGCATGAGATTTCGATTAGCGAATACTACTACTAGTGAGTGATAGTATCCGAGAACTTGCATTCGAATGCATGAGATTTCGATTAGCGAATACTACTACTAGTGAGTGACAGTATCCGAGAACTTGAATTCGAATGCATGAGATTTCGATTAGTGAATACTACTACTAGTGAGTGACAGTATCCAAATTATTGCATTCGAATGCATGAGATTTCGATTAGCGAATACTACTACTAGTGAGTGACAGTATCCGAATTATTGCATTCGAATGCATGAGATTTCGATTAGCGAATACTACTACTAGTGAGTGACAGTATCCAAATTATTGCATTCGAATGCATGAGATTTCGATTAGCGAATACTACTACTAGTGAGTGACAGTATCCGAATTATTGCATTCGAATGCATGAGATTTCGATTACCGAATACTACTACTAGTGAGTGACAGTATCCAAATTATTGCATTCGAATGCATGAGATTTCGATTAGCGAATACTACTACCAGTGAGTGACAGTATCCGAATTATTGCATTCGAATGCATGAGATTTCGATTAGCGAATACTACTACTAGTGAGCGACAGTATCCAAATTATTGCATTCGAATGCATGAGATTTCGATTAGCGAATACTACTACTAGTGAGTGACAGTATCCGAATTATTGCATTCGAATGCATGAGATTTCGATTAGCGAATACTATTACTAGTGAGTGACAGTATCCGAGAACTTGTATTCGAATGCATGAAATTTCGATTAGCGAATACTACCACTAGTGAGTGACAGTATTCGAGAACTTGCATTCGAATGCAAGGGATTTCGATTAGCGAATACTACTACTAGTGAGTAACAGTATCCGAGAACTTGCATTCGAATGCATGAGATTTCGATTAGCGAATACTACTACTAGTGAGTGACAGTATCCGAGAACTTCCATTCAAATGCGTGAGATTTCGATTAGCGAATACTACTACTAGTGGGTGACAGCATCCGAGAACTTGCATTCGAATGCAAGAGATTTCGATTAGCGAATACTACTACTAGTGAGTGACAGTATTCGAGAACTTGCATTCGAATGCAAGGGATTTCGATTAGCGAATACTACTACTAGTGAGTAACAGTATTCGAGAACTTGCATACGAATGCAAGGGATTTCGATTAGCGAATACTACTACTAGTGAGTAACAGTATTCGAGAACTTGCATACGAATGCATGAGATTTCGATTAGCGAATACTACTACTAGTGAGTGACAGTATCCGAGAGCTTGCCTTCGAATGCATGAGATTTCGATTAGCGAATACTACTACTAGTGAGTGACAGTATCCGAGAACTTGCATTTGAATGCAAGAGATTTCGATTAGCGAATTCTACTACTAGTGAGTGACAGTATCCGAGAATTTGCATTCGGATGCAAGAGATTTCGATTAGCGAACACTACTACTAGTGAGTGACAGTATCCGAATTATTGCATTCGAATGCATGAGATTTCGATTAGCGAATACTACTACTAGTGAGTGACAGTATCCGAGAACTTGAATTCGAATGCATGAGATTTCGATTAGTGAATACTACTACTAGTGAGTGACAGTATCCGAATTATTGCATTCGAATGCAAGAGATTTCGATTAGCGAATACTACTACTAGTGAGTGACAGTATCCGAGAACTTGCATTTAAATGCATGAGATTTCGATTAGCGAATACTATTACTAGTGAATGACAGTATCCGAGAACTTGCATTTAAATGCATGAGATCTCGATTAGCGAATACTACTACTAGTGAGTGACAGTATCAGAGAACTTGAATTCGAATGCATGAGATTTCGATTAGTGAATACTACTACTAGTGAGTGACAGTATCCGAATTATTGCATTCGAATGTATGAGATTTCGATTAGCGAATACTACTACTAGTGAGTGACAGTATCCGAGAACTTGCATTCGAATGCATGAGATTTCGATTAGCGAATACTACTACTAGTGAGTGACAGTATCCAAATTATTGCATTCGAATGCATGAGATTTCGATTAGCGAATACTACTACTAGTGAGTGACAGTATCCGAATTATTGCATTCGAATGCATGAGATTTCGATTAGCGAATACTATTACTAGTGAGTGACAGTATCCGAGAACTTGTATTCGAATGCATGAAATTTCGATTAGCGAATACTACCACTAGTGAGTGACAGTATCCGAATTATTGCATTCGAATGCAAGAGATTTCGATTAGCGACTACTACTACTAGTGAGTGACAGTATCCGAGAACTTGCATTCGAATGCATGAGATTTCGATTAGCGAATACTACTACTAGTGAGTGACAGTATCCGAGAACTTCCATTCAAATGCGTGAGATTTCGATTAGCGAATACTACTACTAGTGGGTGACAGCATCCGAGAACTTGCATTCGAATGCAAGAGATTTCGATTAGCGAATACTACTACTAGTGAGTGACAGTATTCGAGAACTTGCATTCGAATGCAAGGGATTTCGATTAGCGAATACTACTACTAGTGAGTAACAGTATTCGAGAACTTGCATACGAATGCATGAGATTTCGATTAGCGAATACTACTACTAGTGAGTAACAGTATCCGAGAACTTGCAAACGAATGCATGAGATTTCGATTAGCGAATACTACTACTAGTGAGTGACAGTATCCGAGTGCTTGCCTTCGAATGCATGAGATTTCGATTAGCGAATACTACTACTAGTGAGTGACAGTATCCGAGAGCTTGCATTCGAATGCATGAGATCTCGATTAGCGAATACTACTACTAGTGAGTGACAGAATCCGAGAACTTGCATTCGAATGCATGAGATTTCGATTAGCGAATACTACTACTATTGAGTGACAGTATCCGAGAACTTGCATTTAAATGCATGAGATTTCGATTAGCGAATACTACTACTAGTGAGTGACAGTATCCGAGAACTTGAATTCGAATGCATGAGATTTCGATTTGTGAATACTACTACTAGTGAGTGACAGTATCCGAATTATTGCATTCGAATGCAAGAGATTTCGATTAGCGAATACTACTACCAGTGAGTGACAGTATCCGAGTTCGAGTGACCGACTTTCAATGTCCGACTTTCGAATGACCGACTTTCAATGACCGACTTTCGAATGACCGACTTTCGAATGACCGACTTTCGAATGAGTGACTTTCGAATGACCGACTTTCGAATGACCGACTTTCGAGTGACCGACTTTCGAATGACCGACTTTCGATTGACCGACTTTTGAATGACCGACTTTCGAATGACCGACTTTCGAATGAACGACTTTCAATGACCGACTTTCGAATGACCGACTTTCGAATGACCGACTTTCGAGTGACCGACCTTCAATGTCCGACTTTCGAATGACCGACTTTCAATGACCGACTTTCGAATGACCCACTTCCGAATGACCGACTTTCGTATGACCGACTTTCGAATGACCGACTTTGGAATGACCAACTTTCGAATGACCGACTTTCGAATGACCGACTTTCAATGACCGACTTTCAATGTCCGACTTTGGAATATCCGACTTTCGAATGACAGACTTTCGAATGACCGACTTTCGAATGACCGACTTTGGAATGACCGACTTTCGAATGACCGACTTTCGAATGACCGACTTTCGAATGACCGACTTTCGATTGACCGACTTTATAATGACCGACTTTCGAATGACCGACTTTCGAATTACCGACTTTCAATGACCGACTTTCAATGACCGACTTTCGAATGACCGACTTTCGAGTGACCGACTTTCAATGTCCGACTTTCGAATGACCGACTTTCAATGACCGACTTTCGAATGACCGACTTCCGAATGACCGACTTTCGTATGACCGACTTTCGAATGACCGACTTTCGAATGACCAACTTTCGAATGACCGACTTTCGAATGACCGACATTCAATGACCGACTTTCGAAAGACCGACTTTCGAATGACCGACTTTGGAATGACCGACTTTCGAATGACCGACTTTCGAATGACCGACTTTCGAATGCTCGAATTTCGAATGACCGGCTTTCGAATGACCGGCTTTCGAATGACCGACTTTCGAATGACCGGTTTTCAAATGACCGACTTTCGAATGACCGACTTTCGAATGACCGACTTTCGAATGACCGACTTTCGAATGACCGACTTGCGAATGACCGACTTTCGAATGACCGACTTTCGAATGACCGACCTTCGATTTCCGACTTTCGAATGACCGACTTTCGAATGACCGACTTTCGAATGACCGACTTTCGAGTGACCGACTTTCGAATGACCGACTTTCGATGACCGACTTTCGATTTCCGACTTTCGAATGACCGACTTTCGAATGACCGACTTTCGAATGCCCGACTTTCGAATGACCGACTTTCGAATGACCGACTTTCGATTTCCGAATTTCAATGTCCGACTTTCGAATGACCGACTTTCGAATGACCGACTTTCGAATGATCAAACTTTCGAATGACCGACTTTCGATTTCCGACTTTCAATGTCCGACTTTCGAATGACAGGCTTTCGAATGACCGACTTTCGAATGACCGACTATCGATTTCCAAATTTCAATGTCCGACTTTCGAACGACCGACCTTCGAATGACCGACTTTCGAATGACCGACTTTCGAATGACCGACTTTCGAATGACCGACTTTCGAATGAGTGACTTTCGAATGACCGACTTTCGAATGACCGACTTTCGAATGACCGACTTTCGAATGACCGACTTTCGATTGACCGACTTTCGAATGACCGACTTTCGAATGACCGACTTTCGAATGAACGACTTTCAATGACCGACTTTCGAATGACCGGCTTTCGAATGACCGACTTTCGAGTGACCGACTTTCAATGTACGACTTTCGAATGACCGACTTTCAATGACCGACTTTCGAATGACCGACTTCCGAATGACCGACTTTCGTATGACCGACTTTCGAATGACCGACTTTCGAATGACCAACTTTCGAATGACCGACTTTCGAATGACCGACTTTCAATGACCGACTTTCAATGTCCGACTTTCGAATGACTGACTTTCGAATGACCGACTTTCGAAATACCGACTTTCGAATGACCGACTTTCGAATGACCGACTTTCGAATGACCGACTTTCGATTGACCGACTTTCGAATGACCGACTTTCGAATGACCGACTTTCGAGTGACCGACTTTCAATGTCCGACTTTCGAATGACCGACTTTCAATGACCGACTTTCGAATGACCGACTTTCGAATGACCGACTTTCGAATAAGTGACTTTCGAATGACCGACTTTCGAATGACCGACTTTCGAATGACCGACTTTCGAATGACCGACTTTCGATTGACCGACTTTCGAATGACTGACTTTCGAATGACCGACTTTCGAATGAACGACTTTCAATGACCGACTTTCGAATGACCGACTTTCGAATGACCGACTTTCGAGTGACCGACTTTCAATGTTCGACTTTCGAATGACCGACTTTCAATGACCGACTTTCGAATGACCGTCTTCCAAATGACCGACTTTCGTATGACCGACTTTCGAATGACCGACTTTCGATTGACCAACTTTCGAATGACCGACTTTCGAATGACCGACTTTCAATGACCGACTTTCAATGTCCGACTTTCGAATGACCGACTTTCGAATAACCGACTTTCGAATGACCGACTTTCGAATGACCGACTTTCGAATGACCGACTTTCGAATGACCGACTTTCAAATGACCGACTTTAAATGACCGACTTTCGATTGACCGACTTTCTAATGACCGACTTTCGAATGACCGACTTTCGAATGACCGACTTTCAATGACCGACTTTCAATGACCGACTTTCGAATGACCGACTTTCGAGTGACCGACTTTCAATGTCCGACTTTCGAATGACTGACTTTCAATGACCGACTTTCGAATGACCGACTTCCGAATGACCGACTTTCGTATGACTGACTTTCGAATGACCGACTTTCGAATGACCAACTTTCGAATGACCGACTTTCGAATGACCGACTTTCAATGACCGACTTTCGAAAGACCGACTTTCGAATGACCGGCTTTCGAATGACCGACTTTCGAATGACCGACTTTCGAATGACCGACTTTCGAATGCTCGAATTTCGAATGACCGGCGTTCGAATGACCGGCTTTCGAATGACCGACTTTCGAATGACCGACTTTCGAATGACCGGTTTTCAAATGTCCGACTTTCGAATGACCGACTTTCGAATGACCGGCTTTCGAATGACCAACTTTCGAATCCCCGACTTTCGATTTCCGACTTTCAATGTCCGACTTTCGAATGACCGACTTTCGAATGACTGACTTTCGAATGATCGACTTTCGATGACAGACTTTCGATTTCCGACTTTCAATGTCCAACTTTCGAATGACCGACTTTCGAATGACCGACTTTCGAATGACCAACTTTCGAATGACCGACTTTCGAATGACCGACTTTCAATGACCGACCTTCGAATGACCGACTTACGAATGACCGACTTTCAATGTCCGACTTTCGAATGACCGACTTTCTAATGATCAAACTTACGAATGACCGACTTTCGATTTCCGACTTTCAATGTCCGACTTTCGAATGACAGACTTTCGAATGACCAACTTTCGAATGACCGATTTCGATTTCCAAATTTCAATGTCCGACTTTCGAATGACCGACTTTCGAATGACCGACTTTCGATTTCTGACTTTCGAATGACCGACTTTCCATTGACCAACTTTCGAATGACCGGCTTTCGAATGACCGACTTGCGAATGACCAACTTTCGAATGACCGACTTTCGAATGACCGACTTTCGAATGACCGACTTTCGAATGACCGACTTTCGAATGACCGACTTTTGAATGACCGAATTTCGAATGACCGACTTTCGAATGACCGACTTTCGAATGACCGACTTTCGATTTCCGACTTTCGATTGAACGACTTTCTAATGACCGACATTCGAATGACCGACTTTCGAATGACCGACTTTCGAATGACCGACTTTCGAATGACCGACTTTCGAGTGACCGACTTTCGAATGACCGACTTTCGATGACCGACTTTCGATTTCCGACTTTCGAATGACCGACTTTCGAATGACCGACTTTCAAATGACCGACTTTCGAATGAACGATTTTCGAATGACCGACTTTCGAATGACCGACTTTCGAATGACCGACTTTTGAATGACCGACTTTCGAATGACCGACTTTCGAATGACTGACCTTCGAATGACCGACTTTCGAATGACCGACTTTCGAATGACCGACTTTCGATTTCCGACTTTCGAATGACCGACTTTCGAATGACCGACTTTCGAATGACCGACTTTCGAATGACCTACTTTCGAATGACCGACTTTCTAATGACCGACTTTCAATTTCCGACTTTCGAATGACTGACTTTCGAATGACCGACTTTCGAATGACCGACTTTCGAATGACCGACTTCCGATGACCGACTTTTGATTTCCGACTTTCAATGTCCGACTTTCGAATGACCGACTTTCGAATGACCGACTTTCGAATGACCGACTTTCGAATGACCGACTTTCGAATGACCGACTTTCGAATGACCGACTTTCGAATGACCTACTTTCGAATGACCGACTTTCGAATGACCGACTTTCGATTTCCGACTTTCGATTACCAACTTTCGAATGTCCGACTTTCGAATGACCGACTTTCGATGACCGACTTTCGATTTCCGACATTCAATGTCCGACTTTCGAATGACCGACTTTTAAATGACCGACTTTCGAATGACCGACTTTCGAATGACCGACTTTCGAATGACGGACTTTCGAATGACCGACTTTCGATTTCCGACTTTTGAATGACCGACTTTCGATTTCCGACTTTCAATGCCCGACTTTGGAATGACTGGCTTTGGAATGACCAACTTGCGAATGACCGACTTTCGAATGACCGACTTTCGAATGTCCGACTTTCGAATGACCGACTTTCGATTTCCGACTTTCGAATGACCGACTTTCGAATGACCGACTTTCGAAAGACCGACTTTCGATGACCGACTTTCGATTTCCGACATTCAATGTCCGATTTTCGAATGACCGACTTTTAAATGACCTACTTTCGAATGACCGACTTTCGAATGACCGAACTTCAAATGACCGATTTCGAAAGACCTACTTCCGAATGACCGACTTTCGAATGACCGACTTTCGAATGACCGACTTTCGAATGACCGACTTTCGAATGACCGACTTTCGAATGACCTACTTTCGAAAGACCGACTTTCGATGACCGACTTTCGATTTCCGACATTCAATGTCCTACTTTCGAATGACCGACTTTTAAATGACCTACTTCCGAATCACCGACTTTCGAATGACCGACTTTCGAATGACGGACTTTCGAATGACCAACTATCGATTTCCAAATTTCAATGTCCGACTTTCGAACGACCGATCTTCGAATGACCGACTTTCGAATGACCGACTTTCGAATGACCGACTTTCGAATGACCGACTTTCGAATGACCGAATTTCGAATGACCGACTTTCGAATGACCGACTTTCGAATGACCGACTTTCGAATGACCGACTTTCGAATGACCGACTTTCGATTTCCAACTTTCGAATGACCGACTTTCTAATGACCGACTTTCGAATGACCAACTTTCGAATGACCGACCTTGGAATGACCGACTTTCGAATGACCGACTCTCGAATGACCGACTTTCGATTTCCGAACTTCGAATGACCGACTTTCGAATGACCGACTTTCGAATGCCGACTTTCGAATGACCGACATTCGAATGACCAACTTTCGAATGACCGACTATCGAATGACCTACTTTCGAATGACCGACTTTCGAATGACCGACTTTCGATTTCCGACTTTCGAATGACCGACTTTCGAATGACCGACTTTCGAATGACCGACTTTCGATGACCGACTTTCGATTTCCGACTTTCAATATCCGACTTTCGAATGACCGACTTTCGAATGACCGACTTTCGAATGACCGACTTTCGAATGACCGACTTTCGAATGACCGACTTTCGAATGACCGACTTTCGATTGACCGACTTTCTAACGACCGACTTTCGAATGACCGACTTTCGAATGACCGACTTTCAATGACCGACTTTCAATGACCGACTTTCGAATGACCGACTTTCGAGTGACCGACTTTCAATGTCCGACTTTCGAATGACCGACTTTCAATGACCGACTTTCGAATGACGGACTTTCGAATGACCGACTTTCGATTTCCGACTTTTGAATGACCGACTTTCGATTTCCGACTTTCAATGCCCGACTTTGGAATGACTGGCTTTCAATGACCGACTTTCAATGTCCGACTTTCGAATGACTGACTTTCGAATGACCGACTTTCGAAATGCCGACTTTCGAATGACCGACTTTCGAATGACCGACTTTCGAATGACCGACTTTCGAATGACCGACTTTCGATTGACCGACTTTCTAACGACCGACTTCCGAATGACCGACTTTCGAATGACCGACTTTCAATGACCGACTTTCAATGACCGACTTTCGAATGACCGACTTTCGAGTGACCGACTTTCAATGTCCGACTTTCGAATGACCGACTTTCAATGACCGACTCTCGAATGACCGACTTTCGAATGACCGACTTTCGAATAAGTGACTTTCGAATGACCAACTTTCGAATGACCGACTTTCGAATGACCGACTTTCGAATGACCGACTTTCGATTGACCGACTTTCGAATGACTGACTTTCGAATGACCGACTTTCGAATGAACGACTTTCAATGACCGACTTTCGAATGACCGACTTTCGAATGACCGACTTTCGAGTGACCGACTTTCAATGTTCGACTTTCGAATGACCGACTCTTAATGACCGACTTTCGAATGACCGACTTCCAAATGACCGACTTTCGTATGACCGACTTTCGAATGACCGACTTTCGATTGACCAACTTTCGAATGACCGACTTTCGAATGACCGACTTTCAATGACCGACTTTCAATGTCCGACTTTCGAATGACCGACTTTCTTATGACCGACTTTCGAATGACCGACTTTCGAATGACCGACTTTCGAATGACCGACTTTCGAATGACCGACTTTCGAATGACCGACTTTAAATGACCGACTTTCGATTGACCGACTTTCTAATGACCGACTTTCGAATGACCGACTTTCGAATGACCGACTTTCAATGACCGACTTTCAATGACCGACTTTCGAAAGACCGACTTTCGAGTGACCGACTTTCAATGTCCGACTTTCGAATGACTGACTTTCAATGACCGACTTTCGAATGACCGACTTCCGAATGACCGACTTTCGTATGACTGACTTTCGAATGACCGATTTTCGAATGACCAACTTTCGAATGACCGACTTTCAATGACCGACTTTCGAAAGACCGACTTTCGAATGACCGACTTTCGAATGACCGACTTTCGAATGACCGACTTTCGAATGACCGACTTTCGAATGCTCGAATTTCGAATGACCGGCGTTCGAATGACCGGCTTTCGAATGACCGACTTTCGAATGACCAACTTTCGAATGACCGGTTTTCAAATGACCGACTTTCGAATGACCGACTTTCGAATGACCGGCTTTCGAATGACCAACTTTCGAATCCCCGACTTTCGATTTCCGACTTTCAATGTCCGACTTTCGAATGACCGACTTTCGAATGACTGACTTTCGAATGATCGACTTTCGATGACAGACTTTCGATTTCCGACTTTCAATGTCCAACTTTCGAATGACCGACTTTCGAATGACCGACTTTCGAATGACCGACTTTCGATTGACCAACTTTCGAATGACCGACTTTCGAATGACCGACTTTCAATGACCGACTTTCAATGTCCGACTTTCGAATGACCGACTTTCGAATGACCGACTTTCGAATGACCGACTTTCGAATGACCGACTTTCGAATGACCGACTTTCGAATGACCGACTTTCAAATGACCGACTTTAAATGACCGACTTTCGATTGACCGACTTTCTAATGACCGACTTTCGAATGACCGACTTTCGAATGACCGACTTTCAATGACCGACTTTCAATGACCGACTTTCGAATGACCGACTTTCGAGTGACCGACTTTCAATGTCCGACTTTCGAATGACTGACTTTCAATGACCGACTTTCGAATGACCGACTTCCGAATGACCGACTTTCGTATGACTGACTTTCGAATGACCGACTTTCGAATGACCAACTTTCGAATGACCGACTTTCGAATGACCGACTTTCAATGACCGACTTTCGAAAGACCGACTTTCGAATGACCGGCTTTCGAATGACCGACTTTCGAATGACCGACTTTCGAATGACCGACTTTCGAATGCTCGAATTTCGAATGACCGGCGTTCGAATGACCGGCTTTCGAATGACCGACTTTCGAATGACCGACTTTCGAATGACCGGTTTTCAAATGTCCGACTTTCGAATGACCGACTTTCGAATGACCGGCTTTCGAATGACCAACTTTCGAATCCCCGACTTTCGATTTCCGACTTTCAATGTACGACTTTCGAATGACCGACTTTCGAATGACTGACTTTCGAATGATCGACTTTCGATGACAGACTTTCGATTTCCGACTTTCAATGTCCAACTTTCGAATGACCGACTTTCGAATGACCGACTTTCGAATGACCAACTTTCGAATGACCGACTTTCGAATGACCGACTTTCAATGACCGACCTTCGAATGACCGACTTACGAATGACCGACTTTCAATGTCCGACTTTCGAATGACCGACTTTCTAATGATCAAACTTACGAATGACCGACTTTCGATTTCCGACTTTCAATGTCCGACTTTCGAATGACAGACTTTCGAATGACCAACTTTCGAATGACCGATTTCGATTTCCAAATTTCAATGTCCGACTTTCGAATGACCGACTTTCGAATGACCGACTTTCGATTTCTGACTTTCGAATGACCGACTTTCCATTGACCAACTTTCGAATGACCGGCTTTCGAATGACCGACTTGCGAATGACCAACTTTCGAATGACCGACTTTCGAATGACCGACTTTCGAATGACCGACTTTCGAATGACCGACTTTCGAATGACCGACTTTTGAATGACCGAATTTCGAATGACCGACTTTCGAATGACCGACTTTCGAATGACCGACTTTCGATTTCCGACTTTCGATTGAACGACTTTCTAATGACCGACATTCGAATGACCGACTTTCGAATGACCGACTTTCGAATGACCGACTTTCGAATGACCGACTTTCGAGTGACCGACTTTCGAATGACCGACTTTCGATGACCGACTTTCGATTTCCGACTTTCGAATGACCGACTTTCGAATGACCGACTTTCAAATGACCGACTTTCGAATGAACGATTTTCGAATGACCGACTTTCGAATGACCGACTTTCGAATGACCGACTTTTGAATGACCGACTTTCGAATGACCGACTTTCGAATGACTGACCTTCGAATGACCGACTTTCGAATGACCGACTTTCGAATGACCGACTTTCGATTTCCGACTTTCGAATGACCGACTTTCGAATGACCGACTTTCGAATGACCGACTTTCGAATGACCTACTTTCGAATGACCGACTTTCTAATGACCGACTTTCAATTTCCGACTTTCGAATGACTGACTTTCGAATGACCGACTTTCGAATGACCGACTTTCGAATGACCGACTTCCGATGACCGACTTTTGATTTCCGACTTTCAATGTCCGACTTTCGAATGACCGACTTTCGAATGACCGACTTTCGAATGACCGACTTTCGAATGACCGACTTTCGAATGACCGACTTTCGAATGACCGACTTTCGAATGACCTACTTTCGAATGACCGACTTTCGAATGACCGACTTTCGATTTCCGACTTTCGATTACCAACTTTCGAATGTCCGACTTTCGAATGACCGACTTTCGATGACCGACTTTCGATTTCCGACATTCAATGTCCGACTTTCGAATGACCGACTTTTAAATGACCGACGTTCGAATGACCGACTTTCGAATGACCGACTTTCGAATGACGGACTTTCGAATGACCGACTTTCGATTTCCGACTTTTGAATGACCGACTTTCGATTTCCGACTTTCAATGCCCGACTTTGGAATGACTGGCTTTGGAATGACCAACTTGCGAATGACCGACTTTCGAATGACCGACTTTCGAATGTCCGACTTTCGAATGACCGACTTTCGATTTCCGACTTTCGAATGACCGACTTTCGAATGACCGACTTTCGAAAGACCGACTTTCGATGACCGACTTTCGATTTCCGACATTCAATGTCCGATTTTCGAATGACCGACTTTTAAATGACCTACTTTCGAATGACCGACTTTCGAATGACCGAACTTCAAATGACCGATTTCGAAAGACCTACTTCCGAATGACCGACTTTCGAATGACCGACTTTCGAATGACCGACTTTCGAATGACCGACTTTCGAATGACCGACTTTCGAATGACCTACTTTCGAAAGACCGACTTTCGATGACCGACTTTCGATTTCCGACATTCAATGTCCGACTTTCGAATGACCGACTTTTAAATGACCTACTTCCGAATCACCGACTTTCGAATGACCGACTTTCGAATGACGGACTTTCGAATGACCAACTATCGATTTCCAAATTTCAATGTCCGACTTTCGAACGACCGATCTTCGAATGACCGACTTTCGAATGACCGACTTTCGAATGACCGACTTTCGAATGACCGACTTTCGAATGACCGAATTTCGAATGACCGACTTTCGAATGACCGACTTTCGAATGACCGACTTTCGAATGACCGACTTTCGAATGACCGACTTTCGATTTCCAACTTTCGAATGACCGACTTTCTAATGACCGACTTTCGAATGACCAACTTTCGAATGACCGACCTTGGAATGACCGACTTTCGAATGACCGACTCTCGAATGACCGACTTTCGATTTCCGAACTTCGAATGACCGACTTTCGAATGACCGACTTTCGAATGCCGACTTTCGAATGACCGACATTCGAATGACCGACTTTCGAATGACCGACTATCGAATGACCTACTTTCGAATGACCGACTTTCGAATGACCGACTTTCGATTTCCGACTTTCGAATGACCGACTTTCGAATGACCGACTTTCGAATGACCGACTTTCGATGACCGACTTTCGATTTCCGACTTTCAATATCCGACTTTCGAATGACCGACTTTCGAATGACCGACTTTCGAATGACCGACTTTCGAATGACCGACTTTCGAATGACCGACTTTCGAATGACCGACTTTCGATTGACCGACTTTCTAACGACCGACTTTCGAATGACCGACTTTCGAATGACCGACTTTCAATGACCGACTTTCAATGACCGACTTTCGAATGACCGACTTTCGAGTGACCGACTTTCAATGTCCGACTTTCGAATGACCGACTTTCAATGACCGACTTTCGAATGACGGACTTTCGAATGACCGACTTTCGATTTCCGACTTTTGAATGACCGACTTTCGATTTCCGACTTTCAATGCCCGACTTTGGAATGACTGGCTTTCAATGACCGACTTTCAATGTCCGACTTTCGAATGACTGACTTTCGAATGACCGACTTTCGAAATGCCGACTTTCGAATGACCGACTTTCGAATGACCGACTTTCGAATGACCGACTTTCGAATGACCGACTTTCGATTGACCGACTTTCTAACGACCGACTTCCGAATGACCGACTTTCGAATGACCGACTTTCAATGACCGACTTTCAATGACCGACTTTCGAATGACCGACTTTCGAGTGACCGACTTTCAATGTCCGACTTTCGAATGACCGACTTTCAATGACCGACTCTCGAATGACCGACTTTCGAATGACCGACTTTCGAATAAGTGACTTTCGAATGACCAACTTTCGAATGACCGACTTTCGAATGACCGACTTTCGAATGACCGACTTTCGATTGACCGACTTTCGAATGACTGACTTTCGAATGACCGACTTTCGAATGAACGACTTTCAATGACCGACTTTCGAATGACCGACTTTCGAATGACCGACTTTCGAGTGACCGACTTTCAATGTTCGACTTTCGAATGACCGACTCTTAATGACCGACTTTCGAATGACCGACTTCCAAATGACCGACTTTCGTATGACCGACTTTCGAATGACCGACTTTCGATTGACCAACTTTCGAATGACCGACTTTCGAATGACCGACTTTCAATGACCGACTTTCAATGTCCGACTTTCGAATGACCGACTTTCTTATGACCGACTTTCGAATGACCGACTTTCGAATGACCGACTTTCGAATGACCGACTTTCGAATGACCGACTTTCGAATGACCGACTTTAAATGACCGACTTTCGATTGACCGACTTTCTAATGACCGACTTTCGAATGACCGACTTTCGAATGACCGACTTTCAATGACCGACTTTCAATGACCGACTTTCGAAAGACCGACTTTCGAGTGACCGACTTTCAATGTCCGACTTTCGAATGACTGACTTTCAATGACCGACTTTCGAATGACCGACTTCCGAATGACCACTTTCGTATGACTGACTTTCGAATGACCGATTTTCGAATGACCAACTTTCGAATGACCGACTTTCGAATGACCGACTTTCAATGACCGACTTTCGAAAGACCGACTTTCGAATGACCGACTTTCGAATGACCGACTTTCGAATGACCGACTTTCGAATGACCGACTTTCGAATGCTCGAATTTCGAATGACCGGCGTTCGAATGACCGGCTTTCGAATGACCGACTTTCGAATGACCAACTTTCGAATGACCGGTTTTCAAATGACCGACTTTCGAATGACCGACTTTCGAATGACCGGCTTTCGAATGACCAACTTTCGAATCCCCGACTTTCGATTTCCGACTTTCAATGTCCGACTTTCGAATGACCGACTTTCGAATGACTGACTTTCGAATGATCGACTTTCGATGACAGACTTTCGATTTCCGACTTTCAATGTCCAACTTTCGAATGACCGACTTTCGAATGACCGACTTTCGAATGACCAACTTTCGAATGACCGACTTTCTAATGACCGACTTTCGAATGACCGACTTTCGATTTCCGACTTTTGAATGACCGACTTTCGATTTCCGACTTTCAATGCCCGACTTTGGAATGACTGGCTTTCAATGACCGACTTTCAATGTCCGACTTTCGAATGACTGACTTTCGAATGACCGACTTTCGAAATGCCGACTTTCGAATGACCGACTTTCGAATGACCGACTTTCGAATGACCGACTTTCGAATGACCGACTTTCGATTGACCGACTTTCTAACGACCGACTTCCGAATGACCGACTTTCGAATGACCGACTTTCAATGACCGACTTTCAATGACCGACTTTCGAATGACCGACTTTCGAGTGACCGACTTTCAATGTCCGACTTTCGAATGACCGACTTTCAATGACCGACTCTCGAATGACCGACTTTCGAATGACCGACTTTCGAATAAGTGACTTTCGAATGACCAACTTTCGAATGACCGACTTTCGAATGACCGACTTTCGAATGACCGACTTTCGATTGACCGACTTTCGAATGACTGACTTTCGAATGACCGACTTTCGAATGAACGACTTTCAATGACCGACTTTCGAATGACCGACTTTCGAATGACCGACTTTCGAGTGACCGACTTTCAATGTTCGACTTTCGAATGACCGACTCTTAATGACCGACTTTCGAATGACCGACTTCCAAATGACCGACTTTCGTATGACCGACTTTCGAATGACCGACTTTCGATTGACCAACTTTCGAATGACCGACTTTCGAATGACCGACTTTCAATGACCGACTTTCAATGTCCGACTTTCGAATGACCGACTTTCTTATGACCGACTTTCGAATGACCGACTTTCGAATGACCGACTTTCGAATGACCGACTTTCGAATGACCGACTTTCGAATGACCGACTTTAAATGACCGACTTTCGATTGACCGACTTTCTAATGACCGACTTTCGAATGACCGACTTTCGAATGACCGACTTTCAATGACCGACTTTCAATGACCGACTTTCGAAAGACCGACTTTCGAGTGACCGACTTTCAATGTCCGACTTTCGAATGACTGACTTTCAATGACCGACTTTCGAATGACCGACTTCCGAATGACCGACTTTCGTATGACTGACTTTCGAATGACCGATTTTCGAATGACCAACTTTCGAATGACCGACTTTCGAATGACCGACTTTCAATGACCGACTTTCGAAAGACCGACTTTCGAATGACCGACTTTCGAATGACCGACTTTCGAATGACCGACTTTCGAATGACCGACTTTCGAATGCTCGAATTTCGAATGACCGGCGTTCGAATGACCGGCTTTCGAATGACCGACTTTCGAATGACCAACTTTCGAATGACCGGTTTTCAAATGACCGACTTTCGAATGACCGACTTTCGAATGACCGGCTTTCGAATGACCAACTTTCGAATCCCCGACTTTCGATTTCCGACTTTCAATGTCCGACTTTCGAATGACCGACTTTCGAATGACTGACTTTCGAATGATCGACTTTCGATGACAGACTTTCGATTTCCGACTTTCAATGTCCAACTTTCGAATGACCGACTTTCGAATGACCGACTTTCGAATGACCAACTTTCGAATGACCGACTTTCGAATGACCGACTTTCAATGACCGACCTTCGAATGACCGACTTACGAATGACCGACTTTCAATGTCCGACTTTCTAATGATCAAACTTACGAATGACCGACTTTCGATTTCCGACTTTCAATGTCCGACTTTCGAATGACAGACTTTCGAATGACCAACTTTCGAATGACCGATTTCGATTTCCAAATTTCAATGTCCGACTTTATAATGACCGACTTTCGAATGACCGACTTTCGATTTCTGACTTTCGAATGACCGACTTTCCATTGACCAACTTTCGAATGACCGGCTTTCGAATGACCGACTTGCGAATGACCAACCTTCGAATGACCGACTTTCGAATGACCGACTTTCGAATGACCGACTTTCGAATGACCGACTTTCGAATGACCGACTTTTGAATGACCGAATTTCGAATGACCGACTTTCGAATGACCGACTTTCGAATGACCGACTTTCGATTTCCGACTTTCGATTGAACGACTTTCTAATGACCGACATTCGAATGACCGACTTTCGAATGACCGACTTTCGAATGACCGACTTTCGAATGACCGACTTTCGAGTGACCGACTTTCGAATGACCGACTTTCGATGACCGACTTTCCATTTCCGACTTTCGAATGACCGACTTTCGAATGACCGACTTTCAAATGACCGACTTTCGAATGAACGATTTTCGAATGACCGACTTTCGAATGACCGACTTTCGAATGACCGACTTTTGAATGACCGACTTTCGAATGACCGACTTTCGAATGACTGACCTTCGAATGACCGACTTTCGAATGACCGACTTTCGAATGACCGACTTTCGATTTCCGACTTTCGAATGACCGACTTTCGAATGACCGACTTTCGAATGACCGACTTTCGAATGACCGACTTTCGAATGACCTACTTTCGAATGACCGACTTTCTAATGACCGACTTTCAATTTCCGACTTTCGAATGACTGACTTTCGAATGACCGACTTTCGAATGACCGACTTCCGATGACCGACTTTCGATTTCCGACTTTCAATGTCCGACTTTCGAATGACCGACTTTCGAATGACCGACTTTCGAATGACCGACTTTCGAATGACCGACTTTCGAATGACCGACTTTCGAATGACCGACTTTCGAATGACCTACTTTCGAATGACCGACTTTCGAATGACCGACTTTCGATTTCCGACTTTCGATTTCCAACTTTCGAATGTCCGACTTTCGAATGACCGACTTTCGATGACCGACTTTCGATTTCCGACATTCAATGTCCGACTTTCGAATGACCGACTTTTAAATGACCGACTTTCGAATGACCGACTTTCGAATGACCGACTTTCGAATGACGGACTTTCGAATGACCGACTTTCGATTTCCGACTTTTGAATGACCGACTTTCGATTTCCGACTTTCAATGCCCGACTTTGGAATGACTGGCTTTGGAATGACCAACTTGCGAATGACCGACTTTCGAATGACCGACTTTCGAATGTCCGACTTTCGAATGACCGACTTTCGATTTCCGACTTTCGAATGACCGACTTTCGAATGACCGACTTTCGAAAGACCGACTTTCGATGACCGACTTTCGATTTCCGACATTCAATGTCCGATTTTCGAATGACCGACTTTTAAATGACCGACTTTCGAATGACCGACTTTCGAATGACCGAACTTCGAATGACCGATTTCGAAAGACCTACTTCCGAATGACCGACTTTCGAATGACCGACTTTCGAATGACCGACTTTCGAATGACCGACTTTCGAATGACCGACTTTCGAATGACCTACTTTCGAAAGACCGACTTTCGATGACCGACTTTCGATTTCCGACATTCAATGTCCGACTTTCGAATGACCGACTTTTAAATGACCTACTTCCGAATCTCCGACTTTCGAATGACCGACTTTCGAATGACGGACTTTCGAATGACCAACTATCGATTTCCAAATTTCAATGTCAGACTTTCGAACGACCGATCTTCGAATGACCGACTTTCGAATGACCGACTTTCGAATGACCGACTTTCGAATGAGTGACTTTCGAATGACCGACTTTCGAATGACCGACTTTCGAATGACCGACTTTCGAATGACCGAATTTCGAATGACCGACTTTCGAATGACCGACTTTCGAATGACCGACTTTCGAATGACCGACTTTCGAATGACCGACTTTCGATTTCCAACTTTCGAATGACCGACTTTCTAATGACCGACTTTCGAATGACCAACTTTCGAATGACCGACCTTCGAATGACCGACTTTCGAATGACCGACACTCGAATGACCGACTTTCGATTTGCGAACTTCGAATGACCGACTTTCGAATGACCGACTTTCGAATGCCGACTTTCGAATGACCGACATTCGAATGACCGACTTTCGAATGACCGACTATCGAATGACCTCCTTTCGAATGACCGACTTTCGAATGACCGACTTTCGATTTCCGACTTTCGAATGACCGACTTTCGAATGACCGACTTTCGAATGACCGACTTTCGATGACCGACTTTCGATTTCCGACTTTCAATATCCGACTTTCGAATGACCGACTTTCGAATGACCGACTTTCGAATGACCGACTTTCGAATGACCGACTTTCGAATGACCGACTTTCGAATGACCGACTTTCGATTGACCGACTTTCTAACGACCGACTTTCGAATGACCGACTTTCGAATGACCGACTTTCAATGACCGAATTTCAATGACCGACTTTGGAATGACCGACTTTCGAGTGACCGACTTTCAATGTCCGACTTTCGAATGACCGACTTTCAATGACCGACTTTCGAATGACCGACTTTCGAATGACCGACTTTCGAATGAGTGACTTTCGAATGACCGACTTTCGAATGACGAATTTCGAATGACCGACTTTCGAATGACCGACTTTCGATTGACCGACTTTCGAATGACTGACTTTCGAATGACCGACTTTCGAATGAACGACTTTCAATGACCGACTTTCGAATGACCGACTTTCGAATGACCGACTTTCGAGTGACCGACTTTCAATGTTCGACTTTCGAATGACCGACTTTCAATGACCGACTTTCGAATGACCGACTTCCAAATGTCCGACTTTCGTATGACCGACTTTCGAATGACCGACTTTCGATTGACCAACTTTCGAATGACCGACTTTCGAATGACCGACTTTCAATGACCGACTTTCATTGTCCGACTTTCGAATGACCGACTTTCGAATGACCGACTTTCGAATGACCGACTTTCGAATGACCGACTTTCGAATGACCGACTTTCGAATGACCGACTTTCGAATGACCGACTTTAAATGACCGACTTTCGATTGACTGACTTTCTAATGACCGACTTTCGAATGACCGACTTTCGAATGACCGACTTTCAATGACCAACTTTCAATGACCGACTTTCGAATGACCGACTTTCGAGTGACCGACTTTCAATGTCCGACTTTCGAATGACTGACTTTCAATGACCGACTTTCGAATGACCGACTTCAGAATGACCGACTTTCGTATGACTGACTTTCGAATGACCGACTTTCGAATGACCAACTTTCGAATGACCGACTTTCGAATGACCGACTTTCAATGACCGACTTTCGAAAGACCGACTTTCGAATGACCGACTTTCGAATGACCGACTTTCGAATGACCGACTTTCGAATGACCGACTTTCGAATGCTCGAATTTCGAATGACCGGCGTTCGAATGACCGGCTTTCGAAAGACCGACTTTCGAATGACCGACTTTCGAATGACCGGTTTTCAAATGACCGACTTTCGAATGACCGACTTTCGAATAACCGGCTTTCGAATGACCAACTTTCGAATCCCCGACTTTCGATTTCCGACTTTCAATGTCCGACTTTCGAATGACCGACTTTCGAATGACTGACTTTCGAATGATCGACTTTCGATGACAGACTTTCGATTTCCGACTTTCAATGTCCAACTTTCGAATGACCGACTTTCGAATGCCCGACTTTCAATGACCGACCTTCGAATGACCGACTTACGAATGACCGACTTTCAATGTCCGACTTTCGAATGACCGACTTTCGATTTCCGACTTTCAATGTCCGACTTTCGAATGACAGACTTTCGAATGAGCAACTTTCGAATGACCGATTTCGATTTCCAAATTTCAATGTCCGACTTTCGAATGACCGACTTTCGAATGACCAACTTTCGATTTCTGACTTTCGAATGACCGACTTTCCATTGACCAACTTTCGAATGACCGGCTTTCGAATGACCGACTTGCGAATGACCAACTTTCGAATGACCGACTTTCGAATGACCGACTTTCGAATGACCGACTTTCGAATGACCGACTTTCGAATGACCGACTTTCGAATGACCGACTTTTGAATGACCGAATTTCGAATGACCGACTTTCGAATGACCGACTTTCGAATGACCGACTTTCGATTTCCGACTTTCGATTGAACGACTTTCTAATGACCGACATTCGAATGACCGACTTTCGAATGACCGACTTTCGAATGACCGACTTTCGAATGACCGACTTTCGAGTGACCGACTTTCGAATGACCGACTTTCGATGACCGACTTTCGATTTCCGACTTTCGAATGACCGACTTTCGAATGACCGACTTTCAAATGACCGACTTTCGAATGAACGATTTTCGAATGACCGACTTTCGAATGACCGACTTTCGAATGACCGACTTTTGAATGACCGACTTTCGAATGACCGACTTTCGAATGACCGACCTTCGAATGACCGACTTTCGAATGACCGACTTTCGAATGACCGACTTTCGATTTCCGACTTTTGAATGACCGACTTTCGAATGACCGACTTTCGAATGACCGACTTTCGAATGACCTACTTTCGAATGACCGACTTTCTAATGACCGACTTTCAATTTCCGACTTTCGAATGACTGACTTTTGAATGACCGACTTTCGAATGACCGACTTCCGATGACCGACTTTCGATTTCCGACTTTCGATGTCCGACTTTCGAATGACGGACTTTCGAATGACCGACTTTCGAATGACCGACTTTCGAATGACCGACTTTCGAATGACCGACTTTCGAATGACCGACTTTCGAATGACCTACTTTCGAATGACCGACTTTCGAATGACCGACTTTCGATTTCCGACTTTCGATTTCCAACTTTCGAATGTCCGACTTTCGAATGACCGACTTTCGATGACCGACTTTCGATTTCCGACATTCAATGTCCGACTTTCGAATGACCGACTTTTAAATGACCGACTTTCGAATGACCGACTTTCGAATGACCGACTTTCGAATGACGGACTTTCGAATGACCGACTTTCGATTTCCGACTTTTGAATGACCGACTTTCGATTTCCGACTTTCAATGCCCGACTTTGGAATGACTGGCTTTGGAATGACCAACTTGCGAATGACCGACTTTCGAATGACCGACTTTCGAATGTCCGACTTTCGAATGACCAACTTTCGATTTCCGACTTTCGAATGACCGACTTTCGAATGACCGACTTTCGAAAGACCGACTTTCGATGACCGACTTTCGATTTCCGACATTCAATGTCCGATTTTCGAATGACCGACTTTTAAATGACCGACTTTCGAATGACCGACTTTCGAATGACCGAACTTCGAATGACCGATTTCGAAAGACCTACTTCCGAATGACCGACTTTCGAATGACCGACTTTCGAATGACCGACTTTCGAATGACCGACTTTCGAATGACCGACTTTCGAATGACCTACTTTCGAAAGACCGACTTTCGATGACCGACCTTCGATTTCCGACATTCAATGTCCGACTTTCGATAGACCGACTTTTAAATGACCTACTTCCGAATCACCGACTTTCGAATGACCGACTTTCGAATGACGGACTTTCGAATGACCAACTATCGATTTCCAAATTTCAATGTCCGACTTTCGAACGACCGATCTTCGAATGACCGACTTTCGAATGACCGACTTTCGAATGACCGACTTTCGAATGAGTGACTTTCGAATGACCGACTTTCGAATGACCGACTTTCGAATGACCGACTTTCGAATGACCGAATTTCAAATGACCGACTTTCGAATGACCGACTTTCGAATGACCGACTTTCGAATGACCGACTTTCGAATGACCGACTTTCGATTTCCAACTTTCGAATGCCCGACTTTCTAATGACCGACTTTCGAATGACCAACTTTCGAATGACCGACCTTCGAATGACCGACTTTCGAATGACCGACTCTCGAATGACCGACTTTCGATTTCCGAACTTCGAATGACCGACTTTCGAATGACCGACTTTCGAATGCCGACTTTCGAATGACCGATATTCGAATGACCGACTTTCGAATGACCGACTATCGAATGACCTACTTTCGAATGACCGACTTTCGAATGACCGACTTTCGATTTCCGACTTTCGAATGACCGACTTTCGAATGACCGACTTTCGAATGACCGACTTTCGATGACCGACTTTCGATTTCCGACTTTCAATATCCGACTTTCGAATGACCGACTTTCGAATGACCGACTTTCGAATGACCAACTTTTGAATGCCCGACTTTCGAATGACCGACTTTCGAATGACCTACTTACGAATGACCGACTTTCGAATGACGGACTTTCGAATGACCGACTTTCGATTTCCGACTTTTGAATGACCGACTTTCGATTTCCGACTTTCAATGCCCGACTTTGGAATGACTGGCTTTGGAATGACCAACTTGCGAATGACCGACTTTCGAATGACCGACTTTCGAATGTCCGACTTTCGAATGACCTACTTTCGAATGAGCGACTTCCAAATGTGGACTTTCGAATGAGCGACTTTCTAATGAGTGACTTTCGAATGACCGACTTTCGAATGACCGACTTTCGAATGACCGACTTTAATTTTTCCGACTTTCGAATGATCGACTTTCGAATGACCGACTTTCGAATGACCGACTTTCGAAAGACCGACTTTGGAATGACCGACTTTAGAATGACCGACTTTCGAATGACCAACTTTGGAATGACCGACTTTCGAATGACCAACTTTCGATTGACCGACTTTCGATTTCAGACTTTCAAATGACCGTCTTTCGAATGACCGACTTTCGAATGACCGACTTTCGAATGACAGACTTTCGAATGACCGACTTTCGATTGACCGACTTTCGATTTCCGACTTTCGAATGACCGACTTTCGAATGACCGACTTTCGAATGACCGACTTTCGAATGACCGACTTTCGAATGACCGACTTTCGAATAACCGACTCTCGAATGACCGACTTTCGAATGACCGACTTTCAAATGACCGACTTTCGAATGACCGACTTTCAATGTCCGACGTTCGAATGACCGACTTTCGAATGACCGACTTTCGAATGACCGACTTTCGAATGACCGACTTTCGAATGACCGACTTTCGAATGACCGACTTTCGAATGACCGACCTTCGATTTCCGACTTTCGAATGACCGACTTTCGAATGACCGACTTTCGAATGACCGACTTTCGAGTGACCGACTTTCGAATGACCGACTTTCGATGACCGACTTTCGATTTCCGACTTTCGAATGACCGACTTTCGAATGACCGACTTTCGAATGCCCGACTTTCGAATGACCGACTTTCGAATGACCGACTTTCGAATGACCGACTTTCGATTTCCGAATTTCAATGTCCGACTTTCGAATGACCGACTTTCGAATGACCGACTTTCGAATGACCGACTTTCGAATGATCAAACTTTCGAATGACCGACTTTCGATTTCCGACTTTCAATATCCGACTTTCGAATGACAGACTTTCGAATGACCGACTTTCGAATGACCGACTATCGATTTCCAAATTTCAATGTCCGACTTTCGAACGACCGATCTTCGAATGACCGACTTTCGAATGACCGACTTTCGAATGAGTGACTTTCGAATGACCGACTTTGGAATGACCGACTTTCGAATGACCGACTTTCGAATGACCGAATTTCGAATGACCGACTTTCGAATGACCGATTTTCGATTTCCAACTTTCGAATGACCGACTTTCGAATGACCAACTTTCAAATGACCGACCTTCGAATGACAGACTTTCGAATGACCGACTCTCGAATGACCGACTTTCGATTTCCGAACTTCGAATGACCGACTTTCGAATGACCGACTTTCGAATGACCGACTTTCGATTTCCGACTTTCGAATGACCGACTTTCGAATGACCGACTTTCGAATGACCGACTTTCGATGACCGACTTTCGATTTCCGACTTTCAATATCCGACTTTCGAATGACCGACTTTCGAATGACCGACTTTCGAATGACCGACTTTCGAATGACCTACCTACGAATGACCGACTTTCGAATGACCGACTTTCGCTTTTCGACTTTCGAATGACCGACTTTCGAATGACCGACTTTCGAATGACCGACTTTCGATGACCGACTTTCGATTTTGGACTTTCAATGTCCGACTTTCGAATGACCGACTTTTAAATGACCGACTTTCGAATGACCGACTTTCGAATGACCGACTTATGAATGACCGACTTTCGATTTCCGACTTTTGAATGACCGACTTTCGATTTCCGACTTTCAATGTCCGACTTTGGAATGACTGGCTTTGGAATTACCAACTTGCGAATGACCGTCTTTCGAATGACCTACTTTCGAATGACAGACTTTCGAATGACCGACTTTCCAATGAGTGACTTTCGAATGACCGACTTTCGAATGACCGACTTTCGATTTCCGACTTTTGAATGACCGACTTTCGAATGACCAACTTTCGATTGACCGACTTTCGATTTCAGACTTTCGAATGACCGACTTTCGAATGACCGACTTTCGATTGACCGACTTTGAAATGACCGACTTTCGATTGACCGACTTACGATTTCCGACTTTCAAATGACCGACTTTCGAATGACCGACTTAAAGTTTCCGGCTTTTGAATGACCGACTCTCGATTTCCGACTTTCAATATCCGACTTTGGAATGACCGGCTTTGGAATGTCCAACTTTCGAATGACCGACTTTCGAATGACCGACTTTCGAATGACAGACTTTCGAATGACCCACTTTCGATTTCCGACTTTCAATGTCCGACTTTCGAATAACTGGCTTTGGAATGACCAACTTTCGAATGACCGACTTTCGAATGACCGACTTTCGGATGACCGACTTTCGAATGACCGGCTTTGGAATGACCAACTTTCGAATGACCGACTTTCGAATGACCTACTTTCCAATGACCGACTTTCGAATGACCGACTTTCGATTTCCAACTTTCGAATGTCCGACTTTCGAATGACCGACTTTCGAATGACCGACTTTCGAATGACCGACCTTCGAATGACCGACTTTCGATTTCCGACTTTCAATGTCCGACTTTCGAATGACCGACTTTCGAATACCAACTTTCGATTTCCGACTTTTGAATGACCGACTTTCGAAAGGCCGACTTTCGATTTCCGACTTTCGAATGACCGACTTTCGAATGACCGACTTTCGAATGACCGGCTTTCGAATGACCGACTATGGAATGACCGACTTTTGATTTCCGACTTTCGAATGACCGACTTTCGAATGACCGGCTTTCGAATGACCGGCTTTCGAATGACCGACTTTCGAATGGCCGACTTTCGAATGACCGACTTTGAATGACCGACTTTCGAATGACCGAGTTTCGAATGACCGGCTTTCGAATGACCGGCTTTCGAATGACCGACTTTCGAATGACCGACTTTCGAATGACCGACTTGCGAATGACCGACTTTCCAATGTCCGGCTTTCGGAATACCGACTTTCGAATGACCGACTTTCGAATGACCGATTTTCGAATGACCGGCTTTTGAATGACCGGCTTTCGAATGACCGACTTTCGAAAGACCGACTTTCGAAAGACCGACTTTCGAAAAACCGACTCTCGAATGACAGACTTTCGAATGACCGACTTTCGAATGACCGACTTTCGAATGACCGACCATCAATGACCGACGTTCGAATGACCGACTTTCGAATGACCGACTTTCGAATGACCGACTTTCGAATGACCGACTTTCGAATGACCAACTTTCGAATGACCGACTTTCGAATGACCGACTTTCGAATGACCGACTTTGTAATGACCGACTTTCGAATGACCGACCTTCGATTTGCGACTTTCGAATGACCGACTTTCGAATGACCGACTTTCGAATGAGCGACTTTCGAGTGACCGACTCTCGAATGACCGACTTTCGATGACCCACTTTCGATTTCCGACTTTCCAATGACCGACTTTCGAATGATCGACTATCGAATGCCCGACTTTCGAATGACCGACTTTCGAATGACCGACTTTCGATTTCCGAATTTCAATGTCCGACTTTCGAATGACAGACTTTCGAATGACCGACTTTCGAATGACCGACTATCGATTTCCAAATTTCAATGTCCGACTTTCGAACGACCGACCTTCGAATGACCGACTTTCGAATGACCGACTTTCGAATGAGTGACTTTCGAATGAGCGACTTTCGAATGACCGACTTTCGAATGACCGACTTTCGAATGACCGAATTTCGAATGACCGACTTTCGAATGACCGACTCTCGAATGACCGACTTTCGAATGACCGACTTTCGATTTCCAACTTTCGAATGACCGACTTTCTAATGACCGACTTTCGAATGACCAACTTTCGAATGACCGACTTTCAAATGACCGACATTCGAATGACCAACTTTCGAGTGACCGACTTTCGAATGACCGACTTTCGATGACCGACTTTCGATTTCCGACTTTCGAATGACCGACTTTCGAATGACCGACTTTCGAATGACCGACTTTCGAATGACCGACATTCGAATGACCGACTTTCGAATGACCGACTTTCGAATGACCGACTTTCGATTTCCGAACTTCGAATGACCGACTTTCGAATGACCAACTTTCGAATGACCGACTTTCGAATGACCGACTTTCGAATGACCGACTTTCGAATGACCTACTTTCGAATGACCGACTTTCGAATGACCGACTATCGATTTCCGACTTTCGAATGACCGACTTTCGAATGACCGACTTTCGAATGACCGACTTTCGATGACCGACTTTCGATTTCCGACTTTCAATATCCGACTTTCGAATGACCGACTTTCGAATGACCGACTTTCGAATGACCGACTTTCGAATGACCTACTTACGAATGACCGACTTTCGAACGACCGACTTTCGCTTTTCGACTTTCGAATGACCGACTTTCGAATGACCGACTTTCGAATGACCGACTTTCGATGACCGACTTTCGATTTTGGACTTTCAATGTCCGACTTTCGAATGACCGACTTTTAAATGACCTACTTTCGAATGACCGACTTTCGAATGACCGACCTTCGAATGACCGACTTTCGAAAGACCTACTACCGAATGACCGACTTTCGAATGACCGACTTTCGAATGACCGACTTTCGAATGACCGACTTTCGAATGACCGACTTTCTAATGAGTGACTTTCGAATGACCGACTTTCGAATGACCGACTTTCGATTTCCGACTTTCAATGTCCGACTTTGGAATGACTGGCTTTGGAATGACCAACTTGCGAATGACCGTGTTTCGAATGACCTACTTTCGAATAACCGACTTTCGAATGACCGACTTTCGAATGACCGACTTTCTAATGAGTGACTTTCGAATGACCGACTTTCGAATGACCGACTTTCGATTTCCGACTTTTGAATGACCGACTTTCGAATGATCGAATTTCCAATGTCCGATTTTCGAATGACCGACTTTCGAATGACCGACTTTCGAATGACCGACTTTCGAATGACCGACTTTCGAATGCCCGACTTTAGAATGACCGACTTTCGAATGACCAACTTTCGAATGACCGACTTTCGAATGACCAACTTTCGATTGACCGACTTTCGATTTCAAACTTTCGAATGACCGACTTTGGAATGACCGAAATTCGATTGACCGACTTTCGAATGACCGACTTTCGATTGACCGACTTTCGATTTCTGACTTTCAAATGACCGACTTTCGAATGACCGACTTAAAGTTTCCGGCTTTTGAATGACCGACTTTCGATTTCCGACTTTCAATATCCTACTTTCGAATGACCGGCTTTGGAATGTCCAACTTTCGAATGACCGACTTTCGAATGACCGACTTTCGAATGACCGACTTTCGAATGACCGACTTTCGAATGACCCACTTTCGATTTCCGACTTTCAATGTCCAACTTTCGAATAACTGGCTTTGGAATGACCAACTTTCGAATGACCGACTTTCGAATGACCGACTTTCGGATGACCGACTTTCGAATGACCGGCTTTGGAATGACCAACTTTCGAATGACCGACTTTCGAATGACCGACTTTCGATTTCCAACTTTCAAATGTCCGACTTTCGAATGACCGACTTTCGAATGACCGACTTTCGAATGACCGACCTTCGAATGACCGACTTTCGATTTCCGACTTTCAATATCCGACTTTCAAATGACCGACTTTCGAATACCGACTTTCGATTTCCGACTTTCAAATGACCGACATTCGAAAGGCCGACTTTCGATTTCCGACTTTCGAATGACCGACTTTCGAATGACCGGCTTTCGAATGACCGACTTTCAAATGACCGACATTCGATTTCCGACTTTCGAATGACCGGCTTTCAAATGACCGACTTCCGAAATACCGACTTTCGATTTCCGACTTTCGAATGACCGGCTTTCGATTTCCTACTTTCGAATGAGTGACTTTCGATTTCCGACCTTCAAATGACCGACCTTCGATTTCCGACTTTCGAATGACCGACCTTCGATTTCCGACTTTCGAACGACCGGCTTTCGAATGACCGACTTTCGATTTCCCACTTTCGAATGACCGACTTTCGATTTCCGACTTTCGAATGACAGGCTTTCGATTTCCGACATTCGAATGACCCGCTTTCGAATGACCGACTTTCGATTTCCGACTTTCGAATGACCGACTTTCGATTTCCGACTTTCGAATGACCGACTTTCGTTTTCCGACTTTCGAATGACCGACTTTCGATTTCCGACTTTCGAATCACCGTCTTTCGAATGACCGACTTTCGAATGACCGACTTTCGATTTCCGACTTTCGAATGACCGACTTTCGATTTCGGACTTTCGAATGACCGACTTTCGAATGACCGACTTTCGAATGACCGACTTTCGAATGACCGACCTTCGAATGACCGACTTTCGATTTCCGACTTTCAAATGACCGACTTTCGAATGACCGACTTTCGAATGACCAACTTTCGAATGACCGGCTTTCGAATGTCCGGCTTCCGAATGACCGACTTTCGAATGACCGACTTTCGAATGACCGACTTTCGAATGACGGGCTTTCGAATGACCGGCTTTCGAACGACCGACTTTCGAATGACCGACTTTCGAATGACAGACTTTCGATTTCCGACTTTCGAATGACCGACTTTCGATTTCCGACTTTCGAATGACCGACTTTCGAATGAACAGCTTTCGAATGAACGGCTTTCGAATGACCGACTTTCGAATGACCGACCTTTGAATGACCGGCTTTCGAATGACCGACTTTCGAATGACCGACTTTCGAATGACCGACTTTCGATTTCCGACTTTCGAATGACCGACTTTCGAATGACCGACTTTCGAATGACCGGCTTGCGAATGACCGGCTTTCGAATGACCGACCTTCGAATGGCCGACTTTCGAATGACCGACTTTCGAATGACCGACTTTCGATTGACCGAGTTTCGAATGACCGGCTTTCGAATGACCGGCTTTCGAATGACCGACTTTCGAATGACCGACTTTCGAATGACCGACTTTCGAATGACCGACTTTCTAATGACCGGCTTTCGAATGACCGACTTTCGAATGACCGACTTTCGAATGACCGATTTTCGAATGACCGGCTTTCGAATGACCGGCTTTGAATGACCGACTTTCGATTTCCGACTTTCGATTTCCGACTTTCGAATGACCGACTTTCGATTTCCGACTTTCGAATGACCGTCTTTCGATTTCCGACTTTCCAATGACCGGCTTTCGAATGACCGACTTTCGAATGACCGACTTTTGAATGACCGACTTTCGAATGACCGACTTTCGAATGACCGACATTCGAATGACCGACTTTCGAATGACCGACTTTCGAATGACCGACTTTCGATTTCCGAACTTCGAATGACCGACTTTCGAATGACCAACTTTCGAATGACCGACTTTCGAATGACCGACTTTCGAATGACCGACTTTCGAATGACCTACTTTCGAATGACCGACTTTCGAATGACCGACTATCGATTTCCGACTTTCGAATGACCGACTTTCGAATGACCGACTTTCGAATGACCGACTTTCGATGACCGACTTTCGATTTCCGACCTTCAATATCCGACTTTCGAATGACCGACTTTCGAATGACCGACTTTCGAATGACCGACTTTCGAATGACCTACTTACGAATGACCGACTTTCGAACGACCGACTTTCGCTTTTCGACTTTCGAATTACCGACTTTCGAATGACCGACTTTCGAATGACCGACTTTCGATGACCGACTTTCGATTTTGGACTTTCAATGTCCGACTTTCGAATGACCGACTTTTAAATGACCTATCATCGAATGACCGACTTTCGAATGACCGACCTTCGAATGACCAACTTTCGAAAGACCTACTACCGAATGACCGACTTTCGAATGACCGACTTTCGAATGACCGACTTTCGAATGACCGACTTTCGAATGACCGACTTTCTAATGAGTGACTTTCGAATGACCGACTTACGAATGACCGACTTTCGATTTCCGACTTTCAATGTCCGACTTTGGAATGACTGGCTTTGGAATGACCAACTTGCGAATGACCGTGTTTCGAATGACCTACTTTCGAATAACCGACTTTCGAATGACCGACTTTCGAATGACCGACTTTCTAATGAGTGACTTTCGAATGACCGACTTTCGAATGACCGACTTTCGATTTCCGACTTTTGAATGACCGACTTTCGAATGATCGAATTTCCAATGTCCGATTTTCGAATGACCGACTTTCGAATGACCGACTTTCGAATGACCGACTTTCGAATGACCGACTTTCGAATGACCGACTTTAGAATGACCGACTTTCGAATGACCAACTTTCGAATGACCGACTTTCGAATGACCAACTTTCGATTGACCGACTTTCGATTTCAAACTTTCGAATGACCGACTTTGGAATGACCGACTTTCGATTGACCGACTTTCGATTTCCGACTTTCAAATGACCGACTTTCGAATGACCGACTTAAAGTTTCCGGCTTTTGAATGACCGACATTCGATTTCCGACTTTCAATATCCGACTTTCGAATGACCGGCTTTGGAATGTCCAACTTTCGAATGACCGACTTTCGAATGACCGACTTTCGAATGACCGACTTTCGGATGACCGACTTTCGAATGACCGGCTTTGGAATGACCAACTTTCGAATGACCGACTTTCGAATGACCGACTTTCGAATGACCTACTTTCGAATGATCGACTTTCGAATGACCGACTTTCGATTTCCAACTTTCGAATGAGTGACTTTCGATTTCCGACCTTAAAATAACCGACCTTCGATTTCCGACTTTCGAATGACCGACCTTCGATTTCCGACTTTCGAACGACCGGCTTTCGAATGACCGACTTTCGATTTCCCACTTTCGAATGACCGACTTTCGATTTCCGACTTTCGAATGACAGGCTTTCGATTTCCGACATTCGAATGACCCGCTTTCGAATGACCGACTTTCGATTTCCGACTTTCGAATGACCGACTTTCGATTTCCGACTTTCGAATGACCGACTTTCGTTTTCCGACTTTCGAATGACCGACTTTCGATTTCCGACTTTCGAATCACCGTCTTTCAAATGAGCGACTTTCGAATGACCGACTTTCGATTTCCGACTTTCGAATGACCGACTTTCGATTTCCGACTTTCGAATGACCGACTTTCGAATGACCGACTTTCGAATGACCGACTTTGAATGACCGACTTTCGAAAGACCGACCTTCGAATGACCGACTTTCGATTTCCGACTTTCAAATGACCGACTTTCGAATGACCGACTTTCGAATGACCGACTTTCGAATGACCGGCTTTCGAATGTCCGGCTTCCGAATGACCGACTTTCGAATGACCGACTTTCGAATGACCGACTTTCGAATGACGGGCTTTCGAATGACCGGCTTTCGAATGACCGACTTTCGAATGACCGACTTTCGAATGAAAACCTTTCGATTTCCGACTTTCGAATGACCGACTTTCGATTTCCGACTTTCGAATGACCGACTTTCGAATGAACAGCTTTCGAATGAACGGCTTTCGAATGACCGACTTTCGAATGACCGACTTTTGAATGACCGGCTTTCGAATGACCGACTTTCGAATGACCGACTTTCGAATGACCGACTTTCGATTTCCGACTTTCGAATGACCGACTTTCGAATGACCGACTTTCGAATGACCGGCTTGCGAATGACCGGCTTTCGAATGACCGACCTTCGAATGGCCGACTTTCGAATGACCGACTTTCGAATGACCGACTTTGGAATGACCGAGTTTCGAATGACCGGCTTTCGAATGACCGGCTTTCGAATGACCGACATTCGAATGACCGACTTTCGAATGACCGACTTTCGAATGACCGACTTTCTAATGACCGGCTTTCGAATGACCGACTTTCGAATGACCGACTTTCGAATGACCGATTTTCGAATGACCGGCTTTCGAATGACCGGCTTTGAATGACCGACTTTCGATTTCCGACTTTCGATTTCCGACTTTCGAATGACCGACTTTCGATTTCCGACTTTCGAATGACCGACTTTCGATTTCCGACTTTCCAATGACCGGCTTTCGAATGACCGACTTTCGAATGACCGACTTTTGAATGACCGACTTTCGAATGACCGACTTTCGAATGACCGACATTCGAATGATCGACTTTCGAATGACCGACTTTCGAATGACCGACTTTCGATTTCCGAACTTCGAATGACCGACTTTCGAATGACCAACTTTCGAATGACCGACTTTCGAATGACCGACCTTCGAATGACCGACTTTCGAATGACCTACTTTCGAATGGCCGACTTTCGAATGACCGACTATCGATTTCCGACTTTCGAATGACCCACTTTCGAATGACCGACTTTCGAATGACCGACTTTCGATGACCGACTTTCGATTTCCGACTTTCTATATCCGACTTTCGAATGACCGACTTTCGAATGACCGACTTTCGAATGACCGACTTTCGAATGACCTACTTACGAATGACCGACTTTCGAACGACCGACTTTCGCTTTTCGACTTTCGAATGACCGACTTTCGAATGACCGACTTTCGAATGACCGACTTTCGATGACCGACTTTCGATTTTGGACTTTCAATGTCCGACTTTCGAATGACCGACTTTTAAATGACCTACTTTCGAATGACCGACTTTCGAATGACCGACCTTCGAATGACCGACTTTCGAAAGACCTACTACCGAATGACCGACTTTCGAATGACCGACTTTCGAATGACCGACTTTCGAATGACCGACTTTCGAATGACCGACTTTCTAATGAGTGACTTTCGAATGACCGACTTTCGATTTCCGACTTTCAATGTCCGACTTTGGAATGACTGGCTTTGGAATGACCAACTTGCGAATGACCGTGTTTCGAATGACCTACTTTCGAATAACCGACTTTCGAATGACCGACTTTCGAATGACCGACTTTCTAATGAGTGACTTTCGAATGACCGACTTTCGAATGACCGACTTTCGATTTCCGACTTTTGAATGATCGACTTTCGAATGATCGAATTTCCAATGTCCGATTTTCGAATGACCGACTTTCGAATGACCGACTTTCGAATGACCGACTTTCGAATGACCGACTTTCGAATGACCGACTTTAGAATGACCGACTTTCGAATGACCAACTTTCGAATGACCGACTTTCGAATGACCAACTTTCGATTGACCGACTTTCGATTTCAAACTTTCGAATGACCGACTTTGGAATGACCGACATTCGATTGACCGACTTTCGAATGACCGACTTTCGATTGACCGACTTTCGATTTCCGACTTTCAAATGACCGACTTTCGAATGACCGACTTAAAGTTTCCGGCTTTTGAATGACCGACTTTCGATTTCCGACTTTCAATATCCGACTTTCGAATGACCGGCTTTGGAATGTCCAACTTTCGAATGACCGACTTTCGAATGACCGACTTTCGAATGACCGACTTTCGAATGACCCACTTTCGATTTCCAACTTTCAATGTCCGACTTTCGAATAACTGGCTTTGGAATGACCAACTTTCGAATGACCGACTTTCCATTGACCGACCTTCGGATGACCGACTTTCGAATGACCGGCTTTGGAATGACCAACTTTCGAATGACCGACTTTCGAATGACCGACTTTCGAATGACCTACTTTCGAATGATCGACTTTCGAATGACCGACTTTCGATTTCCAACTTTCGAATGTCCGACTTTCGAATGACCGACTTTCGAATGACCGACTTTCGAATGACCGACCTTCGAATGACCGACTTTCGATTTCCGACTTTCAATATCCGACTTTCGAATGACCGACTTTCGAATACCGACTTTCGATTTCCGACTTTCAAATGACCGACTTTCGAAAGGCCGACTTTCGATTTCCGACTTTCGAATGACCGACTTTCGAATGACCGGCTTTCGAATGACCGACTTTCAAATGACCGACATTCGATTTTCGACTTTCGAATGACCGGCTTTCAAATGACCGACTTCCGAAATACCGACTTTCGATTTCCGACTTTCGAATGACCGGCTTTCGATTTCCTACTTTCGAATGAGTGACTTTCGATTTCCGACCTTCAAATGACCGACCTTCGATTTCCGACTTTCGAATGACCGACCTTCGATTTCCGACTATCGAATGACCGGCTTTCGAATGACCGACTTTCAATATCCGACTTTCGAATGACCGGCTTTCGATTTCCGACTTTCGAATGACCGGCTTTTGATTTCCGACTTTCGAACGACCGGCTTTCGAATGACCGACTTTCGATTTCCCACTTTCGAATGACCGACTTTCGATTTCCGACTTTCGAATGACAGGCTTTCGATTTCCGACATTCGAATGACCCGCTTTCGAATGACCGACTTTCGATTTCCGACTTTCGAATGACCGACTTTCGATTTCCGACTTTCGAATGACCGACTTTCGTTTTCCGACTTTCGAATGACCGACTTTCGATTTCCGACTTTCGAATCACCGTCTTTCGAATGACCAACTTTCGAATGACCGACTTTCGATTTCCGACTTTCGAATGACCGACTTTCGATTTCCGACTTTCGAATGACCGACTTTCGAATGACCGACTTTCGAATGACCGACTTTCGAATGACCGACCTTCGAATGACCGACTTTCGATTTCCGACTTTCAAATGACCGACTTTCGAATGACCGACTTTCGAATGACCGACTTTCGAATGACCGGCTTTCGAATGTCCGGCTTCCGAATGACCGACTTTCGAATGACCGACTTTCGAATGACCGACTTTCTAATGACGGGCTTTCGAATGACCGGCTTTCGAATGACCGACTTTCGAATGACCAACTTTCGAATGACAGACTTTCAATTTCCGACTTTCGAATGACCGACTTTCGATTTCCGACTTTCGAATGACCGACTTTCGAATGAACAGCTTTCGAATGAACGGCTTTCGAATGACCGACTTTCGAATGACCGACTTTTGAATGACCGGCTTTCGAATGACCGACTTTCGAATGACCGACTTTCGAATGACCGACTTTCGATTTCCGACTTTCGAATGACCGACTTTCGAATGACCGACTTTCGAATGACCGGCTTGCGAATGACCGGCTTTCGAATGACCGACCTTCGAATGGCCGACTTTCGAATGACCGACTTTCGAATGACCGACTTTCGAATGACCGAGTTTCGAATGACCGGCTTTCGAATGACCGGCTTTCGAATGACCGACTTTCGAATGACCGACTTTCGAATGACCGACTTTCGAATGACCGACTTTCTAATGACCGGCTTTCGAATGACCGACTTTCGAATGACCGACTTTCGAATGACCGATTTTCGAATGACCGGCTTTCGAATGACCGGCTTTCGAATGACCGACTTTCGATTTCCGACTTTCGATTTCCGACTTTCGAATGACCGACTTTCGATTTCCGACTTTCGAATGACCGACTTTCGATTTCCGACTTTCCAATGACCGGCTTTCGAATGACCGACTTTCGAATGACCGACTTTCGATTTCCGACTTTCGAATGACCGACTTTCGAATGACCGACCTTCGATTTCCGACTTTCGAATGACCGGCTTTCAAATGACCGACTTTCGAATGACCGACTTTCGGTTTCCGACTTTCAAATGACCGGCTTTCGAATGACCGACTTTCGAATGACCGACTTTCGATTTCCGACTTTCGAATGACCGGCTTTCGATTTCCGACTTTCCAATGACCGACTTTCGATTTCCGACTTTCGAATGACCGACTTTCGATTTCCGACTTTCGAATGAGTGACTTTCGATTTCCGACCTTCGAATGACCGACTTTCGATTTCAGTCTTTCGAATGACCGACTTTCGATTTCCGACTTTCGAATGACCGACTTTCGATTTCCGACTTTCGATTGACCGACTTTCGATTTCCGACTTTCGAATGACCGACTTTCGAATGACCGACTTTCGAATGTCCGACTTTCGAATGACGACTTTCGATTTCCGAATTTCGAATGACCGAATTTCGAATGACCGACTTTCGAATGACCGACTTTCGAATGACCGAATTTCGAATGTCCGGCATCCGAATGACCGACTTTCGAATGACCGACTTTCGAATGACCGACTTTCGAATGACGGGCTTTCGAATGACCGGCTTTCGAATGACCTACTTTCGAATGACCGACTTTCGAATGACAGACTTTCGAATTCCGACTTTCGAATGACCGACTTTCGAATGATCGACTTTCGAATGACCGACTTTCGAATGACCGACTTTCGATTTCCGAACTTCGAATGACCGACTTTCGAATGACCAACTTTCGAATGACCGACTTTCGAATGACCGACCTTCGAATGACCGACTTTCGAATGACCTACTTTCGAATGACCGACTTTCGAATGACCGACTATCGATTTCCGACTTTCGAATGACCGACTTTCGAATGACCGACTTTCGAATGACCGACTTTCGATGACCGACTTTCGATTTCCGACTTTCTATATCCGACTTTCGAATGACCGACTTTCGAATGACCGACTTTCGAATGACCGACTTTCGAATGACCTACTTACGAATGACCGACTTTCGAACGACCGACTTTCGCTTTTCGACTTTCGAATGACCGACTTTCGAATGACCGACTTTCGAATGACCGACTTTCGATGACCGACTTTCGATTTTGGACTTTCAATGTCCGACTTTCGAATGACCGACTTTTAAATGACCTACTTTCGAATGACCGACTTTCGAATGACCGACCTTCGAATGACCGACTTTCGAAAGACCTACTACCGAATGACCGACTTTCGAATGACCGACTTTCGAATGACCGACTTTCGAATGACCGACTTTCGAATGACCGACTTTCTAATGAGTGACTTTCGAATGACCGACTTTCGAATGACCGACTTTCGATTTCCGACTTTCAATGTCCGACTTTGGAATGACTGGCTTTGGAATGACCAACTTGCGAATGACCGTGTTTCGAATGACCTACTTTCGAATAACCGACTTTCGAATGACCGACTTTCGAATGACCGACTTTCTAATGAGTGACTTTCGAATGACCGACTTTCGAATGACCGACTTTCGATTTCCGACTTTTGAATGATCGACTTTCGAATGATCGAATTTCCAATGTCCAATTTTCGAATGACCGACTTTCGAATGACCGACTTTCGAATGACCGACTTTCGAATGACCGACTTTCGAATGACCGACTTTAGAATGACCGACTTTCGAATGACCAACTTTCGAATGACCGACTTTCGAATGACCAACTTTCGATTGACCGACTTTCGATTTCAAACTTTCGAATGACCGACTTTGGAATGACCGACATTCGATTGACCGACTTTCGAATGACCGACTTTCGATTGACCGACTTTCGATTTCCGACTTTCAAATGACCGACTTTCGAATGACCGACTTAAAGTTTCCGGCTTTTGAATGACCGACTTTCGATTTCCGACTTTCAATGTCCGACTTTCGAATAACTGGCTTTGGAATGACCAACTTTCGAATGACCGACTTTCCATTGACCGACCTTCGGATGACCGACTTTCGAATGACCGGCTTTGGAATGACCAACTTTCGAATGACCGACTTTCGAATGACCGACTTTCGAATGACCTACTTTCGAATGATCGACTTTCGAATGACCGACTTTCGATTTCCAACTTTCGAATGTCCGACTTTCGAATGACCGACTTTCGAATGACCGACTTTCGAATGACCGACCTTCGAATGACCGACTTTCGATTTCCGACTTTCAATATCCGACTTTCGAATGACCGACTTTCGAATACCGACTTTCGATTTCCGACTTTCAAATGACCGACTTTCGAAAGGCCGACTTTCGATTTCCGACTTTCGAATGACCGACTTTCGAATGACCGGCTTTCGAATGACCGACTTTCAAATGACCGACATTCGATTTTCGACTTTCGAATGACCGGCTTTCAAATGACCGACTTCCGAAATACCGACTTTCGATTTCCGACTTTCGAATGACCGGCTTTCGATTTCCTACTTTCGAATGAGTGACTTTCGATTTCCGACCTTCAAATGACCGACCTTCGATTTCCGACTTTCGAATGACCGACCTTCGATTTCCGACTATCGAATGACCGGCTTTCGAATGACCGACTTTCAATTTCCGACTTTCGAATGACCGGCTTTCGATTTCCGACTTTCGAATGACCGGCTTTTGATTTCCGACTTTCGAACGACCGGCTTTCGAATGACCGACTTTCGATTTCCCACTTTCGAATGACCGACTTTCGATTTCCGACTTTCGAATGACAGGCTTTCGATTTCCGACATTCGAATGACCCGCTTTCGAATGACCGACTTTCGATTTCCGACTTTCGAATGACCGACTTTCGATTTCCGACTTTCGAATGACCGACTTTCGTTTTCCGACTTTCGAATGACCGACTTTCGATTTCCGACTTTCGAATCACCGTCTTTCGAATGACCAACTTTCGAATGACCGACTTTCGATTTCCGACTTTCGAATGACCGACTTTCGATTTCCGACTTTCGAATGACCGACTTTCGAATGACCGACTTTCGAATGACCGACCTTCGAATGACCGACTTTCGATTTCCGACTTTCAAATGACCGACTTTCGAATGACCGACTTTCGAATGACCGACTTTCGAATGACCGGCTTTCGAATGTCCGGCTTCCGAATGACCGACTTTCGAATGACCGACTTTCGAATGACCGACTTTCTAATGACGGGCTTTCGAATGACCGGCTTTCGAATGACCGACTTTCGAATGACCAACTTTCGAATGACAGACTTTCGATTTCCGACTTTCGAATGACCGACTTTCGATTTCCGACTTTCGAATGACCGACTTTCGAATGAACAGCTTTCGAATGAACGGCTTTCGAATGACCGACTTTCGAATGACCGACTTTTGAATGACCGGCTTTCGAATGACCGACTTTCGAATGACCGACTTTCGAATGACCGACTTTCGATTTCCGACTTTCGAATGACCGACTTTCGAATGACCGACTTTCGAATGACCGGCTTGCGAATGACCGGCTTTCGAATGACCGACCTTCGAATGGCCGACTTTCGAATGACCGACTTTCGAATGACCGACTTTCGAATGACCGAGTTTCGAATGACCGGCTTTCGAATGACCGGCTTTCGAATGACCGACTTTCGAATGACCGACTTTCGAATGACCGACTTTCGAATGACCGACTTTCTAATGACCGGCTTTCGAATGACCGACTTTCGAATGACCGACTTTCGAATGACCGATTTTCGAATGACCGGCTTTCGAATGACCGGCTTTCGAATGACCGACTTTCGATTTCCGACTTTCGATTTCCGACTTTCGAATGACCGACTTTCGATTTCCGACTTTCGAATGACCGACTTTCGATTTCCGACTTTCCAATGACCGGCTTTCGAATGACCGACTTTCGAATGACCGACTTTCGATTTCCGACTTTCGAATGACCGACTTTCGAATGACCGACCTTCGATTTCCGACTTTCGAATGACCGGCTTTCAAATGACCGACTTTCGAATGACCGACTTTCGGTTTCCGACTTTCAAATGACCGGCTTTCGAATGACCGACTTTCGAATGACCGACTTTCGATTTCCGACTTTCGAATGACCGGCTTTCGATTTCCGACTTTCCAATGACCGACTTTCGATTTCCGACTTTCGAATGACCGACTTTCGATTTCCGACTTTCGAATGAGTGACTTTCGATTTCCGACCTTCGAATGACCGACTTTCGATTTCAGACTTTCGAATGACCGACTTTCGATTTCCGACTTTCGAATGACCGACTTTCGATTTCCGACTTTCGAATGACCGACTTTCGATTTCCGACTTTCGAATGACCGACTTTCGAATGACCGACTTTCGAATGTCCGACTTTCGAATGACGACTTTCGATTTCCGAATTTCGAATGACCGAATTTCGAATGACCGACTTTCGAATGACCGACTTTCGAATGACCGAATTTCGAATGTCCGGCTTCCGAATGACCGACTTTCGAATGACCGACTTTCGAATGACCGACTTTCGAATGACGGGCTTTCGAATGACCGGCTTTCGAATGACCTACTTTCGAATGACCGACTTTCGAATGACAGACTTTCGAATTCCGACTTTCGAATGACCGACTTTCGAATGACCGACTTTCGAATGACCGGCTTTCGAATGACCGGCTTTCGAATGACCAACTTTCGAATGACCGACTTTCGAATGACCGGCTTTCGAATGACCGACTTTCGAATGACTGACTTTCGATTTCCGACTTTCGAATGACCGACCTTCGAATGACCGACTTTCGAATGACCGGCTTTCGAATGACCGGCTTTCGAATGACCGGCTTTCGAATGACCGGCTTTCAAATGACCGACTTTCGAATGACCGACTTTCGAATGACCGACTTTCGAATGACCGACTTTCTAATGACCGGCTTTCGAATGACCGACTTTCAAATGACCGACTTTCGAATGTCCGATTTTCGAATGACCGGCTTTCGAATGACCGCCTTTCGAATGACCGACTTTCGATTTCCGACTTTCGATTTCCGACTTTCCCAATGACCGACTTTCGATTTCCGACTTTCGAATGACCGACTTTCGATTTCCGACTTTCGAATGACCGGCTTTCGAATGACCGACTTTCGAATGACCGACTTTCGATTTCCAACTTTCGAATGACCGACTTTCGAATGACCGACTTTCTAATGAGTGACTTTCGAATGACCGACTTTCGAATGACCGACTTTCGATTTCCGACTTTTGAATGACCGACTTTCGAATGATGGAATTTCCAATGTCCGATTTTCGAATGACCGACTTTCGAATGACCGACTTTCGAATGACCGACTTTCGAATGACCGACTTTCGAATGACCGACTTTAGAATGACCGACTTTCGAATGACCAACTTTCGAATGACCGACTTTCGAAAGACCAACTTTCGATTGACCGACTTTCGATTTCAAACTTTCGAATGACCGACTTTGGAATGACCGACATTCGATTGACCGACTTTCGAATGACCGACTTTCGATTGACCGACTTTCGATTTCCGACTTTCAAATGACCGACTTTCGAATGACAGACTTAAAGTTTCCGGCTTTTGAATGACCGACTTTCGATTTCCGACTTTCAATATCCGACTTTCGAATGACCGGCTTTGGAATGTCCAACTTTCGAATGACCGACTTTCGAATGACCGACTTTCGAATGACCGACTTTCGAATGACCCACTTTCGATTTCCGACTTTCAATGTCCGACTTTCGAATAACTGGCTTTGGAATGACCAACTTTCGAATGACCGACTTTCCATTGACCGACTTTCGGATGACCGACTTTCGAATGACCGGCTTTGGAATGACCAACTTTCGAATGACCGACTTTCGAATGACCGACTTTCGAATGACCTACTTTCGAATGATCGACTTTCGAATGACCGACTTTCGATTTCCAACTTTCGAATGTCCGACTTTCGAATGACCGACTTTCGAATGACCGACTTTCGAATGACCGACCTTCGAATGACCGACTTTCGATTTCCGACTTTCAATATCCGACTTTCGAATGACCGACTTTCGAATACCGACTTTCGATTTCCGACTTTCAAATGACCGACTTTCGAAAGGCCGACTTTCGATTTCCGACTTTCGAATGACCGACTTTCGAATGACCGGCTTTCGAATGACCGACTTTCAAATGACCGACATTCGATTTTCGACTTTCGAATGACCGGCTTTCAAATGACCGACTTCCGAAATACCGACTTTCGATTTCCGACTTTCGAATGACCGGCTTTCGATTTCCTACTTTCGAATGAGTGACTTTCGATTTCCGACCTTCAAATGACCGACCTTCGATTTCCGACTTTCGAATGACCGACCTTCGATTTCCGACTATCGAATGACCGGCTTTCGAATGACCGACTTTCAATTTCCGACTTTCGAATGACCGGCTTTCGATTTCCGACTTTCGAATGACCGGCTTTTGATTTCCGACTTTCGAACGACCGGCTTTCGAATGACCGACTTTCGATTTCCCACTTTCGAATGACCGACTTTCGATTTCCGACTTTCGAATGACAGGCTTTCGATTTCCGACATTCGAATGACCCGCTTTCGAATGACCGACTTTCGATTTCCGACTTTCGAATGACCGACTTTCGATTTCCGACTTTCGAATGACCGACTTTCGTTTTCCGACTTTCGAATGACCGACTTTCGATTTCCGACTTTCGAATCACCGTCTTTCGAATGACCAACTTTCGAATGACCGACTTTCGATTTCCGACTTTCGAATGACCGACTTTCGATTTCCGACTTTCGAATGACCGACTTTCGAATGACCGACTTTCGAATGACCGACTTTCGAATGACCGACCTTCGAATGACCGACTTTCGATTTCCGACTTTCAAATGACCGACTTTCGAATGACCGACTTTCGAATGACCGACTTTCGAATGACCGGCTTTCGAATGTCCGGCTTCCAAATGACCGACTTTCGAATGACCGACTTTCGAATGACCGACTTTCTAATGACGGGCTTTCGAATGACCGGCTTTCGAATGACCGACTTTCGAATGACCGACTTTCGAATGACAGACTTTCGATTTCCGACTTTCGAATGACCGACTTTCGATTTCCGACTTTCGAATGACCGACTTTCGAATGAACAGCTTTCGAATGAACGGCTTTCGAATGACCGACTTTCGAATGACCGACTTTTGAATGACCGGCTTTCGAATGACCAACTTTCGAATGACCGACTTTCGAATGACCGACTTTCGATTTCCGACTTTCGAATGACCGACTTTCGAATGACCGACTTTCGAATGACCGGCTTGCGAATGACCGGCTTTCGAATGACCGACCTTCGAATGGCCGACTTTCGAATGACCGACTTTCGAATGACCGACTTTCGAATGACCGAGTTTCGAATGACCGGCTTTCGAATGACCGGCTTTCGAATGACCGACTTTCGAATGACCGACTTTCGAATGACCGACTTTCGAATGACCGACTTTCTAATGACCGGCTTTCGAATGACCGACTTTCGAATGACCGACTTTCGAATGACCGATTTTCGAATGACCGGCTTTCGAATGACCGACTTTCGATTTCCGACTTTCGAATGACCGACTTTCGATTTCCGACTTTCGAATGACCGACTTTCGATTTCCGACTTTCCAATGACCGGCTTTCGAATGACCGACTTTCGAATGACCGACTTTCGATTTCCGACTTTCGAATGACCGACTTTCGAATGACCGACCTTCGATTTCCGACTTTCGAATGACCGGCTTTCAAATGACCGACTTTCGAATGACCGACTTTCGGTTTCCGACTTTCAAATGACCGGCTTTCGAATGACCGACTTTCGAATGACCGACTTTCGATTTCCGACTTTCGAATGACCGGCTTTCGATTTCCGACTTTCCAATGACCGACTTTCGATTTCCGACTTTCGAATGACCGACTTTCGATTTCCGACTTTCGAATGAGTGACTTTCGATTTCCGACCTTCGAATGACCGACTTTCGATTTCAGACTTTCGAATGACCGACTTTCGATTTCCGACTTTCGAATGACCGACTTTCGATTTCCGACTTTCGAATGACCGACTTTCGATTTCCGACTTTCGAATGACCGACTTTCGAATGACCGACTTTCGAATGTCCGACTTTCGAATGACGACTTTCGATTTCCGAATTTCGAATGACCGAATTTCGAATGACCGACTTTCGAATGACCGACTTTCGAATGACCGAATTTCGAATGTCCGGCTTCCGAATGACCGACTTTCGAATGACCGACTTTCGAATGACCGACTTTCGAATGACGGGCTTTCGAATGACCGGCTTTCGAATGACCTACTTTCGAATGACCGACTTTCGAATGACAGACTTTCGAATTCCGACTTTCGAATGACCGACTTTCGAATGACCGACTTTCGAATGACCGGCTTTCGAATGACCGGCTTTCGAACGACCAACTTTCGAATGACCGACTTTCGAATGACCGGCTTTCGAATGACCGACTTTCGAATGACTGACTTTCGATTTCCGACTTTCGAATGACCGACCTTCGAATGACCGACTTTCGAATGACCGGCTTTCGAATGACCGGCTTTCGAATGACCGACTTTCAAATCGCCGACTTTCGAATAACCGACTTTCGAATGACCAACTTTCGACTGACCGATTATCGAATGACCGGCTTTCGAATGACCGGCTTTCAAATGACCGACTTTCGAATGACCGACTTTCGAATGACCGACTTTCGAATGACCGACTTTCTAATGACCGGCTTTCGAATGACCGACTTTCAAATGACCGACTTTCGAATGACCGATTTTCGAATGACCGGCTTTCGAATGACCGCCTTTCGAATGACCGACTTTCGATTTCCGACTTTCGATTTCCGACTTTCCCAATGACCGACTTTCGATTTCCGACTTTCGAATGACCGACTTTCGATTTCCGACTTTCGAATGACCGGCTTTCGAATGACCGACTTTCGAATGACCGACTTTCGATTTCCAACTTTCGAATGACCGACTTTCGAATGACCGACCTTCGATTTCCGACTTTCGAATGACCGGCTTTCAAATGACCGAGTTTCGAATGACCGACTTTCGGTTTCCGACTTTAAAATGACCGGCTTTCGAATGACCGACTTTCAAATGACCGACTTTCGATTTCCGACTTTCGAATGACCGACTTCCGAATGACCGACTTTCGATTTCCGACTTTCGAATGACAAACTTTCGATTTCCGACTTTCGAATGACCGGCTTTCGATTTCCGACTTTCGAATGACCGACTTTCGATTCCTGACATTCGAATGACCGACTTTCGATTTCCGACTTTCGAATGACCGGCTTTCGAATGACAGACTTTCGAATGACCGACTTTCGATTTCCGACTTTCGAATGACCGACTTTCGATTTCCGACTTTCGAATCACAGACTTTCGATTTCCGACTTTCGAATGACCTACTTTCGATTTCCGACTTTCGAATGACCGACTTTCGATTTCCGACTTTCCAATGACCGGCTTTCGAAAGACCGACTTTCGAATGACCGACTTTCGATTTCCGACTTTCGAATGACCGACATTCGAATGACCGACTTTCGATTTCCGACCTTCAAATAACCGACTTTCGATTTCCGACTTTCCAATGACCGGCTTTCGAAAGACCGACTTTCGAATGACCGGCTTTCGATTTCCGACTTTCAAATGACCGACTTTCGATTTCCGACTTTCGAATGACCGGCTTTCGATTTCCGACTTTCGAATGACCGGCTTTCGAATGACCGACTTTCGATTTCCGACTTTCGAATGACCCACTTTCGATTTCCGGCTTTCGAATGACCGACTTTCGATTTCCGACTTTGGAATGACCGACTTTCGTTTTCTGACTTTCGAATGACCGACTTTCGAATGACCAACTTTCGAATGACGGACTTTCGATTTCCGACTTTCGAAAGACCGACTTTCGATTTCCGACCTTCGAATGACCGACTTTCGAATGACCGACTTTCGAATGACCGACTTTCGAATGACCGAATTTCGAATGACCGACTTTCGATTTCCGACTTTCGAATGACCGACTTTCGAATGACCGACTTTCGAATGACAACCTTTCGATTTCCGACTTTCGAATGACCGACTTTCGATTTCCGACTTTCGAATGACCGACTTTCGAATGAACAGCTTTCGAATGAACGGCTTTCGAATGACCGACTTTCGAATGACCGACTTTTGAATGACCGGCTTTCGAATGACCGACTTTCGAATGACCGACTTTCGAATGACCGACTTTCGATTTCCGACTTTCGAATGACCGACTTTCGAAAGACCGACTTTCGAATGACCGGCTTGCGAATGACCGGCTTTCGAATGACCGACCTTCGAATGGCCGACTTTCGAATGACCGACTTTCGAATGACCGACTTTCGAATGACCGAGTTTCGAATGACCGGCTTTCGAATGACCGGCTTTCGAATGACCGACTTTCGAATGACCGACTTTCGAATGACCGACTTTCGAATGACCGACTTTCTAATGACCGGCTTTCGAATGACCGACTTTCGAATGACCGACTTTCGAATGACCGATTTTCGAATGACCGGCTTTCGAATGACCGGCTTTGAATGACCGACTTTCGATTTCCGACTTTCGATTTCCGACTTTCGAATGACCGACTTTCGATTTCCGACTTTCGAATGACCGACTTTCGATTTCCGACTTTCCAATGACCGGCTTTCGAATGACCGACTTTCGAATGACCGACTTTTGAATGACCGACTTTCGAATGACCGACTTTCGAATGACCGACATTCGAATGACCGACTTTCGAATGACCGACTTTCGAATGACCGACTTTCGATTTCCGAACTTCGAATGACCGACTTTCGAATGACCAACTTTCGAATGACCGACTTTCGAATGACCGACTTTCGAATGACCGACTTTCGAATGACCTACTTTCGAATGACCGACTTTCGAATGACCGACTATCGATTTCCGACTTTCGAATGACCGACTTTCGAATGACCGACTTTCGAATGACCGACTTTCGATGACCGACTTTCGATTTCCGACTTTCTATATCCGACTTTCGAATGACCGACTTTCGAATGACCGACTTTCGAATGACCGACTTTCGAATGACCTACTTACGAATGAGCGACTTTCGAACGACCGACTTTCGCTTTTCGACTTTCGAATGACCGACTTTCGAATGACCGACTTTCGATGACCGACTTTCGATTTTGGACTTTCAATGTCCGACTTTCGAATGACCGACTTTTAAATGACCTACTTTCGAATGACCGACTTTCGAATGACCGACCTTCGAATGACCGACTTTCGAAAGACCTACTACCGAATGACCGACTTTCGAATGACCGACTTTCGAATGACCAACTTTCGAATGACCGACTTTCGAATGACCGACTTTCTAATGAGTGACTTTCGAATGACCGACTTTCGAATGACCGACTTTCGATTTCCGACTTTCAATGTCCGACTTTGGAATGACTGGCTTTGGAATGACCAACTTGCGAATGACCGTGTTTCGAATGACCTACTTTCGAATAACCGACTTTCGTATGACCGACTTTCGAATGACCGACTTTCTAATGAGTGACTTTCGAATGACCGACTTTCGAATGACCGACTTTCGATTTCCGACTTTTGAATGACCGACTTTCGAATGATCGAATTTCCAATGTCCGATTTTCGAATGACCGACTTTCGAATGACCGACTTTCGAATGACCGACTTTCGAATGACCGACTTTCGAATGACCGACTTTAGAATGACCGACTTTCGAATGACCAACTTTCGAATGACCGACTTTCGAATGACCAACTTTCGATTGACCGACTTTCGATTTCAAACTTTCGAATGACCGACTTTGGAATGACCGACATTCGATTGACCAACTTTCGAATGACCGACTTTCGATTGACCGACTTTCGATTTCCGACTTACAAATGACCGACTTTCGAATGACCGACTTAAAGTTTCCGGCTTTTGAATGACCGACTTTCGATTTCCGACTTTCAATATCCGACTTTCGAATGACCGGCTTTGGAATGTCCAACTTTCGAATGACCAACTTTCGAATGACCGACTTTCGAATGACCGACTTTCGAATGACCCACTTTCGATTTCCGACTTTCAATGTCCGACTTTCGAATAACTCGCTTTGGAATGACCAACTTTCGAATGACCGACTTTCGAATGACCGACTTTCGGATGACCGACTTTCGAATGACCGGCTTTGTAATGCCCAACTTTCGAATGACCGACTTTCGAATGACCGACTTTCGAATGACCTACTTTCGAATGATCGACTTTCGAATGACCGACTTTCGATTTCCAACTTTCGAATGTCCGACTTTCTAATGACCGACTTTCGAATGACCGACCTTCGAATGCCCGACTTTCGATTTCCGACTTTCAATATCCGACTTTCGAATATCCGACTTTCGAATACCGACTTTCGATTTCCGACTTTCAAATGACCGACTTTCGAAAGGCCGACTTTCGATTTCCGACTTTCGAATGACCGACTTTCGAATGACCGGCTTTCGAATGACCGACTTTCAAATGACCGACATTCGATTTTCGACTTTCGAATGACCGGCTTTTAAATGACCGACTTCCGAAATACCGACTTTCGATTTCCGACTTTCGAATGACCGGCTTTCGATTTCCTACTTTCGAATGAGTGACTTTCGATTTCCGACCTTCAAATGACCGACCTTCGTTTTCCGACTTTCGAATGACCGACCTTCGATTTCCGACTTTCGAATGACCGGCTTTCGAATGACCGACTTTCGATTTCCCACTTTCGAATGACCGACTTTCGATTTCCGACTTTCGAATGACAGGCTTTCGATTTCCGACATTCGAATGACCCGCTTTCGAATGACCGACTTTCGATTTCCGACTTTCGAATGACCGACTTTCGATTTCCGACTTTCGAATGACCGACTTTCGTTTTCCGACTTTCGAATGACCGACTTTCGATTTCCGACTTTCGAATGACCGACTTTCGATTTCCGACTTTCGAATGACCGACTTTTGAATGACCGACTTTCGAATGACCGACTTTCGAATGACCGACCTTCGAATGACCGACTTTCGATTTCCGACTTTCAAATGACCGACTTTCGAATGACCGACTTTCGAATGACCGACTTTCGAATGACCAGCTTTCGAATGTCCGGCTTCCGAATGACCGACTTTCGAATGACCGACTTTCTAATGACGGGCTTTCGAATGACCGGCTTTCGAATGACCGACTTTCGAATGACCGACTTTCGAATGACCGACTTTCGATTTCCGACTTTCGAATGACCGACTTTCGATTTCCGACTTTCGAATGACCGACTTTCGAATGAACAGCTTTCGAATGAACGGCTTTCGAATGACCGACTTTCGAATGACCGACTTTTGAATGACCGGCTTTCGAATGACCGACTTTCGAATGACCGACTTTCGAATGACCGACTTTCGATTTCCGACTTTCGAATGACCGACTTTCGAATGACCGACTTTCGAATGACCGGCTTGCGAATGACCGGCTTTCGAATGACCGACCTTCGAATGGCCGACTTTCGAATGACCGACTTTCGAATGACCGACTTTCGAATGACCGAGTTTCGAATGACCGGCTTCCGAATGACCGGCTTTCGAATGACCGGCTTTCGAATGACCGACTTTCGAATGACCGACTTTCGAATGACCGACTTTCGAATGACCGACTTTCTAATGACCGGCTTTCGAATGACCGACTTTCGAATGATCGACTTTCGATTTCCGACTTTCGAATTCCGACTTTCGAATGACCGACTTTCGATTTCCGACTTTCGAATGACCGACTTTCGATTTCCGACTTTCCAATGACCGGCTTTCGAATGACCGACTTTCGAATGACCGACTTTCGATTTCCGACTTTCGAATGACCGACTTTCGAATGACCGACCTTCGATTTCCGACTTTCGAATGACCGGCTTTCAAATGACCGACTTTCGAATGACCGACTTTCGGTTTCCGACTTTCAAATGACCGGCTTTCGAATGACCGACTTTCGAATGACCGACTTTCGATTTCCGACTTTCGAATGACCGGCTTTCGATTTCCGACTTTCCAATGACCGACTTTCGATTTCCGACTTTCGAATGACCGACTTTCGATTTCCGACTTTCGAATGAGTGACTTTCGATTTCCGACCTTCGAATGACCGACTTTCGATTTCAGACTTTCGAATGACCGACTTTCGATTTCCGACTTTCGATTTCCGACTTTCGAATGACCGACTTTCGATTTCCGACTTTCGAATGACCGACTTTCGAATGACCGACTTTCGAATGTCCGACTTTCGAATGACGACTTTCGATTTCCGAATTTCGAATGACCGAATTTCGAATGACCGACTTTCGAATGACCGACTTTCGAATGACTGAATTTCGAATGTCCGGCTTCCGAATGACCGACTTTCGAATGACCGACTTTCGAATGACCGACTTTCGAATGACGGGCTTTCGAATGACCGGCTTTCGAATGACCTACTTTCGAATGACCGACTTTCGAATGACATACTTTCGAATTCCGACTTTCGAATGACCGACTTTCGAATGACCGACTTTCGAATGACCGGCTTTCGAATGACCGGCTTTCGAATGACCAACTTTCGAATGACCGACTTTCGAATGACCGGCTTTCGAATGACCGACTTTCGAATGACCGACTTTCGATTTCCGACTTTCGATTTCCGACTTTCGAATGACCGACTTTCGATTTCCGACTTTCGAATGACCGACTTTCGATTTCCGACTTTCCAATGACCGGCTTTCGAATGACCGACTTTCGAATGACCGACTTTCGATTTCCGACTTTCGAATGACCGACTTTCGAATGACCGACCTTCGATTTCCGACTTTCGAATGACCGGCTTTCAAATGACCGACTTTCGAATGACCGACTTTCGGTTTCCGACTTTCAAATGACCGGCTTTCGAATGACCGACTTTCGAATGACCGACTTTCGATTTCCGACTTTCGAATGACCGGCTTTCGATTTCCGACTTTCCAATGACCGACTTTCGATTTCCGACTTTCGAATGACCGACTTTCGATTTCCGACTTTCGAATGAGTGACTTTCGATTTCCGACCTTCGAATGACCGACTTTCGATTTCAGACTTTCGAATGACCGACTTTCGATTTCCGACTTTCGATTTCCGACTTTCGAATGACCGACTTTCGATTTCCGACTTTCGAATGACCGACTTTCGAATGACCGACTTTCGAATGTCCGACTTTCGAATGACGACTTTCGATTTCCGAATTTCGAATGACCGAATTTCGAATGACCGACTTTCGAATGACCGACTTTCGAATGACTGAATTTCGAATGTCCGGCTTCCGAATGACCGACTTTCGAATGACCGACTTTCGAATGACCGACTTTCGAATGACGGGCTTTCGAATGACCGGCTTTCGAATGACCTACTTTCGAATGACCGACTTTCGAATGACATACTTTCGAATTCCGACTTTCGAATGACCGACTTTCGAATGACCGACTTTCGAATGACCGGCTTTCGAATGACCGGCTTTCGAATGACCAACTTTCGAATGACCGACTTTCGAATGACCGGCTTTCGAATGACCGACTTTCGAATGACTGACTTTCGATTTCCGACTTTCGAATGACCGACCTTCGAATGACCGATTTTCGAATGACCGGCTTTCGAATGACCGGCTTTCGAATGACCGACTTTCAAATCGCCGACTTTCGAATAACCGACTTTCGAATGACCAACTTTCGACTGACCGATTATCGAATGACCGGCTTTCGAATGACCGGCTTTCAAATGACCGACTTTCGAATGACCGACTTTCGAATGACCGACTTTCGAATGACCGACTTTCTAATGACCGGCTTTCGAATGACCGACTTTCAAATGACCGACTTTCGAATGACCGATTTTCGAATGACCGGCTTTCGAATGACCGCCTTTCGAATGACCGACTTTCGATTTCCGACTTTCGAATGACCGACTTTCGATTTCCGACTTTCGAATGACCGACTTTCGATTTCCGACTTTCGAATGACCGGCTTTCGAATGACCGACTTTCGAATGACCGACTTTCGATTTCCGACTTTCGAATGACCGACTTTCGAATGACCGACCTTCGATTTCCGACTTTCGAATGACCGGCTTTCAAATGACCGAGTTTCGAATGACCGACTTTAGGTTTCCGACTTTAAAATGACCGGCTTTCGAATGACCGACTTTCAAATGACCGACTTTCGATTTCCGACTTTCGAATGACCGACTTCCGAATGACCGACTTTCGATTTCCGACTTTTGAATGACAAACTTTCGATTTCCGACTTTCGAATGACCGGCTTTCGATTTCCGACTTTCGAATGACCGACTTTCGATTTCTGACATTCGAATGACCGACTTTCGATTTCCGACTTTCGAATGACCGGCTTTCGAATGACAGACTTTCGAATGACCGACTTTCGATTTCCGACTTTCGAATGACCGACTTTCGATTTCCGACTTTCGAATGACCGACTTTCGATTTCCGACTTTCGAATGACCGACTTTCGATTTCCGACTTTGCAATGACCGGCTTTCGAAAGACCGACTTTCGAATGACCGACTTTCGATTTCCGACTTTCGAATGACCGACATTCGAATGACCGACTTTCGATTTCCGACTTTCAAATAACCGACTTTCGATTTCCGACTTTCCAATGACCGGCTTTCGAAAGACCGACTTTCGAATGACCGGCTTTCGATTTCCGACTTTCAAATGACCGACTTTCGATTTCCGACTTTCGAATGACCGGCTTTCGATTTCCGACTTTCGAATGACCCACTTTCGATTTCCGGCTTTCGAATGACCGACTTTCGATTTCCGACTTTGGAATGACCGACTTTCGTTTTCTGACTTTCGAATGACCGACTTTCGAATGATCAACTTTCGAATGACGGACTTTCGATTTCCGACTTTCGAAAGACCGACTTTCGATTTCCGACCTTCGAATGACCGACTTTCGAATGACCGACTTTCGAATGACCGACTTTCGAATGACCGAATTTCGAATGACCGACTTTCGATTTCCGACTTTCGAATGACCGACTTTCGAATGACCAACTTTCGAATGACGGACTTTCGATTTCCGACTTTTGAATGACCGACTTTCGATTTTGGACTTTCAATGTCCGACTTCCGAATGACCGACTTTTAAATGACCGACTTTCGAATGACCGACTTTCGAATGACCGACCTTCGAATGATCGACTTTCGAAAGACCTACTTCCGAATGACCGACTTTCGAATGACCGACTTTCGAATGACCAACTTTCGAATGACCGACTTTCGAATGACCGACTTTCGATTTCCGACTTTTGAATGACCGACTTTCGATTTCCGACTTTCAATGTCCGACTTTGGGATGACTGGCTTTGGAATGACCAACTTGCGAATGACCGACTTTCGAATGACCAACTTTCTAATGAGTGACTTTCGAATGACCGACTTTCGAATGACCGACTTTCGATTTCCGACTTTTGAATGACCGACTTTCGAATGATCGACTTTCGAATGTCCGACCTTCGAATGTCCGACTTTCGAATGACCGACTTTCGAATGACCGACTTTCGAATGACCGACTTTCGAATGACCGACTTTCGAATGACCGACTTTAGAATGACCGACTTTCGAATGACCAACTTTCGAATGTCCGACTTTCGAATGACCAACTTTCGATTGACCGACTTTCGATTTCAGACTTTCGAATGACCGACTTTCGAATGACCGACTTTCGATTGACCGACTTTCGAATGACCGACTTTCGATTGACAGACTTTCGATTTCCGACTTTCGAATGACCGACTTTCGAATGACCGACTTTCGAATGACCGACTTTCGAATGACCGACTTTCGAATGACCGACTTTCGAATGACCGACTTTCGAATAACCGACTTTCGAATGACGGACTTTCGAATGACCGACTTTCGAATGACCGACTTTCGAATGACGGACTTAAAGTTTCCGGCTTTTGAATGACCTACTTTCGATTTCCGACTTTCAGTATCCGACTTTCGAATGCCCGGCTTTGGAATGTCCAACTTTCGAATGACCAACTTTCGAATGACCGACTTTCGAATGACCGACTTTCGAATGACCCACTTTCGATTTCCGACTTTCAATGTCCGACTTTCGAATAACTGGCTTTGGAATGACCAACTTTCGAATGACCGACTTTCGAATGACCGACTTTCGGATGACCGACTTTCGGATGACCGACTTTCGAACGACCGGCTTTGGAATGACCAACTTTCGAATGACCGAGTTTCAAATGAACGACCTTCGAAACCGACTTTCGATTTCCGACTTTCAATGTCCGACTTTCGAATGACCGACTTTCGAATGACCGACTTTCGATTTCCGACTTTCGATTGACCGACTTTCGAAAGGCCGACTTTCGATTTCCGACTTTCGAATGACCGACTTTCGAATGACCGGCTTTCGAATGACCGACTTTCAAATGACCGACTTTCGATTTCCGACTTTCGAATGACCGGCTTTCGAATGACCGACTTCCGAATGACCGACTTTCGATTTCCGACTTTCGAATGACCGGCTTTCGATTTCCGACTTTCGAGTGAGCGACTTTCGATTTCCGACCTTCGAATGACCGACCTTCGATTTCCGACTTTCGAATGACCGACTTTCGATTTCCGACTTTCGAATGACCGGCTTTCAAATGACCGACTTTCGATTTCCGGCTTTCGAATGACCGGCTTTCGATTTCCGACTTTCGAATGACCGGCTTTTGATTTCCGACTTTCGAACGACCGGCTTTCGAATGACCGACTTTCGATTTCCCACTTTCGAATGACCGACTTTCGATTACCGACTTTCGAAACACCGACTTTCGATTTCCGACTTTGGAATGACCGACTTTCGATTTCCGACTTTCGAATGACCGACTTTCCATTTCCGACTTTCGAATGACCGTCTTTCGAATGACCGACTCTCGAATGACCGACTTTCGATTTCCGACTTTCGAATGACCGAATTTCGATTTCCGACTTTCGAATGACCGACTTTCAAATGACCGACTTTCGAATGACCGACTTTCGAATGACCGACTTTCGAATGACCGACTTTCGAATGACCGACTTTTGATTTCCGACTTTGAAATGACCGACTTTCGAATGACCGACTTTCGAATGACAAACTTTCGAATGTTGGCTTTCGAATGTCCGGCTTCCGAATGACCGACTTTCGAATGACCGACTTTCGAATGATCGACTTTCGAATGACGGGCTTTCGAATGACCGGCTTTCGAATGACCGACTTTCGAATGACCGACTTTCGAATGACCGACTTTCGAATGACCGACTTTCGATTTCCGACTTTCGAATGACCGACTTTCGAATGACCGACTTTCGAATGACCGGGTTTCGAATGACCGGCATTCGAATGACCGACTTTCGAATGGCCGACTTTCGAATGACCGACTTTCGAATGACTGACTTTCGAATGACCGAGTTTCGAATGACCGGTTTTCGAATGACCGGCTTTCGAATGACCGATTTTCGAATGACCGACTTTCGAATGACCGACTTTCTAATGACCGGCTTTCGAATGACCGACTTTCGAATGACCGACTTTCGAATGACCGACTTTCGAATGACCGATTTTCGAATGACCGGCTTTCGAATGACCGGCTTTCGAATGACCAACTTTCGATTTCCGACTTTCGATTTCCGACTTTCGAATGACCGACTTTCGATTTCCGACTTTCGAATGACCGACTTTCGATTTCCGACCTTCGAATGACCGGCTTTCGAATGACCGACTTTCGAATGTCCGATTTTCGATTTCCGACTTTCGAATGACCGACTTTCGAATGACCGACCTTCGATTTCCGACTTTCGAATGACCGGCTTTCAAATGACCGACTTTCGGTTTCCGACTTTCAAATGACCGGCTCTCGAATGACCGACTTTCAAATGACCGACTTTCGATTTCCGACTTTCGAATGACCGGCTTTCGAATGACCGACTTCCGAATGACCGACTTTCGATTTCCGACTTTCGAATGACCGACTTTCGGTTTCCGACTTTCGAATGACCGGCTTACGATTTCCGACTTTCGAATGACCGACTTTCGATTTCCGACTTTCGAATGACCGACTTTCGATTTCCGACTTTCGAATGAGTGACTTTCGATTTCCGACCCTCGAATGACCGACTTTCGATTTCAGACTTTCGAATGACCGACTTTCGATTTCCGACTTTCGAATGACCGACTTTCGAATGACCGACTTTCGAATGACCCACTTTCGATTTCCGACTTTCGAATGACCGACTTTCGATTTCCGACTTTCGAATGACCGACTTTCGAATGACCGACTTTCGAATGACCGACTTTCGAATGCCCGACTTTCGAATGTCCGACTTTCGAATGACCGGCTTTCGATTTCCGACTTTCGAATGACCGAATTTCGTATGACCGACTTTCGAATGACCGACTTTCGAATGACCGGATTTCGAATGTCCGGCTTCCGAATGACCGACTTTCGAATGGCCGACTTTAGAATGACCGACTTTCGAATGACGGGCTTTCGAATGACCGGCTTTCGAATGACCTACTTTCGAATGACCGACTTTCGAATGACAGACTTTCGATTTGCGACTTTCGAATGACCGACATTCGAATGACCGACTTTCCAATGACCGGCTTTCAAATGACCGGCTTTCGATAGACCAACTTTCGAATGACCGACTTTCGAATGACCGGCTTTCGAATGACCGACTTTCGAATGACCGACTTTCGATTTCCGACTTTCGAATGACCCACTTTCGAATGACCGACTTTCGAATGACCGGCTTTCGAATGACCGACTTTAGAATGACCGACTTTCGAATGACCAACTTTCGAATGTCCGACTTTCGAATGACCAGCTTTCGATTGACCGACTTTCGATTTCAGACTTTCGAATGACCGACTTTCGAATGACCGACTTTCGAATGACCGACTTTCGAATGACCGGCTTTCGATTTCCGACTTTCGAATGACCGGCTTTCGATTTCCGACTTTCGAATGACCGACTTTCGATTTCCGACATTCGAATGACCGACTTTCGATTTCCGACTTTCGAATGACCGGCTTTCTATTTCTGACTTTCGAATGACCGACTTTCGATTTCCGACATTCGAATGACCGACTTTCGATTTCCGACTTTCGAATGACGGGCTTTCGAATGACCGGCTTTCGAATGACCTACTTTCGAATGACCGACTTTCGAATGACCGACTTTCGATTTCCGACTTTCGAATGACCGGCTTTCGATTTCCGACTTTCGAATGACCGACTTTCGATTTCCGACATTCGAATGACCGACTTTCGATTTCCGACTTTCGAATGACCGGCTTTCTATTTCTGACTTTCGAATGACCGACTTTCGATTTCCGACATTCGAATGACCGACTTTCGATTTCCGACTTTCGAATGACCGGCTTTCGAATGACAGACTTTCGAATGACCGACTTTCGATTTCCGACTTTCGAATGACCGACTTTCGATTTCCGACTTTCGAATGACCGACTTTCGATTTCCGACTTTCGAATGACCGACTTTCGATTTCCGACTTTCGAATGACCGACTTTCGATTTCCGACTTTCCAATGACCGACTTTCGATTTCCGACTTTCGAATGACCGACTTTCGATTTCCGACTTTCGAATGAGTGACTTTCGATTTCCGACCTTCGAATGACCGACTTTCGATTTCAGACTATCGAATGACCGACTTTCGATTTCCGACTTTCGAATGACCGACTTTCGATTTCCGACTTTCGAATGACCGACTTTCGATTTCCGACTTTCGAATGACCGACTTTCGAATGACCCACTTTCGATTTCCGACTTTCGAATGACCGACTTTCGATTTCCGACTTTCGAATGACCGACTTTCGAATGACCGACTTTCGAATGACCGACTTTCGAATGTTCGACTTTCGAATGACCGACATTCGATTTCCGACTTTCGAATGACCGACTTTCGAATGACTGACTTTCGAATGACCGACTTTCGAATGACCGACTTTCGAATGACCGACTTTCGAATAACCGACTTTCGAATGACGGACTTTCGAATGACCGACTTTCGAATGACCGACTTTCGAATGACCGACTTAAAGTTTCCGGCTTTTGAATGACCTACTTTCGATTTCCGACTTTCAGTATCCGACTTTCGAATGCCCGGCTTTGGAATGTCCAACTTTCGAATGACCAACTTTCGAATGACCGACTTTCGAATGACCGACTTTCGAATGACCCACTTTCGATTTCCGACTTTCAATGTCCGACTTTCGAATAACTGGCTTTGGAATGACCAACTTTCGAATGACCGACTTTCGAATGACCGACTTTCGGATGACCGACTTTCGGATGACCGACTTTCGAACGACCGGCTTTGGAATGACCAACTTTCGAATGACCGACTTTCAAATGAACGACCTTCGAAACCGACTTTCGATTTCCGACTTTCAATGTCCGACTTTCGAATGACCGACTTTCGAATGACCGACTTTCGATTTCCGAATTTCGAATGACCGACTTTCGAAAGGCCGACTTTCGATTTCCGACTTTGGAATGACCGACTTTCGAATGACCGGCTTTCGAATGACCGACTTTCAAATGACCGACTTTCGATTTCCGACTTTCGAATGACCGGCTTTCGAATGACCGACTTCCGAATGACCGACTTTCGATTTCCGACTTTCGAATGACCGGCTTTCGATTTCCGACTTTCGAGTGAGCGACTTTCGATTTCCGACCTTCGAATGACCGACCTTCGATTTCCGACTTTCGAATGACCGACTTTCGATTTCCGACTTTCGAATGACCGGCTTTCAAATGACCGACTTTCGATTTCCGGCTTTCGAATGAACGGCTTTCGATTTCCGACTTTCGAATGACCGGCTTTTGATTTCCGACTTTCGAACGACCGGCTTTCGAATGACCGACTTTCGATTTCCCACTTTCGAATGACCGACTTTCGATTACCGACTTTCGAATGACCGGCTTTCGATTTCCGACATTCGAATGACCCGCTTTCGAATGACCGACTTTCGATTTCCGACTTTCGAATGACCGACTTTCGATTTCCGACTTTGGAATGACCGACTTTCGATTTCCGACTTTCGAATGACCGACTTTCCATTTCCGACTTTCGAATGACCGTCTTTCGAATGACCGACTTTCGAATGACCGACTTTCGATTTCCGACTTTCGAATGACCGACTTTCGATTTCCGACTTTCGAATGACCGACTTTCAAATGACCGACTTTCGAATGACCGACTTTCGAATGACCGACTTTCGAATGACCGACTTTCGAATGACCGACTTTTGATTTCCGACTTTGAAATGACCGACTTTCGAATGACCGACTTTCGAATGACAAACTTTCGAATGTTGGCTTTCGAATGTCCGGCTTCCGAATGACCGACTTTCGAATGACCGACTTTCGAATGATCGACTTTCGAATGACGGGCTTTCGAATGACCGGCTTTCGAATGACCGACTTTCGAATGACCGACTTTCTAATGACAGACTTTCGATTTCCGACTTTCGAATGACCGGCTTTCGATTTCCGACTTTCGAATGACCGACTTTCGAATGACCGGCTTTCGAATGACCGGCTTTCGACTGACCGACTTTCGAATGACCGACTTTCGAATGACCGGCTTTCGAATGACCGGCATTCGAATGACCGACTTTCGAATGGCCGACTTTCGAATGACCGACTTTCGAATGACCGACTTTCGAATGACCGAGTTTCGAATGACCGGTTTTCGAATGACCGGCTTTCGAATGACCGATTTTCGAATGACCGACTTTCGAATGACCGACTTTCTAATGACCGGCTTTCGAATGACCGACTTTCGAATGACCGACTTTCGAATGACCGATTTTCGAATGACCGGCTTTCGAATGACCGGCTTTCGAATGACCAACTTTCGATTTCCGACTTTCGATTTCCGACTTTCGAATGACCGACTTTCGATTTCCGACTTTCGAATGACCGACTTTCGATTTCCGACCTTCGAATGACCGGCTTTCGAATGACCGACTTTCGAATGTCCGATTTTCGATTTCCGACTTTCGAATGACCGACTTTCGAATGACCGACCTTCGATTTCCGACTTTCGAATGACCGGCTTTCAAATGACCGACTTTCGGTTTCCGACTTTCAAATGACCGGCTTTCGAATGACCGACTTTCAAATGACCGACTTTCGATTTCCAACTTTCGAATGACCGGCTTTCGAATGACCGACTTCCGAATGACCGACTTTCGATTTCCGACTTTCGAATGACCGACTTTCGGTTTCCGACTTTCGAATGACCGGCTTACGATTTCCGACTTTCGAATGACCGACTTTCGATTTCCGACTTTCGAATGACCGACTTTCGATTTCCGACTTTCGAATGAGTGACTCTCGATTTCCGACCTTCGAATGACCGACTTTCGATTTCAGACTTTCGAATGACCGACTTTCGATTTCCGACTTTCGAATGACCGACTTTCGAATGACCGACTTTCGAATGACCCACTTTCGATTTCCGACTTTCGAATGACCGACTTTCGATTTCCGACTTTCGAATGACCGACTTTCGAATGACCGACTTTCGAATGACCGACTTTCGAATGCCCGACTTTCGAATGTCCGACTTTCGAATGACCGACTTTCGATTTCCGACTTTCGAATGACCGAATTTCGTATGACCGACTTTCGAATGACCGGATTTCGAATGTCCGGCTTCCGAATGACCGACTTTCGAATGGCCGACTTTAGAATGACCGACTTTCGAATGACGGGCTTTCGAATGACCGGCTTTCGAATGACCTACTTTCGAATGACCGACTTTCGAATGACCGACTTTCGATTTCCGACTTTCGAATGACCGGCTTTCGATTTCCGACTTTCGAATGACCGACTTTCGATTTCCGACTTTCCAATGACCGACTTTCGATTTCCGACTTTCGAATGACCGACTTTCGATTTCCGACTTTCGAATGAGTGACTTTCGATTTCCGACCTTCGAATGACCGACTTTCGATTTCAGACTTTCGAATGACCGACTTTCGATTTCCGACTTTCGAATGACCGACTTTCGATTTCCGACTTTCGAATGACCGACTTTCGATTTCCGACTTTCGAATGACCGACTTTCGAATGACCCACTTTCGATTTCCGACTTTCGAATGACCGACTTTCGATTTCCGACTTTCCAATGACCGACTTTCGAATGACCGACTTTCGAATGACCGACTTTCGAATGACCGACTTTCGAATGTCCGACTTTCGAATGACCGACATTCGATTTCCGACTTTCGAATGACCGAGTTTCGTATGACCGACTTTCGAATGACCGACTTTCGAATGACCGGATTTCGAATGTCCGGCTTCCGAATGACCGACTTTCAAATGACCGACTTTAGAATGACCGACTTTCGAATGACGGGCTTTCGAATGACCGGCTTTCGAATGACCTACTTTCGAATGACCGACTTTCGAATGACAGACTTTCGATTTCTGACTTTCGAATGACCGACTTTCGAATGACCGACTTTCGAATGACCGGCTTTCGAATGACCGGCTTTCGATAGACCAACTTTCGAATGACCGACTTTCGAATGACCGACTTTCGATTTCCGACTTTCGAATGACCGACTTTCGAATGACCGACTTTCGAATGACCGGCTTTCGAATGACCGGCATTCGAATGACCGACTTTCGAATGGCCGACTTTCGAATGACCGACTTTCGAATGACCGACTTTCGAATGACCGAGTTTCGAATGGCCGGTTTTCGAATGACCGGCTTTCGAATGACCGACTTTCGAATGACCGACTTTCGAATGACCGACTTTCGAATGACCGACTTTCTAATGACCGGCTTTCGAATGACCGACTTTCGAATGACCGACTTTCGAATGACCGATTTTCGAATGACCGGCTTTCGAATGACCGGCTTTCGAATGACCGACTTTCGATTTCCGACTTTCGATTTCCGACTTTCGAATGACCGACTTTCGATTTCCGACTTTCGAATGACCGACTTTCGATTTCCGACTTTCGAATGACCGGCTTTCGAATGACCGACTTTCGAATGACCGATTTTCGATTTCCGACTTTCGAATGACCGACTTTCGAATGACCGACCTTCGATTTCCGACTTTCGAATGACCGACTTTCAAATGACCGACTTTCAAATGACCGACTTTCGATTTCCGACTTGCGAATGACCGGCTTTCGAATGACCGACTTCCGAATGACCGACTTTCGATTTCCGACTTTCGAATGACCGACTTTCGGTTTCCGACTTTCTGATGACCGGCTTTCAATTTCCGACTTTCGAATGACCGACTTTCGATTTCCGACTTTCGAATGACCGACTTGCGATTTCCGACTTTCGAATGAGTGACTTTCGATTTCCGACCTTCGAATAACCGAGTTTCGATTTCAGACTTTCGAATGACCGACTTTCGATTTCCGACTTTCGAATGACCGACTTTCGATTTCCGACTTTCGAATGACCGACTTTCGATTTCCGACTTTCGAATGACCGACTTTCGAATGACCGACTTTCGAATGACCCACTTTCAATTTCCGACTTTCGAATGACCGACTTTCGATTTCCGACTTTCGAATGACCGACTTTCGAATGACCGACTATCGAATGACCTACTTTCGAATGACCGACTTTCGAATGACCGACTTTCGAATGCCCGGCTTTCGAATGACCGACTTTCGGATGACCGACTTTCGAACGACCGGCTTTGGAATGACCAACTTTCGAATGAACGACTTTCAAATGAACGACCTTCGAGACCGACTTTCGATTTCCGACTTTCAATGTCCGACTTTCGAATGACCGACTTTCGAATGACCGACTTTCGATTTCCGACTTTCGAATGACCGACTTTCGAAAGGCCGACTTTCGATTTCCGACTTTCGAATGACCGACTTTGGAATGACCGGCTTTCGAATGACCGACTTTCAAATGACCGACTTTCGATTTCCGACTTTCGAATGACCGGCTTTCGAATGACCGACTTCCGAATGACCGACTTTCGATTTCCGACTTTCGAATGACCGGCTTTCGATTTCCGACTTTCGAGTGAGCGACTTTCGATTTCCGACCTTCGAATGACCGACCTTCGATTTCCGACTTTCGAATGACCGACTTTCGATTTCCGACTTTCGAATGACCGGCTTTCAAATGACCGACTTTCGATTTCCGGCTTTCGAATGAACGGCTTTCGATTTCCGACTTTCGAATGACCGGCTTTTGATTTCCGACTTTCGAACGACCGGCTTTCGAATGACCGACTTTCGATTTCCCACTTTCGAATGACCGACTTTCGATTACCGACTTTCGAATGACCGGCTTTCGATTTCCGACATTCGAATGACCCGCTTTCGAATGACCGACTTTCGATTTCCGACTTTCGAATGACCGACTTTCGATTTCCGACTTTGGAATGACCGACTTTCGATTTCCGACTTTCGAATGACCGACTTTCCATTTCCGACTTTCGAATGACCGTCTTTCGAATGACCGACTTTCGAATGACCGACTTTCGATTTCCGACTTTCGAATGACCGACTTTCGATTTCCGACTTTCGAATGACTGACTTTCAAATGACCGACTTTCGAATGACCGACTTTCGAATGACCGACTTTCGAATGACCGACTTTCGAATGACCGACTTTTGATTTCCGACTTTGAAATGACCGACTTTCGAATGACCGACTTTCGAATGACAAACTTTCGAATGTTGGCTTTCGAATGTCCGGCTTCCGAATGACCGACTTTCGAATGACCGACTTTCGAATGATCGACTTTCGAATGACGGGCTTTCGAATGACCGGCTTTCGAATGACCGACTTTCGAATGACCGACTTTCGAATGACAGACTTTCGATTTCCGACTTTCGAATGACCGGCTTTCGATTTCCGACTTTCGAATGACCGACTTTCGAATGACCGGCTTTCGAATGACCGGCTTTCGACTGACCGACTTTCGAATGACCGACTTTCGAATGACCGGCTTTCGAATGACCGGCATTCGAATGACCGACTTTCGAATGGCCGACTTTCGAATGACCGACTTTCGAATGACCGACTTTCGAATGACCGAGTTTCGAATGACCGGTTTTCGAATGACCGGCTTTCGAATGACCGATTTTCGAATGACCGACTTTCGAATGACCGACTTTCTAATGACCGGCTTTCGAATGACCGACTTTCGAATGACCGACTTTCGAATGACCGATTTTCGAATGACCGGCTTTCGAATGACTGGCTTTCGAATGACCAAGTTTCGATTTCCGACTTTCGATTTCCGACTTTCGAATGACCGACTTTCGATTTCCGACTTTCGAATGACCGACTTTCGATTTCCGACCTTCGAATGACCGGCTTTCGAATGACCGACTTTCGAATGTCCGATTTTCGATTTCCGACTTTCGAATGACCGAATTTCGAATGACCGACCTTCGATTTCCGACTTTCGAATGACCGGCTTTCGAATGACCGACTTCCGAATGACCGACTTTCGATTTCCGACTTTCGAATGACCGACTTTCGGTTTCCGACTTTCGAATGACCGGCTTACGATTTCCGACTTTCGAATGACCGACTTTCGATTTCCGACTTTCGAATGACCGACTTTCGATTTCCGACTTTCGAATGAGTGACTTTCGATTTCCGACCTTCGAATGACCGACTTTCGATTTCAGACTTTCGAATGACCGACTTTCGATTTCCGACTTTCGAATGACCGACTTTCGAATGACCGACTTTCGAATGACCGACTTTCGAATGCCCGACTTTCGAATGTCCGACTTTCGAATGACCGACTTTCGATTTCCGACTTTCGAATGACCGAATTTCGTATGACCGACTTTCGAATGACCGGATTTCGAATGTCCGGCTTCCGAATGACCGACTTTCGAATGGCCGACTTTAGAATGACCGACTTTCGAATGACGGGCTTTCGAATGACCGGCTTTCGAATGACCTACTTTCGAATGACCGACTTTCGAATGACCGACTTTCGATTTCCGACTTTCGAATGACCGGCTTTCGATTTCCGACTTTCGAATGACCGACTTTCGATTTCCGACATTCGAATGACCAACTTTCGATTTCCGACTTTCGAATGACCGGCTTTCTATTTCTGACTTTCGAATGACCGACTTTCGATTTCCGACATTCGAATGACCGACTTTCGATTTCCGACTTTCGAATGACCGGCTTTCGAATGACAGACTTTCGAATGACCGACTTTCGATTTCCGACTTTCGAATGACCGACTTTCGATTTCCGACTTTCGAATGACCGACTTTCGATTTCCGACTTTCGAATGACCGACTTTCGATTTCCGACTTTCCAATGACCGACTTTCGATTTCCGACTTTCGAATGACCGACTTTCGATTTCCGACTTTCGAATGAGTGACTTTCGATTTCCGACCTTCGAATGACCGACTTTCGATTTCAGACTTTCGAATGACCGACTTTCGATTTCCGACTTTCGAATGACCGACTTTCGATTTCCGACTTTCGAATGACCGACTTTCGATTTCCGACTTTCGAATGACCGACTTTCGAATGACCCACTTTCGATTTCCGACTTTCGAATGACCGACTTTCGATTTCCGACTTTCCAATGACCGACTTTCGAATGAACGACTTTCGAATGACCGACTTTCGAATGACCGACTTTCGAATGTCCGACTTTCGAATGACCGACATTCGATTTCCGACTTTCGAATGACCGAGTTTCGTATGACCGACTTTCGAATGACCGACTTTCGAATGACCGGATTTCGAATGTCCGGCTTCCGAATGACCGACTTTCGAATGACCGACTTTAGAATGAACGACTTTCGAATGACGGGCTTTCGAATGACCGGCTTTCGAATGACCTACTTTCGAATGACCGACTTTCGAATGACAGACTTTCGATTTCTGACTTTCGAATGACCGACTTTCGAATGACCGACTTTCGAATGACCGGCTTTCGAATGACCGGCTTTCGATAGACCAACTTTGGAATGACCGACTTTCGAATGACCGACTTTCGATTTCCGACTTTCGAATGACCGACTTTCGAATGACCGACTTTCGAATGACCGGCTTTCGAATGACCGGCATTCGAATGACCGACTTTCGAATGGCCGACTTTCGAATGACCGACTTTCGAATGACCGACTTTCGAATGACCGAGTTTCGAATGGCCGGTTTTCGAATGACCGGCTTTCGAATGACCGACTTTCGAATGACCGACTTTCGAATGACCGACTTTCGAATGACCGACTTTCTAATGACCGGCTTTCGAATGACCGACTTTCGAATGACCGACTTTCGAATGACCGATTTTCGAATGACCGGCTTTCGAATGACCGGCTTTCGAATGACCGACTTTCGATTTCCGACTTTCGATTTCCGACTTTCGAATGACCGACTTTCGATTTCCGACTTTCGAATGACCGACTTTCGATTTCCGACTTTCGAGTGACCGGCTTTCGAATGACCGACTTTCGAATGACCGATTTTCGATTTCCGACTTTCGAATGACCGACTTTCGAATGACCGACCTTCGATTTCCGACTTTCGAATGACCGACTTTCAAATGACCGACTTTCGAATGACCGACTTTCGGTTTCCGACTTTCAAATGACCGGCTTTCGAATGACCGACTTTCAAATGACCGACTTTCGATTTCCGACTTGCGAATGACCGGCTTTCGAATGACCGACTTCCGAATGACCGACTTTCGATTTCCGACTTTCGAATGACCGACTTTCGGTTTCCGACTTTCTGATGACCGGCTTTCAATTTCCGACTTTCGAATGACCGACTTTCGATTTCCGACTTTCGAATGACCGACTCTCGATTTCCGACTTTCGAATGAGTGACTTTCGATTTCCGACCTTCGAATAACCGAGTTTCGATTTCAGACTTTCGAATGACCGACTTTCGATTTCCGACTTTCGAATGACCGACTTTCGATTTCCGACTTTCGAATGACCGACTTTCGATTTCCGACTTTCGAATGACCGACTTTCGAATGACCGACTTTCGAATGACCCACTTTCGATTTCCGACTTTCGAATGACCGACTTTCGATTTCCGACTTTCGAATGACCGACTTTCGAATGACCGACTATCGAATGACCGACTTTCGAATGACCGACTTTCGAATGACCGACTTTCGAATGTCCGGCTTTCGAATGACCGACTTTCGATTTCCGACTTTCGAATGACCGAATTTCGAATGACCGACTTTCGAATGACCGACTTTCGAAAGACCGGATTTTGAATGTCCGGCTTCCGAATGACCGACTTTCGAATGACCGACTTTAGAATGACCGACTTTCGAATGACGGGCTTTCGAATGACCGGCTTTCGAATGACCTACTTTCGAATGACCGACTTTCGAATGACAGACTTTCGATTTCCGACTTTCGAATGACCGACTTTCGAATGACCGACTTTCGAATGACCGGCTTTCGAATGACCGGCTTTCGATAGACCAACTTTCGAATGACCGACTTTCGAATGACCGGCTTTCGAATGACCGACTTTCGAATGACCGACTTTCGATTTCCGACTTTCGAATGACCGACCTTTGAATGACCGACTTTCGAATGACCGGCTTTCGAATGACCGGCTTTCGAATGACCGGCTTTCGAATGACCTACTTTCGAATGACCGACTTTCGAATGACAGACTTTCGATTTCCGACTTTCGAATGACCGACTTTCGAATGACCGACTTTCGAATGACCGGCTTTCGAATGACCGGCTTTCGATAGACCAACTTTCGAATGACCGACTTTCGAATGACCGGCTTTCGAATGACCGACTTTCGAATGACCGACTTTCGATTTCCGACTTTCGAATGACCGACCTTTGAATGACCGACTTTCGAATGACCGACTTTCGAATGACGGACTTTCGAATGACCGACTTTCGAATGACCGACTTTCGAATGACCGACTTAAAGTTTCCGGCTTTTGAATGACCTACTTTCGATTTCCGACTTTCAGTATCCGACTTTCGAATGCCCGGCTTTGGAATGTCCAACTTTCGAATGACCAACTTTCGAATGACCGACTTTCGAATGACCGACTTTCGAATGACCCACTTTCGATTTCCGACTTTCAATGTCCGACTTTCGAATAACTGGCTTTGGAATGACCAACTTTCGAATGACCGACTTTCGAATGACCGACTTTCGGATGACCGACTTTCGGATGACCGACTTTCGAACGACCGGCTTTGGAATGACCAACTTTCGAATGACCGACTTTCAAATGAACGACCTTCGAAACCGACTTTCGATTTCCGACTTTCAATGTCCGACTTTCGAATGACCGACTTTCGAATGACCGACTTTCGATTTCCGACTTTCGAATGACCGACTTTCGAAAGGCCGACTTTCGATTTCCGACTTTCGAAAGACCGACTTTCGAATGACCGGCTTTCGAATGACCGACTTTCAAATGACCGACTTTCGATTTCCGACTTTCGAATGACCGGCTTTCGAATGACCGACTTCCGAATGACCGACTTTCGATTTCCGACTTTCGAATGACCGACTTTCGATTTCCGACTTTCCAATGACCGACTTTCGATTTCCGACTTTCGAATGACCGACTTTCGATTTCCGACTTTCGAATGAGTGACTTTCGATTTCCGACCTTCGAATGACCGACTTTCGATTTCAGACTTTCGAATGACCGACTTTCGATTTCCGACTTTCGAATGACCGACTTTCGATTTCCGACTTTCGAATGACCGACTTTCGATTTCCGACTTTCGAATGACCGACTTTCGAATGACCCACTTTCGATTTCCGACTTTCGAATGACCGACTTTCGATTTCCGACTTTCCAATGACCGACTTTCGAATGACCGACTTTCGAATGACCGACTTTCGAATGACCGACTTTCGAATGTCCGACTTTCGAATGACCGACATTCGATTTCCGACTTTCGAATGACCGAGTTTCGTATGACCGAGTTTCGAATGACCGACTTTCGAATGACCGGATTTCGAATGTCCGGCTTCCGAATGACCGACTTTCGAATGACCGACTTTAGAATGACCGACTTTCGAATGACGGGCTTTCGAATGACCGGCTTTCGAATGACCTACTTTCGAATGACCGACTTTCGAATGACAGACTTTCGATTTCTGACTTTCGAATGACCGACTTTCGAATGACCGACTTTCGAATGACCGACTTTCGATTTCCGACTTTCGAATGACCGACTTTCGAATGACCGACTTTCGAATGACCGGCTTTCGAATGACCGGCATTCGAATGACCGACTTTCGAATGGCCGACTTTCGAATGACCGACTTTCGAATGACCGACTTTCGAATGACCGAGTTTCGAATGGCCGGTTTTCGAATGACCGGCTTTCGAATGACCGACTTTCGAATGACCGACTTTCGAATGACCGACTTTCGAATGACCGACTTTCTAATGACCGGCTTTCGAATGACCGACTTTCGAATGACCGACTTTCGAATGACCGATTTTCGAATGACCGGCTTTCGAATGACCGGCTTTCGAATGACCGACTTTCGATTTCCGACTTTCGATTTCCGACTTTCGAATGACCGACTTTCGATTTCCGACTTTCGAATGACCGACTTTCGATTTCCGACTTTCGAATGACCGGCTTTCGAATGACCGACTTTCGAATGACCGATTTTCGATTTCCGACTTTCGAATGACCGACTTTCGAATGACCGACCTTCGATTTCCGACTTTCGAATGACCGACTTTCAAATGACCGACTTTCGAATGACCGACTTTCGGTTTCCGACTTTCAAATGACCGGCTTTCGAATGACCGACTTTCAAATGACCGACTTTCGATTTCCGACTTGCGAATGACCGGCTTTCGAATGACCGACTTCCGAATGACCGACTTTCGATTTCCGACTTTCGAATGACCGACTTTCGGTTTCCGACTTTCTGATGACCGGCTTTCAATTTCCGACTTTCGAATGACCGACTTTCAATTTCCGACTTTCGAATGACCGACTTTCGATTTCCGACTTTCGAATGAGTGACTTTCGATTTCCGACCTTCGAATAACCGAGTTTCGATTTCAGACTTTCGAATGACCGACTTTCGATTTCCGACTTTCGAATGACCGACTTTCGATTTCCGACTTTCGAATGACCGACTTTCGATTTCCGACTTTCGAATGACCGACTTTCGAATGACCGACTTTCGAATGACCCACTTTCGATTTCCGACTTTCGAATGACCGACTTTCGATTTCCGACTTTCGAATGACCGACTTTCGAATGACCGACTATCGAATGACCGACTTTCGAATGACCGACTTTCGAATGACCGACTTTCGAATGTCCGGCTTTCGAATGACCGACTTTCGATTTCCGACTTTCGAATGACCGAATTTCGAATGACCGACTTTCGAATGACCGACTTTCGAATGACCGGATTTTCAATGTCCGGCTTCCGAATGACCGACTTTCGAATGACCGACTTTAGAATGACCGACTTTCGAATGACGGGCTTTCGAATGACCGGCTTTCGAATGACCTACTTTCGAATGACCGACTTTCGAATGACAGACTTTCGATTTCCGACTTTCGAATGACCGACTTTCGAATGACCGACTTTCGAATGACCGGCTTTCGAATGACCGGCTTTCGATAGACCAACTTTCGAATGACCGACTTTCGAATGACCGGCTTTCGAATGACCGACTTTCGAATGACCGACTTTCGATTTCCGACTTTCGAATGACCGACCTTTGAATGACCGACTTTCGAATGACCGGCTTTCGAATGACCGGCTTTCGAATGACCGGCTTTCGAATGACCTACTTTCGAATGACCGACTTTCGAATGACAGACTTTCGATTTCCGACTTTCGAATGACCGACTTTCGAATGACCGACTTTCGAATGACCGGCTTTCGAATGACCGGCTTTCGATAGACCAACTTTCGAATGACCGACTTTCGAATGACCGGCTTTCGAATGACCGACTTTCGAATGACCGACTTTCGATTTCCGACGTTCGAATGACCGACCTTTGAATGACCGACTTTCGAATGACCGACTTTCGAATGACGGACTTTCGAATGACCGACTTTCGAATGACCGACTTTCGAATGACCGACTTAAAGTTTCCGGCTTTTGAATGACCTACTTTCGATTTCCGACTTTCAGTATCCGACTTTCGAATGCCCGGCTTTGGAATGTCCAACTTTCGAATGACCAACTTTCGAATGACCGACTTTCGAATGACCGACTTTCGAATGACCCACTTTCGATTTCCGACTTTCAATGTCCGACTTTCGAATAACTGGCTTTGGAATGACCAACTTTCGAATGACCGACTTTCGAATGACCGACTTTCGGATGACCGACTTTCGGATGACCGACTTTCGAACGACCGGCTTTGGAATGACCAACTTTCGAATGACCGACTTTCAAATGAACGACCTTCGAAACCGACTTTCGATTTCCGACTTTCGAATGACCGGCTTTCGAATGACCGACTTTCAAATGACCGACTTTCGATTTCCGACTTTCGAATGACCGGCTTTCGAATGACCGACTTCCGAATGACCGACTTTCGATTTCCGACTTTCGAATGACCGGCTTTCGATTTCCGACTTTCGAATGAGCGACTTTCGATTTCCGACCTTCGAATGACCGACCTTCGATTTCCGACTTTCGAATGACCGACTTTCGATTTCCGACTTTCGAATGACCGGCTTTCAAATGACCGACTTTCGATTTCCGACTTTCGAATGACCGGCTTTCGATTTCCGACTTTCGAATGACCGGCTTTTGATTTCCGACTTTCGAACGACCGGCTTTCGAATGACCGACTTTCGATTTCCCACTTTCGAATGACCAACTTTCGATTTCCGACTTTCGAATGACCGGCTTTCGATTTCCGACATTCGAATGACCCGCTTTCGAATGACCGACTTTCGATTTCCGACTTTCGAATGACCGACTTTCGATTTCCGACTTTGGAATGACCGACTTTCGATTTCCGACTTTCGAATGACCGACTTTCGATTTCCGACTTTCGAATGACCGTCTTTCGAATGACCGACTTTCGAATGACCGACTTTCGATTTCCGACTTTCGAATGACCGACTTTCGATTTCCGACTTAGGAATGACCGACTTTCAAATGACCGACTTTCGAATGACCGACTTTCGAATGACCGACTTTCGAATGACCGACTTTCGAATGACCGACTTTTGATTTCCGACTTTGAAATGACCGACTTTCGAATGACCGACTTTCGAATGACAAACTTTCGAATGTTGGCTTTCGAATGTCCAGCTTCCGAATGACCGACTTTCGAATGACCGACTTTCGAATGATCGACTTTCGAATGACGGGCTTTCGAATGACCGGCTTTCGAATGACCGACTTTCTAATGACCGACTTTCGAATGACAGACCTTCGATTTCCGACTTTCGAATGACCGGCTTTCGATTTCCGACTTTCGAATGACCGATTTTCGAATGACCGGCTTTCGAATGACCGGCTTTCGACTGACCGACTTTCGAATGACCGACTTTCGAATGACCGGCTTTCGAATGACCGACTTTCGAATGACCGACTTTCGATTTCCGACTTTCGAATGACCGACTTTCGAATGACCGACTTTCAAATGACCGGGTTTCGAATGACCGGCATTCGAATGACCGACTTTCGAATGGCCGACTTTCGAATGACCGACTTTCGAATGACCGACTTTCGAATGACCGAGTTTCGAATGACCGGTTTTCGAATGACCGGCTTTCGAATGACCGATTTTCGAATGACCGACTTTCGAATGACCGACTTTCGAATGACCGACTTTCTAATGACCGGCTTTCGAATGACCGACTTTCGAATGACCGACTTTCGAATGACCGATTTTCGAATGACCGGCTTTCGAATGACCGGCTTTCGAATGACCAACTTTCGATTTCCGACTTTCGATTTCCGACTTTCGAATGACCGACTTTCGATTTCCGACTTTCGAATGACCGACTTTCGATTTGCGACTTTCGAATGACCGACTTTCGAATGACCGACCTTCGATTTCCGACTTTCGAATGACCGGCTTTCAAATGACCGACTTTCGAATGACCGACTTTCGGTTTCCGACTTTCAAATGACCGGCTTTCGAATGACCGACTTTCAAATGACCGACTTTCGATTTCCGACTTTCGAATGACCGGCTTTCGAATGACCGACTTCCGAATGACCGACTTTCCATTTCCGACTTTCGAATGACCGACTTTCGGTTTCCGACTTTCCAATGACCGGCTTACGATTTCCGACTTTCGAATGACCGACTTTCGATTTCCGACTTTCGAATGACCGACTTTCGATTTCCGACTTTCGAATGAGTGACTTTCGATTTCCGACCTTCGAATGACGGACTTTCAATTTCAGACTTTCGAATGACCGACTTTCGATTTCCGACTTTCGAATGACCGACTTTCGAATGACCGACTTTCGAATGACCCACTTTCGATTTCCGACTTTCGAATGACCGACTTTCGATTTCCGACTTTCGAATGACCGACTTTCGAATGACCGACTTTCGAATGACCGACTTTCGAATGCCCGACTTTCGAATGTCCGACTTTCGAATGACCGACTTTCGATTTCCGACTTTCGAATGACCGAATTTCGTATGACCGACTTTCGAATGACCGACTTTCGAATGACCGGATTTCGAATGTCCGGCTTCCGAATGACCGACTTTCGAATGACCGACTTTAGAATGACCGACTTTCGAATGACGGGCTTTCGAATGACCGGCTTTCGAATGACCTACTTTCGAATGACCGACTTTCGAATGACAGACTTTCGATTTCCGACTTTCGAATGACCGACTTTCGAATGACCGACTTTCGAATGACCGGCTTTCGAATGACCGGCTTTCGATATACCAACTTTCGAATGACCGACTTTCGAATGACCGGCTTTCGAATGACCGACTTTCGAATGACCGACTTTCGATTTCCGACTTTCGAATGACCGACTTTCGAATGACCGACTTTCGAATGACCGGCTTTCGAATGACCGGCATTCGAATGACCGAATTTCAAATGGCCGACTTTCGAATGACCGACTTTCGAATGACCGACTATCGAATGACCGAGTTTCGAATGACCGGTTTTCGAATGACCGGCTTTCGAATGACCGACTTTCGAATGACCGACTTTCGATTTCCGACTTTCGAATGACCGGCTTTCGATTTCCGACTTTCGAATGACCGACTTTCGATTTCCGACATTCGAATGACCGACTTTCGATTTCCGACTTTCGAATGACCGGCTTTCGATTTCCGACTTTCGAATGACCGACTTTCGATTTCCGACATTCGAATGACCGACTTTCGATTTCCGACTTTCGAATGACCGGCTTTCGAATGACAGACTTTCGAATGACCGACTTTCGATTTCCGACTTTCGAATGACCGACTTTCGATTTCCGACTTTCGAATGACCGACTTTCGATTTCCGACTTTCGAATGACCGACTTTCGATTTCCGACTTTCGAATGACCGACTTTCGATTTCCGACTTTCCAATGACCGACTTTCGATTTCCGACTTTCGAATGACCGACTTTCGATTTCCGACTTTCGAATGAGTGACTTTCGATTTCCGACCTTCGAGTGACCGACTTTCGATTTCAGACTTACGAATGACCGAACTTCGATTTCCGACTTTCGAATGACCGACTTTCAATTTCCGACTTTCGAATGCCGACTTTCGATTTCCGACTTTCGAATGACCGACTTTCGAATGACCCACTTTCGATTTCCGACTTTCGAATGACCGACTTTCGATTTCCGACTTTCGAATGACCGACTTTCGAATGACCGACTTTCGAATGAGCGACTTTCGAATGACCGACTTTCGAATGTCCGACTTTCGAATGACCGACATTCGATTTCCGACTTTCGAATGACCGAATTTCGTATGACCGACTTTCGAATGACCGACTTTCGAATGACCGGATTTCGAATGTCCGGCTTCCGAATGACCGACTTTCGAATGTCCGACTTTAGAATGACCGACTTTCGAATGACGGGCTTTCGAATGACCGGCTTTCGAATGACCTACTTTCGAATGACCGACTTTCGAATGACAGACTTTCGATTTCCGACTTTCGAATGACCGACTTTCGAATGACCGACTTTCGAATGACCGGCTTTCGAATGACCGGCGTTCGATAGACCAACTTTCGAATGACCGACTTTCGAATGACCGACTTTCGATTTCCGACTTTCGAATGACTGACTTTCGAATGACCGACTTTCGAATGACCGGCTTTCGAATGACCGGCATTCGAATGACCGACTTTCGAATGGCCGACTTTCGAATGACCGACTTTCGAATGACCGACTTTCGAATGACCGAGTTTCGAATGACCGGTTTTCGAATGACCGGCTTTCGAATGACCGACTTTCGAATGACCGACTTTCGAATGACCGACTTTCGAATGACCGACTTTCTAATGACCGGCTTTCGAATGACCGACTTTCGAATGACAGACTTTCGAATGACCGATTTTCGAATGACCGGCTTTCGAATGACCGGCTTTCGAATGACCGACTTTCGATTTCCGACTTTCGATTTCCGACTTTCGAATGACCGACTCTCGATTTCCGACTTTCGAATGACCGACTTTCGATTTCCAACTTTCGAATGACCGGCTTTCGAATGACCGACTTTCGAATGACCGATTTTCGATTTCCGACTTTCGAATGACCGACTTTCGAATGACCGACCTTCGATTTCCGACTTTCGAATGACCGACTTTCAAATGACCGACTTTCGAATGACCGACTTTCGGTTTCCGACTTTCAAATGACCGGCTTTCGAATGACCGACTTTCAAATGACCGACATTCTATTTCCGACTTGCGAATGACCGGCTTTATAATGACCGACTTCCGAATGACCCACTTTCGATTTCCGACTTTCGAATGACCGACTTTCGGTTTCCGACTTTCGAATGACCGGCTTTCAATTTCCGACTTTCGAATTACCGACTTTCGATTTCCGACTTTCGAATGACCGACTTTCGATTTCCGACTTTCGAATGAGTGACTTTCGATTTCCGACCTTCGAATGACCGACTTTCGATTTCAGACTTTCGAATGACCGACTTTCGATTTCCGACTTTCGAATGACCGACTTTCGATTTCCGACTTTCGAATGACCGACTTTCGATTTCCGACTTTCGAATGACCGACTTTCGAATGACCGACTTTCGAATGACCCACTTTCGATTTCCGACTTTCGAATGACCGACTTTCGATTTCCGACTTTCGAATGACCGACTTTCGAATGACCGACTTTCGAATGACCGACTTTCGAATGACCGACTTTCGAATGACCGACTTTCGAATGTCCGGCTTTCGAATGACCGACTTTCGATTTCCGACTTTCGAATGACCGAATTTCGAATGACCGACTTTCGAATGACCGACTTTCGAATGACCGGATTTTGAATGTCCGGCTTCCGAATGACCGACTTTCGAATGACCGACTTTAGAATGACCGACTTTCGAATGACAGGCTTTCGAATGACCGGCTTTCGAATGACCTACTTTCGAATGACCGACTTTCGAATGACAGACTTTCGATTTTCGACTTTCGAATGACCGACTTTCGAATGACCGACTTTCGAATGACCGGCTTTCGAATGACCGGCTTTCGATAGACCAACTTTCGAATGACCGACTTTCGAATGACCGGCTTTCGAATGACCGACTTTCGCATGACCAACTTTCGATTTCCGACTTTCGAATGACCGACCTTTGAATGACCGACTTTCGAATGACCGGCTTTCGAATGACCGACTTTCGAATGGCCGACTTTCGAATGACCGACTTTTGAATGACCGATTTTCGAATGACCGGCTTTCGAATGACCGGCTTTCGAATGACCTACTTTCGATTTCCGACTTTCGATTTCCGACTTTCGATTTCCGACTTTCGAATGACCGGCTTTCGAATGACCGACTATCGAATGACCGACTTTCGATTTCCGACTTTCGAATGACCGACTTTCGAATGACCGACCTTCGATTTCCGACTTTCGAATGACCGGCTTTCAAATGACCGAGTTTCGAATGACCGACTTTCGGTTTTCGACTTTAAAATGACCGGCTTTCGAATGACCGACTTTCAAATGACCGACTTTCGATTTCCGACTTTCGAATGACCCACTTCCGAATGCCCGACTTTCGATTTCCGACTTTCGAATGACCGACTTTCGATTTCCGACTTTCGAATGACCGGCTTTCGATTTCCGACTTTCGAATGACCGACTTTCGATTTCCGACATTCGAATGACCGACTTTCGATTTCCGACTTTCGAATGACCGGCTTTCGAATGACAGACTTTCGAATGACCGACTTTCGATTTCCGACTTTCGAATGACCGACTTTCGATTTCCGACTTTCGAATGACCGACTTTCGATTTCCGACTTTCCAATGACGGGCTTTCGAAAGACCGACTTTCGAATGACCGACTTTCGATTTCCGACTTTCGAATGACCGAATTTCGAATGACCGACTTTCGATTTCCGACTTTCAAATGACCGACTTTCGATTTCATACTTTCCAATGACCGGCTTTCGAAAGACCGACTTTCGAATGACCGGCTTTCGATTTCCGACTTTCAAATGACCGACTTTCGATTTCCGACTTTCGAATGACCGGCTTTCGATTTCCGACTTTCGAATGACCGGCTTCCGAATGACCGACTTTCGATTTCCGACTTTCGAATGACCGACTTTCGATTTCCGACTTTCGAATGACCTACTTTCGATTTCCGACTTTCGAATGATCGACTTTCGATTTCCGACTTTCGAATGACCGACTTTCGAATGACCGACATTCGATTTCCGACTTTGGAATGACCGACTTTCGATTTCCGACTTTCGAATGACCGACTTTCGATTTCCGACTTTCGAATGACCGTCTTTCGAATGACCGACTTTCGAATGACCGACTTTCGATTTCCGACTTTCGAATGATCGACTTTCGATTTCCGACTTTCGAATGATCGACTTTCAAATGACCGACTTTCGAATGACCGACTTTCGAATGACCGACTTTCGAATGACCGACTTTCGAATGACCGACTTTCGAATTCCGACTTTCAAATGACCGACTTATGAATGACCGACTTTCAAATGACAAACTTTCGAATGACCGGCTTTCGAATGTTCGGCTTCCGAATGACCGACTTTTGAATGACCGACTTTCGAATGACCGACTTTCGAATGACGGGCTTTCGAATGACCGGCTTTCGAATGACCGACTTTCGAATGACCGACTTTCGAATGACAGACTTTCGATTTCCGACTTTCGAATGACCGACTTTCGATCTCCGACTTTCGAATGACCGACTTTCGAATGACCGACTTTCGAATGACCGGCTTTCGAATGACCGGATTTCGAATGACCGACTTTCGAATGGCCGACTTTCGAATGACCGACTTTCGAATGACCGACTTTCGAATGACCGAGTTTCGAATGACCGGTTTTCGAATGACCGGCTTTCGAATGACCGACTTTCGAATGACCGACTTTCAAATGACCGACTTTCGAATGACCGACTTTCTAATGACCGGCTTTCGAATGACCGACTTTCGAATGACCGACTTTCGAATGACCGATTTTCGAATGACCGGCTTTCGAATGACCGGCTTTCGAATGACCGACTTTCGATTTCCGACTTTCGATTTCCGACTTTCTAATGACCGACTTTCGATTTCCGACTTTCGAATGACCGACTTTCGATTTCCGACTTTCGAATGACTGGCTTTCGAATGACCGACTTTCGAATGACCGACTTTCGATTTCCGACTTTCGAATGACCGACTTTCGAATGACCGACCTTCGATTTCCGACTTTCGAATGACCGGCTTTCAAATGACCGACTTCCGAATGACCGACTTTCGATTTCCGACTTTCGAATGACCGACTTATGATTTCCGACTTTCGAATGACCGGCTTTCGATTTCCGAATTTCGAATGACCGACCTTCGATTTCCGACTTTCGAATGACCGACTTTCGATTTCCTACTTTCGAATGAGTGACTTTCGATTTCCGACCTTCGAATGACCGACTTTCGAATGACCGACTTTTGAATGACCGACTTTCGAATGACCGACTTTCGAATGTCCGACTTTCGAATGACCGACTTTCGATTTCCGACTTTCGAATGACCGAATTTCGAATGACCGAATTTCGAATGACCGACTTTCGAATGACCGACTTTCGAATGACCGGATTTCGAATGTCCGGCTTCCGAATGACCGACTTTCGAATGACCGACTTTCGAATGACCGACTTTCGAATGACCGACTTTCGAATGACGGGCTTTCGAATGACCGGCTTTCGAATGACCTACTTTCGAATGACCGACTTTCGAATGACAGACTTTCGATTTCCGACTTTCGAATGACCGACTTTCGAATGACTGACTTTCGAATGACCGGCTTTCGAATGACCGGCTTTCGATAGACCAACTTTCGAATGACCGACTTTCGAATGACCGGCTTTCGAATGACCGACTTTCGAATGACCGACTTTCGATTTCCGACTTTCGAATGACCGACCTTCTAATGACCGACTTTCGAATGACCGGCTTTCGAATGACCGGCTTTCGAATGACCGACTTTCGAATGGCCGACTTTCGAATGACCGACTTTCGAATGACCGATTTTCGAATGACCGGCTTTCGAATGACCGGCTTTCGAATGACCGACTTTCGATTTCCGACTTTCGATTTCGGACTTTCGAATGACCGACTTTCGATTTCCGACTTTCGAATGACCGACTTTCGATTTCCGACTTTCGAATGACCGGCTTTCGAATGACCTACTTTCGAATGACCGACTTTCGATTTCCGACTTTCGAATGACCGACTTTCGAATGACCGACCATCGATTTCCGACTTTCGAATGACCGGCTTTCAAATGACCGAAATTCGAATTACCGACTTTCGGTTTCCGACTTTAAAATGACCGGCTTTCGAATGACCGACTTTCAAATGACCGACTTTCGATTTCCGACTTTCGAATGACCGACTTCCGAATGACCGACTTTCGATCTCCGACTTTCGAATGACCGACTTTCGAATGACCGACTTTCGAATGACCGGCTTTCGAATGACCGGATTTCGAGTGACCGACTTTCGAATGGCCGACTTTCGAATGACCGACTTTCGAATGACCGACTTTCGAATGACCGAGTTTCGAATGACCGGTTTTCGAATGACCGGCTTTCGAATGACCGACTTTCGAATGACCGACTTTCGAATGACCGACTTTCGAATGACCGACTTTCTAATGACCGGCTTTCGAATGACCGACTTTCGAATGACCGACTTTCGAATGACCGATTTTCGAATGACCGGCTTTCGAATGACCGGCTTTCGAATGACCGACTTTCGATTTCCGACTTTCGATTTCCGACTTTCTAATGACCGACTTTCGATTTCCGACTTTCGAATGACCGACTTTCGATTTCCGACTTTCGAATGACTGGCTTTCGAATGACCGACTTTCGAATGACCGACTTTCGATTTCCGACTTTCGAATGACCGACTTTCGAATGACCGACCTTCGATTTCCGACTTTCGAATGACCGGCTTTCAAATGACATACTTTCGAATGACCGACTTTCGGTTTCCGACTTTCAAATGACCGGCTTTCGAATGACCGACTTTCAAATGACCGACTTTCGATTTCCGACTTTCGAATGACCGGCTTTCGAATGACCGACTTCCGAATGACCGACTTTCGATTTCCGACTTTCGAATGACCGACTTATGATTTCCGACTTTCGAATGACCGGCTTTCGATTTCCGAATTTCGAATGACCGACCTTCGATTTCCGACTTTCGATTTCCGACTTTCGAATGAGTGACTTTCGATTTCCGACCTTCGAATGACCGACTTTCGAATGACCGACTTTTGAATGACCGACTTTCGAATGACCGACTTTCGAATGTCCGACTTTCGAATGACCGACTTTCGATTTCCGACTTTCGAATGACCGTATTTCGAATGACCGAATTTCGAATGACCAACTTTCGAATGACCGAGTTTCGAATGACCGGATTTCGAATGTCCGGCTTCCGAATGACCGACTTTCGAATGACCGACTTTCGAATGACCGACCTTCGAATGACGGGCTTTCGAATGACCGGCTTTCGAATGACCTACTTTCGAATGACCGACTTTCGAATGACAGACTTTCGATTTCCGACTTTCGAATGACCGACTTTCGAATGACCGACTTTCGAATGACCGGCTTTCGAATGACCGGCTTTCGATAGACCAACTTTCGAATGACCGACTTTCGAATGACCGGCTTTCGAATGACCGACTTTCGAATGACCGACTTTCGATTTCCGACTTTCGAATGACCGACCTTCTAATGACCGACTTTCGAATGACCGGCTTTCGAATGACCGGCTTTCAAATGACCTACTTTCGAATGGCCGACTTTCGAATGACCGACTTTCGAATGACCGATTTTCGAATGACCGGCTTTCGAATGACCGGCTTTCGAATGACCGACTTTCGATTTCCGACTTTCGATTTCCGACTTTGGAATCACCGACTTTCGATTTCCGACTTTCGAATGACCGACTTTCGATTTCCGACTTTCGAATGACCGGCTTTCGAATGACCGACTTTCGAATGACCGACTTTCGATTTCCGACTTTCGAATGACCGACTTTCGAATGACCGACCATCGATTTCCGACTTTCGAATGACCGGCTTTCAAATGACCGATTTTCGAATTACCGACTTTCGGTTTCCGACTTTAAAATGACCGGCTTTCGAATGACCGACTTTCAAATGACCGACTTTCGATTTCCGACTTTCGAATGACCGACTTTCGATTTCCGACTTTCGAATGACCGACTTTCGATTTCCGATATTCGAATGACCGACTTTCGATTTCCGACTTTCGAATGACCGGCTTTCGAATGACAGACTTTCGAATGACCGACTTTCGATTTCCGACTTTCGAATGACCGACTTTCGATTTCCGAGTTTCGAATGACCGACTTTCGATTTCCGACTTTCGAATGACCGACTTTCGATTTCCGACTTTCGAATGACCGACTTTCGATTTCCTACTTTCAAATGACCGGCTTTCGAAAGACCGACTTTCGAATGACCGACTTTCGATTTCCGACTTTGGAATGACCGAGTTTCGAATGACCGACTTTCGATTTCCGACTTTCAAATGACCGACTTTCGATTTCATACTTTCCAATGACCGGCTTTCGAAAGACCGACTTTCGAATGACCGGCTTTCGATTTCCGACTTTCAAATGACCGACTTTCGATTTCCGACTTTCGAATGACCGGCTTTCGATTTCCGACTTTCGAATGACCGGCTTTCGAATGACCGACTTTCGATTTCCGACTTTCGAATGACCGACTTTCGATTTCCGACTTTCGAATGACCGACTTTCGATTTCCGACTTTCAAATGATCGACTTTCGATTTCCGACTTTCTAGTGACCGACTTTCGAATGACCAACTTTCGAATGACGGACTTTCGATTTCCGACTTTCGAATGACCGACTTTCGATTTCAGACTTTCGAATGACCGACTTTCGAATGACCGCCTTTCGAATGACCGACTTTCGAATGACCGAATTTCGAATGACCGACTTTCAATTTCCGACTTTCGAATGTCCGACTTTCGATTTCCGACTTTCGAATGACCGACTTTCGCATGACCAACTTTCGAATGACGGACTTTCGATTTCCGACTTTCGAATGACCGACTTTCGATTTCCGGCTTTCTAATGACCGACTTTCGAATGACCGACTTTCGATGACCGACTTTCGATTTTGGACTTTCAATGTCCGACTTTCGATTGACCGACTTTTAAATGACCGACTTTCGAATGACCGACTTTCGAATGAACGACCTTCGAATGACCGACTTTCGAAAGACCTACTTCCGAATGACCGACTTTTGAATGACCGACTTTCGAATGACCGACTTTCGAATGACCGACTTTCAATTTCCGACTTTTGAATGACCGACTTTCGATTTCCGACTTTCAATGTCCGACTTTAGAATGACTGGCTTTGGAATGACCAACTTGCGAATGACCGACTTTCGAATGACCTACTTTCGAATGACCGACTTTCGAATGACCGACTTTCGAATGACCGACTTTCTAATGAGTGACTTTCGAATGACCGACTTTCGAAAGACCGACTTTCGATTTCCGACTTTTGAATGACCGACCTTCGAATTATCGACTTTCGAATGTCCGACTTTCGTATGACCGACTATCGAATGACCGACTTTCGAATGACCGACTTTCGAATGACCGACTTTCGAATGACCAACTTTCGAATGACCGACTTTCGAATGACCAACTTTCGATTGACCGACTTTCGATTACAGACTTTCGAATGACCGACTTTCGAATGACCGACTTTCGATTGACCGACTTTCGAATGACCGACTTTCGATTGACCGACTTTCGAATGACCGACTTTCGAATGACCGACTTTCGAATGACCGACTTTCGAATGACCGACTTTCGATTTCCGAGTTTCGAATGACCGACTTTCGATTTCCGACTTTCGAATGACCGACTTTCGATTTCCGACTTTCGAATGACCGACTTTCGATTTCCTACTTTCCAATGACCGGCTTTCGAAAGACCGACTTTCGAATGACCGACTTTCGATTTCCGACTTTGGAATGACCGAGTTTCGAATGACCGACTTTCGATTTCCGACTTTCAAATGACCGACTTTCGATTTCATACTTTCCAATGACCGGCTTTCGAAAGACCGACTTTCGAATGACCGGCTTTCGATTTCCGACTTTCAAATGACCGACTTTCGATTTCCGACTTTCGAATGACCGGCTTTCGATTTCCGACTTTCGAATGACCGGTTTTCGAATGACCGACTTTCGATTTCCGACTTTCGAATGACCGACTTTCGATTTCCGACTTTCGAATGACCGACTTTCGATTTCCGACTTTCAAATGATCGACTTTCGATTTCCGACTTTCTAGTGACCGACTTTCGAATGACCAACTTTCGAATGACGGACTTTCGATTTCCGACTTTCGAATGACCGACTTTCGATTTCAGACTTTCGAATGACCGACTTTCGAATGACCGCCTTTCGAATGACCGACTTTCGAATGACCGACTTTCGAATGACCGACTTTCGAATGACCGACCATCGATTTCCGACTTTCGAATGACCGGCTTTCAAATGACCGATTTTCGAATTACCGACTTTCGGTTTCCGACTTTAAAATGACCGGCTTTCGAATGACCGACTTTCAAATGACCGACTTTCGATTTTCGACTTTCGAATGACCGACTTCCGAATGACCGACTTTCGATCTCCGACTTTCGAATGACCGACTTTCGAATGACCGACTTTCGAATGATGGGCTTTTGAATGACCGGATTTCGAATGACCGACTTTCGAATGGCCGACTTTCGAATGACCGACTTTCGAATGACCGACTTTCGAATGACCGAGTTTCGAATGACCGGTTTTCGAATGACCGGCTTTCGAATGACCGACTTTCGAATGACCGACTTTCGAATGACCGACTTTCGAATGACCGACTTTCTAATGACCGGCTTTCGAATGACCGACTTTCGAATGACCGACTTTGGAATGACCGATTTTCGAATGACCGGCTTTCGAATGACCGGCTTTCGAATGACCGACTTTCGATTTCCGACTTTCGATTTCCGACTTTCTAATGACCGACTTTCGATTTCCGACTTTCGAATGACCGACTTTCGATTTCCGACTTTCGAATGACTGGCTTTCGAATGACCGACTTTCGAATGACCGACTTTCGATTTCCGACTTTCGAATGACCGACTTTCGAATGACCGACCTTCGATTTCCGACTTTCGATTTCCGACTTTCGAATGACCGGCTTTCGAATGACCGACTTCCGAATGACCGACTTTCGATTTCCGACTTTCGAATGACCGACTTATGATTTCCGACTTTCGAATGACCGGCTTTCGATTTCCGAATTTCGAATGACCGACCTTCGATTTCCGACTTTCGAATGACCGACTTTCGATTTCCGACTTTCGAATGAGTGACTTTCGATTTCCGACCTTCGAATGACCGACTTTCGAATGACCGACTTTTGAATGACCGACTTTCGAATGACCGACTTTCGAATGTCCGAATTTCGAATGACCGACTTTCGATTTCCGACTTTCGAATGACCGAATTTCGAATGACCGAATTTCGAATGACCAACTTTCGAATGACCGAGTTTCGAATGACCGGATTTCGAATGTCCGGCTTCCGAATGACCGACTTTCGAATGACCGACTTTCGAATGACCGACTTTCGAATGACGGGCTTTCGAATGACCGGCTTTCGAATGACCTACTTTCGAATGACCGACTTTCGAATGACAGACTTTCGATTTCCGACTTTCGAATGACCGACTTTCGAATGACCGACTTTCGAATGACCGGCTTTCGAATGACCGGCTTTCGATAGACCAACTTTCGAATGACCGACTTTCGAATGACCGGCTTTCGAATGACCGACTTTCGAATGACCGACTTTCGATTTCCGACTTTCGAATGACCGACCTTCTAATGACCGACTTTCGAATGACCGGCTTTCGAATGACCGGCTTTCGAATGACCTACTTTCGAATGGCCGACTTTCGAATGACCGACTTTCGAATGACCGATTTTCGAATGACCGGCTTTCGAATGACCGGCTTTCGAATGACCGACTTTCGATTTCCGACTTTCGATTTCCGACTTTGGAATCACCGACTTTCGATTTCCGACTTTCGAATGACCGACTTTCGATTTCCGACTTTCGAATGACCGGCTTTCGAATGACCGACTTTCGAATGACCGACTTTCGATTTCCGACTTTCGAATGACCGACTTTCGAATGACCGACCATCGATTTCCGACTTTCGAATGACCGGCTTTCAAATGACCGATTTTCGAATTACCGACTTTCGGTTTCCGACTTTAAAATGACCGGCTTTCGAATGACCGACTTTCAAATGACCGACTTTCGATTTCCGACTTTCGAATGACCGACTTTCGATTTCCGACTTTCGAATGACCGACTTTCGATTTCCGATATTCGAATGACCGACTTTCGATTTCCGACTTTCGAATGACCGGCTTTCGAATGACAGACTTTCGAATGACCGACTTTCGATTTCCGACTTTCGAATGACCGACTTTCGATTTCCGAGTTTCGAATGACCGACTTTCGATTTCCGACTTTCGAATGACCGACTTTCGATTTCCGACTTTCGAATGACCGACTTTCGATTTCCTACTTTCAAATGACCGGCTTTCGAAAGACCGACTTTCGAATGACCGACTTTCGATTTCCGACTTTGGAATGACCGAGTTTCGAATGACCGACTTTCGATTTCCGACTTTCAAATGACCGACTTTCGATTTCATACTTTCCAATGACCGGCTTTCGAAAGACCGACTTTCGAATGACCGGCTTTCGATTTCCGACTTTCAAATGACCGACTTTCGATTTCCGACTTTCGAATGACCGGCTTTCGATTTCCGACTTTCGAATGACCGGCTTTCGAATGACCGACTTTCGATTTCCGACTTTCGAATGACCGACTTTCGATTTCCGACTTTCGAATGACCGACTTTCGATTTCCGACTTTCAAATGATCGACTTTCGATTTCCGACTTTCTAGTGACCGACTTTCGAATGACCAACTTTCGAATGACGGACTTTCGATTTCCGACTTTCGAATGACCGACTTTCGATTTCAGACTTTCGAATGACCGACTTTCGAATGACCGCCTTTCGAATGACCGACTTTCGAATGACCGAATTTCGAATGACCGACTTTCAATTTCCGACTTTCGAATGTCCGACTTTCGATTTCCGACTTTCGAATGACCGACTTTCGCATGACCAACTTTCGAATGACGGACTTTCGATTTCCGACTTTCGAATGACCGACTTTCGATTTCCGGCTTTCTAATGACCGACTTTCGAATGACCGACTTTCGATGACCGACTTTCGATTTTGGACTTTCAATGTCCGACTTTCGATTGACCGACTTTTAAATGACCGACTTTCGAATGACCGACTTTCGAATGAACGACCTTCGAATGACCGACTTTCGAAAGACCTACTTCCGAATGACCGACTTTCGAATGACCGACTTTCGAATGACCGACTTTCGAATGACCGACTTTCAATTTCCGACTTTTGAATGACCGACTTTCGATTTCCGACTTTCAATGTCCGACTTTAGAATGACTGGCTTTGGAATGACCAACTTGCGAATGACCGACTTTCGAATGACCTACTTTCGAATGACCGACTTTCGAATGACCGACTTTCGAATGACCGCATTTCTAATGAGTGACTTTCGAATGACCGACTTTCGAAAGACCGACTTTCGATTTCCGACTTTTGAATGACCGACCTTCGAATGATCGACTTTCGAATGTCCGACTTTCGTATGACCGACTATCGAATGACCGACTTTCGAATGACCGACTTTCGAATGACCGACTTTCGAATGACCAACTTTCGAATGACCGACTTTCGAATGACCAACTTTCGATTGACCGACTTTCGATTACAGACTTTCGAATGACCGACTTTCGAATGACCGACTTTCGATTGACCGACTTTCGAATGACCGACTTTCGATTGACCGACTTTCGATTTCCGACTTTCGAATGACCGACTTTCGAATGACCGACTTTCGAATGACCGACTTTCGAATGACCGACTTTCGAATGACCGACTTTCGAATGACCGACTTTCGAATAACCGACTTTCGAATGACCGACTTTCGAATGACCGACTTTCGAATGACCGCCTTTCGAATGACCGACTTTCAAATGACCGACTTTCGAATGACCGACTTAAAGTTTCCGGCTTTTGAATGACCGACTTTCGATTTCCGACTTTCAATATCCGACTTTCGAATGCCCGGCTTTGGAATGTCCAACTTTCGAATGACCGACTTTCGGATGACCGACTTTCGAATGACCGACTTTCGAATGACCCACTTTCGATTTCCGACTTTCAGTGTCCGACTTTCGAATAACTGGCTTTGGAATGACCAACTTTCGAATGACCGACTTTCGAATGACCGACTTTCGGATGACCGACTTTCGAATGACCGGCTTTGGAATGACCAACTTTCGAATGACCGACTTTCGAATGACCGACTTTCGAATGACCTACTTTCGAATGACTGACTTTCGAATGACCGACTTTCGATTTCCAACTTTCGATTGTCCGACTTTCGAATGACCGACTTTCGAATGACCGACTTTCGAATGACCGACCTTCGAATGACCGACTTTCGATTTCCGACTTTCAATGTCCGACTTTCGAATGACCGACTTTCGATTTCCGACTTTCGAATGACCGACTTTCGAAAGGCCGACTTTCGATTTCCGACTTTCGAATGACCGACTTTCGAATGACCGGCTTTCGAATGACCGACTTTCAAATGACCGACTTTCGATTTCCGACTTTCGAATGACCGGCTTTCGAATGACCGACTTTCGATTTCCGACTTTCGAATGACCGGCTTTCGATTTCCGACTTTCGAGTAAGTGACTTTCGATTTCCGACCTTCGAATGACCGACCTTCGATTTCCGACTTTCGAATGACCGACTTTCGATTTCCGACTTTCGAATGACCGACTTTCGAATGACCGACTTTCGATTTCCGACTTTCGAATGACCGTCTTTCTATTTCCGACTTTCGAATGACCGGCTTTTGATTTCCGACTTTCGAACGACCGGCTTTCGAATGACCGACTTTCGATTTCCGACTTTCGATTTCCGACATTCGAATGACCGACTTTCGATTTCCGACTTTCGAATGAACGACTCTCGATTTCCGACTTTCGAATGACCGGCTTTCGATTGACCGACTTTCGAATGACCGACTTTCGATTTCCGACTTTCGAATGACCGACTTTCGAATGACCGACCTTCGATTTCCGACTTTCGAATGACCGGCTTTCGATTTCCGACTTTCGAATGACCGGCTTTCGAATGACCGGCTTTCGAATGACCGACTTTCGATTTCCGACTTTCGATTTCCGACATTCGAATGACCGACTTTCGATTTCCGACTTTCGAATGACCGACTCTCGATTTCCGACTTTCGAATGACCGGCTTTCGATTGACCGACTTTCGAATGACTGACTTTCGATTTCCGACTTTCGAATGACCGACTTTCGAATGACCGACCTTCGATTTCCGACTTTCGAATGACCGGCTTTCGATTTCCGACTTTCGAATGACCGGCTTTCGAATGACCGACTTTCGATTTCCGACTTTCGAATGACCGACTTTCGATCTCTGACTTTCGAATGACCGACTTTCGATTTCCGACTTTCCAATGACCGACTTTCGATTTCCGACTTTCGAATGACCGACTTTCGAATGACCGACTTTCGAATGACGGACTTTCGGTTTCCGACTTTCGAATGACCGGCTTTCGAATGACCGACTTCCGAATGACCGGCTTTCGATTTCCGACTTTCAAATGACCGGCTTTCGAATGACCGACTTTCAAATGACCGACTTTCGATTTCCGACTTTCGAATGACCGGCTTTCGAATGACCGACTTCCGAATGACCGACTTTCGATTTCCGACTTTCGAATGACCGGCTTTCGAATGACCGACTTTCGAATGACCAACTTTCGATTTCCGACTTTCGAATGACCGAATTTCGAATGACCGACTTTCGAATGACCGACTTTCGGATGACCGACTTTCGAATGACCGACTTTCGAATGACCGAATTTCGAATGACGGGCTTTCGAATGACCCGCTTTCGAATGACCTACTTTCGAATGACCGACTTTCGAATGACAGACTTTCGATTTCCGACTTTTGAATGATCGACTTTCGAAAGACCGACTTTCGAATGACCGGCTTTCGAATGACCGACTTTCGATTTCCGACTTTCGAATGACCGGCTTTATATTTCCGACTTTCGAATGACCGACTTTCGATTTCCGACATTCGAATGACCGACTTTCGATTTCCGACTTTCGAATGACCGGCTTTCGAATGACAGACTTTCGAATGACCGACTTTCGATTTCCGACTTTCGAATGACCGACTTTCGATTTCCGACTTTCGAATGACCGACTTTCGATTTCCGACTTTCGAATGACCGACTTTCGATATCCGACTTTCCAATGACCGGCTTTCGAAAGACCGACTTTCGAATGACCGACTTTCGATTTCCGACTTTCGAATGACCGACTTTCGAATGACCGACTTTCGATTTCCGACTTTCCAATGACCGGCTTTCGAAAGACCGACTTCGAATGACCGGCTTTCGATTTCCGACTTTCAAATGACCGATTTTCGATTTCCGACTTTCGAATGACCGACTTTCAAATGACCGGCTTTCGATTTCCGACTTTCGAATGACCGGCTTTCGAATGTCCGACTTTCGATTTCCGACTTTCGAATGACCGACTTTCAATTTCCGACTTTCGAATGACCGACTTTCGATTTCCGACTTTCGAATGACCGACTTTCGATTTACGACTTTCGAATGACCGACTTTCGAATGACCAACTTTCGAATGACGGACTTTCGATTTCCGACTTTCGAATGACCGACTTTCGATTTCCGACTTTCGAATGACCGACTTTCGAGTGACCGCCTTTCGAATGGCCGACTTTCGAATGACCGGCCTTCGAATGACCGGCTTTCGAATGACCGACTATCGAATGACCGACTTTCGAATGACCGACTTTCCAATGACCGACTTTCGATTTCCGACTTTCGAATGACCGACTTTCGATTTCCGACTTTCCAATGACCGGCTTTCGAAAGACCGACTTTCGAATGACCGACTTTCGATTTCCGACTTTCGAATGACCGAATTTCGAATGACCGACTTTCGATTTCCGACTTTCAAATGACCGACTTTCGATTTCATACTTTCCAATGACCGGCTTTCGAAAGACCGACTTTCGAATGACCGGCTTTCGATTTCCGACTTTCAAATGAACGACTTTCGATTTCCGACTTTCGAATGACCGGCTTTCGATTTCCGACTTTCGAATGACCGGCTTTCGAATGACCGACTTTCGATTTCCGACTTTCGAATGACCGACTTTCGATTTCCCACTTTCGAATGACCGACTTTCGATTTCCGACTTTCGAATGATCGACTTTCGATTTCCGACTTTCGAATGACCGACTTTCGAAAGACCTACTTTCGATTTCCGACTTTCGAATGACCGACTTTCGATTTCCGACTTTCGAATGACCGTCTTTCGAATGACCGACTTTCGAATGACCGACTTTCGATTTCCGACTTTCGAATGACCGACTTTCGATTTCAGACTTTCGAATGACCGACTTTCAAATGACCGACTTTCGAATGACCGACTTTCGAATGACCGACTTTCGAATGACCGACTTTCGAATGACCGACTTTCGAATTCCGACTTTCAAATGACCGACTTATGAATGACCGACTTTCGAATGACAAACTTTCGAATGACCGGCTTTCGAATGTCCGGCTTCCGAATGACCGACTTTCGAATGACCGACTTTCGAATGACCGACTTTCGAATGACGGGCTTTCGAATGACCAGCTTTCGAATGACCGACTTTCGAATGACCGACTTTCGAATGACAGACTTTCGATTTCCGACTTTCGAATGACCGACTTTCGATCTCCGACTTTCGAATGACCGACTTTCGAATGACCGACTTTCGAATGACCGGCTTTCGAATGACCGGATTTCGAATGACCGACTTTCGAATGGCCGACTTTCGAAAGACCGACTTTCGAATGACCGACTTTCGAATGACCGAGTTTCGAATGACCGGTTTTCGAATGACCGGCTTTCGAATGACCGACTTTCGAATGACCGACTTTCGAATGACCGACTTTCGAATGACCGACTTTCTAATGACCGGCTTTCGAATGACCGACTTTCGAATGACCGACTTTCGAATGACCGATTTTCGAATGACCGGCTTTCGAATGACCGGCTTTCGAATGACCGACTTTCGATTTCCGACTTTCGATTTCCGACTTTCTAATGACCGACTTTCGATTTCCGACTTTCGAATGACCGACTTTCGATTTCCGACTTTCGAATGACTGGCTTTCGAATGACCGACTTTCGAATGAGCGACTATCGATTTCCGACTTTCGAATGACCGACTTTCGAATGACCGACCTTCGATTTCCGACTTTCGAATGACCGGCTTTCAAATGACATACTTTCGAATGACCGACTTTCGGTTTCCGACTTTCAAATGCCCGGCTTTCGAATGACCGACTTTCAAATGACCGACTTTCGATTTCCGACTTTCGAATGACCGGCTTTCGAATGACCGACTTCCGAATGACCGACTTTCGATTTCCGACTTTCGAATGACCGACTTATGATTTCCGACTTTCGAATGACCGGCTTTCGATTTCCGAATTTCGAATGACCGACCTTCGATTTCCGACTTTCGAATGACCGACTTTCGATTTCCGACTTTCGAATGAGTGACTTTCGATTTCCGACCTTCGAATGACCGACTTTCGAATGACCGACTTTCGAATGACCGACTTTCGAATGACCGACTTTCGAATGTCCGACTTTCGAATGACCGACTTTCGATTTCCGACTTTCGAATGACCGAATTTCGAATGACCGAATTTCGAATGACCGACTTTCGAATGACCGACTTTCGAATGACCGACTTTCGAATGACGGGCTTTCGAATGACCGGCTTTCGAATGACCTACTTTCGAATGACCGACTTTCGAATGACAGACTTTCGATTTCCGACTTTCGAATGACCGACTTTCGAATGACCGACTTTCGAATGACCGGCTTTCGAATGACCGGCTTTCGATAGACCAACTTTCGAATGACCGACTTTCGAATGACCGGCTTTCGAATGACCGACTTTCGAATGACCGACTTTCGATTTCCGACTTTCGAATGACCGACCTTCTAATGACCGACTTTCGAATGACCGGCTTTCGAATGACCGGCTTTCGAATGACCGACTTTCGAATGGCCGACTTTCGAATGACCGACCTTCGAATGACCGATTTTCGAATGACCGGCTTTCGAATGACCGGCTTTCGAATGACCGACTTTCGATTTCCGACTTTCGATTTCTGACTTTCGAATGACCGACTTTCGATTTCCGACTTTCGAATGACCGACTTTCGATTTCCGACTTTCGAATGACCGGCTTTCGAATGACCGACTTTCGAATGACCGACTTTCGATTTCCGACTTTCAAATGACCGACTTTCGAATGACCGACCATCGATTTCCGACTTTCGAATGACCGGCTTTCAAATGACCGAGTTTCGAATTACCGACTTTCGGTTTCCGACTTTAAAATGACCGGCTTTCGAATGACCGACTTTCAAATGACCGACTTTCGATTTCCGACTTTCGAATGACCGACTTCCGAATGACCGACTTTCGATTTCCGACTTTCGAATGACCGACTTTCGATTTCCGATATTCGAATGACCGACTTTCGATTTCCGACTTTCGAATGACCGGCTTTCGAATGACAGACTTTCGAATCACCGACTTTCGATTTCCGACTTTCGAATGACCGACTTTCGATTTCCGACTTTCGAATGACCGACTTTCGATTTCCGACTTTCGAATGACCGACTTTCGATTTCCGATTTTCGAATGACCGACTTTCGATTTCCTACTTTCCAATGACCGGCTTTCGAAAGACCGACTTTCGAATGACCGACTTTCGATTTCCGACTTTGGAATGACCGAGTTTCGAATGACCGACTTTCGATTTCCGACTTTCAAATGACCGACTTTCGATTTCATACTTTCCAATGACCGGCTTTCGAAAGACCCACTTTCGAATGACCGGCTTTCGATTTCCGACTTTCAAATGACCGACTTTCGATTTCCGACTTTCGAATGACCGGCTTTCGATTTCCGACTTTCGAATGACCGGCTTTCGAATGACCGACTTTCGATTTCCGACTTTCGAATGACCGACTTTCGATTTCCGACTTTCGAATGACCGACTTTCGATTTCCGACTTTCAAATGATCGACTTTCGATTTCCGACTTTCTAGTGACCGACTTTCGAATGACCAACTTTCGAATGAGGGATTTTCGATTAGCGACTTTCGAATGACCGACTTTCGATTTCAGACTTTCGAATGACCAACTTTCGAATGACCGCCTTTCGAATGACCGACTTTCGAATGACCGAATTTCGAATGACCGACTTTCAATTTCCGACTTTCGAATGACCGACTTTCGATTTCCGACTTTCGAATGACCGACTTTCGCATGACCAACTTTCGAATGACGGACTTTCGAATTCCGACTTTCGAATGACCGACTTTCGATTTCCGGCTTTCTAATGACCGACTTTCGAATGACCGACTTTCGATGACCGACTTTCGATTTTGGACTTTCAATGTCCGACTTTCGATTGACCGACTTTTAAATGACCGACTTTCGAATGACCGACTTTCGAATGAACGACCTTCGAATGACCGACTTTCGAAAGACCTACTTCCGAATGACCGACTTTCGAATGACCGATTTTCGAATGACCGACTTTCGAATGACCGACTTTTGAATGACCGACTTTCGATTTCCGACTTTCAATGTCCGACTTTAGAATGACTGGCTTTGGAATGACCAACTTGCGAATGACCGACTTTCGAATGACCTACTTTCGAATGACCGACTTTCGAATGACCGACTTTCGAATGACCGACTTTCTAATGAGTGACTTTCGAATGACCGACTTTCGAATGACCGACTTTCGATTTCCGACTTTTGAATGACCGACCTTCGAATGATCGACTTTCGAATGTCCGACTTTCGTATGACCGACTATCGAATGACCGACTTTCGAATGACCGACTTTCGAATGACCGACTTTCGAATGACCAACTTTCGAATGACCGACTTTCGAATGACCAACTTTCGATTGACCGACTTTCGATTACAGACTTTCGAATGACCGACTTTCGAATGACCGACTTTCGATTGACCGACTTTCGAATGACCGACTTTCGATTGACCGACTTTCGATTTCCGACTTTCGAATGACCGACTTTCGAATGACCGACTTTCGAATGACCGACTTTCGAATGACCGACTTTCGAATGACCGACTTTCGAATGAACGACTTTCGAATGACCGACTTTCGAATAACCGACTTTCGAATGACCGACTTTCGAATGACCGACTTTCGAATGACCGCCTTTCGAATGACCGACTTTCAAATGACCGACTTTCGAATGACCGACTTAAAGTTTCCGGCTTTTGAATGACCGACTTTCGATTTCCGACTTTCAATATCCGACTTTCGAATGCCCGGCTTTGGAATGTCCAACTTTCGAATGACCGACTTTCGAATGACCGACTTTCGAATGACCGACTTTCGAAAGACCCACTTTCGATTTCCGACTTTCAGTGTCCGACTTTCGAATAACTGGCTTTGGAATGACCAACTTTCGAATGACCGACTTTCGAATGACCGACTTTCGGATGACCGACTTTCGAATGACCGGCTTTGGAATGACCAACTTTCGAATGACCGACTTTCGAATGACCGACTTTCGAATGACCTACTTTCGAATGACTGACTTTCGAATGACCGACTTTCGATTTCCAACTTTCGAATGACCGACTTTCGAATGACCGACTTTCGAATGACCGACTTTCTAATGACCGGCTTTCGAATGACCGACTTTCGAATGACCGACTTTCGAATGACCGATTTTCGAATGACCGGCTTTCGAATGACCGGCTTTCGAATGACCGACTTTCGATTTCCGACTTTCGATTTCCGACTTTCTAATGACCGACTTTCGATTTCCGACTTTCGAATGACCGACTTTCGATTTCCGACTTTCGAATGACTGGCTTTCGAATGACCGACTTTCGAATGACCGACTTTCGATTTCCGACTTTCGAATGACCGACTTTCGAATGACCGACCTTCGATTTCCGACTTTCGAATGACCGGCTTTCAAATGACATACTTTCGAATGACCGACTTTCGGTTTCCGACTTTCAAATGACCGGCTTTCGAATGACCGACTTTCAAATGACCGACTTTCGATTTCCGACTTTCGAATGACCGGCTTTCGAATGACCGACTTCCGAATGACCGACTTTGGATTTCCGACTTTCGAATGACCGACTTATGATTTCCGACTTTCGAATGACCGGCTTTCGATTTCCGAATTTCGAATGACCGACCTTCGATTTCCGACTTTCGAATGACCGACTTTCGATTTCCGACTTTCGAATGACCGACTTTCGAATGACCGACTTTCGAATGACCGACTTTCGAATGACCGAATTTCGAATGACCGACTTTCGAATGACCGACTTTCGAATGACCGGATTTCGAATGTCCGGCTTCCGAATGACCGACTTTCGAATGACCGACTTTCGAATGACCGACTTTCGAATGACGGGCTTTCGAATGACCGGCTTTCGAATGACCTACTTTCGAATGAGCGACTTTCGAATGACCGGCTTTCGATTTCCGACTTTCAAATGACCGACTTTCGATTTCCGACTTTCGAATGACCGGCTTTCGATTTCCGACTTTCGAATGACCGACTTTCGATTTCCGACTTTCAAATGATCGACTTTCGATTTCCGACTTTCTAGTGACCGACTTTCGAATGACCAACTTTCGAATGACGGACTTTCGATTTCCGACTTTCGAATGACCGACTTTCGAATGACCGACTTTCGAATGACCGAATTTCGAATGACCGACTTTCAATTTCCGACTTTCGAATGACCGACTTTCGATTTCCGACTTTCGAATGACCGACTTTCGCATGACCAACTTTCGAATGACGGACTTTCGATTTCCGACTTTCGAATGACCGACTTTCGATTTCCGGCTTTCTAATGACCGACTTTCGAATGACCGACTTTCGATGACCGACTTTCGATTTTGGACTTTCAATGTCCGACTTTCGATTGACCGACTTTTAAATGACCGACTTTCGAATGACCGACTTTCGAATGAACGACCTTCGAATGACCGACTTTCGAAAGACCTACTTCCGAATGACCGACTTTCGAATGACCGACTTTCGAATGACCGACTTTCGAATGACCGACTTTCGATTTCCGACTTTTGAATGACCGACTTTCGATTTCCGACTTTCAATGTCCGACTTTAGAATGACTGGCTTTGGAATGACCAACTTGCGAATGACCGACTTTCGAATGACCGACTTTCTAATGAGTGACCTTCGAATGACCGACTTTCGAATGACCGACTTTCGATTTCCGACTTTTGAATGACCGACCTTCGAATGATCGACTTTCGAATGTCCGACTTTCGTATGACCGACTATCGAATGACCGACTTTACAATGACCGACTTTCGAATGACCGACTTTCGAATGACCAACTTTCGAATGACCGACTTTCGAATGACCAACTTTCGATTGACCGACTTTCGATTACAGACTTTCGAATGACCGACTTTCGAATGACCGACTTTCGATTGACCGACTTTCGAATGACCGACTTTCGATTGACCGACTTTCGATTTCCGACTTTCGAATGACCGACTTTCGAATGACCGACTTTCGAAAACTGACTTTCGAATGACCGACTTTCGAATGACCGACTTTCGAATGACCGACTTTCGAATGACCGACTTTCGAATAACCGACTTTCGAATGACCGACTTTCGAATGACCGACTTTCGAATGATCGCCTTTCGAATGACCGACTTTCAAATGACGTACTTTCGAATGACCGACTTAAAGTTTCCGACTTTTGAATTACCGACTTTCGATTTCCGACTTTCAATATCCGACTTTCGAATGCCCGGCTTTGGAATGTCCAACTTTCGAATGACCGACTTTCGAATGACCGACTTTCGAAAGACCCACTTTCGATTTCCGACTTTCAGTGTCCGACTTTCGAATAACTGGCTTTGGAATGACCAACTTTCGAATGACCGACTTTCGAATGACCAACTTTCGGATGACCGACTTTCGAATGACCGGCTTTGGAATGACCAACTTTCGAATGACCGACTTTCGAATGACCGACTTTCGAATGACCTACTTTCGAATGACTGACTTTCGAATGACCGACTTTCGATTTCCAACTTTCGAATGTCCGACTTTCGAATGACCGACTTTCGAATGACCGACTTTCGAATGACCGACCTTCGAATGACCGACTTTCGATTTCCGACTTTCAATGTCCGACTTTCGAATGACCGACTTTCGATTTCCGACTTTCGAATGACCGACTTTCGAAAGGCCGACTTTCGATTTCCGACTTTCGAATGACCGACTTTCGAATGACCGGCTTTCGAATGACCGACTTTCAAATGACCGACTTTCGATTTCCGACTTTCGAATGACCGGCTTTCGAATGACCGACTTTCGATTTCCGACTTTCGAATGACCGGCTTTCGATTTCCGACTTTCGAGTAAGTGACTTTCGATTTCCGACCTTCGAATGACCGACCTTCGATTTCCGACTTTCGAATGACCGACTTTCGATTTCCGACTTTCGAATGACCGACTTTCGATTTCCGACTTTCGAATGACCGGCTTTCGATTTCCGACTTTCGAATGACCGGCTTTTGATTTCCGACTTTCGAACGACCGGCTTTCGAATGACCGACTTTCGATATCCCACTTTCGAATGACCGACTTTCGATTTCCGACTTTCGAATGACCGGCTTTCAATTTCCGACATTCGAATGACCCGCTTTCGAATGACCGACTTTCGATTTCCGACTTTCGAATGACCGACTTTCGATTTCCGACTTTCGAATGACCGACTTTCGATTTCCGACTTTCGAATGACCGACTCTCGATTTCCGACTTTCGAATGACCGTCTTTCGAATGACCGACTTTCGAATGACCGACTTTCGATTTCGGACTTTCGAATGACCGACTTTCGATTTCCGACTTTCGAATGACCGACTTTCGAATGACCGACTTTCGAATGACCGACTTTCGAATGACCGACTGTCGAATGACCGACTTTCGAATGACCGACTTTCGATTAAGACTTTCAAATGACCGACTTTCGAATGACCGACTTTCGAATGACCGGCTTTCGAATGTCCGGCTTCCGAATGACCGACTTTCGAATGACCGACTTTCGAATGACCGACTTTCGAATGACGGGCTTTCGAATGACCGGCTTTCGAATGACCGACTTTCGAATGACCGACTTTCGAATGACAGACTTTCGATTTCCGACTTTCGAATGACCGACTTTCGATTCCGACTTTCGAATGACCGACTTTCGAATGACTGGCTTTCGAATGACCGGCTTTCTAATGACCGACTTTCGAATGACCGACTTTCGAATGACCGGCTTTCGAATGACCGACTTTCGAATGACCGACTTTCCATTTCCAACTTTCGAATGACCGACTTACGAATGAGCGACTTTCGAATGACCGGCTTTCGAATGACCGGCTTTCGAATGACCGACTTATGAATGGCCGACTTTCGAATGACCGACTTTCGAATGACCAACTTTCGAATGACCGAGTTTCGAATGACCGGCTTTCGAATGACCGGCTTTCGAATGACCGACATTCGAATGACCGACTTTCGAATGACCGACTTTCGAATGACCGACTTTCTAATGACCGGCTTTCGAATGACCGACTTTCGAATGACCGACTTTCGAATGACCGATTTTCGAATGACCGGCTTTCGAATGACCGGCTTTCGAATGACCGACTTTCGATTTCCGACTTTCGATTTCCGACTTTCGAATGACCGACTTTCGATTTCCGACTTTCGAATGACCGACTCTCGATTTCCGACTTTCGAATGACCGGCTTTCGATTGACCGACTTTCGAATGACCGACTTTCGATTTCCGACTTTCGAATGACCGACTTTCGAATGACCGACCTTCGATTTCCGACTTTCGAATGACCGGCTTTCGATTTCCGACTTTCGAATGACCGGCTTTCGAATGACCGACTTTCGAATGACCAACTTTCGATTTCCGACTTTCGAATGACCGAATTTCGAATGACCGACTTTCGAATGACCGACTTTCGAATGACCGGATTTCGAATGTCCGGCTTCCGAATGACCGACTTTCGAATGACCGACTTTCGAATGACCGACTTTCGAATGACCGAATTTCGAATGACGGGCTTTCGAATGACCCGCTTTCGAATGACCTACTTTCGAATGACCGACTTTCGAATGACAGACTTTCGATTTCCGACTTTCGAATGACCGACTTTCGAATGACCGACTTTCGAATGACCGGCTTTCGAATGACCGACTTTCGATTTCCGACTTTCGAATGACCGGCTTTATATTTCCGACTTTCGAATGACCGACTTTCGATTTCCGACATTCGAATGACCGACTTTCGATTTCCGACTTTCGAATGACCGGCTTTCGAATGACAGACTTTCGAATGACCGACTTTCGATTTCCGACTTTCGAATGACCGACTTTCGATTTCCGACTTTCGAATGACCGACTTTCGATTTCCGACTTTCGAATGACCGACTTTCGTTATCCGACTTTCCAATGACCGGCTTTCGAAAGACCGACTTTCGAATGACCGACTTTCGATTTCCGACTTTCGCATGACCGACTTTCGAATGACCGACTTTCGATTTCCGACTTTCCAATGACCGGCTTTCGAAAGACCGACTTCGAATGACCGGCTTTCGATTTCCCACTTTCAAATGACCGATTTTCGATTTCCGACTTTCGAATGACCGGCTTTCGATTTCCGACTTTCGAATGACCGGCTTTCGATTGTCCGACTTTCGATTTCCGACTTTCGAATGACCGACTTTCAATTTCCGACTTTCGAATGACCGACTTTCGATTTCCGACTTTTGAATGACCGACTTTCGATTTACGACTTTCGAATGACCGACTTTCGAATGACCAACTTTCGAATGACGGACTTTCGATTTCCGACTTTCGAATGACCGACTTTCGATTTCCGACTTTCGAATGACCGACTTTCGAGTGACCGCCTTTCGAATGGCCGACATTCGAATGACCGGCCTTCGAATGACCGGCTTTCGAATGACCGACTATCGAATGACCGACTTTCGAATGACCGACTTTCCAATGACCGACTTTCTAATGACCGGCTTTCGAATGACCGACTTTCGAATGACCGACTTTCGAATGACCGATTTTCGAATGACCGGCTTTCGAATGACCGGCTTTCGAATGACCGACTTTCGAATGACCGACTTTCGATTTCCGACTTTCGAATGACCGACTTTCGAATGACTGACCTTCGATTTCCGAATTTCGAATGACCGGCTTTCAAATGACCGACTTTCGAATGACCGCCTTTCGCTTTCCGACTTTCAAATGACCGGCTTTCGAATGACCGACTTTCAAATGACCGACTTTCGTTTTCCGACTTTCGAATGACCGGCTTTCGAATGACCGACTTCCGAATGACCGACTTTCGATTTCCGACTTTCGAATGACCGACTTTCGATTTCCGACTTTCGAATGACCGGCTTTCGATTACCGACTTTCGAATGACCGACTTTCGATTTCCGACTTTCGAATGACCGACTTTCGATTTCCGACTTTCGAATGAGTGACTTTCGATTTCCGACCTTCGAATGACCGACTTTCGATTTCCGACTTTCGAATGACCGACTTTCGATTTCCGACTTTCGAATGACCGACTTTCGATTTCCGACTTTCCAATGACCGGCTTTCGAAAGACCGACTTTCGATTTCCGACTTTCGAATGACCGACTTTCGAATGACCGACTCTCGATTTCCGACTTTCAAATGACCGACCTTCGATTTCCGACTTTCCAATGACCGGCTTTCGAAAGACCGACTTTCGAATGACCGGCTTTCGATTTCCGACTTTCAAATGACCGCCTTCGATTTCCGACTTTCGAATGACCGGCTTTCGATTTCCGACTTTCAAATGACCGACTTTCGATTTCCGACTTTCGAATGACCGGCTTTCGATTTCCGACTTTCGAATGACCGGCTTTCGAATGACCGACTTTCGATTTCCGACTTTCGATCTCCGACTTTCGAATGACCGACTTTCGATTTCCGACTTTCGAATGACCGACTTTCGATTTCCGACTTTCGAATGACCGACTTTCGAATGACCGACTTTCGAATGACGGACTTTCGGTTTCCGACTTTCGAATGACCGACTTTTGAATGACCGACTTTCTCATGACCGGCTTTCGAATGACCGACTTTCAAATGACCGACTTTCGAATGACCGATTTTCGAATGACCGGCTTTCGAATGACCGGCTTTCGAATGACCGACTTTCGATTTCCGACTTTCGAATGACCGACTTTCGAATGACCGACTTTCGAATGACCGACTTTCGATTTCCGACTTTTGAATGACCGACTTTCGATTTCCGACTTTCAATGTCCGACTTTAGAATGACTGGCTTTGGAATGACCAACTTGCGAATGACCGACTTTCGAATGACCTACTTTCGAATGACCGACTTTCGAATGACCGACATTCGAATGACCGACTTTCTAATGAGTGACTTTCGAATGATCGACTTTCGAATGACCGACTTTCGATTTCCGACTTTTGAATGACCGACCTTCGAATGATCGACTTTGGAATGTCCGACTTTCGTATGACCGACTATCGAATGACCGACTTTCGAATGACCGACTTTCGAATGACCGACTTTAAAATGACCGACTTTCGAATGACCAACTTTCGAATTACCGACTTTCGAATGACCAACTTTCGATTGACCGACTTTCGATTACAGACTTTCGAATGACCGACTTTCGAATGACCGACTTTCGATTGACCGACTTTCGAATGACCGACTTTCGATTGACCGACTTTCGATTTCCGACTTTCGAATGACCGACTTTCGAATGACCGACTTTCGAATGACCGACTTTCGAATGACCGACTTTCGAATGACCGACTTTCGAATGACCGACTTTCGAATGACCGACTTTCGAATAACCGACTTTCGAATGACCGACTTTCGAATGACCGACTTTCGAATGACCGCCTTTCGAATGACCGACTTTCAAATGACCGACTTTCGAATGACCGACTTAAAGTTTCCGACTTTCGAATGACCGACTTTCGAATGACCGACTTTCGAATGACCCACTTTCGATTTCCGACTTTCAGTGTCCGACTTTCGAATAACTGGCTTTGGAATGACCAACTTTCGAATGACCGACTTTCGAATGACCGACTTTCGGATGACCGACTTTCGAATGACTGGCTTTGGAATGACCAACTTTCGAATGACCGACTTTCGAATGACCGACTTTCGAATGACCTACTTTCGAATGACTGACTTTCGAATGACCGACTTTCGATTTCCAACTTTCGAATGTCCGACTTTCGAATGACCGACTTTCGAATGACCGACTTTCGAATGACCGACCTTCGAATGACCGACTTTCGATTTCCGACTTTCAATGTCCGATTTTCGAATGACCGACTTTCGATTTCCGACTTTCGAATGACCGACTTTCGAAAGGCCGACTTTCGGTTTCCGACTTTCGAATGACCGACTTTCGAATGACCGGCTTTCGAATGACCGACTTTCAAATGACCGACTTTCGATTTCCGACTTTCGAATGACTGGCTTTCGAAAGACCGACTTTCGATTTCCGACTTTCGAATGACCGGCTTTCGATTTCCGACTTTCGAGTAAGTGACTTTCGATTTCCGACCTTCGAATGACCGACCTTCGATTTCCGACTTTCGAATGACCGACTTTCGATTTCCGACTTTCGAATGACCGGCTTTCGAATGACCGACTTTCGATTTCCGACTTTCGAATGACCGGCTTTCGATTTCCGACTTTCGAATGACCGGCTTTTGATTTCCGACTTTCGAACGACCGGCTTTCGAATGACCGACTTTCGATTTCCCACTTTCGAATGACCGACTTTCAATTTCCGACTTTCGAATGACCGGCTTTCAATTTCCGACTTTCGAATGACCGACTTTCGAATGACCGACTTTCGATTTCCGACTTTCGAATGACCGACTTTCGATTTCCGACTTTCGAATGACCGACTTTCGATTTCCGACTTTCGAATGACCGTCTTTCGAATGACCGACTTTCGAATGACCGACTTTCGATTTCCGACTTTCGAATGACCGACTTTCGACTTCCGACTTTCGAATGACCGACTTTCGAATGACCGACTTTCCAATGACCGACTGTCGAATGACCGACTTTCGAATGACCGACTTTCGATTAAGACTTTCAAATGACCGACTTTCGAATGACCGACTTTCGAATGACCGACTTTCGAATGACCGGCTTTCGAATGTCCGGCTTCCGAATGACCGACTTTCGAATGACCGACTTTCGAATGACCGACTTTCGAATGACGGGCTTTCGAATGACCGGCTTTCGAATGACCGACTTTCGAATGACCGACTTTCGAATGACAGACTTTCGATTTCCGACTTTCGAATGACCGACTTTCGATTCCGACTTTCGAGTGACCGACTTTCGAATGACTGGCTTTCGAATGACCGGCTTTCGAATGACCGACTTTCGAATGACCGACTTTCGAATGACCGGCTTTCGAATGACCGACTTTCGAATGACCGACTTTCCATTTCCGACTTTCGAATGACCGACTTTCGAATGAGCGACTTTCGAATGACCGGCTTTCGAATGACCAGCTTTCGAATGACCGACTTTCGAATGGCCGACTTTCGAATGACCGACTTTCGAATGACCGACTTTCGAATGACCGAGTTTCGAATGACCGGCTTTCGAATGACCGGCTTTCGAATGACCGACATTCGAATGACCGACTTTCGAATGACCGACTTTCGAATGACCGACTTTCTAATGACCGGCTTTCGAATGACCGACTTTCGAATGACCGAGTTTCGCATGACCGATTTTCGAATGACCGGCTTTCGAATGACCGGCTTTCGAATGACCGACTTTCGATTTCCGACTTTCGATTTCCGACTTTCGAATGACCGACTTTCGATTTCCGACTTTCGAATGACCGGCTTTCGATTGACCGACTTTCGAATGACCGACTTTCGATTTCCGACTTTCGAATGACCGACTTTCGAATGACCGACTTTCGAATGACCGACTTTCGAATAACCGACTTTCGAATGACCGACTTTCGAATGACCGACTTTCGAATGATCGCCTTTCGAATGACCGACTTTCAAATGACGTACTTTCGAATGACCGACTTAAAGTTTCCGACTTTTGAATTACCGACTTTCGATTTCCGACTTTCAATATCCGACTTTCGAATGCCCGGCTTTGGAATGTCCAACTTTCGAATGACCGACTTTCGAATGACCGACTTTCGAAAGACCCACTTTCGATTTCCGACTTTCAGTGTCCGACTTTCGAATAACTGGCTTTGGAATGACCAACTTTCGAATGACCGACTTTCGAATGACCAACTTTCGGATGACCGACTTTCGAATGACCGGCTTTGGAATGACCAACTTTCGAATGACCGACTTTCGAATGACCGACTTTCGAATGACCTACTTTCGAATGACTGACTTTCGAATGACCGACTTTCGATTTCCAACTTTCGAATGTCCGACTTTCGAATGACCGACTTTCGAATGACCGACTTTCGAATGACCGACCTTCGAATGACCGACTTTCGATTTCCGACTTTCAATGTCCGACTTTCGAATGACCGACTTTCGATTTCCGACTTTCGAATGACCGACTTTCGAAAGGCCGACTTTCGATTTCCGACTTTCGAATGACCGACTTTCGAATGACCGGCTTTCGAATGACCGACTTTCAAATGACCGACTTTCGATTTCCGACTTTCGAATGACCGGCTTTCGAATGACCGACTTTCGATTTCCGACTTTCGAATGACCGGCTTTCGATTTCCGACTTTCGAGTAAGTGACTTTCGATTTCCGACCTTCGAATGACCGACCTTCGATTTCCGACTTTCGAATGACCGACTTTCGATTTCCGACTTTCGAATGACCGACTTTCGATTTCCGACTTTCGAATGACCGGCTTTCGATTTCCGACTTTCGAATGACCGGCTTTTGATTTCCGACTTTCGAACGACCGGCTTTCGAATGACCGACTTTCGATATCCCACTTTCGAATGACCGACTTTCGATTTCCGACTTTCGAATGACCGGCTTTCAATTTCCGACATTCGAATGACCCGCTTTCGAATGACCGACTTTCGATTTCCGACTTTCGAATGACCGACTTTCGATTTCCGACTTTCGAATGACCGACTTTCGATTTCCGACTTTCGAATGACCGACTCTCGATTTCCGACTTTCGAATGACCGTCTTTCGAATGACCGACTTTCGAATGACCGACTTTCGATTTCGGACTTTCGAATGACCGACTTTCGATTTCCGACTTTCGAATGACCGACTTTCGAATGACCGACTTTCGAATGACCGACTTTCGAATGACCGACTGTCGAATGACCGACTTTCGAATGACCGACTTTCGATTAAGACTTTCAAATGACCGACTTTCGAATGACCGACTTTCGAATGACCGGCTTTCGAATGTCCGGCTTCCGAATGACCGACTTTCGAATGACCGACTTTCGAATGACCGACTTTCGAATGACGGGCTTTCGAATGACCGGCTTTCGAATGACCGACTTTCGAATGACCGACTTTCGAATGACAGACTTTCGATTTCCGACTTTCGAATGACCGACTTTCGATTCCGACTTTCGAATGACCGACTTTCGAATGACTGGCTTTCGAATGACCGGCTTTCGAATGACCGACTTTCGAATGACCGACTTTCGAATGACCGGCTTTCGAATGACCGACTTTCGAATGACCGACTTTCCATTTCCAACTTTCGAATGACCGACTTACGAATGAGCGACTTTCGAATGACCGGCTTTCGAATGACCGGCTTTCGAATGACCGACTTATGAATGGCCGACTTTCGAATGACCGACTTTCGAATGACCAACTTTCGAATGACCGAGTTTCGAATGACCGGCTTTCGAATGACCGGCTTTCGAATGACCGACATTCGAATGACCGACTTTCGAATGACCGACTTTCGAATGACCGACTTTCTAATGACCGGCTTTCGAATGACCGACTTTCGAATGACCGACTTTCGAATGACCGATTTTCGAATGACCGGCTTTCGAATGACCGGCTTTCGAATGACCGACTTTCGATTTCCGACTTTCGATTTCCGACTTTCGAATGACCGACTTTCGATTTCCGACTTTCGAATGACCGACTCTCGATTTCCGACTTTCGAATGACCGGCTTTCGATTGACCGACTTTCGAATGACCGACTTTCGATTTCCGACTTTCGAATGACCGACTTTCGAATGACCGACCTTCGATTTCCGACTTTCGAATGACCGGCTTTCGATTTCCGACTTTCGAATGACCGGCTTTCGAATGACCGACTTTCGAATGACCAACTTTCGATTTCCGACTTTCGAATGACCGAATTTCGAATGACCGACTTTCGAATGACCGACTTTCGAATGACCGGATTTCGAATGTCCGGCTTCCGAATGACCGACTTTCGAATGACCGACTTTCGAATGACCGACTTTCGAATGACCGAATTTCGAATGACGGGCTTTCGAATGACCCGCTTTCGAATGACCTACTTTCGAATGACCGACTTTCGAATGACAGACTTTCGATTTCCGACTTTCGAATGACCGACTTTCGAATGACCGACTTTCGAATGACCGGCTTTCGAATGACCGACTTTCGATTTCCGACTTTCGAATGACCGGCTTTATATTTCCGACTTTCGAATGACCGACTTTCTTTTTCCGACATTCGAATGACCGACTTTCGATTTCCGACTTTCGAATGACCGGCTTTCGAATGACAGACTTTCGAATGACCGACTTTCGATTTCCGACTTTCGAAAGACCGACTTTCGATTTCCGACTTTCGAATGACCGACTTTCGATTTCCGACTTTCGAATGACCGACTTTCGTTATCCGACTTTCCAATGACCGGCTTTCGAAAGACCGACTTTCGAATGACCGACTTTCGATTTCCGACTTTCGCATGACCGACTTTCGAATGACCGACTTTCGATTTCCGACTTTCCAATGACCGGCTTTCGAAAGACCGACTTCGAATGACCGGCTTTCGATTTCCCACTTTCAAATGACCGATTTTCGATTTCCGACTTTCGAATGACCGGCTTTCGATTTCCGACTTTCGAATGACCGGCTTTCGATTGTCCGACTTTCGATTTCCGACTTTCGAATGACCGACTTTCAATTTCCGACTTTCGAATGACCGACTTTCGATTTCCGACTTTTGAATGACCGACTTTCGATTTACGACTTTCGAATGACCGACTTTCGAATGACCAACTTTCGAATGACGGACTTTCGATTTCCGACTTTCGAATGACCGACTTTCGATTTCCGACTTTCGAATGACCGACTTTCGAGTGACCGCCTTTCGAATGGCCGACTTTCGAATGACCGGCCTTCGAATGACCGGCTTTCGAATGACCGACTATCGAATGACCGACTTTCGAATGACCGACTTTCCAATGACCGACTTTCTAATGACCGGCTTTCGAATGACCGACTTTCGAATGACCGACTTTCGAATGACCGATTTTCGAATGACCGGCTTTCGAATGACCGGCTTTCGAATGACCGACTTTCGAATGACCGACTTTCGATTTCCGACTTTCGAATGACCGACTTTCGAATGACTGACCTTCGATTTCCGAATTTCGAATGACCGGCTTTCAAATGACCGACTTTCGAATGACCGCCTTTCGCTTTCCGACTTTCAAATGACCGGCTTTCGAATGACCGACTTTCAAATGACCGACTTTCGTTTTCCGACTTTCGAATGACCGGCTTTCGAATGACCGACTTCCGAATGACCGACTTTCGATTTCCGACTTTCGAATGACCGACTTTCGATTTCCGACTTTCGAATGACCGGCTTTCGATTACCGACTTTCGAATGACCGACTTTCGATTTCCGACTTTCGAATGACCGACTTTCGATTTCCGACTTTCGAATGAGTGACTTTCGATTTCCGACCTTCGAATGACCGACTTTCGATTTCCGACTTTCGAATGACCGACTTTCGATTTCCGACTTTCGAATGACCGACTTTCGATTTCCGACTTTCCAATGACCGGCTTTCGAAAGACCGACTTTCGATTTCCGACTTTCGAATGACCGACTTTCGAATGACCGACTCTCGATTTCCGACTTTCAAATGACCGACCTTCGATTTCCGACTTTCCAATGACCGGCTTTCGAAAGACCGACTTTCGAATGACCGGCTTTCGATTTCCGACTTTCAAATGACCGCCTTCGATTTCCGACTTTCGAATGACCGGCTTTCGATTTCCGACTTTCAAATGACCGACTTTCGATTTCCGACTTTCGAATGACCGGCTTTCGATTTCCGACTTTCGAATGACCGGCTTTCGAATGACCGACTTTCGATTTCCGACTTTCGATCTCCGACTTTCGAATGACCGACTTTCGATTTCCGACTTTCGAATGACCGACTTTCGATTTCCGACTTTCGAATGACCGACTTTCGAATGACCGACTTTCGAATGACGGACTTTCGGTTTCCGACTTTCGAATGACCGACTTTTGAATGACCGACTTTCTCATGACCGGCTTTCGAATGACCGATTTTCAAATGACCGGCTTTCGAATGACCGGCTTTCGAATGACCGACTTTCGATTTCCGACTTTCGAATGACCGACTTTCGAATGACCGACTTTCGAATGACCGACTTTCGATTTCCGACTTTTGAATGACCGACTTTCGATTTCCGACTTTCAATGTCCGACTTTAGAATGACTGGCTTTGGAATGACCAACTTGCGAATGACCGACTTTCGAATGACCTACTTTCGAATGACCGACTTTCGAATGACCGACATTCGAATGACCGACTTTCTAATGAGTGACTTTCGAATGATCGACTTTCGAATGACCGACTTTCGATTTCCGACTTTTGAATGACCGACCTTCGAATGATCGACTTTCGAATGTCCGACTTTCGTATGACCGACTATCGAATGACCGACTTTCGAATGACCGACTTTCGAATGACCGACTTTAAAATGACCGACTTTCGAATGACCAACTTTCGAATTACCGACTTTCGAATGACCAACTTTCGATTGACCGACTTTCGATTACAGACTTTCGAATGACCGACTTTCGAATGACCGACTTTCGATTGACCGACTTTCGAATGACCGACTTTCGATTGACCGACTTTCGATTTCCGACTTTCGAATGACCGACTTTCGAATGACCGACTTTCGAATGACCGACTTTCGAATGACCGACTTTCGAATGACCGACTTTCGAATGACCGACTTTCGAATGACCGACTTTCGAATAACCGACTTTCGAATGACCGACTTTCGAATGACCGACTTTCGAATGACCGCCTTTCGAATGACCGACTTTCAAATGACCGACTTTCGAATGACCGACTTAAAGTTTCCGACTTTCGAATGACCGACTTTCGAATGTATAGTGCCCCGCCGAGCACACGTACATTCTCAGGTAAAGAGAGAGCAGCCGGGAGACGGTTGGGAACATCCTGTACACTTACGTGAGTTCGGTACGGGACCCCCAACGTGTCCGGTGTCTGCTCGCAGGTAAAAGGTTACCTACGAATATACAGTTTCATGAAAAACCAAAGGATAGCAGTCATAAGGTCTCTTTGAAAATTATTATGTTTTATGAGAACGCAAAAGGAAGCTTACTCACATCTGTGTTCCGCTGGTGAGAAATCTGCGGTTAGATGGGTTCTCCAAGCTGGACTACGTGACGGGATATGGTCACCTTTGCTTAGGAGATTATGACGTCGTTAAGGCGTTGTCTGGGAGATCCTATATAAACCTCCCGAGCTAAAGCTCGGGGCGATTCTTGTGTGGAAGTGCTAGACGACTCCACGTCGCTTTGGACCAGGATGCAGATCCTAACGATAATCCTTCATGTAATATGTGAGTAAAGAGGCTTTATTTCTGTGCTAGACTTACTGCCAAGTATTTGATCTAAATACCAAATTTCTAAAATACTTTTGGAAAACTTGAGGATGTCAGATGGGCTCAAAATTTAGTCAGTTTAACTACGTGTAAGGTTTAGGGATAGAAATAATAGGAAAAGTGGTAATGGTTTAATGTAAGAGGTAACGGGATTGTATTATTGAATTTTACTTAATGAAAAGGGTTTAAGTGTTTATTAATCTGTTAATTGTAGGCTTAGTTGTTAAATAAAATTAGTTAAGTTACAGTGAGAGTATTTCTTAAAATCACCTAGTTCCCTCCAGGACACGTACCGTTATAGATTGGTGGCAGCGGTGGGATCAAAAACAAAAATATAATATATCTTGGAAATATTATTTTTCGAGTAAGAATTCTAAGGGATTCTCGAACCCTGGGGATGTGATTAAATCTGAACTAGGTGTCATATGAGGTGTCATACGGAATATGTTTAGGTGTATTTTTCGCTGCGAGCAGAAGATTGAACCTGTTACTTTTACAATTGTGTATGTGCATGTAGTTGCGACAACTAGTGCTTTGGCATTGAAACATTCAGACGAGTACGCTTTTACTTTGATCACAAATTTTTTTCAGAAATACACTAAGTTTGATGTGTCTTTGTTAGAGAGACATAGAAATAAGTTTGCAGGACTGATTACTGACTCTCGTATAGAAATCGCCATTAAGGGTAAACTTAAGGGGTTTCCTTGTCCATCGTATAAGATTTATACTCACCATAACGGACACGGAACTGTGACTTTTGATGTTGAAACTCGCATTTTAAAGCGCCACATTGACCCAGGTTGTGATTACGAAATTCTTGAAATTGAAAGAACTGACTTCCTGTATGACTACGCCTCAGGTGAGGTGTTGCTGCAACAAAGGGTAGGAACACCGGAAGGGAAAAGGGTGTCCAGATTTCCAAAAGGGGGTGGTGTCGCTACGGAAGTGCGTAGATCAGTAAAGTAGACGTATTCAGGCTCTCAGGTACTTGTTTAATATTTTTTTTTTTCTCGGGTGTCCAGCTGCGCCATAGCTCAAGGGGAGTATACATCTGACAGTTACAAATAAAAAACACTCATACGTAATTTCGAGGTTTAGCAGGGTCCAAATTAGCTCAAGGGGAATAACAATTTCGAGGTTTGGCAGAGTCCAAATTAGTGGCATTTTTGGTTCTCATCCTTGGGAGACAACGGGTGGCGAAGACGCGCCCTCAGTGCAGGGTATTGGTCGGCTCTCAGGCGTGCCGCCGCCGTCGCCGCCGCTGCACGTAGCGCCCGTTGGTGGCGGTCTCTGACCTCTTGCAGAGACGTCTCCAGCGGCCGGCTCTCGGTTCTCTCCAGCATACGGGGCTAGAAGGAGAAGAGAAAAACAAAGTTTCACACAATGGCAACAATGGAAGACAAGCTAAAAGATCTTGAGGAAAAATTAGCTCGCCTCACGGCTGCTAAGATTAAGGACGTCAGCGTTGCCAACGTGATAAAGGAATACACCGGGGATCCTAAGGGACGACCTGTTAAGGATTTTATTAATAATATTGAACAAATGGCAGTAGTGGGCAATTGGACTAAAGTAGATCAACTCAATATAGCTCGCGCAAAATTGGCAGGATCTGCTTTGCACTTTTTTAGAGGTAGGTCAGATCTAAAGGGTGATGACGTGACATGGGATGACTTTAAGAAGGCGCTTATCGACCGCTTCACGGACAAATTGCCTGCGCAATATCATTACACCGCACTGCAAGACGCCACCCAGAAGTCAGACGAAAGTGTAGAAGTGTTTGCTGACCGGTGTAGGCAACTGTGTCATAAAACGATTAAAATCGTAGATGATGCAGTAGTGCAGAAAACCCTCAATGAGGAGGCGGAACGGAGGTTGCTAGCGGCCTTCATGAATGGGCTGAGGGGTGTCATAGGCCAACAAGTTAGGTATCAGATGCCTAATACGTTTACCGCAGCGATTAGGATAGCGACCACCGTGGAAAATGCAGAAAAACAAAGGGGTCAATCAGGAAGTGGGTCACATGCGAGCGCACAAGAGAAGAAGGTGTTCATGATGCGCACGGATAAGGCGTGTTTTAATTGTAATAGGAAAGGACATATAGCTAGGGATTGCAGAAGCAAACCAAGAACTTTGTACAACCCTGACAGGGGACAACCTGCGGGACAAGGGCAAGGTCACGGGAGAGATAACGGCACTCGCCCTAAACAGGCGACTGCAAGCGGAAGTGCTAACCGCAGACACGTCACTTTTTCCACTCCACTGGAAAACAACAGATGTTTTAAATGTAACATGCCGGGTCATATTTCAAAACAATGTACATGGCAACGGCCTCAGGGAAACGGGGCAGGCTTGTCGAAGAACGGGAATTCGGCAGCTCAAGGCCAGAATCGTTTCCCGTCATTTCGTACGACACGCAATTCAAGGAGCTTCTATTAGAAGTAGATTTAGGGGGTGAAACGCCCTCGTATATGTTAGTGGACACAGGAGCTAGTTTTTCGGCTATCAAATATGGTGCAGTAGAAGGAGAAATGGAGAAGGCAAAGTTCTCAGGAATGAGTGTTACTGGTGCACATTTTGAAATTATAGGTGAACAGAAGGTTTGGTTCACAATCGGGAACATTCCCACACTGATATGTCATGAGTTTTGCGTAGTGCCCCTAAAATTCAAAAGATATGATGGCATATTGGGTATGGATTTTTTGGATTTTGTTGAAGCAATAATTGATATACGTCATGGGAAAATGGAAACTAAATACGGTTCAGTTAACCTCATATCGCAGTTAGATCCTGGACAAGGACCGCGGGTGGACCTGATCACTCCACTGATGGTTCCTAGTCGTATGATGGGAAGAGCACACTTAGAAAATGTAAGTAATGGTGAACACGAGGAAGAAGTAGAGAATGTTCACCTAGACGAAGTCGAGAATGAGTGGAAATGGAATGTGGTACTGGCCGAGAACACCGTAATTTTACCCCAGACGGAAAACCAGATACTCACTCGGTTGCACCGAGTTGCAAAAGGAACCTTTCCCCTCGAAGTGTATGTAGAGCCTGTTGAAGTTGAAGTTGATAAATTTTATGTGGCAAGAGTTGTGTCCAGAGTCCTTACGGCGGAGGACGGAAATGAGATAGCGTGGTTGAAGAGGAGTAATGATAGGTTGTGTAAGGACGCCAAATATTGTATAATGAAGGTATTGAATATGGGAACGAGTGTACCACTAAGAAAGGGTATGGAGATAGGCAGAGCTACGGAGTATGACGACTGGATGAGAAGTAATAGCGCGCTATATACTAGGACCACGGACGCAGAAGTGGCGATGTGTAAAGTGTGTAGGGCATTTTACGCGCAATATGAGGATCCTCAGTGTGTTCAGACTTGTGAACCTGCAGTCCGAAGATCGAGGCATGGTGATCTCGATAGAAAATGGGGCGCGGTTATGCCGGACGTGCAGAAGGGGTGTGGTGATGTGCCATACTCAGCGGGCAATTATCCTACCTCTGGAGGAGGGGTAGAAGGGGAATGGCAGGCCGGCGGTAAGCTGGCAGGTCAAAAAGGGCGGAAGCTCGTCTTCCCAGGGCTTGAGAGACGCTGGCCAGCGCCTGATGTTTCGCAAGGAGGCAAATATCAGCAGCCCAATGAAGCGATTACATTTAAAGGGAAACTTGATCATATCCGGAATGACAGGGGAACCTTATATCGCAGTGAGAGTGAGTATCTGAGGGGAAAGGAGAGAGAGGTAAGCCCCGCGCGCCAAAAGTCCGATGTACAGGCAGTCGGCAGGTTTGTGGGAGTCATGAACCCAGAACCTAAATGTGAAGTAATGAGTTGTATTTTATGTGAAGAAGAGATAGCTACTACCAGTGATGTGCACATGTTACGAGTTACAAAGCCACAGTTGAAGGAGAAGCGAGAAAATGCAGATTTTCGGAAGACAACCGAAATTGACGAGGTTTATAGAGTAATAGAAGAGAAGGTAAGGCATCTAGTGCCGAGAGAGAGAGAAATTATATTAAGGGTACTCTATGACTTTGTACCGTTGTATTTGGACGAACCTTCAGGAGAATTACCGTGTACGACAGTAGTCGAACACGAAATTGATACAGGGGATGCGAAACCCATAAGATTGAGGCCATACAGGGTGCCATTTGCGTTAAAGGACGAGTTACAGAGACAAATCCAAGAAATGCTAGAAAAGAAGATTATTGAACACACGAAGTCAGATTGGGCAAGCCCGTGTTTATTTGTCCCGAAAAAGGCAGTGAATGGAGTAGTTAAGTATAGGTTGTGTGTAGATTACAGGCGTTTAAACGCTGTAACAAAAGTGCCGACCTGGCCGATGCCAGATATAAGGGAAAACTTATCCATGCTTTCTGGTAATACGTATTTTTCAATTATCGACATTGATTCTGCATATCATGCCATCAAGGTAAAGGAAGAGGATAGGCCTAAGACAGCCTTCACTTCGAGTTTGGGCTCATTCCAATATGTAAGACTCCCATACGGATTGGTTTCGGCTCCAATCACGTGGTCTAAAGCAATAGATTTGGTATTAGGTAATATTAAGGGATTAACTTGTTTGGTGTACATGGATGATATACTCATAATCGGCAAGGACATAGAAGAACACGCTCGCAACTTACGACAGGTATTTGAAAAATTGAAAGAAGCCAATTTAAAGCCTGGTATAGATAAATGTCAGTTTGCACAAAGAGAGGTAATTTATGTTGGTCATACTGTCAGCGCGCTAGGAATAAAACCAGATTACTCAAAGGTTGAGGCAATTAAAAAGTTAGCAAGACCAAGCACTGTAAAACAAGTGAGATCATTTCTTGGCGCGATAGGCTACTACAGGGCCTTTATACCTGAATTTTCGATGATAAGCAAACCATTAACTCAGTTGACAAAGAAAAATCAAAAATTTGTTTGGAACGAAGAAGCGGAGCAAGCGTTCATTACTCTCAAGAATGCTTTAACAAGACAAACATTGTTAGCACACCCTGATTTTGCAAAGCCATTTGTGTTGGCATGCGACGCGTCAAATATAGGAATTTCAGCTGTACTAAGTCAAGAATGTGACAATTTAGATAAACCTCTAGGCTTCGTAAGCAGATTGCTAACGTCAGCCGAGCAAAATTACACTACGACAGAAAAGGAATTACTTAGCGTTGTGTTTGGTGTAAAGAAATTTAGAATGTTCCTTTTCGGGCATAAATTTACTATATACACAGACCATAAAGCTCTCACATGGCTGCTTACTACAAAGAATCCTCTAAGTGCAAGACTAACGAGACGGATGTTGGCATTAAGTGAGTACGAGTTTACAGTTAACCATAGGCCAGGTAAAGCAAACATCGTACCTGACGCGTTATCACGGTTGGAGACACTGGGCGAGTCTCCGGAAGCTCCTCTTGCATTTGCTCATCTCGACCAGCCACAGGGGGAGAGGGCGGCGGAGTCTGCTCGCTGGCCATCCCCGATGTATCATCTGAAAAGGCAGCAACAATTAGATGAATATTGTCACCAACTGATTACAGAATATCAATCAGGGTTAAATCATGAAGTTTTTCTGGATGAGGAAGGTGTGCTGTATACAGGGTGTAACCAAAACCCGAAACTAATTGTGCCAAGAGAAATGGTGAACGAAATAATTTCGATGCACCATGATACGACGTATAGCGCACATCAAGGCGCTAAAAGAACTCAAGCAGTACTAGAAAAGAGATACTTTTGGCCCTCACTGAGAGAAGATGTAAAATGTTTTGTACAGAGATGTGAACCATGTGCTAAACGAAAAGTCACGAGAAAACACGTTGCACCATTGGGTATCTCAGAGACCGCAACTAGACCATTTCAAGTAATCTCGATTGACATTACGGGACCTTTGAATATCACAAAAGCTGGAAATAAATATCTTCTCACTGCCATCGATCACTTTACGAAGTATCCGGAAGCAATACCTATACCAGACCAAACCGCTAATACAGTAGCAAGAGCATTGGTAACAGAAATTTACTGTAGGTATGGGTCACCAGAGAAAATCTTATCAGATCAGGGAACGAATTTTCAGTCAGCACTATTTACAGAAATTTGCAGGATATTCCGTGTAAAACACGTAAACAGTAGCCCATTGCACCCGCAATCAAATTCCGCGATTGAAAGATATCATAGATACTTAAATGATTCTCTATCCATGATTATAACTGAACATGGGGACGAATGGGACCGGATGGTGCCGTTTACGCTGATGGCGTATCGATCTGCGCCACATGCAGTAACGACTTACAGTCCTTTTTATTTACTTTACGCGAGAGAGATGAGATTGCCAACAATGATGGAACTCGAACCTAAGGTTAGCCAAGCAGAACTCAGTAGTGCTGAGGAACATCTCGAAGCTATGAAACAAAGATTGAGTGAGGCATACAACAATACGTATCACCACATACTAGAAAGCAAATTTAAGCAAAAGCAACATTATGATAAAAAAGCATCTAACATAGAATTTGAAGTCGGAGATTACGTTTACTTAGACAAACCATACATAGGAAAGAAAGCAAATAGAAAATTAGCTGCAAGATATGGCGGACCGTATCGTATTATAGAGAAACTTACCCCCTTAAGCTATAAGCTGCAACTGGAAACAGGCAGAACAATTTGCGTGCATATAAACAGATTGAAGAAATGTCACGCGAGTGGGAGGCAGGAAGGAGAGGCCACGACGGATGCCTGGCCGGAAGTGATAACTGGTACAAGTTTTGTGAGCGAAGATACTGCAGCTGAAAAACCCACAAGGAATGAAAACGGCGTAGAAACCTTGAATGAGAATAATAATGAAAGCGACGAAGAATTAAATTTACCTCAGATAGATGAGGAACGTAGAGATCCAACGTGGAGATATAAGGGGAATAAAGGGAGAAATCAGGTAGACCGACCCACAAGTTTGCCATGGAAACTAAGGTCGCGAGTTCGAAACCCGGACGAACCGTCCACTAGTAATGTACGAGAGGAGTCAGTAACCGGCGAATGCGTAGAAAATAATGTAGGGAATGTGAGCCACAATGGGCAAGACAAAAATGCTAGAGAAGTAACAGCGTACTATACAAGACGGCGCGAACGAATCTAATTCGTATTAATTTTGATTTTTTCAGGTTACGTTTTGGCAAAACGTGGTAATGACCGAGACCCATTAGATGTCTCGCCCGAAGGACCTCTTATGACAAAAGGGGTGATCTTCGCCTATCAGGAGACAATACTAGTCACTGGCAGTCGATGGACCATTAGCATCGACGTGCCTGTCCAGCGTTATGTAAACGCTATAACCAAAATAACCGAGCTTTTTCGGAAATTTGATGAGCACAGATTTAATGATACAGGGAATCAAATAGACTGGGACGAAATTGCGAGACTTGAAAGGGTATATGAATTGTTAAAAAATGAAATGGGAAATATAGAACAGTACTTACCTGCTAAAGATGTTAGGAGAAAACGTGGAGCTATTGATGTAGGCGGATCGGTGTTAAAGGTTTTGTTTGGTACTCCCGACAGAGCGGAAATAAACAAAGTACATAGGCAGATTGCGAAATATGCAACTACGACTGCTAAGTTAGTTCATGTAGCAGAAGATCAGTTTACATACATTAAGGAATTAGATGGACGAACTACCCATAACACTGAAATACTGAAGACTTTAACCGATGAGCTAGTGAATGAAATCAAACAGATCACTCGTCATGGGGAAGTTATAGAGAATGATGTGGACGAATTTAAAATTTGGGTGACAAATCAGTTTAGGATATCATCAGTGATAAGAGAACTTTCATTGTTTATATTGAACTTGCAACAACAATTAATACAGCTTCAGGAAGGTTTAGACGTAATTGCCACAGGGAGGCTTAGCGCAGCTATTGTGCCGCCTAGGAATCTATCACAGATTTTGCAAACTGTGGGACTTAAACTTCCCTTGGGAACTTCACTTTTGGCAGGGGCCGAGTTATCAGACATGCACGCGTATTACAAACTATGTGACGTTACAGCATACTCGATGCCAGCCGCAATCAGAATTCTAATTCGGGTTCCTTTAAAGGGAGCTGACCGAACGCTTGACTTATACAGGGTGTTGCCGTTACCAACAAAATTAGAGGAGGTAGGGAAATACATAACTATACATACATCAATTCCGTACTTGGCAGTATCTAGTGACAGGCAGAAGTACGCCTTACTCACAGAGTCCCACCTTAACTCATGTAAATCCGGAACCATTTCTGTCTGCCCAGCAGAGTTTGCCCTGTACTCCTCTACCTCCCCAACATGCATCTCCTCTTTATTCTTTGGGCAAGAAGAAAATGTCCACACCCTATGTAAAAGAGTTATCCTAAGACCTGATTTCCCGCCTGTCTGGTACCATGTAAAAACCCAAAAGAAAAATTATTGGGTTTACTCAGTATCGAAACCTCTAAAGATCGCTAAAACCTGTTTTGGTCGAGAGACACGTTTCAGGCCACTGATCCTCCACGCAACGGGGTTACTGACTGATGACCTCGATTGCCACTACCATTCCGATACGATGACGCTGCTACCGGCCATCGTAGGAGAGTCACAGCTCAACCTGGAAGAAGAAGCTATCGTGATTCCAGATATCAGCAGCTTGCTGTCGCCTGCAGAGAAGCACAACCTGTCGAACCCCAATAGACATCCACTGGACCTGAAGAAGCTGGAAGACCTTCAAACCGAGATCCGGATTGACGATCGACCGCCGCAGGTGTCACTACAACGGCTCGCAAGCAGCGTGCATGAGGCACGCGAGTCACTGAACCAACAACAAGGGACTCCATCTCACTTATGGATTGGTGTCGGATCACTGCTAGCAGTATTGGGTGTCGCCGTGGTACTAGGGGTCACCAAAAGGTATTGGTGTCCTCGTCCGCTACTTCAACGGAGACTGTTATCACGCAGGAGCAAATCTTCAGCCAGAACCCGAGACCCGAAGGAAGCTGAGGAAGGAGAGCAACTCGTGGGAAGAACTACAACCACAGGTCCCACGACACTAGAAGAAGAAAGTGATAAGAAGGAACCAACAGTTTGTTTTGCTACAACTAGTTCGTTATACTGAAGGTGGAACCTCCACAAAATCACACACCAAACATGTTGACACAAATGAAATTTATGTAACATCTCACACTATACAAAATATTGTATTGTTCTTGTAACTAGTTTAAGGAAAGGTACTTACATAGTTAGACGTAGCCCTGACACCTGAAAAAGAAAACGCAATCCAAATTACTTAAGATAAGCACAAAAAAGATTATTATCTTATTTACAATTTGCACAAGAATTAAGAGAAATGAGAACTCACCAAGTTAATTGAGAGATTCGCAATCGGTACTCCTGTACCCATTGCTCATGTCAAGGTGGGGAGGGTATAGTGCCCCGCCGAGCACACGTACATTCTCAGGTAAAGAGAGAGCAGCCGGGAGACGGTTGGGAACATCCTGTACACTTACGTGAGTTCGGTACGGGACCCCCAACGTGTCCGGTGTCTGCTCGCAGGTAAAAGGTTACCTACGAATATACAGTTTCATGAAAAACCAAAGGATAGCAGTCATAAGGTCTCTTTGAAAATTATTATGTTTTATGAGAACGCAAAAGGAAGCTTACTCACATCTGTGTTCCGCTGGTGAGAAATCTGCGGTTAGATGGGTTCTCCAAGCTGGACTACGTGACGGGATATGGTCACCTTTGCTTAGGAGATTATGACGTCGTTAAGGCGTTGTCTGGGAGATCCTATATAAACCTCCCGAGCTAAAGCTCGGGGCGATTCTTGTGTGGAAGTGCTAGACGACTCCACGTCGCTTTGGACCAGGATGCAGATCCTAACGATAATCCTTCATGTAATATGTGAGTAAAGAGGCTTTATTTCTGTGCTAGACTTACTGCCAAGTATTTGATCTAAATACCAAATTTCTAAAATACTTTTGGAAAACTTGAGGATGTCAGATGGGCTCAAAATTTAGTCAGTTTAACTACGTGTAAGGTTTAGGGATAGAAATAATAGGAAAAGTGGTAATGGTTTAATGTAAGAGGTAACGGGATTGTATTATTGAATTTTACTTAATGAAAAGGGTTTAAGTGTTTATTAATCTGTTAATTGTAGGCTTAGTTGTTAAATAAAATTAGTTAAGTTACAGTGAGAGTATTTCTTAAAATCACCTAGTTCCCTCCAGGACACGTACCGTTATAAATGACCGACTTTCGAATGACCCACTTTCGATTTCCGACTTTCAGTGTCCGACTTTCGAATAACTGGCTTTGGAATGACCAACTTTCGAATGACCGACTTTCGAATGACCGACTTTCGGATGACCGACTTTCGAATGACTGGCTTTGGAATGACCAACTTTCGAATGACCGACTTTCGAATGACCGACTTTCGAATGACCTACTTTCGAATGACTGACTTTCGAATGACCGACTTTCGATTTCCAACTTTCGAATGTCCGACTTTCGAATGACCGACTTTCGAATGACCGACTTTCGAATGACCGACCTTCGAATGACCGACTTTCGATTTCCGACTTTCAATGTCCGATTTTCGAATGACCGACTTTCGATTTCCGACTTTCGAATGACCGACTTTCGAAAGGCCGACTTTCGGTTTCCGACTTTCGAATGACCGACTTTCGAATGACCGGCTTTCGAATGACCGACTTTCAAATGACCGACTTTCGATTTCCGACTTTCGAATGACTGGCTTTCGAAAGACCGACTTTCGATTTCCGACTTTCGAATGACCGGCTTTCGATTTCCGACTTTCGAGTAAGTGACTTTCGATTTCCGACCTTCGAATGACCGACCTTCGATTTCCGACTTTCGAATGACCGACTTTCGATTTCCGACTTTCGAATGACCGGCTTTCGAATGACCGACTTTCGATTTCCGACTTTCGAATGACCGGCTTTCGATTTCCGACTTTCGAATGACCGGCTTTTGATTTCCGACTTTCGAACGACCGGCTTTCGAATGACCGACTTTCGATTTCCCACTTTCGAATGACCGACTTTCAATTTCCGACTTTCGAATGACCGGCTTTCAATTTCCGACTTTCGAATGACCGACTTTCGAATGACCGACTTTCGATTTCCGACTTTCGAATGACCGACTTTCGATTTCCGACTTTCGAATGACCGACTTTCGATTTCCGACTTTCGAATGACCGTCTTTCGAATGACCGACTTTCGAATGACCGACTTTCGATTTCCGACTTTCGAATGACCGACTTTCGACTTCCGACTTTCGAATGACCGACTTTCGAATGACCGACTTTCCAATGACCGACTGTCGAATGACCGACTTTCGAATGACCGACTTTCGATTAAGACTTTCAAATGACCGACTTTCGAATGACCGACTTTCGAATGACCGACTTTCGAATGACCGGCTTTCGAATGTCCGGCTTCCGAATGACCGACTTTCGAATGACCGACTTTCGAATGACCGACTTTCGAATGACGGGCTTTCGAATGACCGGCTTTCGAATGACCGACTTTCGAATGACCGACTTTCGAATGACAGACTTTCGATTTCCGACTTTCGAATGACCGACTTTCGATTCCGACTTTCGAGTGACCGACTTTCGAATGACTGGCTTTCGAATGACCGGCTTTCGAATGACCGACTTTCGAATGACCGACTTTCGAATGACCGGCTTTCGAATGACCGACTTTCGAATGACCGACTTTCCATTTCCGACTTTCGAATGACCGACTTTCGAATGAGCGACTTTCGAATGACCGGCTTTCGAATGACCGGCTTTCGAATGACCGACTTTCGAATGGCCGACTTTCGAATGACCGACTTTCGAATGACCGACTTTCGAATGACCGAGTTTCGAATGACCGGCTTTCGAATGACCGGCTTTCGAATGACCGACATTCGAATGACCGACTTTCGAATGACCGACTTTCGAATGACCGACTTTCTAATGACCGGCTTTCGAATGACCGACTTTCGAATGACCGAGTTTCGCATGACCGATTTTCGAATGACCGGCTTTCGAATGACCGGCTTTCGAATGACCGACTTTCGATTTCCGACTTTCGATTTCCGACTTTCGAATGACCGACTTTCGATTTCCGACTTTCGAATGACCGGCTTTCGATTGACCGACTTTCGAATGACCGACTTTCGATTTCCGACTTTCGAATGACCGACTTTCGAATGACCGACCTTCGATTTCCGACTTTCGAATGAATGGCTTTCGATTTCCGACTTTCGAATGACCGGCTTTCGAATGACCGACTTTCGAATGACCGACTTTCGAATGACCGACTTTCGATCTCCGACTTTCGAATGACTGACTTTCGATTTCCGACTTTCCAATGACCGACTTTCGATTTCCGACTTTCGATTGACCGACTTTCGAATGACCGACTTTCGAATGACGGACTTTCGGTTTCCGACTTTCGAATGACCGGCTTTCGAATGACCGACTTCCGAATGACCGACTTTCGATTTCCGACTTTCAAATGACCGGCTTTCGAATGACCGACTTTCAAATGACCGACTTTCGATTTCCGACTTTCGAATGACCGGCTTTCGAATGACCGACTTCCGAATGACCGACTTCCGATTTCCGACTTTCGAATGACCGGCTTTCGAATGACCGACTTTCGAATGACCAACTTTCGATTTCCGACTTTCGAATGACCGAATTTCGAATGACCGACTTTCGAATGACCGACTTTCGAATGACCGGATTTCGAATGTCCGGCTTCCGAATGACCGACTTTCGAATGACCGACTTTCGAATGACCGAATTTCGAATGACGGGCTTTCGAATGACCCGCTTTCGAATGACCTACTTTCGAATGACCGACTTTCGAATGACCGACTTTCGATTTCCGACTTTCGAATGACCGGCTTTATATTTCCGACTTTCGAATGACCGACTTTCGATTTCCGACATTCGAATGACCGACTTTCGATTTCCGACTTTCGAATGACCGACTTTCGATATCCGACATTCCAATGACCGGCTTTCGAAAGACCGACTTTCGAATGACCGACTTTCGATTTCCGACTTTCGAATGACCGACTTTCGAATGACCGACTTTCGATTTCCGACTTTCCAATGACCGGCTTTCGAAAGACCGACTTCGAATGACCGGCTTTCGATTTCCGACTTTCAAATGACCGATTTTCGTTTTCCGACTTTCGAATGACCGGCTTTCGATTTCCGACTTTCGAATGACCGGCTTTCGAATGTCCGACTTTCGATTTCCGACTTTCGAATGACCGACTTTCAATTTCCGACTTTCGAATGACCGACTTTCGATTTCCGACTTTCGAATGACCGACTTTCGATTTACGACTTTCGAATGACCGTCTTTCGAATGACCAACTTTCGAATGACGGACTTTCGATTTCCGACTTTCGAATGGCCGACTTTCGATTTCCGACTTTCGAATGACTGACTTTCGAGTGACCGCCTTTCGAATGGCCGACTTTCGAATGACCGGCCTTCGAATGACCGGCTTTCGAATGACCGACTATCGAATGACCGACTTTCGAATGACCGACTTTCCAATGACCGACTTTCGAATGACCGACTTTCGAATGACCGACTTTCGAATGACCGACTTTCGAATGACCGACTTTCGATTTCCGACTTTTGAATGACCGACTTTCGATTTCCCACTTTCAATGTCCGACTTTAGAATGACTGGCTTTGGATATGACCAACTTGCGAATGACCGACTTTCGAATGACCGACTTTCTAATGAGTGACCTTCGAATGACCGACTTTCGAATGACCGACTTTCGATTTCCGACTTTTGAATGACCGACCTTCGAATGATCGACTTTCGAATGTCCGACTTTCGTATGACCGACTATCGAATGACCGACTTTCGAATGACCGACTTTCGAATGACCGACTTTCGAATGACCAACTTTCGAATGACCGACTTTCGAATGACCAACTTTCGATTGACCGACTTTCGATTACAGACTTTCGAATGACCGACTTTCGAATGACCGACTTTCGATTGACCGACTTTCGAATGACCGACTTTCGATTGACCGACTTTCGATTTCCGACTTTCGAATGACCGACTTTCGAATGACCGACTTTCGAATGACCGACTTTCGAATGACCGACTTTCGAATGACCGACTTTCGAATGACCGACTTTCGAATGACCGACTTTCGAATAACCGACTTTCGAATGACCGATTTTCGAATGACCGACTTTCGAATGACCGCCTTTCGAATGACCGACTTTCAAATGACGTACTTTCGAATGACCGACTTAAAGTTTCCGACTTTTGAATGACCGACTTTCGATTTCCGACTTTCAATATCCGACTTTCGAATGCCCGGCTTTGGAATGTCCAACTTTCGAATGACCGACTTTCGAATGACCGACTTTCGAATGACCGACTTTCGAAAGACCCACTTTCGATTTCCGACTTTCAGTGTCCGACTTTCGAATAACTGGCTTTGGAATGACCAACTTTCGAATGACCGACTTTCGAATGACCGACTTTCGGATGACCGACTTTCGAATGACCGGCTTTGGAATGACCAACTTTCGAATGACCGACTTTCGAATGACCGACTTTCGAATGACCTACTTTCGAATGACTGACTTTCGAATGACCGACTTTCGATTTCCAACTTTCGAATGTCCGACTTTCGAATGACCGACTTTCGAATGACCGACTTTCGAATGACCGACCTTCGAATGACCGACTTTCGATTTCCGACTTTCAATGTCCGACTTTCGAATGACCGTCTTTCGATTTCCGACTTTCGAATGACCGACTTTCGAAAGGCCGACTTTCGATTTCCGACTTTCGAATGACCGACTTTCGAATGACCGGCTTTCGAATGACCGACTTTCAAATGACCGACTTTCGATTTCCGACTTTCGAATGACCGACTTTCGATTTCCGACTTTCGAATGACCGGCTTTCGATTTCCGACTTTCGAGTAAGTGACTTTCGATTTCCGACCTTCGAATGACCGACCTTCGATTTCCGACTTTCGAATGACCGACTTTCGATTTCCGACTTTCGAATGACCGGCTTTCGAATGACCGACTTTCGATTTCCGACTTTCGAATGACCGGCTTTCGATTTCCGACTTTCGAATGACCGGCTTTTGATTTCCGACTTTCGAACGACCGGCTTTCGAATGACCGACTTTCGATATCCCACTTTCGAATGACCGACTTTCGATTTCCGACTTTCGAATGACCGGCTTTCAATTTCCGACATTCGAATGACCCGCTTTCGAATGACCGACTTTCGATTTCCGACTTTCGAATGACCGACTTTCGATTTCCGACTTTCGAATGACCGACTTTCGATTTCCGACTTTCGAATGACCGACTTTCGATTTCCGACTTTCGAATGACCGTCTTTCGAATGACCGACTTTCGAATGACCGACTTTCGATTTCGGACTTTCGAATGACCGACTTTCGATTTCCGACTTTCGAATGACCGACTTTCGAATGACCGACTTTCGAATGACCGACTTTCGATTAAGACTTTCAAATGACCGACTTTCGAATGACCGACTTTCGAATGACCGGCTTTCGAATGTCCGGCTTCCGAATGACCGACTTTCGAATGACCGACTTTCGAATGACCGACTTTCGAATGACGGGCTTTCGAATGACCGGCTTTCGAATGACCGACTTTCGAATGACCGACTTTCGAATGACAGACTTTCGATTTCCGACTTTCGAATGACCGACTTTCGATTCCGACTTTCGAATGACCGACTTTCGAATGACTGGCTTTCGAATGACCGGCTTTCGAATGACCGACTTTCGAATGACCGACTTTCGAATGACCGGCTTTCGAATGACCGACTTTCGAATGACCGACTTTCCATTTCCGACTTTCGAATGACCGAATTTCGAATGAGCGACTTTCGAATGACCGGCTTTCGAATGACCGGCTTTCGAATGACCGACTTATGAATGGCCGACTTTCGAATGACCGACTTCCGAATGACCGACTTTCGAATGACCGAGTTTCGAATGACCGGCTTTCGAATGACCGGCTTTCGAATGACCGACATTCGAATGACCGACTTTCGAATGACCGACTTTCGAATGACCGACTTTCTAATGACCGGCTTTCGAATGACCGACTTTCGAATGACCGACTTTCGAATGACCGATTTTCGAATGACCGGCTTTCGAATGACCGGCTTTCGAATGACCGACTTTCGATTTCCGACTTTCGATTTCCGACTTTCGAATGACCGACTTTCGATTTCCGACTTTCGAATGACCGACTCTCGATTTCCGACTTTCGAATGACCGGCTTTCGATTGACCGACTTTCGAATGACCGACTTTCGATTTCCGACTTTCGAATGACCGACTTTCGAATGACCGACCTTCGATTTCCGACTTTCGAATGACCGGCTTTCGATTTCCGACTTTCGAATGACCGGCTTTCGAATGACCGACTTTCGAATGACCAACTTTCGATTTCCGACTTTCGAATGACCGAATTTCGAATGACCGACTTTCGAATGACCGACTTTCGAATGACCGGATTTCGAATGTCCGGCTTCCGAATGACCGACTTTCGAATGACCGACTTTCGAATAACCGAATTTCGAATGACGGGCTTTCGAATGACCCGCTTTCGAATGACCTACTTTCGAATGACCGACTTTCGAATGACAGACTTTCGATTTCCGACTTTCGAATGACCGACTTTCGAATGACCGACTTTCGAATGACCGGCTTTCGAATGACCGACTTTCGATTTCCGACTTTCAAATGACCGGCTTTATATTTCCGACTTTCGAATGACCGACTTTCGATTTCCGACATTCGAATGACCGACTTTCGATTTCCGACTTTCGAATGACCGGCTTTCGAATGACAGACTTTCGAATGACCGACTTTCGATTTCCGACTTTCGAATGACCGACTTTCGATTTCCGACTTTCGAATGACCGACTTTCGATTTCCGACTTTCGAATGACCGACTTTCGATATCCGACTTTCCAATGACCGGCTTTCGAAAGACCGACTTTCGAATGACCGACTTTCGATTTCCGACTTTCGCATGACCGACTTTCGAATGACCGACTTTCGATTTCCGACTTTCCAATGACCGGCTTTCGAAAGACCGACTTCGAATGACCGGCTTTCGATTTCCCACTTTCAAATGACCGATTTTCGATTTCCGACTTTCGAATGACCGGCTTTCGATTTCCGACTTTCGAATGACCGGCTTTCGATTGTCCGACTTTCGATTTCCGACTTTCGAATGACCGACTTTCAATTTCCGACTTTCGAATGACCGACTTTCGATTTCCGACTTTTGAATGACCGACTTTCGATTTACGACTTTCGAATGACCGACTTTCGAATGACCAACTTTCGAATGACGGACTTTCGATTTCCGACATTCGAATGACCGACTTTCGATTTCCGACTTTCGAATGACCGACTTTCGAGTGACCGCCTTTCGAATGGCCGACTTTCGAATGACCGGCCTTCGAATGACCGGCTTTCGAATGACCGACTATCGAATGACCGACTTTCGAATGACCGACTTTCCAATGACCGACTTTCTAATGACCGGCTTTCGAATGACCGACTTTCGAATGACCGACTTTCGAATGACCGATTTTCGAATGACCGGCTTTCGAATGACCGGCTTTCGAATGACCGACTTTCGAATGACCGACTTTCGATTTCCGACTTTCGAATGACCGACTTTCGAATGACTGACCTTCGATTTCCGAATTTCGAATGACCGGCTTTCAAATGACCGACTTTCGAATGACCGCCTTTCGCTTTCCGACTTTCAAATGACCGGCTTTCGAATGGCCGACTTTCAAATGACCGACTTTCGATTTCCGACTTTCGAATGACCGGCTTTCGAATGACCGACTTCCGAATGACCGACTTTCGATTTCCGACTTTCGAATGACCGACTTTCGATTTCCGACTTTCGAATGACCGGCTTTCGATTACCGACTTTCGAATGACCGACTTTCGATTTCCGACTTTCGAATGACCGACTTTCGATTTCCGACTTTCGAATGAGTGACTTTCGATTTCCGACCTTCGAATGACCGACTTTCGATTTCCGACTTTCGAATGACCGACTTTCGATTTCCGACTTTCGAATGACCGACTTTCGATTTCCGACTTTCCAATGACCGGCTTTCGAAAGACCGACTTTCGATTTCCGACTTTCGAATGACCGACTTTCGAATGACCGACTCTCGATTTCCGACTTTCAAATGACCGACCTTCGATTTCCGACTTTCCAATGACCGGCTTTCGAAAGACCGACTTTTGAATGACCGGCTTTCGATTTCCGACTTTCAAATGACCGCCTTCGATTTCCGACTTTCGAATGACCGGCTTTCGATTTCCGACTTTCAAATGACCGACTTTCGATTTCCGACTTTCGAATGACCGGCTTTCGATTTCCGACTTTCGAATGACCGGCTTTCGAATGACCGACTTTCGATTTCCGACTTTCGATCTCCGACTTTCGAATGACCGACTTTCGATTTCCGACTTTCGAATGACCGACTTTCGATTTCCGACTTTCGAATGACCGACTTTCGAATGACCGACTTTCGAATGACGGACTTTCGGTTTCCGACTTTCGAATGACCGACTTTTGAATGACCGACTTTCTAATGACCGGCTTTCGAATGACCGACTTTCAAATGACCGACTTTCGAATGACCGATTTTCGAATGACCGGCTTTCGAATGACCGGCTTTCGAATGACCGACTTTCGATTTCCGACTTTCGAATGACCGACTTTCGAATGACCGACTTTCGAATGACCGACTTTCGATTTCCAACTTTTGAATGACCGACTTTCGATTTCCGACTTTCAATGTCCGACTTTAGAATGACTGGCTTTGGAATGACCAACTTGCGAATGACCGACTTTCGAATGACCTACTTTCGAATGAGCGACTTTCGAATGACCGACATTCGAATGACCGACTTTCTAATGAGTGACTTTCGAATGATCGACTTTCGAATGACCGACTTTCGATTTCCGACTTTTGAATGACCGACCTTCGAATGATCGACTTTCGAATGTCCGACTTTCGTATGACCGACTATCGAATGACCGACTTTCGAATGACCGACTTTCGAATGACCGACTTTAAAATGACCGACTTTCGAATGACCAACTTTCGAATGACCGACTTTCGAATGACCAACTTTCGATTGACCGACTTTCGATTACAGACTTTCGAATGACCGACTTTCGAATGACCGACTTTCGATTGACCGACTTTCGAATGACCGACTTTCGATTGACCGACTTTCGATTTCCGACTTTCGAATGACCGACTTTCGAGTGACCGACTTTCGAATGACCGACTTTCGAATGACCGACTTTCGAATGACCGACTTTCGAATGACCGACTTTCGAATAACCGACTTTCGAATGACCGACTTTCGAATGACCGACTTTCGAATGACCGCCTTTCGAATGACCGACTTTCAAATGACCGACTTTCGAATGACCGACTTAAAGTTTCCGACTTTCGAATGACCGACTTTCGAATGACCGACTTTCGAATGACCCACTTTCGATTTCCGACTTTCAGTGTCCGACTTTCGAATAACTGGCTTTGGAATGACCAACTTTCGAATGACCGACTTTCGAATGACCGACTTTCGGATGACCGACTTTCGAATGACTGGCTTTGGAATGACCAACTTTCGAATGACCGACTTTCGAATGACCGACTTTCGAATGACCTACTTTCGAATGACTGACTTTCGAATGACCGACTTTCGATTTCCAACTTTCGAATGTCCGACTTTCGAATGACCGACTTTCGAATGACCGACTTTCGAATGACCGACCTTCGAATGACCGACTTTCGATTTCCGACTTTCAATGTCCGATTTTCGAATGACCGACTTTCGATTTCCGACTTTCGAATGACCGACTTTCGAAAGGCCGACTTTCGGTTTCCGACTTTCGAATGACCGACTTTCGAATGACCGGCTTTCGAATGACCGACTTTCAAATGACCGACTTTCGATTTCCGACTTTCGAATGACTGGCTTTCGAAAGACCGACTTTCGATTTCCGACTTTCGAATGACCGGCTTTCGATTTCCGACTTTCGAGTAAGTGACTTTCGATTTCCGACCTTCGAATGACTGACCTTCGATTTCCGACTTTCGAATGACCGACTTTCGATTTCCGACTTTCGAATGACCGGCTTTCGAATGACCGACTTTCGATTTCCGACTTTCGAATGACCGGCTTTCGATTTCCGACTTTCGAATGACCGGCTTTTGATTTCCGACTTTCGAACGACCGGCTTTCGAATGACCGACTTTCGATTTCCCACTTTCGAATGACCGACTTTCAATTTCCGACTTTCGAATGACCGGCTTTCAATTTCCGACATTCGAATGACCCGCTTTCGAATGACCGACTTTCGATTTCCGACTTTCGAATGACCGACTTTCGATTTCCGACTTTCGAATGACCGACTTTCGATTTCCGACTTTCGAATGACCGACTTTCGATTTCCGACTTTCGAATGACCGTCTTTCGAATGACCGACTTTCGAATGACCGACTTTCGATTTCCGACTTTCGAATGACCGACTTTCGACTTCCGACTTTCGAATGACCGACTTTCGAATGACCGACTTTCCAATGACCGACTGTCGAATGACCGACTTTCGAATGACCGACTTTCGATTAAGACTTTCAAATGACCGACTTTCGAATGACCGACTTTCGAATGACCGACTTTCGAATGACCGGCTTTCGAATGTCCGGCTTCCGAATGACCGACTTTCGAATGACCGACTTTCGAATGACCGACTTTCGAATGACGGGCTTTCGAATGACCGGCTTTCGAATGACCGACTTTCGAATGACCGACTTTCGAATGACAGACTTTCGATTTCCGACTTTCGAATGACCGACTTTCGAATCCGACTTTCGAGTGACCGACTTTCGAATGACTGGCTTTCGAATGACCGGCTTTCGAATGACCGACTTTCGAATGACCGACTTTCGAATGACCGGCTTTCGAATGACCGACTTTCGAATGACCGACTTTCCATTTCCGACTTTCGAATGACCGACTTTCGAATGAGCGACTTTCGAATGACCGGCTTTCGAATGACCGGCTTTCGAATGACCGACTTTCGAATGGCCGACTTTCGAATGACCGACTTTCGAATGACCGAGTTTCGAATGACCGGCTTTCGAATGACCGGCTTTCGAATGACCGACATTCGAATGACCGACTTTCGAATGACCGACTTTCGAATGACCGACTTTCTAATGACCGGCTTTCGAATGACCGACTTTCGAATGACCGAGTTTCGCATGACCGATTTTCGAATGACCGGCTTTCGAATGACCGGCTTTCGAATGACCGACTTTCGATTTCCGACTTTCGATTTCCGACTTTCGAATATCCGACTTTCGATTTCCGACTTTCGAATGACCGACTCTCGATTTCCGACTTTCGAATGACCGGCTTTCGATTGACCGACTTTCGAATGACCGACTTTCGATTTCCGACTTTCGAATGACCGACTTTCGAATGACCGACCTTCGATTTCCGACTTTCGAATGACCGGCGTTCGATTTCCGACTTTCGAATGACCGGCTTTCGAATGACCGACTTTCGAATGACCGACTTTCAATCTCCGACTTTCGAATGACTGACTTTCGATTTCCGACTTTCCAATGACCGACTTTCGATTTCCGACTTTCGAATGACCGGCTTTCGAATGACCGACTTTCGAATGACGGACTTTCGGTTTCCGACTTTCGAATGACCGGCTTTCGAATGACCGACTTCCGAATGACCGACTTTCGATTTCCGACTTTCAAATGACCGGCTTTCGAATGACCGACTTTCAAATGACCGACTTTCGATTTCCGACTTTCGAATGACCGGCTTTGGAATGACCGACTTCCGAATTCCCGACTTTCGATTTCCGACTTTCGAATGACCGGCTTTCGAATGACCGACTTTCGAATGACCAACTTTCGATTTCCGACTTTCGAATGACCGAATTTCGAATGACCGAATTTCGAATGACCGACTTTCGGATGACCGGATTTCGAATGTCCGGCTTCCGAATGACCGACTTTCGAATGACCGACTTTCGAATGACCGAATTTCGAATGACGGGCTTTCGAATGACCCGCTTTCGAATGACCTACTTTCGAATGACCGACTTTCGAATGACAGACTTTCGATTTCCGACTTTCGAATGACCGACTTTCGAATGACCGGCTTTCGAATGACCGACTTTCGATTTCCGACTTTCGAATGACCGGCTTTATATTTCCGACTTTCGAATGACCGACTTTCGATTTCCGACATTCGAATGACCTACTTTCGATTTCCGACTTTCGAATGACCGACTTTCGATATCCGACATTCCAATGACCGGCTTTCGAAAGACCGACTTTCGAATGACCGACTTTCGATTTCCGACTTTCGAATGACCGACTTTCGAATGACCGACTTTCGATTTCCGACTTTCCAATGACCGGCTTTCGAAAGACCGACTTCGAATGACCGGCTTTCGATTTCCGACTTTCAAATGACCGATTTTCGATTTCCGACTTTCGAATGACCGGCTTTCGATTTCCGACTTTCGAATGACCGGCTTTCGAATGTCCGACTTTCGATTTCCGACTTTCGAATGACCGACTTTCAATTTCCGACTTTCGAATGACCGACTTTCGATTTCCGACTTTCGAATGACCGACTTTCGATTTATGACTTTCGAATGACCGACTTTCGAATGACCAACTTTCGAATGACGGACTTTCGATTTCCGACTTTCGAATGACCGACTTTCGATTTCCGACTTTCGAATGACCGACTTTCGAGTGACCGCCTTTCGAATGGCCGACTTTCGAATGACCGGCCTTCGAATGACCGGCTTTCGAATGACCGACTATCGAATGACCGACTTTCGAATGACCGACTTTCCAATGACCGACTTTCTAATGACCGGCTTTCGAATGACCGACTTTCGATTTCCGACTTTCGAATGACCGGCTTTCGAATGACCGACTTCCGAATGACCGACCTTCGATTTCCGACTTTCGAATAACCGACTTTCGATTTCCGACTTTCGAATGACCGGCTTTCGATTACCGACTTTCGAATGACCGACTTTCGATTTCCGACTTTCGAATGACCGACTTTCGATTTCCGACTTTCGAATGAGTGACTTTCGATTTCCGACCTTCGAATGACCGACTTTCGATTTCCGACTTTCGAATGACCGACTTTCGATTTCCGACTTTCGAATGACCGACTTTCGATTTCCGACTTTCCAATGACCGGCTTTCGAAAGACCGACTTTCGATTTCCGACTTTCGAATGACCGACTTTCGAATGACCGACTTTCGATTTCCGACTTTCAAATGACCGACCTTCGATTTCCGACTTTCCAATGACCGGCTTTCGAAAGACCGACTTTCGAATGACCGGCTTTCGATTTCCGACTTTCAAATGACCGATTTCGATTTCCCGCTTTCGAATGACCGGCTTTCGATTACCGACTTTCAAATGACCGACTTTCGATTTCCGACTTTCGAATGACCGGCTTTCGATTTCCGACTTTCGAATGACCGGCTTTCGAATGACCGACTTTCGATTTCCGACTTTCGAATGACCGACTTTCGATCTCCGACTTTCGAATGACCGACTTTCGATTTCCGACTTACGAATGACCGACTTTCGATTTCCGACTTTCGAATGACCGACTTTCGAATGACCGACTTTCGAATGACGGACTTTCGATTTCCGACTTTCGAATGACCGACTTTCGATTTCCGACTTTCGAATGACCGACTTTCAAATGACCGACTTTCGAATGACCGACTTTCGATTTCCGACTTTCGAATGACCGGCTTTCGATTTCCGACTTTCGAAAGACCGACTTTCGAATGACCGGCTTTCGATTTCCGACTTTCAAATGACCGCCTTCGATTTCCGACTTTCGAATGACCGGCTTTCGATTTCCGACTTTCAAATGACCGACTTTCGATTTCCGACTTTCGAATGACCGGCTTTCGATTTCCGACTTTCGAATGACCGGCTTTCGAATGACCGACTTTCGATTTCCGACTTTCGATCTCCGACTTTCGAATGACCGACTTTCGATTTCCGACTTTCGAATGACCGACTTTCGATTTCGGACTTTCGAATGACCGACTTTCGAATGACCGACTTTCGAATGACGGACTTTCGGTTTCCGACTTTCGAATGACCGACTTTTGAATGACCGACTTTCTAATGACCGGCTTTCGAATGACCGACTTTCAAATGACCGACTTTCGAATGACCGATTTTCGAATGAGCGGCTTTCGAATGACCGGCTTTCGAATGACCGACTTTCGATTTCCGACTTTCGAATGACCGACTTTCGAATGACCGACTTTCGAATGACCGACTTTCGATTTCCGACTTTTGAATGACCGACTTTCGATTTCCGACTTTCAATGTCCGACTTTGGAATGACTGGCTTTGGAATGACCAACTTGCGAATGACCGACTTTCGAATGACCTACTTTCGAATGACCGACTTTCGAATGACCGACATTCGAATGACCGACTTTCTAATGAGTGACTTTCGAATGATCGACTTTCGAATGACCGACTTTCGATTTCCGACTTTTGAATGACCGACCTTCGAATGATCGACTTTCGAATGTCCGACTTTCGTATGACCGACTATCGAATGACCGACTTTCGAATGACCGACTTTCGAATGACCGACTTTAAAATGACCGACTTTCGAATGACGAACTTTCGAATGACCGACTTTCGAATGACCAACTTTCGATTGACCGACTTTCGATTACAGACTTTCGAATGACCGACTTTCGAATGACCGACTTTCGATTGACCGACTTTCGAATGACCGACTTTCGATTGACCGACTTTCGATTTCCGACTTTCGAATGACCGACTTTCGAATGACCGACTTTCGAATGACCGACTTTCGAATGACCGATTTCGAATGACCGACTTTCGAATGACCGACTTTCGAATAACCGACTTTCGAATGACCGACTTTCGAATGACCGACTTTCGAATGACCGCCTTTCGAATGACCGACTTTCAAATGACCGACTTTCGAATGACCGACTTAAAGTTTCCGACTTTCGAATGACCGACTTTCGAATGACCGACTTTCGAATGACCCACTTTCGATTTCCGACTTTCAGTGTCCGACTTTCGAATAACTGGCTTTGGAATGACCAACTTTCGAATGACCGACTTTCGAATGACCGACTTTCGGATGACCGACTTTCGAATGACTGGCTTTGGAATGACCAACTTTCGAATGACCGACTTTCGAATGACCGACTTTCGAATGACCTACTTTCGAATGACTGACTTTCGAATGACCGACTTTCGATTTCCAACTTTCGAATGTCCGACTTTCGAATGACCGACTTTCGAATGACCGACTTTCGAATGACCGACCTTCGAATGACCGACTTTCGATTTCCGACTTTCAATGTCCGATTTTCGAATGACCGACTTTCGATTTCCGACTTTCGAATGACCGACTTTCGAAAGGCCGACTTTCGGTTTCCGACTTTCGAATGACCGACTTTCGAATGACCGGCTTTCGAATGACCGACTTTCAAATGACCGACTTTCGATTTCCGACTTTCGAATGACTGGCTTTCGAAAGACCGACTTTCGATTTCCGACTTTCGAATGACCGGCTTTCGATTTCCGACTTTCGAGTAAGTGACTTTCGATTTCCGACCTTCGAATGACCGACCTTCGATTTCCGACTTTCGAATGACCGACTTTCGATTTCCGACTTTCGAATGACCGGCTTTCGAATGACCGACTTTCGATTTCCGACTTTCGAATGACCGGCTTTCGATTTCCGACTTTCGAATGACCGGCTTTTGATTTCCGACTTTCGAACGACCGGCTTTCGAATGACCGACTTTCGATTTCCCACTTTCGAATGACCGACTTTCAATTTCCGACTTTCGAATGACCGGCTTTCAATTTCCGACATTCGAATGACCCGCTTTCGAATGACCGACTTTCGATTTCCGACTTTCGAATGACCGACTTTCGATTTCCGACTTTCGAATGACCGACTTTCGATTTCCGACTTTCGAATGACCGACTTTCGAATGACCGACTTTCCAATGACCGACTGTCGAATGACCGACTTTCGAAAGACCGACTTTCGATTAAGACTTTCAAATGACCGACTTTCCAATGACCGACTTTCGAATGACCGACTTTCGAATGACCGGCTTTCGAATGTCCGGCTTCCGAATGACCGACTTTCGAATGACCGACTTTCGACTGACCGACTTTCGAATGACGGGCTTTCGAATGACCGGCTTTCGAATGACCGACTTTCGAATGACCGACTTTCGAATGACAGACTTTCGATTTCCGACTTTCGAATGACCGACTTTCGATTCCGACTTTCGAGTGACCGACTTTCGAATGACTGGCTTTCGAATGACCGGCTTTCGAATGACCGACTTTCGAATGACCGACTTTCGAATGACCGGCTTTCGAATGACCGACTTTCGAATGACCGACTTTCCATTTCCGACTTTCGAATGACCGACTTTCGAATGAGCGACTTTCGAATGACCGGCTTTCGAATGACCGGCTTTCGAATGACCGACTTTCGAATGGCCGACTTTCGAATGACCGACTTTCGAATGACCGACTTTCGAATGACCGAGTTTCGAATGACCGGCTTTCGAATGACCGGCTTTCGAATGACCGACATTCGAATGACCGACTTTCGAATGACCGACTTTCGAATGACCGACTTTCTAATGACCGGCTTTCGAATGACCGACTTTCGAATGACCGAGTTTCGCATGACCGATTTTCGAATGACCGGCTTTCGAAAGACCGGCTTTCGAATGACCGACTTTCGATTTCCGACTTTCGATTTCCGACTTTCGATTTCCGACTTTCGAATGACCGACTTTCGATTTCCGACTTTCGAATGACCGACTCTCGATTTCCGACTTTCGAATGACCGGCTTTCGATTGACCGACTTTCGAATGACCGACTTTCGATTTCCGACTTTCGAATGACCGACTTTCGAATGACCGACCTTCGATTTCCGACTTTCGAATGACCGGCTTTCGATTTCCGACTTTCGAATGACCGGCTTTCGAATGACCGACTTTCGAATGACCGACTTTCGATCTCCGACTTTCGAATGACTGACTTTCGATTTCCGACTTTCCAATGACCGACTTTCGATTTCCGACTTTCGAATGACCGACTTTCGAATGACCGACTTTCGAATGACGGACTTTCGGTTTCCGACTTTCGAATGACCGGCTTTCGAATGACCGACTTCCGAATGACCGACTTTCGATTTCCGACTTTCAAATGACCGGCTTTCGAATGACCGACTTTCAAATGACCGACTTTCGATTTCCGACTTTCGAATGACCGGCTTTGGAATGACCGACTTCCGAATTCCCGACTTTCGATTTCCGACTTTCGAATGACCGGCTTTCGAATGACCGACTTTCGAATGACCAACTTTCGATTTCCGACTTTCGAATGACCGAATTTCGAATGACCGAATTTCGAATGACCGACTTTCGAATGACCGGATTTCGAATGTCCGGCTTCCGAATGACCGACTTTCGAATGACCGACTTTCGAATGACCGAATTTCGAATGACGGGCTTTCGAATGACCCGCTTTCGAATGACCTACTTTCGAATGACCGACTTTCGAATGACAGACTTTCGATTTCCGACTTTCGAATGACCGACTTTCGAATGACCGGCTTTCGAATGACCGACTTTCGATTTCCGACTTTCGAATGACCGGCTTTATATTTCCGACTTTCGAATGACCGACTTTCGATTTCCGACATTCGAATGACCGACTTTCGATTTCCGACTTTCGAATGACCGACTTTCGATATCCGACATTCCAATGACCGGCTTTCGAAAGACCGACTTTCGAATGACCGACTTTCGATTTCCGACTTTCGAATGACCGACTTTCGAATGACCGACTTTCGATTTCCGACTTTCCAATGACCGGCTTTCGAAAGACCGACTTCGAATGACCGGCTTTCGATTTCCGACTTTCAAATGACCGATTTTCGATTTCCGACTTTCGAATGACCGGCTTTCGATTTCCGACTTTCGAATGACCAGCTTTCGAATGTCCGACTTTCGATTTCCGACTTTCGAATGACCGACTTTCAATTTCCGACTTTCGAATGACCGACTTTCGATTTCCGACTTTCGAATGACCGACTTTCGATTTATGACTTTCGAATGACCGACTTTCGAATGACCAACTTTCGAATGACGGACTTTCGATTTCCGACTTTCGAATGACCGACTTTCGATTTCCGACTTTCGAATGACCGACTTTCGAGTGACCGCCTTTCGAATGGCCGACTTTCGAATGACCGGCCTTCGAATGACCGGCTTTCGAATGACCGACTATCGAATGACCGACTTTCGAATGACCGACTTTCCAATGACCGACTTTCTAATGACCGGCTTTCGAATGACCGACTTTCGATTTCCGACTTTCGAATGACCGGCTTTCGAATGACCGACTTCCGAATGACCGACCTTCGATTTCCGACTTTCGAATGACCGACTTTCGATTTCCGACTTTCGAATGACCGGCTTTCGATTACCGACTTTCGAATGACCGACTTTCGATTTCCGACTTTCGAATGACCGACTTTCGATTTCCGACTTTCGAATGAGTGACTTTCGATTTCCGACCTTCGAATGACCGACTTTCGATTTCCGACTTTCGAATGACCGACTTTCGATTTCCGACTTTCGAATGACCGACTTTCGATTTCCGACTTTCCAATGACCGGCTTTCGAAAGACCGACTTTCGATTTCCGACTTTCGAATGACCGACTTTCGAATGACCGACTTTCGATTTCCGACTTTCAAATGACCGACCTTCGATTTCCGACTTTCCAATGACCGGCTTTCGAAAGACCGACTTTCGAATGACCGGCTTTCGATTTCCGACTTTCAAATGACCGATTTCGATTTCCGGCTTTCGAATGACCGGCTTTCGATTTCCGACTTTCAAATGACCGACTTTCGATTTCCGACTTTCGAATGACCGGCTTTCGATTTCCGACTTTCGAATGACCGGCTTTCGAATGACCGACTTTCGATTTCCGACTTTCGAATGACCGACTTTCGATCTCCGACTTTCGAATGACCGACTTTCGATTTCCGACTTACGAATGACCGACTTTCGATTTCCGACTTTCGAATGACCGACTTTCGAATGACCGACTTTCGAATGACGGACTTTCGATTTCCGACTTTCGAATGACCGACTTTCGATTTCCGACTTTCGAATGACCGACTTTCAAATGACCGACTTTCGAATGACCGACTTTCGATTTCCGACTTTCGAATGACCGGCTTTCGATTTCCGACTTTCGAATGACCGGCTTTCGAATGACCGACTTTCGATATCCGACTTTCGAATGACCGACTTTCGATCTCCGACTTTCGAATGACCGACTTTCGATTTCCGACTTTCGAATGACCGACTTTCGGTTTCCGACTTTCGAATGACCGACTTTTGAATGACCGACTTTCTAATGACCGGCTTTCGAATGACCGACTTTCAAATGACCGACTTTCGAATGACCGATTTTCGAATGACCGACTTTCGATCTCCGACTTACGAATGACCGACTTTCGATTTCCGACTTTCGAATGACCGACTTTCGAATGACCGACTTTCGAATGACGGACTTTCGATTTCCGACTTTCGATTTCCGACTTTCGATTTCCGACTTTCGAATGACCGACTTTCGATTTCCGACTTTCGAATGACCGACTTTCGATTTCCGACTTTCGAATGACCGACTTTCGATTTCCGACTTTCGAATGACCGGCTTCCGAATGACCGACTTTCGAATGACCGATTTTCGATTTCCGACTTTCGAATGACCGACTTTCGAATGACCGACCTTCGATTTCCGACTTTCGAATGACCGGCTTTCAAATGACCGACTTTCGAATGACCGACTTTCGGTTTCCGACTTTAAAATGACCGGCTTTCGAATGACCGACTTTCAAATGACCGACTTTCGATTTCCGACTTTCGAATGACCGACTTCCGAATGACCGACCTTCGATTTCCGACTTTCGAATGACCGACTTTCGATTTCCGACTTTCGAATGACCGGCTTTCGATTTCCGACTTTCGAATGACCAACTTTCGATTTCCGACATTCGAATGACCGACTTTCGATTTCCGACTTTCGAATGACCGGCTTTCGAATGACAGACTTTCGAATGACCGACTTTCGATTTCCGCATTTCGAATGACCGACTTTCGATTTCCGACTTTCGAATGATCGACTTTCGATTTCCGACTTTCGAATGACCGACTTTCGATTTCCGACTTTCGAATGACCGACTTTCGATTTCCGACTTTCCAATGACCGGCTTTCGAAAGACCGACTTTCGAATGACCGACTTTCGATTTCCGACTTTCGAATGACCGACTTTCGAATGACCGACTTTCGATTTCCGACTTTCAAATGACCGACTTTCGATTTCATACTTTCCAATGACCGGCTTTCGAAAGACCGACTTTCGAATGACCGGCTTTCGATTTCCGACTTTCAAATGACCGACTTTCGATTTCCGACTTTCGAATGACCGGCTTTCGATTTCCGACTTTCGAATGACCGGTTTCGAATGACCGACTTTCGATTTCCGACTTTCGAATGACCGACTTTCGATTTCCGACTTTCGAATGACCGACTTTCGATTTCCGACTTTCGAATGATCGACTTTCGATTTCCGACTTTCGAATGACCAACTTTCGAATGACCGACTTTCGATTTCCGACTTTCGAATGACCGACTTTCGATTTCCGACTTTGGAATGACCGACTTTCGATTTCCGACTTTCGAATGACCGACTTTCGATTTCCGACTTTCGAATGACCGTCTTTCGAATGACCGACTTTCGAATGACCGACTTTCGATTTCCGACTTTCGAATGACCGACTTTCGATTTCCGACTTTCGAATGACCGACTTTCAAATGACCGACTTTCGAATCACCGACTTTCGATTTCCGACTTTCGAATGACCGACTTTCGATTTCCGACTTTCGAATGACCGACTTTCGATTTCCGACTTTCGGAAGACCGACTTTCGAATGACCGACTTTCGAATGACGGACTTTCGGTTTCCGACTTTCGAATGACCGACTTTTGAATGACCGACTTTCTAATGACCGGCTTTCGAATGACCGACTTTCAAATGACCGACTTTCGAATGACCGATTTTCGAATGACCGGCTTTCGAATGACCGGCTTTCGAATGACCGACTTTCGATTTCCGACTTTCGATTTCCGACTTTCGAATGACCGACTTTCGATTTCCGACTTTCGAATGACCGACTTTCGATTTCCGACTTTCGAATGACCGGCTTTCGAATGACCGACTTTCGAATGACCGATTTTCGATTTTCGACTTTCGAATGACCGACTTTCGAATGACCGACCTTCGATTTCCGACTTTCGAATGACCGGCTTTCAAATGACCGACTTTCGAATGACCGACTTTCGGTTTCCGACTTTCAAATGACCGGCTTTCGAATGACCGACTTTCAAATGACCGACTTTCGATTTCCGACTTTCGAATGACCGGCTTTCGAATGACCGACTTCCGAATGACCGACTTTCGATTTCCGACTTTCGAATGTCCGACTTTCGGTTTCCGACTTTCGAATGACCGGCTTTCGATTTCCGACTTTCGAATGACCGACTTTCGATTTCCGACTTTCGAATGACCGACTTTCGATTTCCGACTTTCGAATGAGTGACTTTCGATTTCCGACCTTCGAATGACCGACTTTCGATTTCAGACTTTCGAATGACCGACTTTCGATTTCCGACTTTGGAATGACCGACTTTCGATTTCCGACTTTCGAATGACCGACTTTCGATTTCCGACTTTCGAATGACCGACTTTCGAAAGATCCACTTTCGATTTCCGACTTTGGAATGACCGACTTTCGATTTCCGACTTTCGAATGACCGACTTTCGAATGACCGACTTTCGAATGACCGACTTTCGAATGTCCGACTTTCGAATGACCGACTTTCGATTTCCGAGTTTCGAATGACCGAATTTTGAATGACCGACTTTCGAATGACCGACTTTCGAATGACCGGATTTCGAATGTCCGGCTTCCGAATGACCGACTTTCGAATGACCGACTTTAGAATGACCGACTTTCGAATGACGGGCTTTCGAATGACCGGCTTTCGAATGACCTACTTTCGAATGACTGACTTTCGAATGACAGACTTTCGATTTCCGACTTTCGAATGACCGACTTTCGAATGACCGACTTTCGAATGACCGGCTCTCGAATGACCGGCTTTCGATAGACCAACTTTCGAATGACCGACTTTCGAATGACCGGCTTTCGAATGACCGACTTTCGAATGACCGACTTTCGATTTCCGACTTTCGAATGACCACCCTTTGAATGACCGACTTTCGAATGACCGGCTTTCGAATGACCGGCTTTCGAATGGCGACTTTCGAATGGCCGACTTTCGAATGACCAACTTTCGAATGACCGATTTTCGAATGACCGGCTTTCCAATGACCGGCTTTCGAATGACCGACTTTCGATTTCCGACTTTCGATTTCCGACTTTCGAATGACCGACTTTCGATTTCCGACTTTCGAATGACCGACTTTCGATTTCCGACTTTCGAATGACCGGCTTTCGAATGACCGACTATCGAATGACCGACTTTCGATTTCCGACTTTCGAATGACCGACTTTCGAATGACCGACCTTCGATTTCCGACTTTCGAATGACCGGCTTTCAAATGACCGAGTTTCGAATGACCGACTTTCGGTTTCCGACTTTAAAATGACCGGCTTTCGAATGACCGACTTTCAAATGACCGACTTTCGATTTCCGACTTTCGAATGACCGACTTCCGAATGACCGACCTTCGATTTCCGACTTTCGAATGACCGACTTTCGATTTCCGACTTTCGAATGACCGGCTTTCGATTTCCGACTTTCGAATGACCGACTTTCGATTTCCGACATTCGAATGACCGACTTTCGATTTCCGACTTTCGAATGACCGACTTTCGAATGACAGACTTTCGAATGACCGACTTTCGATTTCCGCATTTCGAATGACCGACTTTCGATTTCCGACTTTCGAATGACCGACTTTCGATTTCCGACTTTCGAATGACCGACTTTCGATTTCCGACTTTCGAATGACCGACTTTCGATTTCCGACTTTCCAATGACCGGCTTTCGAAAGAACGACTTTCGAATGACCGACTTTCGATTTCCGACTTTCGAATGACCGACTTTCGAATGACCGACTTTCGATTTCCGACTTTCAAATGACCGACTTTGGATTTCATACTTTCCAATGACCGGCTTTCGAAAGACCGACTTTCGAATGACCGGCTTTCGATTTCCGACTTTCAAATGACCGACTTTCGATTTCCGACTTTCGAATGACCGGCTTTCGATTTCCGACTTTTTAATGACCGGCTTTCGAATGACCGACTTTCGATTTCCGACTTTCGAATGACCGACTTTCGATTTCCGACTTTCGAATGACCGACTTTCGATTTCCGACTTTCGAATGATCGACTTTCGATTTCCGACTTTCGAATGGCCAACTTTCGAATGACCGACTTTCGATTTCCGACTTTCGAATGACCGACTTTCGATTTCCGACTTTGGAATGACCGACTTTCGATTTCCGACTTTCGAATTCCGACTTTCGAATGACCGTCTTTGGAATGACCGACTTTCGAATGACCGACTTTCGATTTCCGACTTTCGAATGACCGACTTTCGATTTCCGACTTTCGAATGACCGACTTTCAAATGACCGACTTTCGAATGACCGACTTTCAAATGACCGACTTTCGAATGACCGACTTTCGAATGACCGACTTTCGAATTCCGACTTTCAAATGACCGACTTTCGAATGACCGACTTTCGAATGACAAACTTTCGAATGACCGGCTTTCGAATGTCCGGCTTCCGAATGACCGACTTTCGAATGACCGACTTTCGAATGACGGGCTTTCGAATGACCGGCTTTCGAATGACCAACTTTCGAATGAGCGACTTTCGAATGACAGACTTTCGATTTCCGACTTTCGAATGACCGACTTTCGATCTCCGACTTTCGAATGACCGACTTTCGAATGACCGACTTTCGAATGACCGGCTTTCCAATGACCGGCTTTCGAATGACCGACTTTCGAATGGCCGACTTTCGAATGACCGACTTTCGAATGACCGACTTTCGAATGACCGAGTTTCGAATGACCGGTTTTCGAATGACCGGCTTTCGAATGACCGACTTTCGAATGACCGACTTTCGAATGACCGACTTTCGAATGACCGACTTTCTAATGACCGGTTTTCGAATGACCGACTTTCGAATGACCGACTTTCGAATGACCGATTTTTGAATGACCGGCTTTCGAATGACCGGCTTTCGAATGACCGACTTTCGAATGACCGACTTTCGAATGACCGACCTTCGATTTCCGACTTTCGAATGACCGGCGTTCGAATGACCGACTTCCGAATGACCGACTTTCGATTTCCGATTTTCGAATGACCGACTTATGATTTCCGACTTTCGAATGACCGGCTTTCGATTTCCGAATTTCGAATGACCGACCTTCGATTTCCGACTTTCGAATGACCGACTTTCGATTTCCGACTTTCGAATGAGTGACTTTCGATTTCCGACCTTCGAATGACCGACTTTCGATTTCAGACTTTCGAATGACCGACTTTCGATTTCCGACTTTCGAATGACCTTTCGATTTCCGACTTTCAAATGACCGACTTTCGATTTCCGACTTTCGAATGACCGACTTTCGAATGACCGACTTTCAAATGACCGACTTTCGACTTCCGACTTTCGAATGACCGACTTTCGAATGACCGACTTTCGGTTTCCGACTTTCAAATGACCGGCTTTCGAATGACCGACTTTCAAATGACCGACTTTCGATTTCCGACTTTCGAATGACCGGCTTTCGAATGACCGACTTCCGAATGACCGACTTTCGATTTCCGACTTTCGAATGACCGACTTTCGATTTCCGACTTTCGAATGACCTTTCGATTTCCGACTTTCGAATGACCGACTTTCGATTTCCGACTTTCGAATGACCGACTTTCGAATGACCCACTTTCGATTTCCGACTTTCGAATGACCGACTTTCGATTTCCGACTTTCGAATGACCGACTTTCGAATGACCGACTTTCGAATGACCGACTTTCAAATGACCGACTTTCGATTTCCGACTTTCGAATGACCGGCTTTCGAATTACCGACTTTCGAATGACCGACTTTCGATTTCCGACTTTCGAATGACCTTTCGATTTCCGACTTTCGAATGACCGACTTTCGATTTCCGACTTTCGAATGACCTTTCGATTTCCGACTTTCGAATGACCGACTTTCGATTTCCGACTTTCGAATGACCGACTTTCGAATGACCCACTTTCGATTTCCGACTTTCGAATGACCGACTTTCGATTTCCGACTTTCGAATGACCGACTTTCGAATGACCGACTTTCGAATGACCGACTTTCGAATGACCGACTTTCGAATGTCCGACTTTCGAATGACCGACTTTCGATTTCCGACTTTCGAATGACCGAATTTCGAATGACCGACTTTCGAATGACCGACTTTCGAATGACCGGATTTCGAATCTCCGGCTTCCGAATGACCGACTTTCGAATGACCGACTTTCGAATGACCGACTTTCGAATGACGGGCTTTCGAATGACCGGCTTTCGAATGACCTACTTTCGAATGACCGACTTTCGAATGACAGACTTTCGATTTCCGACTTTCGAATGACCGACTTTCGAATGACCGACTTTCGAATGACCGGCTTTCGAATGACCGGCTTTCGATAGACCAACTTTCGAATGACCGACTTTCGAATGACCGGCTTTCGAATGACCGACTTTCGATTTCCGACTTTCGAATGACCGACCTTGGAATGACCGACTTTCGATTGACCGGCTTTGGAATGACCGGCTTTCGAATGACCGACTTTCGAATGGCCGACTTTCGAATGACCGACTTTCGAATGACCGATTTTCGAATGACCGGCTTTCGAATGACCGGCTTTCGAATGACCGTCTTTCGATTTCCGACTTTCGATTTCCGACTTTCGAATGACCGACTTTCGATTTCCGACTTTCGAATGACCGACTTTCGATTTCCGACTTTCGAATGACCGGCTTTCGATTTCCGACTTTCGAATGACCGGCTTTCGAATGACCGACTTTCGATTTCTGACTTTCGAATGACCGACTTTCGATTTCCGACTTTCGAATGACCGACTTTCGATTTCCGACTTTCAAATGATCGACTTTCGATTTCCGACTATCGAATGACCAACTTTCGAATGACCAACTTTGGAATGACGGACTTTCGATTTCCGACTTTCGAATGACCGACTTTCGATTTCAGACTTTCGAATGACCGACTTTCGAATGACCGACTTTCGAATGACTGACTTTCGAATGACCGAATTTCGAATGACCGACTTTCAATTTCCGACTTTCGAATGACCGGCTTTCGAATGACCGACTTTCGATTTCCGACTTTCGAATGACCGGCTTTTGATTTCCGACTTTCGAACGACCGGCTTTCGAATGACCGACTTTCGATTTCCCACTTTCGAATGACCGACTTTCGATGTCCGACTTTCGAATGACCGGCTTTCGAATGACCGACTTCCGAATGACCGACTTTCGATTTCCGACTTTCGAATGACCGACTTTCGGTTTCCGACTTTCGAATGACCGGCTTTCGATTTCCGACTTTCGAATGACCGACTTTCGATTTCCAACTTTCGAATGACCGACTTTCGATTTCCGACTTTCGAATGAGTGACTTTCGATTTCCGACCTTCGAATGACCGACTTTCGATTTCCGACTTTCGAATGACCGACTTTCGATTTCCGACTTTCGAATGACCGACTTTCGATTTCCGACTTTCCAATGACCGGCTTTCGAAAGACCGACTTTCGATTTCCGACTTTCGAATGACCGACTTTCGAATGACCGACTTTCGATTTCCGACTTTCAAATGACCGACCTTCGATTTCCGACTTTCCAATAACCGGCTTTCGAAAGACCGACTTTCGAATGACCGGCTTTCGATTTCCGACTTTCAAATGACCGACTTCGATTTCCGACTTTCGAATGACCGGCTTTCGATTTCCGACTTTCAAATGACCGACTTTCGATTTCCGACTTTCGAATGACCGGCTTTCGATTTCCGACTTTCGAATGACCGGCTTTCGAATGACCGACTTTCGATTTCCGACTTTCGAATGACCGACTTTCGATCTCCGACTTTCGAATGACCGACTTTCGATTTCCGACTTTCGAATGACCGACTTTCGATTTCCGACTTTCGGAAGACCGACTTTCGAATGACCGACTTTCGAATGACGGACTTTCGGTTTCCGACTTTCGAATGACCGACTTTTGAATGACCGACTTTCTAATGACCGGCTTTCGAATGACCGACTTTCAAATGACCGACTTTCGAATGATCGATTTTCGAATGACTGGCTTTCGAATGTCCGGCTTTCGAATGACCGACTTTCGATTTCCGACTTTCGATTTCCGACTTTCGAATGACCGACTTTCGATTTCCGACTTTCGAATGACCGACTTTCGATTTCCGACTTTCGAATGACCGACTTTCGATTTCCGACTTTCGAATGACCGGCTTTCGAATGACCGACTTTCGAATGACCGATTTTCGATTTCCGACTTTCGAATGACCGACTTTCGAATGACCGACCTTCGATTTCCGACTTTCGAATGACCGGCTTTCAAATGACCGACTTTCGAATGACCGACTTTCGGTTTCCGACTTTCAAATGACCGGCTTTCGAATGACCGACTTTCAAATGACCGACTTTCGATTTCCGACTTTCGAATGACCGGCTTTCGAATTACCGACTTCCGAATGACCGACTTTCGATTTCCGACTTTCGAATGACCGACTTTCGGTTTCCGACTTTCGAATGACCGGCTTTCGATTTCCGACTTTCGAATGACCGACTTTCGATTTCCGACTTTCGAATGACCGACTTTCGATTTCCGACTTTCGAATGAGTGACTTTCGATTTCCGACCTTCGAATGACCGACTTTCGATTTCCGACTTTCGAATGACCGACTTTCGATTTCCGACTTTCGAATGACCGACTTTCGATTTCCGACTTTCGAATGACCGACTTTCGAATGACCCACTTTCGATTTCCGACTTTGGAATGACCGACTTTCGATTTCCGACTTTCGAATGACCGACTTTCGAATGACCGACTTTCGAATGACCGACTTTCGAATGACCGACTTTCGAATGTCCGACTTTCGAATGACCGACCTTCGATTTCCGAGTTTCGAATGACCGAATTTCGAATGACCGACTTTCGAATGACCGACTTTCGAATGACCGGATTTCGAATGTCCGGCTTCCGAATGACCGACTTTCGAATGACCGACTTTCGAATGACCGGCTCTCGAATGACCGGCTTTCGATAGACCAACTTTCGAATGACCGACTTTCGAATGACCGGCTTTCGAATGACCGACTTTCGAATGACCGACTTTCGATTTCCGACTTTCGGATGACCACCCTTTGAATGACCGACTTTCGAATGACCGGCTTTCGAATGACCGGCTTTCGAATGACCGACTTTCGAATGGCCGACTTTCGAATGACCAACTTTCGAATGACCGATTTTCGATTTCCGACTTTCGAATGACCGACTTTCGATTTCCGACTTTCGAATGACCGACTTTCGATTTCCGACTTTCGAATGACCGGCTTTCGAATGACCGACTATCGAATGACCGACTTTCGATTTCCGACTTTCGAATGACCGACTTTCGAATGACCGACCTTCGATTTCCGACTTTCGAATGACCGGCTTTCAAATGACCGAGTTTCGAATGACCGACTTTCGGTTTCCGACTTTAAAATGACCGGCTTTCGAATGACCGACTTTCAAATGACCGACTTTCGATTTCCGACTTTCGAATGACCGACTTCCGAATGACCGACTTTCGATTTCCGAATTTCGAATGACCGACTTTCGATTTCCGACTTTCGAATGACCGGCTTTCGATTTCCGACTTTCGAATGACCGACTTTCGATTTCCGACATTCGAATGACCGACTTTCGATTTCCGACTTTCGAATGACCGGCTTTCGAATGACAGACTTTCGAATGACCGACTTTCGATTTCCGCATTTCGAATGACCGACTTTCGATTTCCGACTTTCGAATGACCGACTTTCGGTTTCCGACTTTCGAATGACCGACTTTCGATTTCCGACTTTCGAATGACCGACTTTCGATTTCCGACTTTCCAATGACCGGCTTTCGAAAGACCGACTTTCGAATGACCGACTTTCGATTTCCGACTTTCGAATGACCGACTTTCGAATGACCGACTTTCGATTTCCGACTTTCAAATGACCGACTTTCGATTTCATACTTTCCAATGACCGGCTTTCGAAAGACCGACTTTCGAATGACCGGCTTTCGATTTCCGACTTTCAAATGACCGACTTTCGATTTCCGACTTTCGAATGACCGGCTTTCGATTTCCGACTTTCGAATGACCGGCTTTCGAATGACGTACTTTCGATTTCCGACTTTCGAATGACCGACTTTCGATTTCCGACTTTCGAATGACCGACTTTCGATTTCCGACTTTCGAATGATCGACTTTCGATTTCCGACTTTCGAATGACCAACTTTCGAATGACCGACTTTCGATTTCCGACTTTCGAATGACCGACTTTCGATTTCCGACTTTGGAATGACCGACTTTCGATTTCCGACTTTCGAATGACCGACTTTCGATTTCCGACTTTCGAATGACCGTCTTTCGAATGACCGACTTTCGAATGACCGACTTTCGATTTCCGACATTCGAATGACCGACTTTTGATTTCCGACTTTCGAATGACCGACTTTCAAATGACCGACTTTCGAATGACCGACTTTCGAATGACCGACTTTCGAATGACCGACTTTCGAATGACCGACTTTCGAATTCCGACTTTCAAATGACCGACTTTCGAATGACCGACTTTCGAATGACAAACTTTCGAATGACCGGCTTTCGAATGTCCGGCTTCCGAATGACCGACTTTCGAATGACCGACTTTCGAATGACCGACTTTCGAATGACGGGCTTTCGAATGACCGGCTTTCGAATGACCGACTTTCGAATGACCGACTTTCGAATGACAGACTTTCGATTTCCGACTTTCGAATGACCGACTTTCGATCTCCGACTTTCGAATGACCGACTTTCGAATGACCGAGTTTCGAATGACCGGTTTTCGAATGACCGGCTTTCGAATGACCGACTTTCGAATGACCGACTTTCGAATGACCGACTTTCGAATGACCGACTTTCTAATGACCGGTTTTCGAATGACCGACTTTCGAATGACCGACTTTCGAATGACCGATTTTTGAATAACCGGCTTTCGAATGACCGGCTTTCGAATGACCGACTTTCGAATGACAGACTTTCGAATGACCGACTTTCGATTTCCGCATTTCGAATGACCGACTTTCGATTTCCGACTTTCGAATGACCGACTTTCGGTTTCCGACTTTCGAATGACCGACTTTCGATTTCCGACTTTCGAATGACCGACTTTCGATTTCCGACTTTCCAATGACCGGCTTTCGAAAGACCGACTTTCGAATGACCGACTTTCGATTTCCGACTTTCGAATGACCGACTTTCGAATGACCGACCTTCGATTTCCGACTTTCGAATGACCGGCTTTCAAATGACCGACTTTCGAATGACCGACTTTCGGTTTCCGACTTTCGGTTTCCGACTTTCAAATGACCGGCTTTCGAATGACCGACTTTCAAATGACCGACTTTCGATTTCCGACTTTCGAATGACCGGCTTTCGAATGACCGACTTCCGAATGACCGACTTTCGATTTCCGATTTTCGAATGACCGACTTATGATTTCCGACTTTCGAATGACCGGCTTTCGATTTCCGAATTTCGAATGACTGACCTTCGATTTCCGACTTTCGAATGACCGACTTTCGATTTCCGACTTTCGAATGAGTGACTTTCGATTTCCGACCTTCGAATGACCGACTTTCGATTTCAGACTTTCGAATGACCGACTTTCGATTTCCGACTTTGGAATGACCTTTCGATTTCCGACTTTCGAATGACCGACTTTCGATTTCCGACTTTCGAATGACCGACTTTCGAATGACCGACTTTCGATTTCCGACTTTCGAATGACCGACTTTCGAATGACCGACTTTCGAATGACCGACTTTCGAATGACCGACTTTCAAATGTCCGACTTTCGAATGACCGACTTTCGATTTCCGACTTTCGAATGACCGAATTTCGAATGACCGACTTTCGAATGACCGACTTTCGAATGACCGGATTTCGAATGTCCGGCTTCCGAATGACCGACTTTCGAATGACCGACTTTCGAATGACCGACTTTCGAATGACGGGCTTTCGAATGACCGGCTTTCGAATGACCTACTTTCGAATGACCGACTTTCGAATGACAGACTTTCGATTTCCGACTTTCGAATGACCGACTTTCGAAAGACCGACTTTCGAATGACCGGCTTTCGAATGACCGGCTTTCGATAGACCAACTTTCGAATGACCGACTTTCGAATGACCGGCTTTCGAATGACCGACTTTCGAATGACCGACTTTCGATTTCCGACTTTCGAATGACCGACCTTTGAATGACCGACTTTCGATTGACCGGCTTTCGAATGACCGGCTTACGAATGACCGACTTTCGAATGGCCGACTTTCGAATGACCGACTTTCGAATGACCGATTTTCGAATGACCGGCTTTCGAATGACCGGCTTTCGAATGACCGTCTTTCGATTTCCGACTTTCGATTTCCGACTTTCGAATGACCGACTTTCGATTTCCGACTTTCGAATGACCGACTTTCGATTTCCGACTTTCGAATGACCGGCTTTCGATTTCCGACTTTCAAATGATCGACTTTCGATTTCCGACTATCGAATGACCAACTTTCGAATGACCAACTTTTGAATGACGGACTTTCGATTTCCGACTTTCGAATGACCGACTTTCGATTTCAGACTTTCGAATGACCGACTTTCGAATGACCGACTTTCGAATGACTGACTTTCGAATGACCAAATTTCGAATGACCGACTTTCAATTTCCGACTTTCGAATGACCGACTTTCGATTTCCGACTTTCGAATGAACGACTTTCGCATGACCAACTTTGGAATGACGGACTTTCGATTTCCGACTTTCGAATGACCGACTTTCGATTTCCGACTTTCTAATGACCGACTTTCGAATGACCGAATTTCGATGACCGACTTTCGATTTTGGACTTTCAATGTCCGACTTTCGATTGACCGACTTTTAAATGACCGACTTTCGAATGACCGACTTTCGAATGAACGACCTTCGAATGACCGACTTTCGAAAGACCTACTTCCGAATGACCGACTTTCCAATGACCGACTTTCGAATGACCGACTTTCGAATGACCGACTTTCGAATGACCGACTTTCGATTTCCAACTTTTGAATGACCGACTTTCGATTTCCGACTTTCAATGTCCGACTTTGGAATGACTGGCTTTGGAATGACCAACTTGCGAATGACCGACTTTCGATGACCTACTTTCGAATGACCGACTTTCGAATGACCGACTTTCGAATGACCGACTTTCTAATGAGTGACTTTCGAATGACCGACTTTCGAATGACCGACTTTCGATTTCCGACTGTTGGATGACCGACCTTCGAATGATCGACTTTCGAATGTCCGACTTTCGTATGACCGACTATCGAATGACCGACTTTCGAATGACCGACTTTAGAATGACCGACTTTAGAATGACCGACTTTCGAATGACCAACTTTCGAATGACCGACTTTCGAATGACCAACTTTCGATTGACCGACTTTCGATTTCAGACTTTCGAATGACTGACTTTCGAATGACCGACTTTCGATTGACCGACTTTCGAATGACCGACTTTCGATTGACCGACTTTTGATTTCCGACTTTCGAATGACCGACTTTCGAATGACCAACTTTCGAATGACCGACTTTCGAATGACCGACTTTAGAATGACCGACTTTCGAATGACCGACTTTCGAATAACCGACTTTCGAATGACCGACTTTCGAATGACCGACTTTCGAATGACCGACTTTCGAATGACCGCCTTTCGAATGACCGACTTTCAAATGACCGACTTTCGAATGACATACTTAAAGTTTCCGGCTTTTGAATGACCGACTTTCGATTTCCGACTTTCAATATCCTACATTCGAATGCCCGGCTTTGGAATGTCCAACTTTCGAATGACCGACTTTCGAATGACCGACTTTAGAATGAACGACTTTCGAATGACCCACTTTCGATTTCCGACTTTCAATGTCCGACTTTCGAATAACTGGCTTTGGAATGACCGACTTTCGAATGACTGACTTTCGAATGACCGACTTTCGGATGACCGACTTTCGAATGACCGGCTTTGGAATGACCAACTTTCGAATGACCGACTTTCGAATGACCGACTTTCGAATGACCTACTTTCGAATGACCGACTTTCGAATGACCGACTTTCGATTTCCAACTTTCGAATGTCCGACTTTCGAATGACCGACTTTCGAATGACCGACTTTCGAATGACCGACCTTCGAATGACCGACTTTCGATTTCCGACTTTCAATGTCCGACTTTCGAATGACCGACTTTCGATTTCCGACTTTCGAATGACCGACTTTCGAAAGGCTGACTTTCGATTTCCGACTTTCAAATGACCGAATTTCGAATGACCGGCTTTCGAATGACCGACTTTCAAATGACCGACTTTCGATTTCCGACTTTCGAATGACCGGCTTTCGAATGACCGACTTCCGAATGACCGACTTTCGATTTCCGACTTTCGAATGTCCGGCTTTCGATTTCCGACTTTCGAATGAGTGACTTTCGATTTCCGACCTTCGAATGACCGACCTTCGATTTCCGACTTTCGAATGACCGACTTTCGATTTCCGACTTTCGAATGACCGGCTTTCGAATGACCGACTTTCGATTTCCGACTTTCGAATGACCGGCTTTCGATTTCCGACCTTCGAATGACCGGCTTTTGATTTCCGACTTTCGAACGACCGGCTTTCGAATGACCGACTTTCGATTTCCCACTTTCGAATGACCGACTTTCGATTTCCGACTTTCGAATGACCGGCTTTCGATTTCCGACATTCGAATGACCCGCTTTCGAATGACCGACTTTCGATTTCCGACTTTCGAATGACCGACTTTCGATTTCCGACTTTCGAATGACCGACTTTCGATTTCCGATTTTCGAATGACCGACTTTCGATTTCCGACTTTCGAATGACCGTCTTTCGAATGACCGACTTTCGAATGACCGACTTTCGATTTCCGACATTCGAATGACTGACTTTCGATTTCCGACTTTCGAATGACCGACTTTCGAATGACCGACTTTCGAATGACCGACTGTCGAATGACCGACTTTCCAATGACCGACTTTCGATTAAGACTTTCAAATGACCGACTTTCGAATGACCGACTTTCGAATGACCGAATTTCGAATGACCGGCTTTCGAATGTCCGGCTTCCGAATGACCGACTTTCGAATGACCGACTTTCGAATGACCGACTTTCGAATGACGGGCTTTCGAATGACCGGCTTTCGAATGACCGACTTTCGAATGACCGACTTTCGAATGACAGACTTTCGATTTCCGACTTTCGAATGACCGACTTTCGATTTCCGACTTTCGAATGACCGACTTTCGAATGACTGGCTTTCGAACGACCGGCTTTCGAATGACCGACTTTCGAATGACCGACTTTCGAATGACCGGCTTTCGAATGACCGACTTTCGAATGACCGCCTTTCGATTTCCGACTTTCGAATGACCGAGTTTCGAATGACCGGCTTTCGAATGACCGGCTTTCGAATGACCGACATTCGAATGACCGACTTTCTAATGACCGACTTTCGAATGACCGACTTTCTAATGACCGGCTTTCGAATGACCGACTTTCGAATGACCGACTTTCGAATGACCGATTTTCGAATGACCGGCTTTCGAATGACCGGCTTTCGAATGACCGACTTTCGATTTCCGACTTTCGATTTCCGACTTTCAAATGACCGACTTTCGATTTCCGACTTTCGAATGACCGACTCTCGATTTCCGACTTTCGAATGACCGGCTTTCGAATGACCGACTTTCGAATGACCGACTTTCGATTTCCGACTTTCGAATGACCGACTTTCGAATGACCGACCTTCGATTTCCGACTTTCGAATGACCGGCTTTAGAATGACCGACTGTCGAATGACCGACTTTCGGTTTCCGACTTTCAAATGAACGGCTTTCGAATGACCGACTTTCAAATGACCGACTTTCGATTTCCGACTTTCGAATGACCAGCTTTCGAATGACCGACTTCCGAATGACCGACTTTCGATTTCCGACTTTCGAATGACCGGCTTTCGAATGACCGACTTTCGAATGACCAACTTTCGATTTCCGACTTTCGAATGACCGAATTTCGAATGACCGACTTTCGAATGACCGACTTTCGAATGACCGGATTTCGAATGTCCGGCTTCCGAATGACCGACTTTCGAATGACCGACTTTAAATGACCGAATTTCGAATGACGGGCTTTCGAATGACCCGCTTTCGAATGACCTACCTTCGAATGACCGACTTTCGAATGACAGACTTTCGATTTCCGACTTTCGAATGACCGACTTTCGAATGACCGACTTTCGAATGACCGGCTTTCGAATGATCGACTTTCGATTTCCGACTTTCGAATGACCGGCTTTCGATTTCCGACTTTCGAATGACCGACTTTCGATTTCCGACATTCGAATGACCGACTTTCGATTTCCGACTTTCGAATGACCGGTTTTCGAATGACAGACTTTCGAATGACCGACTTTCGATTTCCGACTTACGAATGACCGACTTTCGATTTCCGACTTTCGAATGACCGACTTTCGATTTCCGACTTTCGAATGACCGACTTTCGATTTCCGACTTTCGAATGACCGACTTTCGATTTCCGACTTTCCAATGACCGGCTTTCGAAAGACCGACTTTTAAATGACCGACTTTCGATTTCCGACTTTCGAATGACCGACTTTCGAATGACCGACTTTCGATTTCCGACTTTCCAATGACCGGCTTTCGAACGACCGACTTCGAATGACCGACTTTCGATTTCCGACTTTCAAATGACCGATTTTCGATTTCCGACTTTCGAATGACCGGCTTTCGATTTCCGACTTTCGAATGACCGGCTTTCGATTTCCGACATTCGAATGACCCGCTTTCGAATGACCGACTTTCGATTTCCGACTTTCGAATGACCGACTTTCGATTTCCGACTTTCGAATGACCGACTTTCGATTTCCGACTTTCGAATGACCGTCTTTCGAATGACCGACTTTCGAATGACCGACTTTCGATTTCCGACATTCGAATGACTGACTTTCGATTTCCGACTATCGAATGACCGACTTTCGAATGACCGACTTTCGAATGACCGACTGTCGAATGACCGACTTTCCAATGACCGACTTTCGATTAAGACTTTCAAATGACCGACTTTCGAATGACCGACTTTCGAATGACCGAATTTCGAATGACCGGCTTTCGAATGTCCGGCTTCCGAATGACCGACTTTCGAATGACCGACTTTCGAATGACCGACTTTCGAATGACGGGCTTTCGAATGACCGGCTTTCGAATGACCGACTTTCGAATGACCGACTTTCGAATGACAGACTTTCGATTTCCGACTTTCGAATGACCGACTTTCGATTTCCGACTTTCGAATGACCGACTTTCGAATGACTGCCTTTAGAACGACCGGCTTTCGAATGACCGACTTTCGAATGACCGACTTTCGAATGACCGGCTTTCGAATGACCGACTTTCGAATGACCGCCTTTCGATTTCCGACTTTCGAATGACCGAGTTTCGAATGACCGGCTTTCGAATGACCGGCTTTCGAATGACCGACATTCGAATGACCGACTTTCTAATGACCGACTTTCGAATGACCGACTTTCTAATGACCGGCTTTCGAATGACCGACTTTCGAATGACCGACTTTCGAATGACCGATTTTCGAATGACCGGCTTTCGAATGACCGGCTTTCGAATGACCGACTTTCGATTTCCGACTTTCGATTTCCGACTTTCGAATGACCGACTTTCGATTTCCGACTTTCGAATGACCGACTCTCGATTTCCGACTTTCGAATGACCGGCTTTCGAATGACCGACTTTCGAATGACCGACTTTCGATTTCCGACTTTCGAATGACCGACTTTCGAATGACCGACCTTCGATTTCCGACTTTCGAATGACCGGCTTTAGAATGACCGACTGTCGAATGACCGACTTTCGGTTTCCGACTTTCAAATGAACGGCTTTCGAATGACCGACTTTCAAATGACCGACTTTCGATTTCCGACTTTCGAATGACCAGCTTTCGAATGACCGACTTCCGAATGACCGACTTTCGATTTCCGACTTTCGAATGACCGGCTTTCGAATGACCGACTTTCGAATGACCAACTTTCGATTTCCGACTTTCGAATGACCGAATTTCGAATGACCGACTTTCGAATGACCGACTTTCGAATGACCGGATTTCGAATGTCCGGCTTCCGAATGACCGACTTTCGAATGACCGACTTTAAATGACCGAATTTCGAATGACGGGCTTTCGAATGACCCGCTTTCGAATGACCTACTTTCGAATGACCGACTTTCGAATGACAGACTTTCGATTTCCGACTTTCGAATGACCGACTTTCGAATGACCGACTTTCGAATGACCGGCTTTCGAATGATCGACTTTCGATTTCCGACTTTCGAATGACCGGCTTTCGATTTCCGACTTTCGAATGACCGACTTTCGATTTCCGACATTCGAATGACCGACTTTCGATTTCCGACTTTCGAATGACCGGTTTTCGAATGACAGACTTTCGAATGACCGACTTTCGATTTCCGACTTACGAATGACCGACTTTCGATTTCCGCCTTTCGAATGACCGACTTTCGATTTCCGACTTTCGAATGACCGACTTTCGATTTCCGACTTTCGAATGACCGACTTTCGATTTCCGACTTTCCAATGACCGGCTTTCGAAAGACCGACTTTTAAATGACCGACTTTCGATTTCCGACTTTCGAATGACCGACTTTCGAATGACCGACTTTCGATTTCCGACTTTCCAATGACCGGCTTTCGAACGACCGACTTCGAATGACCGACTTTCGATTTCCGACTTTCAAATGACCGATTTTCGATTTCCGACTTTCGAATGACCGGCTTTCGATTTCCGACTTTCGAATGACCGGCTTTCGAATGACCGACTTTCGATTTCCGACTTTCGAATGACCGACTTTCGATTTCCGACTTTCGAATGACCGACTTTCGATTTCCGACTTTCGAATGACCGACTTTCGATTTACGACTTTCGAATGACCGACTTTCGAATGACCAACTTTCGAATGACGGACTTTCGATTTCCGACTTTCGAATGACCGACTGTCGATTTCCGACTTTCGATAGACCGACTTTCGAATGACCGACTTTCGAATGACCGACTTTCGATTTCCGACTTTCGAATGACCGACTTTCGAGTGACCGCCTTTCGAATGGCCGACTTTCGAATGACCGGCCTTCGAATGACCGGCTTTCGAATGACCGACTATCGAATGACCGACTTTCGAATGACTGACTTTCGAATGACCGATTTTCGAATGACCGGCTTTCGAATGACCGGCTTTCGAATGACCGACTTTCGATTTCCGACTTTCGATTTCCGACTTTCGAATGACCGACTTTCGATTTCCGACTTTCGAATGACCGACTTTCGATTTCCGACTTTCGAATGACCGGCTTTCGAATGACCGACTTTCGAATGACCGACTTTCGATTTCCGACTTTCGAATGACCGACTTTCGAATGACTGACCTTCGATTTCCGAATTTCCAATGACCGGCTTTCAAATGACCGACTTTCGAATGACCGACTTTCGGTTTCCGACTTTTAAATGACCGGCTTTCGAATGACCGACTTTCAAATGACCGACTTTCGATTTCCGACTTTCGAATGACCGGCTTTCGAATGACCGACTTCCGAATGACCGACTTTCGATTTCCGACTTTCGAATGACCGACTTTCGATTTCCAACTTTCGAATGACCGGCTTTCGATTACCGACTTTCGAATGACCGACTTTCGATTTCCGACTTTCGAATGACCGACTTTCCATTTCCGACTTTCGAATGAGTGACTTTCGATTTCCGACCTTCGAATGACCGACTTTCGATTTCCGACTTTCGAATGACCGACTTTCGATTTCCGACTTTCGAATGACCGGCTTTCGATTTCCGACTTTCGAATGACCGGCTTTCGAATGACAGACTTTATAATGACCGACTTTCGATTTCCGACTTTCGAATGACCGACTTTCGATTTCCGACTTTCGAATGACTGACTTTCGATTTCCGACTTTCGAATGACCGACTTTCGATTTCCGACTTTCGAATGACCGACTTTCGATTTCCGACTTTCCAATGACCGGCTTTCGAAAGACCGACTTTCGATTTCCGACTTTCGAATGAGCGACTTTCGAATGACCGACCTTCGATTTCCGACTTTCAAATGACCGACCTTCGATTTCCGACTTTCCAATGACCGGCTTTCGAAAGACCGACTTTCGAATGACCAGCTTTCGATTTCCGACTTTCAAATGACCGACTTCGATTTCCGACTTTCGAATGACCGGCTTTCGATTTCCGACTTTCAAATGACCGACTTTCGATTTCCGACTTTCGAATGACCGGCTTTCGATTTCCGACTTTCGAATGACCGGCTTTCGAATGAGCGACTTTCGATTTCCGACTTTCGAATGACCGACTTTCGATCTCCGACTTTCGAATGACCGACTTTCGATTTCCGAATTTTGGAATGACCGACTTTCGATTTCCGACTTTCGAATGACCGACTTTCGAATGACCGACTTTCGAATGACGGACTTTCGGTTTCCGACTTTCGAATGACCGACTTTCGAATGACCGACTTTCTAATGACCGGCTTTCGAATGACCGACTTTCAAATGACCGACTTTCGAATGTACGATTTTCGAATGACCGGCTTTCGAATGACCGGCTTTCGAATGACCGGCTTTCGAATGACCGACTTTCGATTTCCGACTTTCGATTTCCGACTTTCGAATGACCGACTTTCGATTTCCGACTTTCGAATTACCGTCTTTCGATTTCCGACTTTCGAATGACCGGCTTTCGAATGACCGACATTCGAATGACCGACTTTCGATTTCCGACTTTCGAATGACCGACTTCCGAATGACCGACTTTCGATTTCCGACTTTCGAATGACCGGCTTTCGAATGACCGACTTTCGAATGACCAACTTTCGATTTCCGACTTTCGAATGACCGAATTTCGAATGACCGAATTCGAATGACCGACTTTCGAATGACCGGATTTCGAATGTCCGGCTTCCGAATGACCGACTTTCGAATGACCGAATTTCGAATGACGGGCTTTCGAATGACCCGCTTTCGAATGACCTACTTTCGAATGACCGACTTTCGAATGACAGACTTTCGATTTCCGTCTTTCGAATGACCGACTTTCGAATGACCGACTTTCGAATGACCGGCTTTGGAATGACCGACTTTCGATTTCCGACTTTCGAATGACCGGCTTTCGATTTCCGACTTTCGAATGACCGACTTTCGATTTCCGACATTCGAATGACCGAATTTCGATTTCCGACTTTCGAATGACCGGTTTTCGAATGACAGACTTTCGAATGACCGACTTTCGATTTCCGACTTTCGAATGACCGACTTTCGAATGACCGACTTTCGATTTCCGACTTTCCAATGACCGGCTTTCGAAAGACCGCCTTTTAAATGACCGACTTTCGATTTCCGACTTTCGAATGACCGACTTTCGAATGACCGACTTTCGATTTCCGACTTTCCAATGACCGGCTTTCGAAAGACCGACTTCGAATGACCGACTTTCGATTTCCGACTTTCAAATGACCGATTTTCGATTTCCGACTTTCGAATGACCGGCTTTCGATTTCCGACTTTCGAATGACCGGCTTTCGAATGACCGACTTTCGATTTCCGACTTTCGAATGACCGACTTTCGATTTCCGACTTTCGAATGACCGACTTTCGGCTTCCGACTTTCGAATGACCGACTTTCGATTTACGACTTTCGAATGACCGACTTTCGAATGACCAACTTTCGAATGACGGACTTTCGATTTCCGACTTTCGAATGACCGACTTTCGATTTCCGACTTTCGAATGACCGACTTTCGAATGACCGACTTTCGAATGACCGACTTTCGAATGACCGAATTTCGAATGACCGACTTTCGAATGACCGACTTTCGATTTCCGACTTTCGAATGACCGACTTTCGAGTGACCGCCTTTCGAATGGCCGACTTTCGAATGACCGGCCTTCGAATGACCGGCTTTCGAATGACCGACTATCGAATGACCGACTTTCGAATGACCGACTTTCGAATGACCGACTTTCGAATGACCGACTTTCTAATGACCGGCTTTCGAATGACCGACTTTCGAATGACCGACTTTCGAATGACCGATTTTCGAATGACCGGCTTTCGAATGACCGGCTTTCGAATGACCGACTTTCGATTTCCGACTTTCGATTTCCGACTTTCGAATGACCGACTTTCGATTTCAGACTTTAGAATGACCGACTTTCGATTTCCGACTTTCGAATGACCGGCTTTCGAATGACCGACTTTCGAATGACCGACTTTCGATTTCCGACTTTCGAATGACCGACTTTCGAATGACTGACCTTCGATTTCCGAATTTCGAATGACCGGCTTTCAAATGACCGACTTTCGAATGACCGACTTTCGGTTTCCGACTTTTAAATGACCGGCTTTCGAATGACCGACTTTGAAATGACCGACTTTCGATTTCCGACTTTCGAATGACCGGCTTTCAAATGACCGACTTCCGAATGACCGACTTTCGATTTCCGACTTTCGAATGACCGACTTTCGATTTCCGACTTTCGAATGACCGGCTTTCGATTACCGACTTTCGAATGACCGACTTTCGATTTCCGACTTTCGAATGACCGACTATCGATTTCCGACTTTCGAATGAGTGACTTTCGATTTCCGACCTTCGAATGACCGACTTTCGATTTCCGACTTTCGAATGACCGACTTTCGATTTCCGACTTTCGAATGACCGACTTTTGATTTCCGACTTTCGAATGACCGGCTTTCGAATGACAGACTTTATAATGACCGACTTTCGATTTCCGACTTTCGAATGACCGACTTTCGATTTCCGACTTTCGAATGACCGACTTTCGATTTCCTACTTTCGAATGACCGACTTTCGATTTCCGACTTTCGAATGACCGACTTTCGATTTCCGACTTTCCAATGACCGGCTTTCGAAAGACCGACTTTCGATTTCCGACTTTCGAATGACCGACTTTCGAATGACCGACTTTCGATTTCCGACTTTCAAATGACCGACCTTCGATTTCCGACTTTCAAATGACCGGCTTTCGAAAGACCGACTTTCGAATGACCGGCTTTCGATTTCCGACTTTCAAATGACCGACTTCGATTTCCGACTTTCGAATGACCGGCTTTCGATTTCCGACTTTCAAATGACCGACTTTCGATTTCCGACTTTCGAATGACCGGCTTTCGATTTCCGACTTTCGAATGACCGGCTTTCGAATGACCGACTTTCGATTTCCGACTTTCGAATGACCGACTTTCGATCTCCGACTTTCGAATGACCGACTTTCGATTTCCGACTTTCGAATGACCGACTTTCGAATGACCGACTTTCGAATGACGGACTTTCGGTTTCCGACTTTCGAATGACCGACTTTCGAATGACCGACTTTCTAATGACCGGCTAACGAATGACCGACTTTCAAATGACCGACTTTCGAATGACCGATTTTCGAATGACCGGCTTTCGAATGACCGGCTTTCGAATGACCGGCTTTCAGATGACCGACTTTCAATTTCCGACTTTCGATTTCCGACTTTCGAATGACCGACTTCAGATTTCCGACTTTCGAATGACCGACTTTCGATTTCCGACTTTCGAATGACCGGCTTTCGAATGACCGACATTCGAATGACCGACTTTCGATTTCCGAATTTCGAATGACCGACTTTCGAATGACCGACCTTCAATTTCCGACTTTCGAATGACCGGCTTTCAAATGACCGAGTTTCGAATGACCGACTTTCGGTTTCCGACTTTCAAATGACCGGCTTTCGAATGACCGACTTTCAAATGACCGACTTTCGATTTCCGACTTTCGAATGACCGACTAACGAATGACCGACTTTCGATTTCCGACTTTCGAATGACCGACTTTCGATTTCCGACTTTCGAATGACCAGCTTTCGATTTCCGACTTTCGAATGACCGACTTTCGATTTCCGACATTCGAATGACCGACTTTCGATTTCCGACTTTCGAATGAGTGACTTTCGATTTCCGACCTTCGAATGACCGACTTTCGATTTCCGACTTTCGAATGACCAACTTTCGATTTCCGACTTTCGAATGACCGACTTTCGATTTCCGACTTTCGAATAACCGGCTTTCGAATGACAGACTTTCGAATGACCGACTTTCGATTTCCGACTTTCGAATGACCGACTTTCGATTTCCGACTTTCGAATGACCGACTTTCGATTTCCGACTTTCGAATGACCGACTTTCGATTTCCGACTTTCGAATGACCGACTTTCGATTTCCGACTTTCCAATGACCGGCTTTCGAAAGTCCGACTTTCGAATGACCAACTTTCGATTTCCGACTTTCGAATGACCGAATTTCGAATGACCGACTTTTGATTTCCGACTTTCAAATGACCGACTTTCGATTTCCGACTTTCCCTTGACCGGCTTTCAAAAGACCGACTTTCGAATGACCGGCTTTGGATTTCCGACTTTCAAATGACCGACTTTCGATTTCCGACTTTCGAATGACCGGCTTTCGAATGACCGGCTTTCGAATGACCAACTTTCGATTTCCGACTTTCGAACGACCGACTTTCGATTCCCGACTTTCGAATGACCGACTTTCAATTTCCGACTTTCGAATGACCGACTTTCGATTTCCGACTTTCGAATGACCGACTTTCGAATGACCGACTTTCGAATGACGGACTTTCGATTTCCGACTTTCGAATGACCGACTTTCGATGCCGACTTTCGAATGACCGACTTTCGAATGACCGACTTTCGAATGACCGACTTTCGAATTACCGACTTTCGAATGACCGAATTTCGAATGACCGACTTTCGAATGACCGACTTTCGATTTCCGACTTTCGAATGACCGACTTTCGCATGACCGCCTTTCGAATGGCCGACTTTCGAATGACCGGCCTTCCAATGACCGGCTTTCGAATGACCGACTATCGAATGACCGAGTTTCGAATGACCGACTTTCGAATGACCGACTTTCTAAAGACCGGCTTTCGAATGACCGACTTTCGAATGACCGACTTTCGAATGACCGATTTTCGAATGACCGGCTTTCGCATGACCGGCTTTCGAATGACCGACTTTCGATATCCGACTTTCGATTTCCGACTTTCGAATGACCGACTTTCGATTTCCGACTTTCGAATGACCGACTTTCGATTTCCGACTTTTGAATGACCGGCTATCGAATGACCGACTTTCGAATGACCGACTTTCGATTTCCGACTTTCGAATGACCGACTTTCGAATGACCGACCTTCGATTTCCGACTTTTAGAATGACCGGCTTTCAAATGACCGACTTTCGTATGACCGACTTTCGGTTTCCGACTTTCAAATGACCGGCTTTCGAATGACCGACTTTCAAGTGACCGACTTTCGATTTCTGACTTTCGAATGACCGGCTTTCGAATGACCGACTTCCGAATGACCGACTTTCGATTTCCGACTTTCGAATGACCGACTTTCGATTTCCGACTTTCGAATGACCGGCTTTCGATTACCGACTTTCGAATGACCAACTTTCGATTTCCCACTTTCGAATGACCGACTTTCGATTTCCGACTTTCGAATGAGTGACTTTCGATTTCCGACCTTCGAATGACCGACTTTCGATTTCCGACTTTCGAATGACCGACTTTCGATTTCCGACTTTCGAATGACCGGCTTTGGAATGACAGACTTTATAATGACCGACTTTCGATTTCCGACTTTCGAATGACCGACTTTCGATTTCCGACTTTCGAATGACCGACTTTCGATTTCCGACTTTCGAATGACCGACTTTCGATTTCCGACTTTCGAATGACCGACTTCCGATTTCCGACTTTCGAATGACCGGCTTTCGAATGACCGACTTTCGAATGACCGACTTTCGATTTCCGACTTTCGAATGACTGACTTTCGAATGACCGACCTTCAATTTCCGACTGTCGAGTGACCGGCTTTCAAATGACCGAGTTTCGAATGACCGACTTTCGGTTTCCGACTTTCAAATGACCGACTTTCGAATGACCGGCTTTCGATTTCCGACTTTAAAATGACCAACTTTCGATTTCCGACTTTCGAATGACCGGCTTTCGATTTAAGACTTTCGAATGACCGACTTTCGATTTCCGACTTTCGAATGACCGGCTTTCGATTTCCGACTTTCGAATGACCGGCTTTCGATTTCCGACTTTCGAATGACCGGCTTTCGATTTCCGACTTTCGAATGACCGGCTTTCGAATGACCGACTTTCGATTTCCGACTTTCGAAAGACCGACTTTCGATTTCCGACTTTCGAATGACCGACTTTCGATTTCCGACTTTAGAATGACCGGCTTTCGATTTCCGACTTTCGAATGACCGGCTTTCTAATGACCGACTTTCGAATGACCGACTCTCGACTTTCGAATGCCCGACTTTCGAATGACCGACTTTCGAAAGACCGACTTTCGATTTCCGACTTTCGAATGACCGACTTTCGATTTCCGACTTTCGAATGACCGGCTTTTGATTTCCGACTTTGGAATGACCGGCTTTCGAATGACCGACTTTGGATTTCCAACTTTCGAATGACCGACTTTCGATTTCCGATTTTCGAATGACCGGCTTTCGATTTCCGACTTTCGAATGACCGGCTTTAGAATGACCGACTTTCGATTTCCGACTTTCGAATGACCGACTTTCGATTTCCCACTTTCGAATGACCGACTTTCGATTTCCGACTTTCGAATGACCGACTTTCGATTTCGGACTTTCGAATGACCGACTTTCGAATGACCGACTTTCGAATGACCGACTTTCGAATGACCGACTTTCGAATGACCGACTTTCGATTTCCGACTTTCGAATGACTGACTTTCGATTTCCGACTTTCGAATGACCGACTTTAAAATGATCGACTTTCGAATGACCGACTTTCGAATGACCGACTTTCGATTTCCGACTTTCGAATGACCGACTTTCGAATGACCGACTTTCGAATGACCGACTTTCGAATGACCGGCTTTCGAATGTCCGGCTTTCGAATGACAGACTTTCGAATGACCGACTTTCGAATGACCGACTTACGATTTCCGACTTTTGAATGACCGACTTTCGATTTCCGACTTTCGAATGACCGACTTTCGATTTCCGACTTTCGAATGACCGACTTTCGATTTCCGACTTTCGAATGACCGGCTTTCGATTTCCGACTTTCGAATGACCGACTTTCGATTTCCGACTTTCGAATGACCGGCTTTTGATTTCCGACTTTCGAACGACCGACTTTCGATTTCCGACTTTCGAATGACCGACTTTCGATTTCCGACTTTCGAATGAGTGACTTTCGAATGACCGACTTTCGAATGAGTGACTTTCGAATGACCGACTTTCCAATTCCGACTTTCGAATGACCGACTTTCGATTTCCGACTTTCGAATGACCGACTTTCGATTTCTGACTTTGGAATGACCGGCTTTCGAATGACCGACTTTCTAATGACTGACTTTCGATTTCCGACTTTCAATGTCCGACTTTCGAATGACCGACTTTCGATTTCCGACTTTCGAATGACCGACTTTCGATTTCCGACTTTCGAATGACCGACTTTCGATTTCCGACTTTCGAATGACCGGCTTTCGATTTCCGACTTTCGAATGACCGACTTTCGATTTCAGACATTCGAATGAACGACTTTCGAATTCCGACTTTTTAATGACCGACTTTCGGTTTCCGACTTTCGAATGACCAACTTTCGATTTCCAACCTTCGAATGACCGACTTTCGATTTCCGACTGTCGAATGACCGACTTTCGATTTCCGACTTTCGAATGACTGACTTTCGATGTCCGACTTTGGAATGACCGACTTTCGATTTCCGACTTTCAAATGACCGACTTTCGATTTCCGACTTTCGAATGACCGACTTTGGATTTCCGACTTTCGAATGACCGACTTTCGATTTCCGACTTTCGAATGACCGGCTTTCGATTTCCGACTTTCGAATGACCGGCTTTAGAATGACCGACTTTCGATTTCCGACTTTCGAATGACCGACTTTCGATTTCCCACTTTCGAATGACCGACTTTCGATTTCGGACTTTCGAATGACCGACTTTCGATTTCCGACTTTCGAATGACCGACTTTCGAATGACCGACTTTCGAATGACCGACTTTCGAATGACCGACTTTCGAATGACCGACTTTCGATTTCCGACTTTCGAATGACTGACTTTCGATTTCCGACTTTCGAATAACCGACTTTAAAATGATCGACTTTCGAATGACCGACTTTCGAATGAACGACTTTCGATTTCCGACTATCGAATGACCGACTTTCGAATGACCCACTTTGGAATGACCGACTTTCGAATGACCGGCTTTCGAATGTCCGGCTTTCGAATGACCGACTTTCGAATGACCGACTTTCGAATGACCGACTTACGATTTCCGACTTTTGAATGACCGACTTTCGATTTCCGACTTTCGAATGACCTACTTTCGATTTCCGACTTTCGAATGAGCGACTTTCGATTTCCGACTTTCGAATGACCGACTTTCGAATGACCGACTTTCGAATGACCGACTTTCGAATGACCGGCTTTCGAATGTCCGGCTTTCGAATGACCGACTTTCGAATGACCGACTTTCGAATGACCGACTTACGATTTCCGACTTTTGAATGACCGACTTTCGATTTCCGTCTTTCGAATGACCTACTTTCGATTTCCGACTTTCGAATGACCGACTTTCGATTTCCTACTTTCGAATGACCGGCTTTCGATTTCCGACTTTCGAATGACCGAATTTCGATTTCCGACTTTCGAATGACCGGCTTTCTAATGACTGACCTTCCAATTCCGACTTTCGATTACCGACTTTCGAATGATCGACTTTCGATTTCCGACTTTCGAATGACCGACTTTCGATTTCCGACTTTCGAACGACCGACTTTCGATTTCCGACTTTCGAATGACCGACTTTCGATTTCCGACTTTCGAATGAGTGACTTTCGATTGAGTGACTTTCGAATGACCGACTTTCGAATGAGTGACTTTCGAATGACCGACTTTCCAATTCCGACTTTCGAATGACCGACTTTCGATTTCCGACTTTCGAATGACCGACTTTCGATTTCTGACTTTGGAATGACCGGCTTTCGAATGACCGACTTTCGAATGACTGACTTTCGATTTCCGACTTTCAATGTCCGACTTTCGAATGACCGTCTTTCGATTTCCGACTTTCGAATGACCGACTTTCGATTTCCGACTTTCGAATGACCGACTTTCGATTTCCCACTTTCGAATGACCGGCTTTCGATTTCCGACTTTCGAATGACCGACTTTCGATTTCAGACATTCGAATGAACGACATTCGATTTCCGACTTTTTAATGACCGACTCTCGATTTCCGACTTTCGAATGACCAACTTTCGATTTCCAACCTTCGAATGACCGACTTTCGATTTCCGACTTTCGAATGACTGACTTTCGATGTCCGACTTTGGAATGACCGACTTTCGATTTCCGACTTTCAAATGACCAACTTTCGATTTCCGACTTTCGAATGACCGACTTTCGAATTCCGACTTTCGAATGACCGGCTTTCGAATGACCGACTTTCGAATGACCGACAATCGATTTCCGACTTTGGGTTTCCGACTTTCGAATGACCGACTTTCGATTTCCGACTTTCGAATGACCGGCTTTCGAATGACCGACTTTCGAATGACCGACTTTCGATTTCCGACTTTCGAATGACCAACTTTCGATTTCCAACCTTCGAATGACCGACTTTCGATTTCCGACTTTCGAATGACCGACTTTCGATTTCAGACATTCGAATGAACGACATTCGATTTCCGACTTTTTAATGACCGACTTTCGATTTCCGACTTTCGAATGACCAACTTTCGATTTCCAACCTTCGAATGACCGACTTTCGATTTCCGACTTTCGAATGACTGACTTTCGATGTCCGACTTTGGAATGACCGACTTTCGATTTCCGACTTTCAAATGACCAACTTTCGATTTCCGACTTTCGAATGACCGACTTTCGAATTCCGACTTTCGAATGACCGGCTTTCGAATGACCGACTTTCGAATGACCGACAATCGATTTCCGACTTTGGGTTTCCGACTTTCGAATGACCGACTTTCGATTTCCTACTTTCGAATGACCGGCTTTCGAATGACCGACTTTCGAATGACCGACTTTCGATTTCCGACTTTCGAATGACTGACTTTCGATGTCCGACTTTGGAATGACCGACTTTCGATTTCCGACTTTCAAATGACCGACTTTCGATTTCCGACTTTCGAATGACCGACTTTGGATTTCCGACTTTCGAATGACCGACTTTCGATTTCCGACTTTCGAATGACCGGCTTTCGATTTCCGACTTTCGAATGACCGGCTTTAGAATGACCGACTTTCGATTTCCGACTTTCGAATGACCGACTTTCGATTTCCCACTTTCGAATGACCGACTTTCGATTTCGGACTTTCGAATGACCGACTTTCGATTTCCGACTTTCGAATGACCGACTTTCGAATGACCGACTTTAAAATGACCGACTTTCGAATGACCGACTTTCGAATGACCGACTTTCGATTTCCGACTTTCGAATGACTGACTTTCGATTTCCGACTTTCGAATAACCGACTTTAAAATGATCGACTTTCGAATGACCGACTTTCGAATGAACGACTTTCGATTTCCGACTATCGAATGACCGACTTTCGAATGACCGACTTTCGAATGACCGACTTTCGAATGACCGGCTTTCGAATGTCCGGCTTTCGAATGACCGACTTTCGAATGACCGACTTTCGAATGACCGACTTACGATTTCCGACTTTTGAATGACCGACTTTCGATTTCCGACTTTCGAATGACCTACTTTCGATTTCCGACTTTCGAATGACCGACTTTCGATTTCCGACTTTCGAATGACCGACTTTCGAATGACCGACTTTCGAATGACCGACTTTCGAATGACCGGCTTTCGAATGTCCGGCTTTCGAATGACCGACTTTCGAATGACCGACTTTCGAATGACCGACTTACGATTTCCGACTTTTGAATGACCGACTTTCGATTTCCGACTTTCGAATGACCTACTTTCGATTTCCGACTTTCGAATGACCGACTTTCGATTTCCGACTTTCGAATGACCGGCTTTCGATTTCCGACTTTCGAATGACCGACTTTCGATTTCCGACTTTCGAATGACCGGCTTTCTAATGACTGACCTTCCAATTCCGACTTTCGATTACCGACTTTCGAATGATCGACTTTCGATTTCCGACTTTCGAATGACCGACTTTCGATTTCCGACTTTCGAACGACCGACTTTCGATTTCCGACTTTCGAATGACCGACTTTCGATTTCCGACTTTCGAATGAGTGACTTTCGATTGAGTGACTTTCGAATGACCGACTTTCGAATGAGTGACTTTCGAATGACCGACTTTCCAATTCCGACTTTCGAATGACCGACTTTCGATTTCCGACTTTCGAATGACCGACTTTCGATTTCTGACTTTGGAATGACCGGCTTTCGAATGACCAACTTTCGAATGACTGACTTTCGATTTCCGACTTTCAATGTCCGACTTTCGAATGACCGACTTTCGATTTCCGACTTTCGAATGACCGACTTTCGATTTCCGACTTTCGAATGACCGACTTTCGATTTCCCACTTTCGAATGACCGGCTTTCGATTTCCGACTTTCGAATGACCGACTTTCGATTTCAGACATTCGAATGAACGACATTCGATTTCCGACTTTTTAATGACCGACTTTCGATTTCCGACTTTCGAATGACCAACTTTCGATTTCCAACCTTCGAATGACCGACTTTCGATTTCCGACTTTCGAATGACTGACTTTCGATGTCCGACTTTGGAATGACCGACTTTCGATTTCCGACTTTCAAATGACCAACTTTCGATTTCCGACTTTCGAATGACCGACTTTCGAATTCCGACTTTCGAATGACCGGCTTTCGAATGACCGACTTTCGAATGACCGACAATCGATTTCCGACTTTGGGTTTCCGACTTTCGAATGACCGACTTTCGATTTCCGACTTTCGAATGACCGGCTTTCGAATGACCGACTTTCGAATGACCGACTTTCGATTTCCGACTTTCGAATGACCGACTTTCGATTTCCGACTTTCGAATGAACGACTTTCGATTTTCGGCTTTCGAATGACCGACTTTCGATTTCCGACTTTCGAATGACCGACTTTCGAATGACCGACTTTCGATTTCCGACTTTCGAATGACCGACTTTCGATTTCCGACTTTCGAATGACCGACTTTCGATTTCCGACTTTCGAATGACCGACTTTCGATTTCCGACTTTCGAATGACCGACTTTCGATTTCCGACTTTCGAATGACCGGCTTTCCATTTCCGACTTTCGAATGACCGGCTTACGAATGACCGACTTTCGAATGACCGACTTTCGATTTCCGACTTTCGAATGACCGACTTTCGATTTCCGACTTTCGAATGACCGACTTTCGATTTCCGACTTTCGAATGACCGGCTTTCAAATGACCGACTTTAGAATGACCGGCTTTCGAATGACCGACTTTCGAATGACCGACTTTCGATTTCCAACTTTCGAATGACCGGCTTTCGAATGACCGGCTTTCGAATGACCGACTTTCGATTTCCAACTTTCGAATGACCGACTTTCGATTTCCGACTTGCGAATGACCGACTTTCGATTTCCGACTTTCGAATGACCGACTTTCGATTTCCGACTTTCGAATGACCGACATTCGAATGACCGACTTTCGAATGACCGACTTTCGATTTCCGACTTTCGAATGACTGACTTTCGATTTCCGACTTTCGAATGACCGACTTTCGAATGACCGACTTTCGAATGACCGACTTTAAAATGACCGACTTTTGAATGACCGACTTTCGAATGACCGACTTTCGATTTCCGAATTTCGAATTACGGACTTTCGAATGACCGAATTTCGAATGACCGACTTTCGAATGACCGGCTTTCGAATGTCCGGCTTTCGAATGACCGACTTTCGAATGACAGACTTTCGAATGACCGACTTTCGAATGACCGACTTACAATTTCCGACTTTCGAATGACCGACTTTCGATTTCCATCTTTCGAATGACCGACTTTCGATTTCCGACTTTCGAATGACCAACTTTCGATTTCCGATTTCGAATGACCGACTTTCGATTTCCGACTTTGGAATGACCGGCTTTCGAATGACCGACTTTCCAATTCCGACTTTCGAATGACCGACTTTCGATTTCCGACTTTCGAATGACCGACTTTCGATTTCTGACTTTGGAATGACCGGCTTTCGATTTCCGACTTTGGAATGACCGACTTTCGATTTCCGACTTTCAAATGACCGACTTTCGATTTCCGACTTTCGAATGACCGACTTTCGAATGACCGACTTTCGAATGACCGGCTTTCGAATGTCCGGCTTTCGAATGACCGACTTTCGAATGACCGACTTTCGAATGACCGACTTACGATTTCCGACTTTCGAATGACCGACTTTCGATTTCCAACTTTCGAATGACCAACTTTCGATTTCCGACTTTCGAATGACCGACTTTCGATTTCCGACTTTCGAATGACCGACTTTCGATTTCCGACTTTCGAATGACCGGCTTTCGAATGACCGACTTTCCAATTCCGACTTTCGAATGACCGACTTTCGATTTCCGACTTTCGAATGACCGACTTTCGATTTCTGACTTTGGAATGACCAGGCTTAAAATGACCGACTTTCGAATGACTGACTTTCGATTTCCGACTTTCAATGTCCGACTTTCGAATGACCGATTTTCGATTTCCGACTTTCCAATGACCGGCTTTCGATTTCCGACTTTCGAATGACCGACTGTCTATTTCCGACATTCGAATGACCGACTTTCGATTTCCGACTTTCAATGACCGACTTTCGAATGACCGACTTTCGATTTCCGACTTTCGAATGACCGACTTTCGATTTCCAACTTTCGAATGACCGACTTTCGATTTCCGACCTTCGAATGACCGACTTTCGATTTCCGACTGTCGAATGACCGACTTTCTATTTCCGACATTCGAATGACCGACTTTCTATTTCCGACATTCGAATGACCGACTTTCGATGACCGACTTTCGAATGACCGACTTTCTATTTACGACATTCGAATGACCGACTTTCTATTTCCGACATTCGAATGACCGACTTTCGATGACCGACTTTCGAATGACCGACTTTCGAATGACCGACTTTCAATGACCGACTTTCAAATGACCGACTTTCGATTTCCGACTTTCGAATTACCGACTTTCGATTTCCGATTTTCGAATGACCGACTTTCGATTTCCGACTGTCGAATGACCGACTTTCTATTTCCGACATTCGAATGACCGACTTTCTATTTCCGACATTCGAATGACCGACTTTCGATTTCTGACTCTCAATGACCGACTTTCGAATGACCGACTTTCGATTTCCGACTTTCGAATGACCGACTTTCGATTTCCGACCTTCGAATGACCGACTTTCGATTTCCGACCTTCGACTGACCGACTTTCGATTTCCGACCTTCGAATGACCGACTTTCGATTTCCGACATTCGAATGACCGACTTTCGAATGACCGACTTTCAAATGACCGACTTACGATTTCCGACTTTCGAATTACCGACTTTCGATTTCCGACTTTCGAATGACCGGCTTTCGATTTCCGACTTTCGAATGACCGACTTTCGATTTCCGACTTTCGAATGACCGGCTTTCGATTTCCGACTTTCGAATGACCGCCTTTCGAATGACCGACTTTCGATTTCCGACTTTCAAATGACCGGCTTTCGAATGACCGACTTTCGAATGACCGGCTTTCGAATGACCGACTTTCGATTCCGACTTTCGAATGACCGACTTTCGATTTGCGACTTTCGAATGACCGGCTTTCGATTTCCGACTTTCGAATGACCGGCTTACGAATGACCGAGTTTCGAATGACCGACTTTCGATTTCCGACTTTCGAATGACCGACATTCGATTTCCAACTTTCGAATGACCGGCTTTCAAATGACCGACTTTAGAATGACCGGCTTTCGAATGACCGACTTTCGAATGACCGACTTTCGATTTCCAACTTTCGAATGACCGGCTTTCGATTGACCGACTTCCGAATGACCGACTTTCGATTTCCGACTTTCGAATGACCGACTTTCGATTTCCGACTTTCGAATGACCGACTTTCGATTTCCGACTTTCGAATGACCGGCTTTCGATTTCCGACTTTAAAATGACCGACTTTCGATTTCCGACTTTCGAATGACCGGCTTTCGATTTAAGACTTTCGAATGACCGACTTTCGATTTCCGACTTTCGAATGACCGGCTTTCGATTTCCGACTTTCGAATGACCGGCTTTCGATTTCCGACTTTCGAATGACCGGCTTTCGATTTCCGACTTTCGAATGACCGGCTTTCGAATGACCGACTTTCGATTTCCGACTTTCGAAAGACCGACTTTCGATTTCCGACTTTCGAATGACCGACTTTCGATTTCCGACTTTAGAATGACCGGCTTTCGATTTCCGACTTTCGAATGACCGGCTTTCTAATGACCGACTTTCGAATGACCGACTCTCGACTTTCGAATGCCCGACTTTCGAATGACCGACTTTCGAAAGACCGACTTTCGATTTCCGACTTTCGAATGACGGACTTTCGATTTCCGACTTTCGAATGACCGGCTTTTGATTTCCGACTTTGGAATGACCGGCTTTCGAATGACCGACTTTGGATTTCCAACTTTCGAATGACCGACTTTCGATTTCCGACTTTCGAATGACCGGCTTTCGATTTCCGACTTTCGAATGACCGGCTTTAGAATGACCGACTTTCGATTTCCGACTTTCGAATGACCGACTTTCGATTTCCCACTTTCGAATGACCGACTTTCGATTTCCGACTTTCGAATGACCGACTTTCGATTTCGGACTTTCGAATGACCGACTTTCGAATGACCGACTTTCGAATGACCGACTTTCGAATGACCGACTTTCGAATGACCGACTTTCGATTTCCGACTTTCGAATGACTGACTTTCGATTTCCGACTTTCGAATGACCGACTTTAAAATGATCGACTTTCGAATGACCGACTTTCGAATGACCGACTTTCGATTTCCGACTTTCCAATGACCGACTTTCGAATGACCGACTTTCGAATGACCGACTTTCGAATGACCGGCTTTCTAATGTCCGGCTTTCGAATGACAGACTTTCGAATGACCGACTTTCGAATGACCGACTTACGATTTCCGACTTTTGAATGACCGACTTTCGATTTCCGACTTTCGAATGACCGACTTTCGATTTCCGACTTTCGAATGACCGACTTTCGATTTCCGACTTTCGAATGACCGGCTTTCGATTTCCGACTTTCGAATGACCGACTTTCGATTTCCGACTTTCGAATGACCGGCTTTCGATTTCCGACTTTCGAACGACCGACTTTCGATTTCCGACTTTCGAATGACCGACTTTCGATTTCCGACTTTCGAATGAGTGACTTTCGAATGACCGACTTTCGAATGAGTGACTTTCGAATGACCGACTTTCCAATTCCGACTTTCGAATGACCGACTTTCGATTTCCGACTTTCGAATGACCGACTTTCGATTTCTGACTTTGGAATGACCGGCTTTCGAATGACCGACTTTCTAATGACTGACTTTCGATTTCCGACTTTCAATGTCCGACTTTCGAATGACCGACTTTCGATTTCCGACTTTCGAATGACCGACTTTCGATTTCCGACTTTCGAATGACCGACTTTCGATTTCCGACTTTCCAATGACCGGCTTTCAATTTCCGACTTTCGAATGACCGACTTTCGATTTCAGACATTCGAATGAACGACTTTCGAATTCCGACTTTTTAATGACCGACTTTCGATTTCCGACTTTCGAATGACCAACTTTCGATTTCCAACCTTCGAATGACCGACTTTCGATGTCCGACTTTGGAATGACCGACTTTCGATTTCCGACTTTCAAATGACCGACTTTCGATTTCCGACTTTCGAATGACCGACTTTGGATTTCCGACTTTCGAATGACCGACTTTCGATTTCCGACTTTCGAATGACCGGCTTTCGATTTCCGACTTTCGAATGACCGGCTTTAGAATGACCGACTTTCGATTTCCGACTTTCGAATGACCGACTTTCGATTTCCCACTTTCGAATGACCGACTTTCGATTTCGGACTTTCGAATGACCGACTTTCGATTTCCGACTTTCGAATGACCGACTTTCGAATGACCGACTTTCGAATGACCGACTTTCGAATGACCGACTTTCGAATGACCGACTTTCGATTTCCGACTTTCGAATGACTGACTTTCGATTTCCGACTTTCGAATAACCGACTTTAAAATGATCGACTTTCGAATGACCGACTTTCGAATGAACGACTTTCGATTTCCGACTTTCGAATGACCGACTTTCGAATGACCGACTTTCGAATGACCGACTTTCGAATGACCGGCTTTCGAATGTCCGGCTTTCGAATGACCGACTTTCGAATGACCGACTTTCGAATGACCGACTTACGATTTCCGACTTTTGAATGACCGACTTTCGATTTCCGACTTTCGAATGACCTACTTTCGATTTCCGACTTTCGAATGACCGACTTTCGATTTCCGACTTTCGAATGACCGGCTTTCGATTTCCGACTTTCGAATGACCGACTTTCGATTTCCGACTTTCGAATGACCGGCTTTCTAATGACTGACCTTCCAATTCCGACTTTCGATTACCGACTTTCGAATGATCGACTTTCGATTTCCGACTTTCGAATGACCGACTTTCGATTTCCGACTTTCGAACGACCGACTTTCGATTTCCGACTTTCGAATGACCGACTTTCGATTTCCGACTTTCGAATGAGTGACTTTCGATTGAGTGACTTTCGAATGACCGACTTTCGAATGAGTGACTTTCGAATGACCGACTTTCCAATTCCGACTTTCGAATGACCGACTTTCGATTTCCGACTTTCGAATGACCGACTTTCGATTTCTGACTTTGGAATGACCGGCTTTCGAATGACCGACTTTCGAATGACTGACTTTCGATTTCCGACTTTCAATGTCCGACTTTCGAATGACCGACTTTCGATTTCCGACTTTCGAATGACCGACTTTGTATTTCCGACTTTCGAATGACCGACTTTCGATTTCCCACTTTCGAATGACCGGCTTTCGATTTCCGACTTTCGAATGACCGACTTTCGATTTCAGACATTCGAATGAACGACATTCGATTTCCGACTTTTTAATGACCGACTTTCGATTTCCGACTTTCGAATGACCAACTTTCGATTTCCAACCTTCGAATGACCGACTTTCGATTTCCGACTTTCGAATGACTGACTTTCGATGTCCGACTTTGGAATGACCGACTTTCGATTTCCGACTTTCAAATGACCAACTTTCGATTTCCGACTTTCGAATGACCGACTTTCGAATTCCGACTTTCGAATGACCGGCTTTCGAATGACCGACTTTCGAATGACCGACAATCGATTTCCGACTTTGGGTTTCCGACTTTCGAATGACCGACTTTCGATTTCCGACTTTCGAATGGCCGGCTTTCGAATGACCGACTTTCGAATGACCGACTTTCGATTTCCGACTTTCGAATGACCGACTTTCGATTTCCGACTTTCGAATGAACGACTTTCGATTTTCGGCTTTCGAATGACCGACTTTCGATTTCCGACTTTCGAATGACCGACTTTCGATTTCCGACTTTCGAATGACCGACTTTCGATTTCCGACTTTCGAATGACCGACTTTCGATTTCCGACTTTCGAATGACCGACTTTCGATTTCCGACTTTCGAATGACCGACTTTCGATTTCCGACTTTCGAATGACCGACTTTCGATTAACGACTTTCGAATGACCGGCTTTCGATTTCCGACTTTCGAATGACCGGCTTACGAATGACCGACTTTCGAATGACCGACTTTCGATTTCCGACTTTCGAATGACCGACTTTCGATTTCCGACTTTCGAATGACCGGCTTTCAAATGACCGACTTTAGAATGACCGGCTTTCGAATGACCGACTTTCGAATGACCGACTTTCGATTTCCAACTTTCGAATGACCGGCTTTCGAATGACCGGCTTTCGAATGACCGACTTTCGATTTCCGACTTTCGAATGACCGACTTTCGATTTCCGACTTTCGAATGACCGACTTTCGATTTCCGACTTTCGAATGACCGACTTTCGATTTCCGACTTTCGAATGACCGACTTTCGAATGAGCGACTTTCGAATGACCGACTTTCGATTTCCGACTTTCGAATGACCGACTTTCGAATGACCGACTTTCGAATGACCGACTTTCGAATGACCGGCTTTCGAATGTCTGGCTTTCGAATGACCGACTTTCGAATGACCGGCTTTCGAATGAACGACTTTCGAATGACCGACTTTCGAATGACCGACTTTCGAATGACCGGCTTTCGAATGTCCGGCTTTCAAATGACCGACTTTCGAATGACCGACTTTCGAATGAACGACTTACCATTTCCGACTTTCGAATGACCGACTTTCGATTTCCGACTTTCGAATGACCGACTTTCGATTTCCAACTTTCGAATGACCGACTTTCGATTTCCGACTTTCGAATGACCGACTTTCGATTTCCGACTTTCGAATGACCGACTTTCGATTTCCGACTTTCGAATGACCTACTTTCGATTTCCGACTTTCGAATGACCGACTTTCTATTTCCGACTTTCGAATGACCGACTTTCGATTTCCGACTTTCGAATGACCGACTTTCGATTTCCGACTTTCGAATGACCGACTTTCGATTTCCGACTTTCGAATGACCGACTTTGGAATGACCGACTTTCGAATGACCGACTTTAAAATGACCGACTTTTGAATGACCGACTTTCGAATGACCGACTTTCGATTTCCGACTTTCGAATGACCGACTTTCGAATGACCGACTTTCGAATGACCGACTTTCGAATGTCCGGCTTTCGAATGACCGACTTTCGAATGACCGACTTTCGAATGACCGACTTTCGAATGACCGACTTACGATTTCCGACTTTCGAATGACCGACTTTCGATTTCCAACTTTCGAATGACCGACTTTCGATTTCCCACTTTCGAATGACCGACTTTCGATTTCCGACTTTCGAATGACCGGCTTTCGAATGACCGACTTTCCAATTCCGACTTTCGAATGACCGACTTTTGATTTCCGACTTTCGAATGACCGACTTGCGATTTCTGACTTTGGAATGAACGGCTTTCAAATGACCGACTTTCGAATGACTGACTTTCGATTTCCGACTTTCAATGTCCGACTTTCGGATGACCGACTTTCGATTTCCGACTTTCGAATGACCGGCTTTCGATTTCCGACTTTCGAGTGATCGACTGTCTATTTCCGTCATTCGAATGACCGACTTTCGATTTCCGACTTCCAATGACCGACTTTCGAATGACCGACCTTCGATTTCCGACTTTCGAATGACCGACTTTCGATTTCCAACTTTCGAATGACCGACTTTCGATTTCCGACCTTCGAATGACCGACTTTCGATTTCCGACTGTCGAATGACCGACTTTCTATTTCCGACATTCGAATGACCGACCTTCTATTTCCGAGATTCGAATGACCGACTTTCGATGACCGACTTTCGAATGACCGACTTTCTTTTTCCGACATTCGAATGACCGACTTTCTATTTCCGACATTCGAATGACCGACTTTTTATGACCGACTTTCGAATGACCAACTTTCGAATGACCGACTTTCAAATGACCGACTTTCGATTTCCGACTTTCGACTTACCGACCTTCGATTTCCGACCTTCGAATGACCGACTTTCGATTTCCGACTGTCGAATGACCGACTTTCTATTTCCGACATTCGAATGACCGACTTTCTATTTCCGACATTCGAATGACCGACTTTCGATTTCCGACTTTCAATGACCGACTTTCGAATGACCGACTTTCGATTTCCGACTTTCGAATGACCGACTTTCGATTTCCGACCTTCGAATGACCGACTTTCGATTTCCGACCTACGAGTGACCGACTTTCGATTTCCGACCTTCGAATGACCGACTTTCGATTTCCGACATTCGAATGACCGACTTTCTATTTCCGACATTCGAATACCGACTTTCGATTTCCGACTTTCAATGACCGACTTTCGAATGACCGACTTTTGATTTCCGACTTTCGAATGACCGACTTTCGATTTCCGACTTTCGAATGACCGACTTTCGATTTCCGACCTTCGAATGACCGACTTTCAATTTCCGACTGTCGAATGACCGACTTTATATCTCCGACTTTAGATTTCCGACTTTGGAATGACCGACTTTCGATTTCCGACTTTCAGATGACCGACTTTCGATTTCCGACTTTCGAATGACCGACTTTCGATTTCCGACTTTCGAATGACCGGCTTTCGAATGACCGACTTTCGAATGACCGACATTCGAATTCCGACTTTCGAATGACCGACTTTCGATTTCCGACTTTCGAATGACCGACTTTTGATTTCCGACTTTCGAATGACCGACTTTCGATTTCCGACTTTCGAATGACCGACCTTCGATTTCCGACTTTCGAATGACCGACTTTCGATTTCCGGCTTTCGAATGACCGACTTTCGATTTCCGACTTTCGAATGAACGACTTTCGATTTCCGACTTTCGAATGACCGACTTTCAATTTCCGACTTTCGAATGACCGACTTTCGATTTCCGACTTTCGAATGACCGACTTTCGATTTCCGACTTTCGAATGACCGACTTTCGAATGACCGACTTTCGAATGACTGACTTTCGATTTCTGACTTTCGAATGACCGACTTTCGATTTCCGACTTTCGAATGACCGACTTTCGAATGACCGACTTTGCATTTCCGACTTACGAATGACCGACCTTCGATTTCCGACTTTCGAATGAGTGACTTTCGATTGAGTGACTTTCGAATGACCGACTATCGAATGAGTGACATTCGAATGACCGACTTTCCAATTCCGACTTTCGAATGACCGACTTTCGATTTCCGACTTTCGAATGACCGACTTTCGATTTCTGACTTTGGAATGACCGGCTTTCGAATGACCGACTTTCGAACGACTGACTTTCGATTTCCGACTTTCAATGTCCGACTTTCGAATGACCGACTTTCGATTTCCGACTTTCGAATGACCGACTTTCGATTTCCGACTTTCGAATGACCGACTTTCCATTTCCGACTTTCGAATGACCGGCTTTCGATTTCCGACTTTCGAATGACCGACTTTCGATTTCCGACATTCGAATGACCGACTTTCGATTTCCGACTTTCGAATGACCGACTTTCAATTTGCGACTTTCGAATGACCGACTTTCAATTTCCGACCTTCGAATGACCGACGTTCGATTTCCGACTGTCGAATGACCGACTTTCGATTTCCGACTTTCGAATGAACGACTTGCGATTTCCGACTTTCAAATGACCGACTTTCGATTTCCGACTTTCGAATGACCGACTTTCGATTTCCGACTTTCGAATGACCGGCTTTCGAATGACCGACTTTCGAATGACCGACATTCAATTTCCGACTTTCAGTTTCCGACTTTCGAATGACCGACTTTCGTATTCCGACTTTCGAATGACCGGCTTTCGAATGACCGACTTTCGAATGACCGACTTTCGATTTCCGACTTTCGAATGACCGACTTTCGATTTCCGAATTTCGAATGACCGACTTCCGATTTCCGACTTTCGAATGACCGGCTTTCGAATGACCGACTTTCGACTTTCGAATGACCAACTTTCGAATGACCGACTTTCGAAAGACCGACTTTCGATTTCCGACTTTCGAATGACCGACTTTCGATTTCCGACTTTCGAATGACCCGCTTTTGATTTCCGACTCTCCAATGACCGGCTTTCGAATGACCGACTTTGGATTTCCGACTTTCGAATGACCAACTTTCGATTTCCGACTTTCGAATGACCGGCTTTCGATTTCCGACTTTCGAATGACCGACTTTAGAATGACCGACTTTCGATTTCCGACTTTCGAATGACCGACTTTTGATTTCCGACTTTCGATTGACCGACTATCGATTTCCGACTTTCGAATGACCGACTTTCGATTTCCGACTTTCGAATGACCGACTTTCGAATGACCGACTTTCGAATGACCGACTTTGGAATGACCGACTTTCGAATGACCGACTTTCGATTTCCGACTTTCGAATGACTAACTTTCGATTTCCGACTTTCGAATGACCGACTTTCGAATGACCGACTTTAAAATGACCGACTTTCGAATTACCGACTTTCGAATGACCGACTTTCGATTTCCGACTTTCGAATGACCGACTTTCGAATGACCGACTTTCGAATGACCGACTTTCGAATGACCGGCTTTCGAATGACCGACTTTAGAATGACCGACTTTCGAATGACCGACTTACGATTTCCGAGTTTCGAATGACCGACTTTCAATTTTCCGACTTTCGAATGACCGACTTTCGATTTCCGACTTTCGAATGACCGCGTTTCGATTTCCGACTTTCGAAGGACCGGCTTTCGATTTCCGACTTTCGAACGACCGACTTTCGATTTCCGACTTTCGAATGACCGGCTTTCGAATGACTGACCTTCCAGTTCTGACTTTCGAATGACCGACTTTCGATTTCCGACCTTCGAATGACCGACTTTCGATTTCCGACTTTCGAATGACCGGCTTTCGATTTCCGACTTTCGAATGACCGACTTTCGATTTCCGACATTCGAATGACCCACTTTCGATTTCCGACTTTCGAATGACCGACTTTCGATTTCCGACTTTCGAATGCCGACTTTCGATTTCCGACCTTCGAATGACCGATTTTCGATTTCCGACTGTCGAATGACCGACTTTCGATTTCCGACTTTCGAATTACCGGCTTTCGAATGACCGACTTTCGAATGACCGACAATCGATTTCCGACTTTCGAATGACCGACTTTCCAATGACTGACCTTCGATTTCCGACTTTCGAATGACCGACTTTCGATTTCCGACTTTCGAATGACCGACTTTCGATTTTCGGCTTTCGAATGACCGACTTTCGATTTCCGACTTTCGAATGACCGACTTTCGATTTCCGACTTTCGAATGACCGACTTTCGATTTCCGACTTTCGAATGACCGACTTTCGATTTCTGACATTCGAATGACCGACTTTCGATTTCCGACTTTCGAATGACCGACTTTCGAATGACCGACTTTCGATTTCCGACTTTCGAATGACCGACTTTCGATTTCCGACTTTCGAATGAGCGGCTTTCCATTTCCGACTTTCGAATGACCGGCTTACGAATGACCGAATTTCGAATGACCGACTTTCGATTTCCGACTTTCGAATGACCGACTTTCGATTTCCGACTTTCGAATGACCGACTTTCGATTTCCGACTTTCGAATGACCGGCTTTCAAATGACCGACTTTAGAATGACCGACTTTCGAATGACCGACTTACGATTTCCGAGTTTCGAATGACCGACTTTCGATTTCCGACTTTCGAATGACCGACTTTCGATTTCCGACTTTCGAATGACCGACTTTCGATTTCCGACTTTCGAAGGACAGGCTTTCGATTTCCGACTTTCGAACGACCGACTTTCGATTTCCGACTTTCGAATGAACGGCTTTCGAATGACTGACCTTCCAGTTCCGACTTTCGAATGACCGACTTTCGATTTCCGACCTTCGAATGACCGACTTTCGATTTCCGACTTTCGAATGACCGGCTTTCGATTTCCGACTTTCGAATGACCGACTTTCGATTTCCGACATTCGAATGACCGACTTTCGATTTCCGACTTACGAATGACCGACTTTCGATTTCCGACTTTCGAATGCCGACTTTCGATTTCCGACCTTCGAATGACCGACTTTCGATTTCCGACTGTCGAATGACCGACTTTCGATTTCCGACTTTCGAATTACCGGCTTTCGAATGACCGACTTTCGAATGACCGACAATCGATTTCCGACTTTCGGTTTCCGACTTTCGAATGACCGACTTTCCAATGACTGACCTTCGATTTCCGACTTTGGAATGACCGACTTTCGATTTCCGACTTTCGAATGACCGACTTTCGATTTTCGGCTTTCGAATGACCGACTTTCGATTTCCGACTTTCGAATGACCGACTTTCGATTTCCGACTTTCGAATGACCGACTTTCGATTTCCGACTTTCGAATGACCGACTTTCGATTTCTGACTTTCGAATGACCGACTTTCGATTTCCGACTTTCGAATGACCGACTTTCGAATGACCGACTTTCGATTTCCGACTTTCGAATGACCGACTTTCGATTTCCGACTTTCGAATGACCAGCTTTCCATTTCCGACTTTCGAATGACCGGCTTACGAATGACCGACTTTCGAATGACCAACTTTCGATTTCCGACTTTCGAATGACCGACTTTCGATTTCCGACTTTCGAATGACCGACTTTCGATTTCCGACTTTCGAATGACCGGCTTTCAAATGACCGACTTAAAATGACCGGCTTTCGAATGACCGACTTTCGAATGACCGACTTTCGATTTCCAACTTTCGAATGACCGGCTTTCGAATGACCGGCTTTCGAATGACCGACTTTCGATTTCCAACTTTCGAATGACCGACTTTCGATTTCCGACTTTCGAATGACCGACTTTCGATTTCCGACTTTCGAATGACCGACTTTCGATTTCCGACTTTCGAATGACCGACTTTCGAATGACCGACTTTCGAATGACCGACTTTCGATTTCCGACTTTCGAATGACTGACTTTCGATTTCCGACTTTCGAATGACCGACTTTCGAATGACCGACTTTCGAATGACCGACTTTAAAATGACCGACTTTTGAATGACCGACTTTCGAATGACCGACTTTCGATTTCCGAATTTCGAATTACGGACTTTCGAATGACCGAATTTCGAATGACCGACTTTCGAATGACCGGCTTTCGAATGTCCGGCTTTCGAATGACCGACTTTCGAATGACAGACTTTCGAATGACCGACTTTCGAATGACCGACTTACGATTTCCGACTTTCGAATGACCGACTTTCGATTTCCATCTTTCGAATGACCGACTTTCGATTTCCGACTTTCGAATGACCGACTTTCGATTTCCGATTTCGAATGACCGACTTTCGATTTCCGACTTTGGAATGACCGGCTTTCGAATGACCGACTTTCCAATTCCGACTTTCGAATGACCGACTTTCGATTTCCGACTTTCGAATGACCGACTTTCGATTTCTGACTTTGAAATGACCGGCTTTCGATTTCCGACTTTGGAATGACCGACTTTCGATTTCCGACTTTCAAATGACCGACTTTCGATTTCCGACTTTCGAATGACCGACTTTCGAATGACCGACTTTCGAATGACCGGCTTTCGAATGTCCGGCTTTCGAATGATCGACTTTCGAATGACCGACTTACGATTTCCGACTTTCGAATGACCGACTTTCGATTTCCAACTTTCGAATGACCGACTTTCGATTTCCGACTTTCGAATGACCGACTTTCGATTTCCGACTTTCGAATGACCGACTTTCGATTTCCGACTTTCGAATGACCGGCTTTCGAATGACCGACTTTCCAATTCCGACTTTCGAATGACCGACTTTCGATTTCCGACTTTCGAATGACCGACTTTCGATTTCTGACTTTGGAATGACCGGCTTTAACATGACCGACTTTCGAATGACTGACTTTCGATTTCCGACTTTCAATGTCCGACTTTCGAATGACCGATTTTCGATTTCCGACTTTCGAATGACCGGCTTTCGATTTCCGACTTTCGAATGACCGACTGTCTATTTCCGACATTCGAATGACCGACTTTCGATTTCCGACTTTCAATGACCGACTTTCGAATGACCGACTTTCGATTTCCGACTTTCGAATGACCGACTTTCGATTTCCAACTTTCGAATGACCGACTTTCGATTTCCGACCTTCGAATGACCGACTTTCGATTTCCGACTGTCGAATGACCGACTTTCTATTTCCGACATTCGAATGACCGACTTTCTATTTCCGACATTCGAATGACCGACTTTCGATGACCGACTTTCGAATGGCCGACTTTCTATTTCCGACATTCGAATGACCGACTTTCTATTTCCGACATTCGAATGACCGACTTTCGATGACCGACTTTCGAATGACCGACTTTCGAATGACCGACTTTCAATGACCGACTTTCAAATGACCGACTTTCGATTTCCGACTTTCGAATTACCGACTTTCGATTTCCGACCTTCGAATGACCGACTTTCGATTTCCGACTGTCGAATGACCGACTTTCTATTTCCGACATTCGAATGACCGACTTTCTATTTCCGACATTCGAATGACCGACTTTCGATTTCTGACTCTCAATGACCGACTTTCGAATGACCGACTTTCGATTTCCGACTTTCGAATGACCGACTTTCGATTTCCGACCTTCGAATGACCGACTTTCGATTTCCGACCTTCGACCTACCGACTTTCGATTTCCGACCTTCGAATGACCGACTTTCGATTTCCGACATTCGAATGACCGACTTTCTATTTCCGACATTCGAATACCGACTTTCGATTTCCGACTTTCAATGACCGACTTTCGAATGACCGACTTTCAATTTCCGAATGTCGAATGACCGACTTTCGATTTCCGACTTTAGGTATCCGACTTTGGAATGACCGACTTTCGATTTCCGACTTTCGAATGACCGGCTTTCGAACGACCGACTTTCGAATGACCGACATTCGATTTCCGACTTTCGAATGACCGACTTTCGATTTCCGACTTTCGAATGAACGACTTTCGATTTCCGACTTTCGAATGACCGACTTTCGAATGACCAACTTTCGAATGACCGACTTTCGATTTCCGACTTTCGAATGACCGACTTTCGATTTCCGACTTTCGAATGAATGACTTTCGAATGACCGACTTTGCATTTCCGACTTACGAATGACCGACCTTCGATTTCCGACTTTCCAATGACTGACTTTCGATTGAGTGACTTTCGATTGAGATACTTTCGAATGACCGACTTTCGAATGAGTGACTTTCGAATGACCGACTTTCCAATTCCGACTTTCGAATGACCGACTTTCGATTTTTGATTTTGGAATGACCGGCTTTCGAATGACCGACTTTCGAACGACTGACTTTCGATTTCCGACTTTCAATGTCCGACTTTCGAATGACCGACTTTCGATTTCCGACTTTCGAATGACCGACTTTCGATTTCCGACTTTCGAATGACCGACTTTCTATTTCCGACTTTCGAATGACCGGCTTTCGATTTCCGACTTTCAAATGACCGACTTTCGATTTCCGACTTTCGAATGACCGACATTCGATTTCCGGCTTTCAAATGACCGACTTTCGATTTCCGACTTTCGAATGACCGACATTCGATTTCCGACTTTCGGTTTCCGACTTTCGAATGACCGACTTTCGATTTCCGACTTTCGAATCACCGGCTTTCGAATGACCGACTTTCGAATGACCGACTTTCGATTTCCGACTTTCGAATGACCGACTTTCGATTTCTGACTTTGGAATGACCGGCTTTAACATGACCGACTTTCGAATGACTGACTTTCGATTTCCGACTTTCAATGTCCGACTTTCGAATGACCGATTTTCGATTTCCGACTTTCGAATGACCGGCTTTCGATTTCCGACTTTCGAATGACCGACTGTCTATTTCCGACATTCCAATGACCGACTTTCGATTTCCGACTTTCAAATGACCGACTTTCGATTTCCGACTTTCGAATGACCGACATTCGATTTCCGGCTTTCAAATGACCGACTTTCGATTTCCGACTTTCGAATGACCGACATTCGATTTCCGACTTTCGGTTTCCGACTTTCGAATGACCGACTTTCGATTTCCGACTTTCGAATCACCGGCTTTCGAATGACCGACTTTCGAATGACCGACTTTCGATTTCCGACTTTCGAATGACCGACTTTCGATTTCTGACTTTGGAATGACCGGCTTTAACATGACCGACTTTCGAATGACTGACTTTCGATTTCCGACTTTCAATGTCCGACTTTCGAATGACCGATTTTCGATTTCCGACTTTCGAATGACCGGCTTTCGATTTCCGACTTTCGAATGACCGACTGTCTATTTCCGACATTCCAATGACCGACTTTCGATTTCCGACTTTCAATGACCGACTTTCGAATGACCGACTTTCGATTTCCGACTTTCGAATGACCGACTTTCGATTTCCAACTTTCGAATGACCGACTTTTGATTTCCGACCTTCGAATGACCGACTTTCGATTTCCGACTGTCGAATGACCGACTTTCTATTTCCGACATTCGAATGACCGACTTTCTATTTCCGACATTCGAATGACCGACTTTCGATGACCGACTTTCGAATGGCCGACTTTCTATTTCCGACATTCGAATGACCGACTTTCTATTTCCGACATTCGAATGACCGACTTTCGATGACCGACTTTCGAATGACCGACTTTCGAATGACCGACTTTCAATGACCGACTTTCAAATGACCGACTTTCGATTTCCGACTTTCGAATTACCGACTTTCGATTTCCGACCTTCGAATGACCGACTTTCGATTTCCGACTGTCGAATGACCGACTTTCTATTTCCGACATTCGAATGACCGACTTTCTATTTCCGACATTCGAATGACCGACTTTCGATTTCTGACTCTCAATGACCGACTTTCGAATGACCGACTTTCGATTTCCGACTTTCGAATGACCGACTTTCGATTTCCGACCTTCGAATGACCGACTTTCGATTTCCGACCTTCGACTGACCGACTTTCGATTTCCGACATTAAAATGACCGACTTTCGATTTCGGACATTCGAATGACCGACTTTCTATTTCCGACATTCGAATACCGACTTTCGATTTCCGATTTTCAATGACTGACTTCCGAATGACCGACTTTCAATTTCCGACTGTCGAATGACCGACTTTCGATTTCCGACTTTAGATATCCGACTTTGGAATGACCGACTTTCGATTTCCGACTTTCAAATGACCGACTTTCGATTTCCGACTTTCGAATGACCGACTTTCGATTTCCGACTTTCGAATGACCGGCTTTCGAATGACCGACTTTCGAATGACCGACATTCGATTTCCGACTTTCGAATGACCGACTTTCGATTTCCGACTTTCGAATGAACGACTTTCGATTTCCGACTTTCGAATGACCGACTTTCGAATGACCAACTTTCGAATGACCGACTTTCGATTTCCGACTTTCGAATGACCGACTTTCGATTTCCGACTTTCGAATGAATGACTTTCGAATGACCGACTTTGCATTTCCGACTTACGAATGACCGACCTTCGATTTCCGACTTTCCAATGAGTGACTTTCGATTGAGTGACTTTCGATTGAGATACTTTCGAATGACCGACTTTCGAATGAGTGACTTTCGAATGACCGACTTTCCAATTCCGACTTTCAAATGACCGACTTTCGATTTTTGATTTTGGAATGACCGGCTTTCGAATGACCGACTTTCGAACGACTGACTTTCGATTTCCGACTTTCAATGTCCGACTTTCGAATGACCGACTTTCGATTTCCGACTTTCGAATGACCGACTTTCGATTTCCGACTTTCGAATGACCGACTTTCTATTTCCGACTTTCGAATGACCGGCTTTCGATTTCCGACTTTCAAATGACCGACTTTCGATTTCCGACTTTCGAATGACCGACATTCGATTTCCGGCTTTCAAATGACCGACTTTCGATTTCCGACTTTCGAATGACCGACATTCGATTTCCGACTTTCGGTTTCCGACTTTCGAATGACCGACTTTCGATTTCCGACTTTCGAATCACCGGCTTTCGAATGACCGACTTTCGAATGACCGACTTTCGATTTCCGACTTTCAAATGACCGACTTTCGATTTCCGACTTTCGAATGACCGACTTTCGAATGACCGGCTTTCGAATGACCGACTTTCGACTTTCGAATGACCAACTTTCGAATGACCGACTTTCGAAAGACCGACTTTCGATTTCCGACTTTCGAATGACCGACTTTCGATTTCCGACTTTCGAATGACCGGCTTTTGATTTCCGACTTTCGAATGACCGGCTTTCGAGTGACCGACTTTGGATTTCCGACTTTCGAATGACCAACTTTCGATTTTCGGCTTTCGAATGACCGGCTTTCGATTTCCGACTTTCGAATGACCGGCTTTAGAATGACCGACTTTCGATTTCCGACTTTCGAATGACCGACTTTCGATTTCCGACTTTCGAATGACCGACTTTCGATTTCCGACTTTCGAATGACCGGCTTTCGATTTCCGACTTTCGAATGACCGACTTTCGAATGACCGACTTTAAAATGACCGACTTTCGCATTACCGACTTTCGAATGACCGACCTTCGATTTCTGACATTCGAATGACCGACTTTCGAATGACCGACTTTCGAATGACCGACTTTTGATTTCCGACTTTCGAATGACTGACTTTCGATTTCCGACTTTCGAATGACCGACTTTCGAATGACCGACTTTCGAATGACCGACTTTAAAATGACCGACTTTTGAATGACCGACTTTCCAATGACCGACTTTCGATTTCCGACTTTCGAATGACCGGCTTTCGAATGACTGACCTTCCAGTTCCGACTTTCGAATGACCGACTTTCGATTTCCGACCTTCGAATGACCGACTTTCGATTTCCGACTTTCGAATGACCGGCTTTCGATTTCCGACTTTCGAATGACCGACTTTCGATTTCCGACATTCGAATGACCGACTTTCGATTTCCGACTTTCGAATGACCGACTTTCGATTTCCGACTTTCGAATGCCGACTTTCCATTTCCGACCTTCGAATGACCGACTTTCGATTTCCGACTGTCGAATGACCGACTTTCGATTTCCGACTTTCTAATGACCGAATTTTGATTTCCGACTTTGGAATGACCGACTTTCGATTTCCGACTTTCAAATGACCGACTTTCGATTTCCGACTTTCGAATGACCGACTTTCGATTTCCGACTTTCGAATTACCGGCTTTCGAATGACCGACTTTCGAATGACCGACAATCGATTTCCGACTTTCGGTTTCCGACTGTCGAATGACCGACTTTCGAATGACTGACTTTCGATTTCCGACTTTCGAATGACCGACTTTCGATTTCCGACTTTCGAATGACCGACTTTCGATTTTCGGCTTTCGAATGACCGACTTTCGATTTCCGACTTTCGAATGACCGACTTTCGATTTCCGACTTTCGAATGACCGACTTTCGATTTCCGACTTTCGAATGACCGACTTTCGATTTCTGACTTTCGAATGACCGACTTTCGATTTCCGACTTTCGAATGACCGACTTTCGAATGACCGACTTTCGATTTCCGACTTTAGAATGACCGACTTTCGATTTCCGACTTTCCAATGACCGGCTTTCGATTTCCGACTTTCGAATGACCGGCTTACGAATGACCGACTTTCGAATGACCGACTTTCGATTTCCGACTTTCGAATGACCGACTTTCGATTTCCGACTTTCGAATGACCGACTTTCGATTTCCGACTTTCGAATGACCGGCTTTCAAATGACCGACTTTAGAATGACCGGCTTTCGAATGACCGACTTTCGAATGACCGACTTTCGATTTCCAACCTTCGAATGACCGGCTTTCGAATGACCGACTTTCGATTTCCGACTTTCGAATGACCGACTTTCGATTTCCGACTTTCGAATGACCGACTTTCGATTTCCGACTTTCGAATGACCGACTTTCGATTTCCGACTTTCGAATGACCGACTTTCGAATGACCGACTTTCGAATGACCGACTTTTGATTTCCGACTTTCGAATGACTGACTTTCGATTTCCGACTTTCGAATGACCGACTTTCGAATGACCGACTTTCGAATGACCGACTTTAAAATGACCGACTTTTGAATGACCGACTTTCGAATGACCGACTTTCGATTTCCGACTTTCGAATGACCAGCTTTAGAATGACCGACTTTCGATTTCCGACTTTCGAATGACCGACTTTCGATTTCCGACTTTCGAATGACCAGCTTTCGAATGACCGACTTTCGAATGACCGACTTTCGATTTCCGACTTTCGAATGACCGACTTTCGATTTCCGACTTTCGAATGACCGACTTTCTATTTCCGACATTCGAATGACCGACTTTCGATTTCCGACTTTCAATGACCGACTTTCGAATGACCGACTTTCGATTTCCGACTTTCGAATGACCGACTTTCGATTTCCGACTTTCGAATGACCGACTTTCGATTTCCGACCTTCGAATGACCGACTTTCGATTTCCGACTGTCGAATGTCCGACTTTCGATTTCCGACTTTGGAAAGACCGACTTTCGATTTCCGACTTTCAAATGACCGACTTTCGATTTCCGACTTTCGAATGACCAGCTTTCATATGACCGACTTTCGAATGACCGACATTCGATTTCCGAATTTCGAATGACCGACTTTCGATTTCCGACTTTCGAATGACCGACTTTCGATTTCCGACTTTCGAATGACCGGCTTTCGAATGACCGACTTTCGAATGACCGACTTTCAATTTCCAACTTTCGAATGACCGACTTTCGATTTCCGACTTTCGAATGACCGACTTTCGATTTCCGACTTTCGAATGACCGACTTTCGATTTCCGACTTTGGAATGACCGGCTTTCGAATAACCGACTTTCGAATGACCGACTTTCAATTTCCAACTTTCGAATGACCGACTTTCGATTTCCAACTTTCGAATGACCGACTTTCGATTTCCGACTTTCGAATGACCGACTTTCGAATGACCGACTTTCGAATGACCGACTTTCGATTTCCGACTTTCGAATGACCGACTTTCGATTTCCGACTTTCGAATGACCGACTTTCGAATGACCGACTTTGCATTTCCGACTTACGAATGACCGACTTTCGATTTCCGACTTTCGAATGAGTGACTTTCGATTGAGTGACTTTCGAATGACCGACTTACGAATGAGTGACTTTCGAATGACGGACTTTCCAATTCCGACTTTCGAATGACCGACTTTCGAATGACCGACTTTCGATTTCTGACTTTGGAATAACCGGCTTTCGAATGACCGACTTTCGAATGACTGACTTTCGATTTCCGACTTTCAATGTCCGACTTTCGAATGACCGACTTTCGATTTCCGACTTTCGAATGACCGACTTTCGCTTTCCGACTTTCGAATGACCGACTTTCGATTTCCGACTTTCGAATGACCGGCTTTCGATTTCCGACTTTCGAATGACCGACTTTCGATTTCCGACATTCGAATGACCGACTTTCGATTTCCGACTTTCGAATGACCGACTTTCGATTTCCGACTTTCGAATGACCGACTTTCGATTTCCGACCTTCGAATGACCGACTTTCGATTTCCCACCTTCGAATAACCGACTTTCGATTTCCGACCTTCGAATGACCGACTTTCGATTTCCGACTTTCGAATGACCGACTTTCGATTTCCGACTTTCGAATGACCGACTTTCGAATGACCGACTTTGCATTTCCGACTTTCGATTTCCGACTTTCGAATGACCGACTTTCGATTTCCGACTTTCGAATGACCGACTTTCGATTTCCGACTTTCAATGACCGACTTTCGAATGACCGACTTTCGATTTCCGACTTTCGAATGACCGACTTTCGATTTCCGACTTTCGAATGACCGACCTTCAATTTCCGACCTTCGAATGACAGACTTTCGATTTCCGACTGTCGAATGACCGACTTTCTATTTCCGACATTCGAATGACCGACTTTCTATTTCCGACATTCGAATGACCGACTTTCGATGACCGACTTTCGAATGACCGACTTTCTATTTCCGACATTCGAATGACCGACTTTCTATTTCCGACATTCGAATGACCGACTTTCGATGACCGACTTTCGAATGACCGACTTTCGAATAACCGACTTTCAATGACCGACTTTCGAATGACCGACTTTCGATTTCCGACTTTCGAATGACCGACTTTCGATTTCCGGCTTTCAATGACCGACTTTCGGATGACTGACTTTCGATTTCCGACTTTCGAATGACCGACTTTCGATTTCCGACCTTCGAATGCCCGACTTTCGATTTCCGACCTTCGAATAACCGACTTTCGATTTCCGACCTTCGAATGACCGACTTTCGATTTCCGACATTCGAATGACCGACTTTCTATTTCCGACATTCAAATGACCGACTTTCGATTTCCGACTTTCAATGACCGACTTTCGAATGACCGACTTTCGATTTCCGACTTTCGAATGACCGACTTTCGATTTCCGACTTTCGAATGACCGACTTTCGATTTCCGACCTTCGAATGACCGACTTTCGATTTCCGACTGTCGAATGACCGACTTTCGATTTCCGACTTTGGAATGACCGACTTTCGATTTCCGACTTTCAAATGACCGACTTTCCGATTTCCGAATTTCGAATGACCGACTTTCGATTTCCGACTTTCGAATGACCAGCTTTCGAATGACCGACTTTCGAATAACCGACATTCGATTTCCGACTTTCGAATGACCGACTTTCGATTTCCGACATTCGAATGACCGACTTTCGATTTCCGACTTTCGAATGACCGGCTTTCGAATGACCGACTTTCGAATGACCGACTTTCAATTTCCAACTTTCGAATGACCGACTTTCGATTTCCGACTTTCGAATGACCGACTTTCGATTTCCGACTTTCGAATGACCGACTTTCGAATGACCGACTTTCGAATGACCGACTTTCGATTTCCGACTTTCGAATGACCGACTTTCGATTTCCGACCTTCGAATGACCGACTTTCGATTTCCGACTGTCGAATGACCGACTTTCTATTTCCGACATTCGAATGACAGACTTTCTATTTCCGACATTCGAATGACCGACTTTCGATGACCGACTTTCGAATGACCGACTTTCTATTTCCGACATTCGAATGACCGACTTTCTATTTCCGACATTCGAATGACCGACTTTCGATGACCGACTTTCGAATGACCGACTTTCGATTTCCGAATTTCGAATGACCGACTTTCGATTTCCGACTTTCGAATGACCAGCTTTCGAATGTCCGACTTTCGAATGACCGATTTTCGATTTCCGACTTTCGAATGACCGGCTTTCGATTTCCGACTTTCGAATGACCGACTGTCTATTTCCGACATTCGAATGACCGACTTTCGATTTCCGACTTTCAATGACCGACTTTCGAATGACCGACTTTCGATTTCCGACTTTCGAATGACCAATTTCGATTTCCGACTTTCGAATGACCGACCTTCAATTTCCGACCTTCGAATGACCGACTTTCGATTTCCGACTGTCGAATGACCGACTTTCTATTTCCGACATTCGAATGACCGACTTTCTATTTCCGACATTCGAATGACCGACTTTCGATGACCGACTTTCGAATGACCGACTTTCTATTTCCGACATTCGAATGACCGACTTTCTATTTCCGACATTCGAATGACCGACTTTCGATGACCGACTTTCGAATGACCGACTTTCGAATAACCGACTTTCAATGACCGACTTTCGAATGACCGACTTTCGATTTCCGACTTTCGAATGACCGACTTTCGATTTCCGGCTTTCAATGACCGACTTTCGGATGACCGACTTTCGATTTCCGACTTTCGAATGACCGACTTTCGATTTCCGACCTTCGAATGCCCGACTTTCGATTTCCGACCTTCGAATAACCGACTTTCGATTTCCGACCTTCGAATGACCGACTTTCGATTTCCGACATTCGAATGACCGACTTTCTATTTCCGACATTCAAATGACCGACTTTCGATTTCCGACTTTCAATGACCGACTTTCGAATGACCGACTTTCGATTTCCGACTTTCGAATGACCGACTTTCGATTTCCGACTTTCGAATGACCGACTTTCGATTTCCGACCTTCGAATGACCGACTTTCGATTTCCGACTGTCGAATGACCGACTTTCGATTTCCGACTTTGGAATGACCGACTTTCGATTTCCGACTTTCAAAGCACCGACTTTCCGATTTCCGAATTTCGAATGACCGACTTTCGATTTCCGACTTTCGAATGACCAGCTTTCGAATGACCGACTTTCGAATGACCGACATTCGATTTCCGACTTTCGAATGACCGACTTTCGATTTCCGACATTCGAATGACCGACTTTCGATTTCCGACTTTCGAATGACCGGCTTTCGAATGACCGACTTTCGAATGACCGACTTTCAATTTCCAACTTTCGAATGACCGACTTTCGATTTCCGACTTTCGAATGACCGACTTTCGATTTCCGACTTTCGAATGACCGACTTTCGAATGACCGACTTTCGAATGACCGACTTTCGATTTCCGACTTTCGAATGACCGACTTTCGATTTCCGACCTTCGAATGACCGACTTTCGATTTGCGACTGTCGAATGACCGACTTTCTATTTCCGACATTCGAATGACAGACTTTCTATTTCCGACATTCGAATGACCGACTTTCGATGACCGACTTTGGAATGACCGACTTTCTATTTCCGACATTCGAATGACCGACTTTCTATTTCCGACATTCGAATGACCGACTTTCGATGACCGACTTTCGAATGACCGACTTTCGATTTCCGAATTTCGAATGAACGACTTTCGATTTCCGACTTTCGAATGACCAGCTTTCGAATGTCCGACTTTCGAATGACCGATTTTCGATTTCCGACTTTCGAATGACCGGCTTTCGATTTCCGACTTTCGAATGACCGACTGTCTATTTCCGACATTCGAATGACCGACTTTCGATTTCCGACTTTTAATGACCGACTTTCGAATGACCGACTTTCGATTTCCGACTTTCGAATGACCGACTTTCGATTTCCAACTTTCGAATGACCGACTTTCGATTTCCGACCTTCGAATGACCGACTTTAGATTTCCGACTGTCGAATGACCGACTTTCTATTTCCGACATTCGAATGACCGACTTTCTATTTCCGACATTCGAATGACCGACTTTCGATGACCGACTTTCGAATGACCGACTTTCTATTTCCGACATTCGAATGACCGACTTTCTATTTCCGACTTTCGAATGACCGACTTTCGATTTCCGACTTTCGAATGACCGACTTTCGAATGACCGACTTTCGATTTCCGACTTTCGAATGACCGACTTTCGATTTCCGACTTTCGAATGACCGGCTTTCGATTTCCGACTTTCGAATGACCGGCTTACGAATGACCGACTTTCGAATGACCGACTTTCGATTTCCGACTTTCGAATGACCGACTTTCGATTTCCGACTTTCGAATGACCGACTTTCGATTTCCGACTTTCGAATGACCGGCTTTCAAATGACCGACTTTAGAATGACCGGCTTTCGAATGACCGACTTTCGAATGACCGACTTTCGATTTCCAACCTTCGAATGACCGGCTTTCGAATGACGGACTTTCGATTTCCGACTTTCGAATGACCGACTTTCGATTTCCGACTTTCGAATGACCGACTTTCGATTTCCGACTTTCGAATGACCGACTTTCGATTTCCGACTTTCGAATGACCGACTTTCGAATGACCGACTTTCGAATGACCGACTTTTGATTTCCGACTTTCGAATGACTGACTTTCGATTTCCGACTTTCGAATGACCGACTTTCGAATGACCGACTTTCGAATGACCGACTTTCGATTTCCGACTTTCGAATGACCGGCTTTAGAATGACCGACTTTCGATTTCCGACTTTCGAATGACCGACTTTCGATTTCCGACTTTCGAATGACCAGCTTTCGAATGACCGACTTTCGATTTCCAACTTTCGAATGACCGACTTTCGATTTCCGACTTTCGAATGACCGACTTTCTATTTCCGACATTCGAATGACCGACTTTCGATTTCCGACTTTCAATGACCGACTTTCGAATGACCGACTTTCGATTTCCGACTTTCGAATGACCGACTTTCGATTTCCGACTTTCGAATAACCGACTTTCGATTTCCGACCTTCGAATGACCGACTTTCGATTTCCGACTGTCGAATGTCCGACTTTCGATTTCCGACTTTGGAATGACCGACTTTCGATTTCCGACTTTCAAATGACCGACTTTCGATTTCCGACTTTCGAATGACCGACTTTCGATTTCCGACTTTCGAATGACCAGCTTTCATATGACCGACTTTCGAATGACCGACATTCGATTTCCGACTTTCGAATGACCGACTTTCGATTTCCGACTTTCGAATGACCGACTGTCGATTTCCGACTTTCGAATGACCGGCTTTCGAATGACCGACTTTCGAATGACCGACTTTCAATTTCCAACTTTCGAATGACCGACTTTCGATTTCCGACTTTCGAATGACCGACTTTCGATTTCCGACTTTCGAATGACCGACTTTCGATTTCCGACTTTGGAATGACCGGCTTTCGAAAACCGACTTTCGAATGACCGACTTTCAATTTCCAACTTTCGAATGACCGACTTTCGATTTCCGACTTTCGAATGACCGACTTTCGATTTCCGACTTTCGAATGACCGACTTTCGAATGACCGACTTTCGAATGACCGACTTTCGATTTCCGACTTTCGAATGACCGACTTTCGATTTCCGACTTTCGAATGACCGACTTTCGAATGACCGACTTTGCATTTCCGACTTACGAATGACCGATTTTCGATTTCCGACTTTCGAATGAGTGACTTTCGATTTCCGACTTTCGAATGACCGACTTTCGAATGACCGACTTTCGAATGACCGACTTTCGAATGACCGACTTTCGATTTCCGACTTTCGAATGACCGACTTTCGATTTCCGACTTTCGAATGACCGACTTTTCATTTCCGACTTACGAATGACCGATTTTCGATTTCCGACTTTCGAATGAGTGACTTTCGATTGAGTGACTTTCGAATGACCGACTTTCGAATGAGTGACTTTCGAATGACGGACTTTCCAATTCCGACTTTCGAATGACCGACTTTCGATTTCCGACTTTCGAATGACCGACTTTCGATTTCTGACTTTGGAATGACCGGCTTTCGAATGACCGACTTTCGAATGACTGACTTTCGATTTCCGACTTTCAATGTCCGACTTTCGAATGACCGACTTTCGATTTCCGACTTTCGAATGACCGACTTTCGCTTTCCGACTTTCGAATGACCGACTTTCGATTTCCGACTTTCGAATGACCAGCTTTCGATTTCCGACTTTCGAATGACCGACTTTCGATTTCCGACATTCGAATGACCGACTTTCGATTTCCGACTTTCGAATGACCGACTTTCGATTTCCGACTTTCGAATGACCGACTTTCGATTTCCGACCTTCGAATGACCGACTTTCGATTTCCGACCTTCGAATAACCGACTTTCGATTTCCGACCTTCGAATGACCGACTTTCGATTTCCGACTTTCGAATGACCGACTTTCGATTTCCGACTTTCGAATGACCGACTTTCGAATGACCGACTTTGCATTTCCGACTTTCGATTTCCGACTTTCGAATGACCGACTTTCGATTTCCGACTTTCGAATGACCGACTTTCGATTTCCGACTTTCAATGACCGACTTTCGAATGACCGACTTTCGATTTCCGACTTTCGAATGACCGACTTTCGATTTCCGACTTTCGAATGACCGACCTTCAATTTCCGACCTTCGAATGACCGACTTTCGATTTCCGACTGTCGAATGACCGACTTTCTATTTCCGACATTCGAATGACCGACTTTCTATTTCCGACATTCGAATGACCGACTTTCGATGACTGACTTTCGAATGACCGACTTTCTATTTCCGACATTCGAATGACCGACTTTCTATTTCCGACATTCGAATGACCGACTTTCGATTTCCGACTGTCGAATGACCGACTTTCGATTTCCGACTTTGGAATGACCGACTTTCGATTTCCGACTTTCAAATGACCGACTTTCCGATTTCCGAATTTCGAATGACCGACTTTCGATTTCCGACTTTCGAATGACCAGCTTTCGAATGACCGACTTTCGAATAACCGACATTCGATTTCCGACTTTCGAATGACCGACTTTCGATTTCCGACATTCGAATGACCGACTTTCGATTTCCGACTTTCGAATGACCGGCTTTCGAATGACCGACTTTCGAATGACCGACTTTCAATTTCCAACTTTCGAATGACCGACTTTCGATTTCCGACTTTCGAATGACCGACTTTCGATTTCCGACTTTCGAATGACCGACTTTCGAATGACCGACTTTCGAATGACCGACTTTCGATTTCCGACTTTCGAATGACCGACTTTCGATTTCCGACCTTCGAATGACCGACTTTCGATTTCCGACTGTCGAATGACCGACTTTCTATTTCCGCATTCGAATGACAGACTTTCTATTTCCGACATTCGAATGACCGACTTTCGATGACCGACTTTCGAATGACCGACTTTCTATTTCCGACATTCGAATGACCGACTTTCTATTTCCGACATTCGAATGACCGACTTTCGATGACCGACTTTCGAATGACCGACTTTCGATTTCCGAATTTCGAATGACCGACTTTCGATTTCCGACTTTCGAATGACCAGCTTTCGAATGTCCGACTTTCGAATGACCGATTTTCGATTTCCGACTTTCGAATGACCGGCTTTCGATTTCCGACTTTCGAATGACCGACTGTCTATTTCCGACATTCGAATGACCGACTTTCGATTTCCGACTTTCAATGACCGACTTTCGAATGACCGACTTTCGATTTCCGACTTTCGAATGACCGACTTTCGATTTCCGACTTTCGAATGACCGACCTTCAATTTCCGACCTTCGAATGACCGACTTTCGATTTCCGACTGTCGAATGACCGACTTTCTATTTCCGACATTCGAATGACCGACTTTCTATTTCCGACATTCGAATGACCGACTTTCGATGACCGACTTTCGAATGACCGACTTTCTATTTCCGACATTCGAATGACCGACTTTCTATTTCCGACATTCGAATGACCGACTTTCGATGACCGACTTTCGAATGACCGACTTTCGAATAACCGACTTTCAATGACCGACTTTCGAATGACCGACTTTCGATTTCCGACTTTCGAATGACCGACTTTCGATTTCCGGCTTTCAATGACCGACTTTCGGATGACCGACTTTCGATTTCCGACTTTCGAATGACCGACTTTCGATTTCCGACCTTCGAATGCCCGACTTTCGATTTCCGACCTTCGAATAACCGACTTTCGATTTCCGACCTTCGAATGACCGACTTTCGATTTCCGACATTCGAATGACCGACTTTCTATTTCCGACATTCAAATGACCGACTTTCGATTTCCGACTTTCAATGACCGACTTTCGAATGACCGACTTTCGATTTCCGACTTTCGAATGACCGACTTTCGATTTCCGACTTTCGAATGACCGACTTTCGATTTCCGACCTTCGAATGACCGACTTTCGATTTCCGACTGTCGAATGACCGACTTTCGATTTCCGACTTTGGAATGACCGACTTTCGATTTCCGACTTTCAAAGCACCGACTTTCCGATTTCCGAATTTCGAATGACCGACTTTCGATTTCCGACTTTCGAATGACCAGCTTTCGAATGACCGACTTTCGAATGACCGACATTCGATTTCCGACTTTCGAATGACCGACTTTCGATTTCCGACATTCGAATGACCGACTTTCGATTTCCGACTTTCGAATGACCGGCTTTCGAATGACCGACTTTCGAATGACCGACTTTCAATTTCCAACTTTCGAATGACCGACTTTCGATTTCCGACTTTCGAATGACCGACTTTCGATTTCCGACTTTCGAATGACCGACTTTCGAATGACCGACTTTCGAATGACCGACTTTCGATTTCCGACTTTCGAATGACCGACTTTCGATTTCCGACCTTCGAATGACCGACTTTCGATTTGCGACTGTCGAATGACCGACTTTCTATTTCCGACATTCGAATGACAGACTTTCTATTTCCGACATTCGAATGACCGACTTTCGATGACCGACTTTGGAATGACCGACTTTCTATTTCCGACATTCGAATGACCGACTTTCTATTTCCGACATTCGAATGACCGACTTTCGATGACCGACTTTCGAATGACCGACTTTCGATTTCCGAATTTCGAATGAACGACTTTCGATTTCCGACTTTCGAATGACCAGCTTTCGAATGTCCGACTTTCGAATGACCGATTTTCGATTTCCGACTTTCGAATGACCGGCTTTCGATTTCCGACTTTCGAATGACCGACTGTCTATTTCCGACATTCGAATGACCGACTTTCGATTTCCGACTTTTAATGACCGACTTTCGAATGACCGACTTTCGATTTCCGACTTTCGAATGACCGACTTTCGATTTCCAACTTTCGAATGACCGACTTTCGATTTCCGACCTTCGAATGACCGACTTTAGATTTCCGACTGTCGAATGACCGACTTTCTATTTCCGACATTCGAATGACCGACTTTCTATTTCCGACATTCGAATGACCGACTTTCGATGACCGACTTTCGAATGACCGACTTTCTATTTCCGACATTCGAATGACCGACTTTCTATTTCCGACTTTCGAATGACCGACTTTCGATTTCCGACTTTCGAATGACCGACTTTCGAATGACCGACTTTCGATTTCCGACTTTCGAATGACCGACTTTCGATTTCCGACTTTCGAATGACCGGCTTTCGATTTCCGACTTTCGAATGACCGGCTTACGAATGACCGACTTTCGAATGACCGACTTTCGATTTCCGACTTTCGAATGACCGACTTTCGATTTCCGACTTTCGAATGACCGACTTTCGATTTCCGACTTTCGAATGACCGGCTTTCAAATGACCGACTTTAGAATGACCGGCTTTCGAATGACCGACTTTCGAATGACCGACTTTCGATTTCCAACCTTCGAATGACCGGCTTTCGAATGACGGACTTTCGATTTCCGACTTTCGAATGACCGACTTTCGATTTCCGACTTTCGAATGACCGACTTTCGATTTCCGACTTTCGAATGACCGACTTTCGATTTCCGACTTTCGAATGACCGACTTTCGAATGACCGACTTTCGAATGACCGACTTTTGATTTCCGACTTTCGAATGACTGACTTTCGATTTCCGACTTTCGAATGACCGACTTTCGAATGACCGACTTTCGAATGACCGACTTTCGATTTCCGACTTTCGAATGACCGGCTTTAGAATGACCGACTTTCGATTTCCGACTTTCGAATGACCGACTTTCGATTTCCGACTTTCGAATGACCAGCTTTCGAATGACCGACTTTCGATTTCCAACTTTCGAATGACCGACTTTCGATTTCCGACTTTCGAATGACCGACTTTCTATTTCCGACATTCGAATGACCGACTTTCGATTTCCGACTTTCAATGACCGACTTTCGAATGACCGACTTTCGATTTCCGACTTTCGAATGACCGACTTTCGATTTCCGACTTTCGAATGACCGACTTTCGATTTCCGACCTTCGAATGACCGACTTTCGATTTCCGACTGTCGAATGTCCGACTTTCGATTTCCGACTTTGGAATGACCGACTTTCGATTTCCGACTTTCAAATGACCGACTTTCGATTTCCGACTTTCGAATGACCGACTTTCGATTTCCGACTTTCGAATGACCAGCTTTCATATGACCGACTTTCGAATGACCGACATTCGATTTCCGACTTTCGAATGACCGACTTTCGATTTCCGACTTTCGAATGACCGACTGTCGATTTCCGACTTTCGAATGACCGGCTTTCGAATGACCGACTTTCGAATGACCGACTTTCAATTTCCAACTTTCGAATGACCGACTTTCGATTTCCGACTTTCGAATGACCGACTTTCGATTTCCGACTTTCGAATGACCGACTTTCGATTTCCGACTTTGGAATGACCGGCTTTCGAAAACCGACTTTCGAATGACCGACTTTCAATTTCCAACTTTCGAATGACCGACTTTCGATTTCCGACTTTCGAATGACCGACTTTCGATTTCCGACTTTCGAATGACCGACTTTCGAATGACCGACTTTCGAATGACCGACTTTCGATTTCCGACTTTCGAATGACCGACTTTCGATTTCCGACTTTCGAATGACCGACTTTCGAATGACCGACTTTGCATTTCCGGCTTACGAATGACCGATTTTCGATTTCCGACTTTCGAATGAGTGACTTTCGATTTCCGACTTTCGAATGACCGACTTTCGAATGACCGACTTTCGAATGACCGACTTTCGATTTCCGACTTTCGAATGACCGACTTTCGATTTCCGACTTTCGAATGACCGACTTTTCATTTCCGACTTAGGAATGACCGATTTTCGATTTCCGACTTTCGAATGAGTGACTTTCGATTGAGTGACTTTCGAATGACCGACTTTCGAATGAGTGACTTTCGAATGACGGACTTTCCAATTCCGACTTTCGAATGACCGACTTTCGATTTCCGACTTTCGAATGACCGACTTTCGATTTCTGACTTTGGAATGACCGGCTTTCGAATGACCGACTTTCGAATGACTGACTTTCGATTTCCGACTTTCAATGTCCGACTTTCGAATGACCGACTTTCGATTTCCGACTTTCGAATGACCGACTTTCGCTTTCCGACTTTCGAATGACCGACTTTCGATTTCCGACTTTCGAATGACCAGCCTTCGATTTCCGACTTTCGAATGACCGACTTTCGATTTCCGACATTCGAATGACCGACTTTCGATTTCCGACTTTCGAATGACCGACTTTCGATTTCCGACTTTCGAATGACCGACTTTCGATTTCCGACCTTCGAATGACCGACTTTCGATTTCCGACCTTCGAATAACCGACTTTCGATTTCCGACCTTCGAATGACCGACTTTCGATTTCCGACTTTCGAATGACCGACTTTCGATTTCCGACTTTCGAATGACCGACTTTCGAATGACCGACTTTGCATTTCCGACTTTCGATTTCCGACTTTCGAATGACCGACTTTCGATTTCCGACTTTCGAATGACCGACTTTCGATTTCCGACTTTCAATGACCGACTTTCGAATGACCGACTTTCGATTTCCGACTTTCGAATGACCGACTTTCGATTTCCGACTTTCGAATGACCGACCTTCAATTTCCGACCTTCGAATGACCGACTTTCGATTTCCGACTGTCGAATGACCGACTTTCTATTTCCGACATTCGAATGACCGACTTTCTATTTCCGACATTCGAATGACCGACTTTCGATGACTGACTTTCGAATGACCGACTTTCTATTTCCGACATTCGAATGACCGACTTTCTATTTCCGACATTCGAATGACCGACTTTCGATGACCGACTTTCGAATGACCGACTTTCGAATAACCGACTTTCAATGACCGACTTTCGAATGACCGACTTTCGATTTCCGACTTTCGAATGACCGACTTTCGATTTCCGGCTTTCAATGACCGACTTTCGGATGACCGACTTTCGATTTCCGACTTTCGAATGACCGACTTTCGATTTCCGACCTTCGAATGCCCGACTTTCGATTTCCGACCTGCGAATAACCGACTTTCGATTTCCGACCTTCGAATGAGCGACTTTCGATTTCCGACATTCGAATGACCGATTTTCTATTTCCGACATTCAAATGACCGACTTTCGATTTCCGACTTTCAATGACCGACTTTCGAATGACCGACTTTCGATTTCCGACTTTCGAATGACCGACTTTCGATTTCCGACTTTCGAATGACCGACTTTCGATTTCCGACCTTCGAATGACCGACTTTCGATTTCCGACTGTCGAATGACCGACTTTAGATTTCCGACTTTGGAATGACCGACTTTCGATTTCCGACTTTCAAATGACCGACTTTCCGATTTCCGAATTTCGAATGACCGACTTTCGATTTCCGACTTTCGAATGACCAGCTTTCGAATGACCGACTTTCGAATGACCGACATTCGATTTCCGACTTTCGAATGACCGACTTTCGATTTCCGACATTCGAATGACCGACTTTCGATTTCCGACTTTCGAATGACCGGCTTTCGAATGACCGACTTTCAAATGACCGACTTTCAATTTCCAACTTTCGAATGACCGACTTTCGATTTCCGACTTTCGAATGACCGACTTTCGATTTCCGACTTTCGAATGACCGACTTTCGAATGACCGACTTTCGAATGACCGACTTTCGATTTCCGACTTTCGAATGACCGACTTTCGATTTCCGACCTTCGAATGACCGACTTTCGATTTCCGACTGTCGAATGACCGACTTTCTATTTCCGACATTCGAATGACAGACTTTCTATTTCCGACATTCGAATGACCGACTTTCGATGACCGACTTTCGAATGACCGACTTTCTATTTCCGACATTCGAATGACCGACTTTCTATTTCCGACATTCGAATGACCGACTTTCGATGACCGACTTTTGAATGACCGACTTTCCATTTCCGAATTTCGAATGACCGACTTTCGATTTCCGACTTTCGAATGACCAGCTTTCGAATGTCCGACTTTCGAATGACCGATTTTCGATTTCCGACTTTCGAATGACCGGCTTTCAATTTCCGACTTTCGAATGACCGACTGTCTATTTCCGACATTCGAATGACCGACTTTCGATTTCCGACTTTCAATGACCGACTTTCGAATGACCGACTCTCGATTTCCGACTTTCGAATGACCGACTTTCGATTTCCGACTTTCGAATGACCGACCTTCAATTTCCGACCTTCGAATGACCGACTTTCGATTTCCGACTGTCGAATGACCGACTTTCTATTTCCGACATTCGAATGACCGACTTTCTATTTCCGACATTCGAATGACCGACTTTCGATGACCGACTTTCGAATGACCGACTTTCTATTTCCGACATTCGAATGACCGACTTTCTATTTCTGACATTCGAATGACCGACTTTCGATGACCGACTTTCGAATGACCGACTTTCGAATAACCGACTTTCAATGACCGACTTTCGAATGACCGACTTTCGATTTCCGACTTTCGAATGACCGACTTTCGATTTCCGGCTTTCAATGACCGACTTTCGGATGACCGACTTTCGATTTCCGACTTTCGAATGACCGACTTTCGATTTCCGACATTCGAATGACCGACTTTCGATTTCGGACTTTCGAATGACCGACTTTCGATTTCCGACTTTCCAATGACCGACTTTCGATTTCCGACCTTCGAATGACCGACTTTCGATTTCCGACCTTCGAATAACCGACTTTCGATTTCCGACCTTCGAATGACCGACTTTCGATTTCCGACTTTCGAATGACCGACTTTCGATTTCCGACTTTCGAATGACCGACTTTCGAATGACCGACTTTGCATTTCCGACTTTCGATTTCCGACTTTCGAATGACCGACTTTCGATTTCCGACTTTCGAATGACCGACTTTCGATTTCCGACTTTCAATGACCGACTTTCGAATGACCGACTTTCGATTTCCGACTTTCGAATGACCGACCTTCAATTTCCGACCTTCGAATGACCGACTTTCGATTTCCGACTGTCGAATGACCGACTTTCTATTTCCGACATTCGAATGACCGACTTTCTATTTCCGACATTCGAATGACCGACTTTCGATGACCGACTTTCGAATGACCGACTCTCTATTTCCGACATTCGAATGACCGACTTTCTATTTCCGACATTCGAATGACCGACTTTCGATGACCGACTTTCGAATGACCGACTTTCGAATAACCGACTTTCAATGACCGACTTTCGAATGACCGACTTTCGATTTCCGACTTTCGAATGACCGACTTTCGATTTCCGGCTTTCAATGACCGACTTTCGGATGACCGACTTTCGATTTCCGACTTTCGAATGACCGACTTTCGATTTCCGACCTTCGAATGCCCGACTTTCGATTTCCGACCTTCGAATAACCGACTTTCGATTTCCGACCTTCGAATGAGCGACTTTCGATTTCCGACATTCGAATGACCGACTTTCTATTTCCGACATTCAAATGACCGACTTTCGATTTCCGACTTTCAATGACCGACTTTCGAATGACCGACTTTCGATTTCCGACTTTCGAATGACCGACTTTCGATTTCCGACTTTCGAATGACCGACTTTCGATTTCCGACTTTCGAATGACCGACTTTCGATTTCCGACTGTCGAATGACCGACTTTCGATTTCCGACTTTGGAATGACCGACTTTCGATTTCCGACCTTCAAATGACCGACTTTCCGATTTCCGAATTTCGAATGACCGACTTTCGATTTCCGACTTTCGAATGACCAGCTTTCGAATGACCGACATTCGATTTCCGACTTTCGAATGACCGACTTTCGATTTCCGACATTCGAATGACCGACTTTCGATTTCCGACTTTCGAATGACCGGCTTTCGAATGACCGACTTTCAAATGACCGACTTTCAATTTCCAACTTTCGAATGACCGACTTTCGATTTCCGACTTTCGAATGACCGACTTTCGATTTCCGACTTTCGAATGACCGACTTTCGAATGACCGACCTTCGAATGAGCGACTTTCGATTTCCGACATTCGAATGACCGATTTTCTATTTCCGACATTCAAATGACCGACTTTCGATTTCCGACTTTCAATGACCGACTTTCGAATGACCGACTTTCGATTTCCGACTTTCGAATGACCGACTTTCGATTTCCGACTTTCGAATGACCGACTTTCGATTTCCGACCTTCGAATGACCGACTTTCGATTTCCGACTGTCGAATGACCGACTTTAGATTTCCGACTTTGGAATGACCGACTTTCGATTTCCGACTTTCAAATGACCGACTTTCCGATTTCCGAATTTCGAATGACCGACTTTCGATTTCCGACTTTCGAATGACCAGCTTTCGAATGACCGACTTTCGAATGACCGACATTCGATTTCCGACTTTCGAATGACCGACTTTCGATTTCCGACATTCGAATGACCGACTTTCGATTTCCGACTTTCGAATGACCGGCTTTCGAATGACCGACTTTCAAATGACCGACTTTCAATTTCCAACTTTCGAATGACCGACTTTCGATTTCCGACTTTCGAATGACCGACTTTCGATTTCCGACTTTCGAATGACCGACTTTCGAATGACCGACTTTCGAATGACCGACTTTCGATTTCCGACTTTCGAATGACCGACTTTCGATTTCCGACCTTCGAATGACCGACTTTCGATTTCCGACTGTCGAATGACCGACTTTCTATTTCCGACATTCGAATGACAGACTTTCTATTTCCGACATTCGAATGACCGACTTTCGATGACCGACTTTCGAATGACCGACTTTCTATTTCCGACATTCGAATGACCGACTTTCTATTTCCGACATTCGAATGACCGACTTTCGATGACTGACTTTCGAATGACCGACTTTCTATTTCCGACATTCGAATGACCGACTTTCTATTTCCGACATTCGAATGACCGACTTTCGATGACCGACTTTCGAATGACCGACTTTCGAATAACCGACTTTCAATGACCGACTTTCGAATGACCGACTTTCGATTTCCGACTTTCGAATGACCGACTTTCGATTTCCGGCTTTCAATGACCGACTTTCGGATGACCGACTTTCGATTTCCGACTTTCGAATGACCGACTTTCGATTTCCGACCTTCGAATGCCCGACTTTCGATTTCCGACCTGCGAATAACCGACTTTCGATTTCCGACCTTCGAATGAGCGACTTTCGATTTCCGACATTCGAATGACCGATTTTCTATTTCCGACATTCAAATGACCGACTTTCGATTTCCGACTTTCAATGACCGACTTTCGAATGACCGACTTTCGATTTCCGACTTTCGAATGACCGACTTTCGATTTCCGACTTTCGAATGACCGACTTTCGATTTCCGACCTTCGAATGACCGACTTTCGATTTCCGACTGTCGAATGACCGACTTTAGATTTCCGACTTTGGAATGACCGACTTTCGATTTCCGACTTTCAAATGACCGACTTTCCGATTTCCGAATTTCGAATGACCGACTTTCGATTTCCGACTTTCGAATGACCAGCTTTCGAATGACCGACTTTCGAATGACCGACATTCGATTTCCGACTTTCGAATGACCGACTTTCGATTTCCGACATTCGAATGACCGACTTTCGATTTCCGACTTTCGAATGACCGGCTTTCGAATGACCGACTTTCAAATGACCGACTTTCAATTTCCAACTTTCGAATGACCGACTTTCGATTTCCGACTTTCGAATGACCGACTTTCGATTTCCGACTTTCGAATGACCGACTTTCGAATGACCGACTTTCGAATGACCGACTTTCGATTTCCGACTTTCGAATGACCGACTTTCGATTTCCGACCTTCGAATGACCGACTTTCGATTTCCGACTGTCGAATGACCGACTTTCTATTTCCGACATTCGAATGACAGACTTTCTATTTCCGACATTCGAATGACCGACTTTCGATGACCGACTTTCGAATGACCGACTTTCTATTTCCGACATTCGAATGACCGACTTTCTATTTCCGACATTCGAATGACCGACTTTCGATGACCGACTTTTGAATGACCGACTTTCGATTTCCGAATTTCGAATGACCGACTTTCGATTTCCGACTTTCGAATGACCAGCTTTCGAATGTCCGACTTTCGAATGACCGATTTTCGATTTCCGACTTTCGAATGACCGGCTTTCAATTTCCGACTTTCGAATGACCGACTGTCTATTTCCGACATTCGAATGACCGACTTTCGATTTCCGACTTTCAATGACCGACTTTCGAATGACCGACTCTCGATTTCCGACTTTCGAATGACCGACTTTCGATTTCCGACTTTCGAATGACCGACCTTCAATTTCCGACCTTCGAATGACCGACTTTCGATTTCCGACTGTCGAATGACCGACTTTCTATTTCCGACATTCGAATGACCGACTTTCTATTTCCGACATTCGAATGACCGACTTTCGATGACCGACTTTCGAATGACCGACTTTCTATTTCCGACATTCGAATGACCGACTTTCTATTTCTGACATTCGAATGACCGACTTTCGATGACCGACTTTCGAATGACCGACTTTCGAATAACCGACTTTCAATGACCGACTTTCGAATGACCGACTTTCGATTTCCGACTTTCGAATGACCGACTTTCGATTTCCGGCTTTCAATGACCGACTTTCGGATGACCGACTTTCGATTTCCGACTTTCGAATGACCGACTTTCGATTTCCGACATTCGAATGACCGACTTTCGATTTCGGACTTTCGAATGACCGACTTTCGATTTCCGACTTTCCAATGACCGACTTTCGATTTCCGACCTTCGAATGACCGACTTTCGATTTCCGACCTTCGAATAACCGACTTTCGATTTCCGACCTTCGAATGACCGACTTTCGATTTCCGACTTTCGAATGACCGACTTTCGATTTCCGACTTTCGAATGACCGACTTTCGAATGACCGACTTTGCATTTCCGACTTTCGATTTCCGACTTTCGAATGACCGACTTTCGATTTCCGACTTTCGAATGACCGACTTTCGATTTCCGACTTTCAATGACCGACTTTCGAATGACCGACTTTCGATTTCCGACTTTCGAATGACCGACCTTCAATTTCCGACCTTCGAATGACCGACTTTCGATTTCCGACTGTCGAATGACCGACTTTCTATTTCCGACATTCGAATGACCGACTTTCTATTTCCGACATTCGAATGACCGACTTTCGATGACCGACTTTCGAATGACCGACTCTCTATTTCCGACATTCGAATGACCGACTTTCTATTTCCGACATTCGAATGACCGACTTTCGATGACCGACTTTCGAATGACCGACTTTCGAATAACCGACTTTCAATGACCGACTTTCGAATGACCGACTTTCGATTTCCGACTTTCGAATGACCGACTTTCGATTTCCGGCTTTCAATGACCGACTTTCGGATGACCGACTTTCGATTTCCGACTTTCGAATGACCGACTTTCGATTTCCGACCTTCGAATGCCCGACTTTCGATTTCCGACCTTCGAATAACCGACTTTCGATTTCCGACCTTCGAATGAGCGACTTTCGATTTCCGACATTCGAATGACCGACTTTCTATTTCCGACATTCAAATGACCGACTTTCGATTTCCGACTTTCAATGACCGACTTTCGAATGACCGACTTTCGATTTCCGACTTTCGAATGACCGACTTTCGATTTCCGACTTTCGAATGACCGACTTTCGATTTCCGACTTTCGAATGACCGACTTTCGATTTCCGACTGTCGAATGACCGACTTTCGATTTCCGACTTTGGAATGACCGACTTTCGATTTCCGACCTTCAAATGACCGACTTTCCGATTTCCGAATTTCGAATGACCGACTTTCGATTTCCGACTTTCGAATGACCAGCTTTCGAATGACCGACATTCGATTTCCGACTTTCGAATGACCGACTTTCGATTTCCGACATTCGAATGACCGACTTTCGATTTCCGACTTTCGAATGACCGGCTTTCGAATGACCGACTTTCAAATGACCGACTTTCAATTTCCAACTTTCGAATGACCGACTTTCGATTTCCGACTTTCGAATGACCGACTTTCGATTTCCGACTTTCGAATGACCGACTTTCGAATGACCGACCTTCGAATGAGCGACTTTCGATTTCCGACATTCGAATGACCGATTTTCTATTTCCGACATTCAAATGACCGACTTTCGATTTCCGACTTTCAATGACCGACTTTCGAATGACCGACTTTCGATTTCCGACTTTCGAATGACCGACTTTCGATTTCCGACTTTCGAATGACCGACTTTCGATTTCCGACCTTCGAATGACCGACTTTCGATTTCCGACTGTCGAATGACCGACTTTAGATTTCCGACTTTGGAATGACCGACTTTCGATTTCCGACTTTCAAATGACCGACTTTCCGATTTCCGAATTTCGAATGACCGACTTTCGATTTCCGACTTTCGAATGACCAGCTTTCGAATGACCGACTTTCGAATGACCGACATTCGATTTCCGACTTTCGAATGACCGACTTTCGATTTCCGACATTCGAATGACCGACTTTCGATTTCCGACTTTCGAATGACCGGCTTTCGAATGACCGACTTTCAAATGACCGACTTTCAATTTCCAACTTTCGAATGACCGACTTTCGATTTCCGACTTTCGAATGACCGACTTTCGATTTCCGACTTTCGAATGACCGACTTTCGAATGACCGACTTTCGAATGACCGACTTTCGATTTCCGACTTTCGAATGACCGACTTTCGATTTCCGACCTTCGAATGACCGACTTTCGATTTCCGACTGTCGAATGACCGACTTTCTATTTCCGACATTCGAATGACAGACTTTCTATTTCCGACATTCGAATGACCGACTTTCGATGACCGACTTTCGAATGACCGACTTTCTATTTCCGACATTCGAATGACCGACTTTCTATTTCCGACATTCGAATGACCGACTTTCGATGACCGACTTTTGAATGACCGACTTTCGATTTCCGAATTTCGAATGACCGACTTTCGATTTCCGACTTTCGAATGACCAGCTTTCGAATGTCCGACTTTCGAATGACCGATTTTCGATTTCCGACTTTCGAATGACCGGCTTTCAATTTCCGACTTTCGAATGACCGACTGTCTATTTCCGACATTCGAATGACCGACTTTCGATTTCCGACTTTCAATGACCGACTTTCGAATGACCGACTCTCGATTTCCGACTTTCGAATGACCGACTTTCGATTTCCGACTTTCGAATGACCGACCTTCAATTTCCGACCTTCGAATGACCGACTTTCGATTTCCGACTGTCGAATGACCGACTTTCTATTTCCGACATTCGAATGACCGACTTTCTATTTCCGACATTCGAATGACCGACTTTCGATGACCGACTTTCGAATGACCGACTTTCTATTTCCGACATTCGAATGACCGACTTTCTATTTCTGACATTCGAATGACCGACTTTCGATGACCGACTTTCGAATGACCGACTTTCGAATAACCGACTTTCAATGACCGACTTTCGAATGACCGACTTTCGATTTCCGACTTTCGAATGACCGACTTTCGATTTCCGGCTTTCAATGACCGACTTTCGGATGACCGACTTTCGATTTCCGACTTTCGAATGACCGACTTTCGATTTCCGACATTCGAATGACCGACTTTCGATTTCGGACTTTCGAATGACCGACTTTCGATTTCCGACTTTCGAATGACCGACTTTCGATTTCCGACCTTCGAATGACCGACTTTCGATTTCCGACCTTCGAATAACCGACTTTCGATTTCCGACCTTCGAATGACCGACTTTCGATTTCCGACTTTCGAATGACCGACTTTCGATTTCCGACTTTCGAATGACCGACTTTCGAATGACCGACTTTGCATTTCCGACTTTCGATTTCCGACTTTCGAATGACCGACTTTCGATTTCCGACTTTCGAATGACCGACTTTCGATTTCCGACTTTCAATGACCGACTTTCGAATGACCGACTTTCGATTTCCGACTTTCGAATGACCGACCTTCAATTTCCGACCTTCGAATGACCGACTTTCGATTTCCGACTGTCGAATGACCGACTTTCTATTTCCGACATTCGAATGACCGACTTTCTATTTCCGACATTCGAATGACCGACTTTCGATGACCGACTTTCGAATGACCGACTCTCTATTTCCGACATTCGAATGACCGACTTTCTATTTCCGACATTCGAATGACCGACTTTCGATGACCGACTTTCGAATGACCGACTTTCGAATAACCGACTTTCAATGACCGACTTTCGAATGACCGACTTTCGATTTCCGACTTTCGAATGACCGACTTTCGATTTCCGGCTTTCAATGACCGACTTTCGGATGACCGACTTTCGATTTCCGACTTTCGAATGACCGACTTTCGATTTCCGACCTTCGAATGCCCGACTTTCGATTTCCGACCTTCGAATAACCGACTTTCGATTTCCGACCTTCGAATGAGCGACTTTCGATTTCCGACAGTCGAATGACCGACTTTCTATTTCCGACATTCAAATGACCGACTTTCGATTTCCGACTTTCAATGACCGACTTTCGAATGACCGACTTTCGATTTCCGACTTTCGAATGACCGACTTTCGATTTCCGACTTTCGAATGACCGACTTTCGATTTCCGACTTTCGAATGACCGACTTTCGATTTCCGACTGTCGAATGACCGACTTTCGATTTCCGACTTTGGAATGACCGACTTTCGATTTCCGACCTTCAAATGACCGACTTTCCGATTTCCGAATTTCGAATGACCGACTTTCGATTTCCGACTTTCGAATGACCAGCTTTCGAATGACCGACATTCGATTTCCGACTTTCGAATGACCGACTTTCGATTTCCGACATTCGAATGACCGACTTTCGATTTCCGACTTTCGAATGACCGGCTTTCGAATGACCGACTTTCAAATGACCGACTTTCAATTTCCAACTTTCGAATGACCGACTTTCGATTTCCGACTTTCGAATGACCGACTTTCGATTTCCGACTTTCGAATGACCGACTTTCGAATGACCGACTTTCGAATGACCGACTTTCGATTTCCGACTTTCGAATGACCGACTTTCGATTTCCGACCTTCGAATGACCGACTTTCTATTTCCGACATTCGAATGACAGACTTTCTATTTCCGACATTCGAATGACCGACTTTCGATGACCGACTTTCGAATGACCGACTTTCTATTTCCGACATTCGAATGACCGACTTTCTATTTCCGACATTCGAATGACCGACTTTCGATGACCGACTTTCGAATGACCGACTTTCGATTTCCGAATTTCGAATGACCGACTTTCGATTTCCGACTTTCGAATGACCAGCTTTCGAATGTCCGACTTTCGAATGACCGATTTTCGATTTCCGACTTTCGAATGACCGGCTTTCGATTTCCGACTTTCGAATGACCGACTGTCTATTTCCGACATTCGAATGACCGACTTTCGATTTCCGACTTTCAATGACCGACTTTCGAATGACCGACTTTCGATTTCCGACTTTCGAATGACCGACTTTCGATTTCCGACTTTCGAATGACCGACCTTCAATTTCCGACCTTCGAATGACCGACTTTCGATTTCCGACTGTCGAATGACCGACTTTCTATTTCCGACATTCGAATGACCGACTTTCTTTTTCCGACATTCGATTGACCGACTTTCGATGACCGACTTTCGAATGACCGACTTTCTATTTCCGACATTCGAATGACCGACTTTCTATTTCCGACATTCGAATGACCGACTTTCGATGACCGACTTTCGAATGACCGACTTTCGAATAACCGACTTTCAATGACCGACTTTCGAATGACCGACTTTCGATTTCCGACTTTCGAATGACCGACTTTCGATTTCCGGCTTTCAATGACCGACTTTCGGATGACCGACTTTCGATTTCCGACTTTCGAATGACCGACTTTCGATTTCCGACCTTCGAATGCCCGACTTTCGATTTCCGACCTTCGAATAACCGACTTTCGATTTCCGACCTTCGAATGACCGACTTTCGATTTCCGACATTCGAATGACCGACTTTCTATTTCCGACATTCAAATGACCGACTTTCGATTTCCGACTTTCAATGACCGACTTTCGAATGACCGACTTTCGATTTCCGACTTTCGAATGACCGACTTTCGATTTCCGACTTTCGAATGACCGACTTTCGATTTCCGACCTTCGAATGACCGACTTTCGATTTCCGACTGTCGAATGACCGACTTTCGATTTCCGACTTTGGAATGACCGACTTTCGATTTCCGACTTTCAAATGACCGACTTTCCGATTTCCGAATTTCGAATGACCGACTTTCGATTTCCGACTTTCGAATGACCAGCTTTCGAATGACCGACTTTCAAATGACCGACATTCGATTTCCGACTTTCGAATGACCGACTTTCGATTTCCGACATTCGAATGACCGACTTTCGATTTCCGACTTTCGAATGACCGGCTTTCGAATGACCGACTTTCGAATGACCGACTTTCAATTTCCAACTTTCGAATGACCGACTTTCGATTTCCGACTTTCGAATGACCGACTTTCGAATGACCGACTTTCGAATGACCGACTTTCGATTTCCGACTTTCGAATGACCGACTTTCGATTTCCGACCTTCGAATGACCGACTTTCGATTTCCGACTGTCGAATGACCGACTTTCTATTTCCGACATTCGAATGACAGACTTTCTATTTCCGACATTCGAATGACCGACTTTCGATGACCGACTTTCGAATGACCGACTTTCTATTTCCGACATTCGAATGACCGACTTTCTATTTCCGACATTCGAATGACCGACTTTCGATGACCGACTTTCGAATGACCGACTTTCGATTTCCGAATTTCGAATGACCGACTTTCGATTTCCGACTTTCGAATGACCAGCTTTCGAATGTCCGACTTTCGAATGACCGATTTTCGATTTCCGACTTTCGAATGACCGGCTTTCGATTTCCGACTTTCGAATGACCGACTGTCTATTTCCGACATTCGAATGACCGACTTTCGATTTCCGACTTTCAATGACCGACTTTAGAATGACCGACTTTCGATTTCCGACTTTCGAATGACCGACTTTCGATTTCCAACTTTCGAATGACCGACTTTCGATTTCCGACCTTCGAATGACCGACTTTCGATTTCCGACTGTCGAATGACCGACTTTCTATTTCCGACATTCGAATGACCGACTTTCTATTTCCGACATTCGAATGACCGACTTTCGATGACCGACTTTCGAATGACCGACTTTCTATTTCCGACATTCGAATGACCGACTTTCTATTTCCGACATTCGAATGACCGACTTTCGATGACCGACTTTCGAATGACCGACTTTCCAATGACCGACTTTCAATGACCGACTTTCAAATGACCGACTTTCGATTTCCGACTTTCGAATTACCGACTTTCGATTTCCGACCTTCGAATGACCGACTTTCAATTTCCGACGGTCGAATGACCGACTTTCTATTTCCGACATTCGAATGACCGACTTTCTATTTCCGACATTCGAATGACCGACTTTCGATTTCTGACTCTCAATGACCGACTTTCGAATGACCGACTTTCGATTTCCGACTTTCGAATGACCGACTTTCGATTTCCGACCTTCGATTGACCGACTTTCGATTTCCGACCTTCGAATGACCGACTTTCGATTTCCGACCTTCGAATGACCGACTTTCGATTTCCGACATTCGAATGACCGACTTTCTATTTCCGACATTCGAATACCGACTTTCGATTTCCGACTTTCAATGACCGACTTTCGAATGACCGACTTTCGATTTGCGACTTTCGAATGACCGACTTTCGATTTCCGACTTTCGAAAGACCGACTTTCGATTTCCGACCTTCGAATGACCGACTTTCAAATTCCGACTGTCGAATGACCGACTTTCGATTTCCGACTTTAGATTTCCGACTTTGGAATGACCGTCTTTCGATTTCCGACTTTCAAATGACCGACTTTCGATTTCCGACTATCGAATGACCGACTTTCGATTTCCGACTTTCGAATGACCGGCTTTCGAATGACCGACTTTCGAATGACCGACATTCGATTTCCGACTTTCGAATGACCGACTTTCGATTTCCGACTTTCGAATGAACGACTTTCGATTTCCGACTTTCGAATGACCGACTTTCGATTTCCGACTTTCGAATGACCGACTTTCGATTTCCGACTTTCGAATGACCGACTTTCGAATGACCGACTTTCGATTTCCGACTTTCGAATGACCGACTTTCGATTTCCGACTTTCGAATGACCGACTTTCGAATGACCGACTTTGCATTTCCGACTTTCGAATGACCGACCTTCGATTTCCGACTTTCGAATGAGTGACTTTCGATTGAGTGACTTTCGAATGACCGACTTTCGAATGAGTGACTTTCGAATGACCGACTTTCCAATTCCGACTTTCGAATGACCGACTTTCGATTTTTGACTTTGGAATGACCGGTTTTCGAATGACCGACTTTCGAACGACTGACTTTCGATTTCCGACTTTCAATGTCCGACTTTCGAATGACCGACTTTCGATTTCCGACTTTCGAATGACCGACTTTCGATTTCCGACTTTCGAATGACCGACTTTCCATTTCCGACTTTCGAATGACCGGCTTTCGATTTCCGACTTTCAAATGACCGACATTCGATTTCCGACTTTCGAATGACCGACATTCGATTTCCGACTTTCAAATGACCGACTTTCGATTTCAGACTTTCGAATGACCGACATTCGATTTCCGACTTTCGGTTTCCGACTTTCGAATGACCGACTTTCGATTTCCGACTTTCGAATGACCGGCTTTCGAATGACCGACTTTCGAATGACCGACTTTCGATTTCCGACTTTCAAATGAGCGACTTTCGATTTCCGACTTTCGAATGACCGACTTTCGAATGACCGGCTTTCGAATGACCGACTTTCGACTTTCGAATGACCAACTTTCGAATGACCGACTTTCGAAAGACCGACTTTCGATTTCCGACTTTCGAATGACCGACTTTCGATTTCCGACTTTCGAATGACCGGCTTTTGATTTCCGACTTTCGAATGACCGGCTTTCGAGTGACCGACTTTGGATTTCCGACTTTCGAATGACCAACTTTCGATTTTCGACTTTCGAATGACCGGCTTTCGATTTCCGACTTTCGAATGACCGGCTTTAGAATGACCGACTTTCGATTTCCGACTTTCGAATGACCGACTTTCGATTTCCGACTTTCGAATGACCGACTTTCGATTTCCGACTTTCGAATGACCGACTTTCGTTTTCCGACTTTCGAATGACCGACTTTCGAAAGACCGACTTTCGAATGACCGACTTTCGAATGACCGACTTTCGAATGACCGACTTTCGATTTCCGACTTTCGAATGACTGACTTTCGATTTCCGACTTTCGAATGACCGACTTTCGAATGACCGACTTTGAAATGACCGACTTTCGAATTACCGACTTTCGAATGACCGACTTTCGATTTCCGACTTTCGAATGACCGACTTTCGAATGACCGACTTTCGAATGACCGGCTTTCGAATGTCCGGCTTTCGAATGACCGACTTTAGAACGACCGACTTTCGAATGACCGACTTACGATTTCCGACTTTCGAATGACCGACTTTCGATTTCCGACTTTCGAATGACCGACTTTCGATTTCCGACTTTCGAATGACCGACTTTCGATTTCCGACTTTCGAATGACCGACTTTCTATTTCCGACATTCGAATGACCGACTTTCTATTTCCGACATTCGAATGACCGACTTTCGATGACCGACTTTCGAATGACCGACTTTCTATTTCCGACATTCGAATGACCGACTTTCTATTTCTGACATTCGAATGACCGACTTTCGATGACCGACTTTCGAATGACCGACTTTCGAATAACCGACTTTCAATGACCGACTTTCGAATGACCGACTTTCGATTTCCGACTTTCGAATGACCGACTTTCGATTTCCGGCTTTCAATGACCGACTTTCGGATGACCGACTTTCGATTTCCGACTTTCGAATGACCGACTTTCGATTTCCGACATTCGAATGACCGACTTTCGATTTCGGACTTTCGAATGACCGACTTTCGATTTCCGACTTTCCAATGACCGACTTTCGATTTCCGACCTTCGAATGACCGACTTTCGATTTCCGACCTTCGAATAACCGACTTTCGATTTCCGACCTTCGAATGACCGACTTTCGATTTCCGACTTTCGAATGACCGACTTTCGATTTCCGACTTTCGAATGACCGACTTTCGAATGACCGACTTTGCATTTCCGACTTTCGATTTCCGACTTTCGAATGACCGACTTTCGATTTCCGACTTTCGAATGACCGACTTTCGATTTCCGACTTTCAATGACCGACTTTCGAATGACCGACTTTCGATTTCCGACTTTCGAATGACCGACCTTCAATTTCCGACCTTCGAATGACCGACTTTCGATTTCCGACTGTCGAATGACCGACTTTCTATTTCCGACATTCGAATGACCGACTTTCTATTTCCGACATTCGAATGACCGACTTTCGATGACCGACTTTCGAATGACCGACTCTCTATTTCCGACATTCGAATGACCGACTTTCTATTTCCGACATTCGAATGACCGACTTTCGATGACCGACTTTCGAATGACCGACTTTCGAATAACCGACTTTCAATGACCGACTTTCGAATGACCGACTTTCGATTTCCGACTTTCGAATGACCGACTTTCGATTTCCGGCTTTCAATGACCGACTTTCGGATGACCGACTTTCGATTTCCGACTTTCGAATGACCGACTTTCGATTTCCGACCTTCGAATGCCCGACTTTCGATTTCCGACCTTCGAATAACCGACTTTCGATTTCCGACCTTCGAATGAGCGACTTTCGATTTCCGACATTCGAATGACCGACTTTCTATTTCCGACATTCAAATGACCGACTTTCGATTTCCGACTTTCAATGACCGACTTTCGAATGACCGACTTTCGATTTCCGACTTTCGAATGACCGACTTTCGATTTCCGACTTTCGAATGACCGACTTTCGATTTCCGACTTTCGAATGACCGACTTTCGATTTCCGACTGTCGAATGACCGACTTTCGATTTCCGACTTTGGAATGACCGACTTTCGATTTCCGACCTTCAAATGACCGACTTTCCGATTTCCGAATTTCGAATGACCGACTTTCGATTTCCGACTTTCGAATGACCAGCTTTCGAATGACCGACATTCGATTTCCGACTTTCGAATGACCGACTTTCGATTTCCGACATTCGAATGACCGACTTTCGATTTCCGACTTTCGAATGACCGGCTTTCGAATGACCGACTTTCAAATGACCGACTTTCAATTTCCAACTTTCGAATGACCGACTTTCGATTTCCGACTTTCGAATGACCGACTTTCGATTTCCGACTTTCGAATGACCGACTTTCGAATGACCGACCTTCGAATGAGCGACTTTCGATTTCCGACATTCGAATGACCGATTTTCTATTTCCGACATTCAAATGACCGACTTTCGATTTCCGACTTTCAATGACCGACTTTCGAATGACCGACTTTCGATTTCCGACTTTCGAATGACCGACTTTCGATTTCCGACTTTCGAATGACCGACTTTCGATTTCCGACCTTCGAATGACCGACTTTCGATTTCCGACTGTCGAATGACCGACTTTAGATTTCCGACTTTGGAATGACCGACTTTCGATTTCCGACTTTCAAATGACCGACTTTCCGATTTCCGAATTTCGAATGACCGACTTTCGATTTCCGACTTTCGAATGACCAGCTTTCGAATGACCGACTTTCGAATGACCGACATTCGATTTCCGACTTTCGAATGACCGACTTTCGATTTCCGACATTCGAATGACCGACTTTCGATTTCCGACTTTCGAATGACCGGCTTTCGAATGACCGACTTTCAAATGACCGACTTTCAATTTCCAACTTTCGAATGACCGACTTTCGATTTCCGACTTTCGAATGACCGACTTTCGATTTCCGACTTTCGAATGACCGACTTTCGAATGACCGACTTTCGAATGACCGACTTTCGATTTCCGACTTTCGAATGACCGACTTTCGATTTCCGACCTTCGAATGACCGACTTTCGATTTCCGACTGTCGAATGACCGACTTTCTATTTCCGACATTCGAATGACAGACTTTCTATTTCCGACATTCGAATGACCGACTTTCGATGACCGACTTTCGAATGACCGACTTTCTATTTCCGACATTCGAATGACCGACTTTCTATTTCCGACATTCGAATGACCGACTTTCGATGACTGACTTTCGAATGACCGACTTTCTATTTCCGACATTCGAATGACCGACTTTCTATTTCCGACATTCGAATGACCGACTTTCGATGACCGACTTTCGAATGACCGACTTTCGAATAACCGACTTTCAATGACCGACTTTCGAATGACCGACTTTCGATTTCCGACTTTCGAATGACCGACTTTCGATTTCCGGCTTTCAATGACCGACTTTCGGATGACCGACTTTCGATTTCCGACTTTCGAATGACCGACTTTCGATTTCCGACCTTCGAATGCCCGACTTTCGATTTCCGACCTGCGAATAACCGACTTTCGATTTCCGACCTTCGAATGAGCGACTTTCGATTTCCGACATTCGAATGACCGATTTTCTATTTCCGACATTCAAATGACCGACTTTCGATTTCCGACTTTCAATGACCGACTTTCGAATGACCGACTTTCGATTTCCGACTTTCGAATGACCGACTTTCGATTTCCGACTTTCGAATGACCGACTTTCGATTTCCGACCTTCGAATGACCGACTTTCGATTTCCGACTGTCGAATGACCGACTTTAGATTTCCGACTTTGGAATGACCGACTTTCGATTTCCGACTTTCAAATGACCGACTTTCCGATTTCCGAATTTCGAATGACCGACTTTCGATTTCCGACTTTCGAATGACCAGCTTTCGAATGACCGACTTTCGAATGACCGACATTCGATTTCCGACTTTCGAATGACCGACTTTCGATTTCCGACATTCGAATGACCGACTTTCGATTTCCGACTTTCGAATGACCGGCTTTCGAATGACCGACTTTCAAATGACCGACTTTCAATTTCCAACTTTCGAATGACCGACTTTCGATTTCCGACTTTCGAATGACCGACTTTCGATTTCCGACTTTCGAATGACCGACTTTCGAATGACCGACTTTCGAATGACCGACTTTCGATTTCCGACTTTCGAATGACCGACTTTCGATTTCCGACCTTCGAATGACCGACTTTCGATTTCCGACTGTCGAATGACCGACTTTCTATTTCCGACATTCGAATGACAGACTTTCTATTTCCGACATTCGAATGACCGACTTTCGATGACCGACTTTCGAATGACCGACTTTCTATTTCCGACATTCGAATGACCGACTTTCTATTTCCGACATTCGAATGACCGACTTTCGATGACCGACTTTTGAATGACCGACTTTCGATTTCCGAATTTCGAATGACCGACTTTCGATTTCCGACTTTCGAATGACCAGCTTTCGAATGTCCGACTTTCGAATGACCGATTTTCGATTTCCGACTTTCGAATGACCGGCTTTCAATTTCCGACTTTCGAATGACCGACTGTCTATTTCCGACATTCGAATGACCGACTTTCGATTTCCGACTTTCAATGACCGACTTTCGAATGACCGACTCTCGATTTCCGACTTTCGAATGACCGACTTTCGATTTCCGACTTTCGAATGACCGACCTTCAATTTCCGACCTTCGAATGACCGACTTTCGATTTCCGACTGTCGAATGACCGACTTTCTATTTCCGACATTCGAATGACCGACTTTCTATTTCCGACATTCGAATGACCGACTTTCGATGACCGACTTTCGAATGACCGACTTTCTATTTCCGACATTCGAATGACCGACTTTCTATTTCTGACATTCGAATGACCGACTTTCGATGACCGACTTTCGAATGACCGACTTTCGAATAACCGACTTTCAATGACCGACTTTCGAATGACCGACTTTCGATTTCCGACTTTCGAATGACCGACTTTCGATTTCCGGCTTTCAATGACCGACTTTCGGATGACCGACTTTCGATTTCCGACTTTCGAATGACCGACTTTCGATTTCCGACATTCGAATGACCGACTTTCGATTTCGGACTTTCGAATGACCGACTTTCGATTTCCGACTTTCCAATGACCGACTTTCGATTTCCGACCTTCGAATGACCGACTTTCGATTTCCGACCTTCGAATAACCGACTTTCGATTTCCGACCTTCGAATGACCGACTTTCGATTTCCGACTTTCGAATGACCGACTTTCGATTTCCGACTTTCGAATGACCGACTTTCGAATGACCGACTTTGCATTTCCGACTTTCGATTTCCGACTTTCGAATGACCGACTTTCGATTTCCGACTTTCGAATGACCGACTTTCGATTTCCGACTTTCAATGACCGACTTTCGAATGACCGACTTTCGATTTCCGACTTTCGAATGACCGACCTTCAATTTCCGACCTTCGAATGACCGACTTTCGATTTCCGACTGTCGAATGACCGACTTTCTATTTCCGACATTCGAATGACCGACTTTCTATTTCCGACATTCGAATGACCGACTTTCGATGACCGACTTTCGAATGACCGACTCTCTATTTCCGACATTCGAATGACCGACTTTCTATTTCCGACATTCGAATGACCGACTTTCGATGACCGACTTTCGAATGACCGACTTTCGAATAACCGACTTTCAATGACCGACTTTCGAATGACCGACTTTCGATTTCCGACTTTCGAATGACCGACTTTCGATTTCCGGCTTTCAATGACCGACTTTCGGATGACCGACTTTCGATTTCCGACTTTCGAATGACCGACTTTCGATTTCCGACCTTCGAATGCCCGACTTTCGATTTCCGACCTTCGAATAACCGACTTTCGATTTCCGACCTTCGAATGAGCGACTTTCGATTTCCGACATTCGAATGACCGACTTTCTATTTCCGACATTCAAATGACCGACTTTCGATTTCCGACTTTCAATGACCGACTTTCGAATGACCGACTTTCGATTTCCGACTTTCGAATGACCGACTTTCGATTTCCGACTTTCGAATGACCGACTTTCGATTTCCGACTTTCGAATGACCGACTTTCGATTTCCGACTGTCGAATGACCGACTTTCGATTTCCGACTTTGGAATGACCGACTTTCGATTTCCGACCTTCAAATGACCGACTTTCCGATTTCCGAATTTCGAATGACCGACTTTCGATTTCCGACTTTCGAATGACCAGCTTTCGAATGACCGACATTCGATTTCCGACTTTCGAATGACCGACTTTCGATTTCCGACATTCGAATGACCGACTTTCGATTTCCGACTTTCGAATGACCGGCTTTCGAATGACCGACTTTCAAATGACCGACTTTCAATTTTCAACTTTCGAATGACCGACTTTCGATTTCCGACTTTCGAATGACCGACTTTCGATTTCCGACTTTCGAATGACCGACTTTCGAATGACCGACCTTCGAATGAGCGACTTTCGATTTCCGACATTCGAATGACCGATTTTCTATTTCCGACATTCAAATGACCGACTTTCGATTTCCGACTTTCAATGACCGACTTTCGAATGACCGACTTTCGATTTCCGACTTTCGAATGACCGACTTTCGATTTCCGACTTTCGAATGACCGACTTTCGATTTCCGACCTTCGAATGACCGACTTTCGATTTCCGACTGTCGAATGACCGACTTTAGATTTCCGACTTTGGAATGACCGACTTTCGATTTCCGACTTTCAAATGACCGACTTTCCGATTTCCGAATTTCGAATGACCGACTTTCGATTTCCGACTTTCGAATGACCAGCTTTCGAATGACCGACTTTCGAATGACCGACATTCGATTTCCGACTTTCGAATGACCGACTTTCGATTTCCGACATTCGAATGACCGACTTTCGATTTCCGACTTTCGAATGACCGGCTTTCGAATGACCGACTTTCAAATGACCGACTTTCAATTTCCAACTTTCGAATGACCGACTTTCGATTTCCGACTTTCGAATGACCGACTTTCGATTTCCGACTTTCGAATGACCGACTTTCGAATGACCGACTTTCGAATGACCGACTTTCGATTTCCGACTTTCGAATGACCGACTTTCGATTTCCGACCTTCGAATGACCGACTTTCGATTTCCGACTGTCGAATGACCGACTTTCTATTTCCGACATTCGAATGACAGACTTTCTATTTCCGACATTCGAATGACCGACTTTCGATGACCGACTTTCGAATGACCGACTTTCTATTTCCGACATTCGAATGACCGACTTTCTATTTCCGACATTCGAATGACCGACTTTCGATGACCGACTTTTGAATGACCGACTTTCGATTTCCGAATTTCGAATGACCGACTTTCGATTTCCGACTTTCGAATGACCAGCTTTCGAATGTCCGACTTTCGAATGACCGATTTTCGATTTCCGACTTTCGAATGACCGGCTTTCAATTTCCGACTTTCGAATGACCGACTGTCTATTTCCGACATTCGAATGACCGACTTTCGATTTCCGACTTTCAATGACCGACTTTCGAATGACCGACTCTCGATTTCCGACTTTCGAATGACCGACTTTCGATTTCCGACTTTCGAATGACCGACCTTCAATTTCCGACCTTCGAATGACCGACTTTCGATTTCCGACTGTCGAATGACCGACTTTCTATTTCCGACATTCGAATGACCGACTTTCTATTTCCGACATTCGAATGACCGACTTTCGATGACCGACTTTCGAATGACCGACTTTCTATTTCCGACATTCGAATGACCGACTTTCTATTTCTGACATTCGAATGACCGACTTTCGATGACCGACTTTCGAATGACCGACTTTCGAATAACCGACTTTCAATGACCGACTTTCGAATGACCGACTTTCGATTTCCGACTTTCGAATGACCGACTTTCGATTTCCGGCTTTCAATGACCGACTTTCGGATGACCGACTTTCGATTTCCGACTTTCGAATGACCGACTTTCGATTTCCGACATTCGAATGACCGACTTTCGATTTCGGACTTTCGAATGACCGACTTTCGATTTCCGACTTTCGAATGACCGACTTTCGATTTCCGACCTTCGAATGACCGACTTTCGATTTCCGACCTTCGAATAACCGACTTTCGATTTCCGACCTTCGAATGACCGACTTTCGATTTCCGACTTTCGAATGACCGACTTTCGATTTCCGACTTTCGAATGACCGACTTTCGAATGACCGACTTTGCATTTCCGACTTTCGATTTCCGACTTTCGAATGACCGACTTTCGATTTCCGACTTTCGAATGACCGACTTTCGATTTCCGACTTTCAATGACCGACTTTCGAATGACCGACTTTCGATTTCCGACTTTCGAATGACCGACCTTCAATTTCCGACCTTCGAATGACCGACTTTCGATTTCCGACTGTCGAATGACCGACTTTCTATTTCCGACATTCGAATGACCGACTTTCTATTTCCGACATTCGAATGACCGACTTTCGATGACCGACTTTCGAATGACCGACTCTCTATTTCCGACATTCGAATGACCGACTTTCTATTTCCGACATTCGAATGACCGACTTTCGATGACCGACTTTCGAATGACCGACTTTCGAATAACCGACTTTCAATGACCGACTTTCGAATGACCGACTTTCGATTTCCGACTTTCGAATGACCGACTTTCGATTTCCGGCTTTCAATGACCGACTTTCGGATGACCGACTTTCGATTTCCGACTTTCGAATGACCGACTTTCGATTTCCGACCTTCGAATGCCCGACTTTCGATTTCCGACCTTCGAATAACCGACTTTCGATTTCCGACCTTCGAATGAGCGACTTTCGATTTCCGACAGTCGAATGACCGACTTTCTATTTCCGACATTCAAATGACCGACTTTCGATTTCCGACTTTCAATGACCGACTTTCGAATGACCGACTTTCGATTTCCGACTTTCGAATGACCGACTTTCGATTTCCGACTTTCGAATGACCGACTTTCGATTTCCGACTTTCGAATGACCGACTTTCGATTTCCGACTGTCGAATGACCGACTTTCGATTTCCGACTTTGGAATGACCGACTTTCGATTTCCGACCTTCAAATGACCGACTTTCCGATTTCCGAATTTCGAATGACCGACTTTCGATTTCCGACTTTCGAATGACCAGCTTTCGAATGACCGACATTCGATTTCCGACTTTCGAATGACCGACTTTCGATTTCCGACATTCGAATGACCGACTTTCGATTTCCGACTTTCGAATGACCGGCTTTCGAATGACCGACTTTCAAATGACCGACTTTCAATTTCCAACTTTCGAATGACCGACTTTCGATTTCCGACTTTCGAATGACCGACTTTCGATTTCCGACTTTCGAATGACCGACTTTCGAATGACCGACTTTCGAATGACCGACTTTCGATTTCCGACTTTCGAATGACCGACTTTCGATTTCCGACCTTCGAATGACCGACTTTCTATTTCCGACATTCGAATGACAGACTTTCTATTTCCGACATTCGAATGACCGACTTTCGATGACCGACTTTCGAATGACCGACTTTCTATTTCCGACATTCGAATGACCGACTTTCTATTTCCGACATTCGAATGACCGACTTTCGATGACCGACTTTCGAATGACCGACTTTCGATTTCCGAATTTCGAATGACCGACTTTCGATTTCCGACTTTCGAATGACCAGCTTTCGAATGTCCGACTTTCGAATGACCGATTTTCGATTTCCGACTTTCGAATGACCGGCTTTCGATTTCCGACTTTCGAATGACCGACTGTCTATTTCCGACATTCGAATGACCGACTTTCGATTTCCGACTTTCAATGACCGACTTTCGAATGACCGACTTTCGATTTCCGACTTTCGAATGACCGACTTTCGATTTCCGACTTTCGAATGACCGACCTTCAATTTCCGACCTTCGAATGACCGACTTTCGATTTCCGACTGTCGAATGACCGACTTTCTATTTCCGACATTCGAATGACCGACTTTCTTTTTCCGACATTCGATTGACCGACTTTCGATGACCGACTTTCGAATGACCGACTTTCTATTTCCGACATTCGAATGACCGACTTTCTATTTCCGACATTCGAATGACCGACTTTCGATGACCGACTTTCGAATGACCGACTTTCGAATAACCGACTTTCAATGACCGACTTTCGAATGACCGACTTTCGATTTCCGACTTTCGAATGACCGACTTTCGATTTCCGGCTTTCAATGACCGACTTTCGGATGACCGACTTTCGATTTCCGACTTTCGAATGACCGACTTTCGATTTCCGACCTTCGAATGCCCGACTTTCGATTTCCGACCTTCGAATAACCGACTTTCGATTTCCGACCTTCGAATGACCGACTTTCGATTTCCGACATTCGAATGACCGACTTTCTATTTCCGACATTCAAATGACCGACTTTCGATTTCCGACTTTCAATGACCGACTTTCGAATGACCGACTTTCGATTTCCGACTTTCGAATGACCGACTTTCGATTTCCGACTTTCGAATGACCGACTTTCGATTTCCGACCTTCGAATGACCGACTTTCGATTTCCTACTGTCGAATGACCGACTTTCGATTTCCGACTTTGGAATGACCGACTTTCGATTTCCGACTTTCAAATGACCGACTTTCCGATTTCCGAATTTCGAATGACCGACTTTCGATTTCCGACTTTCGAATGACCAGCTTTCGAATGACCGACTTTCAAATGACCGACATTCGATTTCCGACTTTCGAATGACCGACTTTCGATTTCCGACATTCGAATGACCGACTTTCGATTTCCGACTTTCGAATGACCGGCTTTCGAATGACCGACTTTCGAATGACCGACTTTCAATTTCCAACTTTCGAATGACCGACTTTCGATTTCCGACTTTCGAATGACCGACTTTCGAATGACCGACTTTCGAATGACCGACTTTCGATTTCCGACTTTCGAATGACCGACTTTCGATTTCCGACCTTCGAATGACCGACTTTCGATTTCCGACTGTCGAATGACCGACTTTCTATTTCCGACATTCGAATGACAGACTTTCTATTTCCGACATTCGAATGACCGACTTTCGATGACCGACTTTCGAATGACCGACTTTCTATTTCCGACATTCGAATGACCGACTTTCTATTTCCGACATTCGAATGACCGACTTTCGATGACCGACTTTCGAATGACCGACTTTCGATTTCCGAATTTCGAATGACCGACTTTCGATTTCCGACTTTCGAATGACCAGCTTTCGAATGTCCGACTTTCGAATGACCGATTTTCGATTTCCGACTTTCGAATGACCGGCTTTCGATTTCCGACTTTCGAATGACCGACTGTCTATTTCCGACATTCGAATGACCGACTTTCGATTTCCGACTTTCAATGACCGACTTTAGAATGACCGACTTTCGATTTCAGACTTTCGAATGACCGACTTTCGATTTCCAACTTTCGAATGACCGACTTTCGATTTCCGACCTTCGAATGACCGACTTTCGATTTCCGACTGTCGAATGACCGACTTTCTATTTCCGACATTCGAATGACCGACTTTCTATTTCCGACATTCGAATGACCGACTTTCGATGACCGACTTTCGAATGACCGACTTTCTATTTCCGACATTCGAATGACCGACTTTCTATTTCCGACATTCGAATGACCGACTTTCGATGACCGACTTTCGAATGACCGACTTTCCAATGACCGACTTTCAATGACCGACTTTCAAATGACCGACTTTCGATTTCCGACTTTCGAATTACCGACTTTCGATTTCCGACCTTCGAATGACCGACTTTCAATTTCCGACGGTCGAATGACCGACTTTCTATTTCCGACATTCGAATGACCGACTTTCTATTTCCGACATTCGAATGACCGACTTTCGATTTCTGACTCTCAATGACCGACTTTCGAATGACCGACTTTCGATTTCCGACTTTCGAATGACCGACTTTCGATTTCCGACCTTCGATTGACCGACTTTCGATTTCCGACCTTCGAATGACCGACTTTCGATTTCCGACCTTCGAATGACCGACTTTCGATTTCCGACATTCGAATGACCGACTTTCTATTTCCGACATTCGAATACCGACTTTCGATTTCCGACTTTCAATGACCGACTTTCGAATGACCGACTTTCGATTTGCGACTTTCGAATGACCGACTTTCGATTTCCGACTTTCGAAAGACCGACTTTCGATTTCCGACCTTCGAATGACCGACTTTCAAATTCCGACTGTCGAATGACCGACTTTCGATTTCCGACTTTAGATTTCCGACTTTGGAATGACCGTCTTTCGATTTCCGACTTTCAAATGACCGACTTTCGATTTCCGACTATCGAATGACCGACTTTCGATTTCCGACTTTCGAATGACCGGCTTTCGAATGACCGACTTTCGAATGACCGACATTCGATTTCCGACTTTCGAATGACCGACTTTCGATTTCCGACTTTCGAATGAACGACTTTCGATTTCCGACTTTCGAATGACCGACTTTCGATTTCCGACTTTCGAATGACCGACTTTCGATTTCCGACTTTCGAATGACCGACTTTCGAATGACCGACTTTCGATTTCCGACTTTCGAATGACCGACTTTCGATTTCCGACTTTCGAATGACCGACTTTCGAATGACCGACTTTGCATTTCCGACTTTCGAATGACCGACCTTCGATTTCCGACTTTCGAATGAGTGACTTTCGATTGAGTGACTTTCGAATGACCGACTTTCGAATGAGTGACTTTCGAATGACCGACTTTCCAATTCCGACTTTCGAATGACCGACTTTCGATTTTTGACTTTGGAATGACCGGTTTTCGAATGACCGACTTTCGAACGACTGACTTTCGATTTCCGACTTTCAATGTCCGACTTTCGAATGACCGACTTTCGATTTCCGACTTTCGAATGACCGACTTTCGATTTCCGACTTTCGAATGACCGACTTTCCATTTCCGACTTTCGAATGACCGGCTTTCGATTTCCGACTTTCAAATGACCGACATTCGATTTCCGACTTTCGAATGACCGACATTCGATTTCCGACTTTCAAATGACCGACTTTCGATTTCAGACTTTCGAATGACCGACATTCGATTTCCGACTTTCGGTTTCCGACTTTCGAATGACCGACTTTCGATTTCCGACTTTCGAATGACCGGCTTTCGAATGACCGACTTTCGAATGACCGACTTTCGATTTCCGACTTTCAAATGAGCGACTTTCGATTTCCGACTTTCGAATGACCGACTTTCGAATGACCGGCTTTCGAATGACCGACTTTCGACTTTCGAATGACCAACTTTCGAATGACCGACTTTCGAAAGACCGACTTTCGATTTCCGACTTTCGAATGACCGACTTTCGATTTCCGACTTTCGAATGACCGGCTTTTGATTTCCGACTTTCGAATGACCGGCTTTCGAGTGACCGACTTTGGATTTCCGACTTTCGAATGACCAACTTTCGATTTTCGACTTTCGAATGACCGGCTTTCGATTTCCGACTTTCGAATGACCGGCTTTAGAATGACCGACTTTCGATTTCCGACTTTCGAATGACCGACTTTCGATTTCCGACTTTCGAATGACCGACTTTCGATTTCCGACTTTCGAATGACCGACTTTCGTTTTCCGACTTTCGAATGACCGACTTTCGAAAGACCGACTTTCGAATGACCGACTTTCGAATGACCGACTTTCGAATGACCGACTTTCGATTTCCGACTTTCGAATGACTGACTTTCGATTTCCGACTTTCGAATGACCGACTTTCGAATGACCGACTTTGAAATGACCGACTTTCGAATTACCGACTTTCGAATGACCGACTTTCGATTTCCGACTTTCGAATGACCGACTTTCGAATGACCGACTTTCGAATGACCGGCTTTCGAATGTCCGGCTTTCGAATGACCGACTTTAGAACGACCGACTTTCGAATGACCGACTTACGATTTCCGACTTTCGAATGACCGACTTTCGATTTCCGACTTTCGAATGACCGACTTTCGATTTCCGACTTTCGAATGACCGACTTTCGATTTCCGACTTTCGAAGGACCGGCTTTCGATTTCCGACTTTCGAACGACCGACTTTAGATTTCCGACTTTCGAACGACCGGCTTTCGAATGACTGACCTTCCAGTTCCGACTTTCGAATGACCGACTTTCGATTTCCGACCTTCGAATGACCGACTTTCGATTTCCGACTTTCGAATGACCGGCTTTCGATTTCCGACTTTCGAATGACCGACTTTCGATTTCCGACATTCGAATGACCGACTTTCGATTTCCGACTTTCGAATAACCGACTTTCGATTTCCGACTTTCGAATGCCGACTTTCCATTTCCGACCTTCGAATGACCGACTTTCGGTTTCCGACTGTCGAATGACCGACTTTCAATTTCCGACTTTCTAATGACCGAATTTTGAATTCCGACTTTGGAATGACCGACTTTCGATTTCCGACTTTCAAATGACCGACTTTCGATTTCCGACTTTCGAATGACCGACTTTCGATTTCCGACTTTCGAATTACCGGCTTTCGAATGACCGACTTTCGAATGACCGACAATCGATTTCCGACTTTCGGTTTCCGACTGTCGAATGACCGACTTTCGAATGCCTGACTTTCGATTTCCGACTTTCGAATGACCGACTTTCGATTTCCGACTTTCGAATGACCGACTTTCAATTTTCGGCTTTCGAATGACCGACTTTCGATTTCTGACTGTCGAATGACCGACTTTCGATTTCCGACTTTCGAATGACCGACTTTCGAATGACCGACGTTCGATTTCCGACTTTCGAATGACCGACTTTCGATTTCCGACTTTCGAATGACCGGCTTTCGATTTCCGACTTTCGAATGACCGGCTTACGAATGACCGACTTTCGAATGACCGACTTTCGATTTCCGACTTTCGAATGACCGACTTTCGATTTCCGACTTTCGAATGACCGACTTTCGATTTCCGACTTTCGAATGACCGGCTTTCAAATGACCGACTTTAGAATGACCGGCTTTCGAATGACCGACTTTCGAATGACCGACTTTCGATTTCCAACCTTCGAATGACCGGCTTTCGAATGACCGACTTACGATTTCCGACTTTCGAATCACCGACTTTCGATTTCCGACTTTCGAATCACCGACTTTCGATTTCCGACTTTCGAATGACCGACTTTCGATTTCCGACTTTCGAATGACCGACTTTCGAATGACCGACTTTCGAATGACCGACTTTCGATTTCCGACTTTCGAATGACCGACTTTCGATTTCCGACTTTCGAATGACCGGCTTACAAGTGACCGACTTTAGAATGACCGGCTTTCGAATGACCGACTTTCGAATGACCGACTTTCGATTTCCAACCTTCGAATGACCGGCTTTCGAATGACCGACTTTCGATTTCCGACTTTCGAATGACCGACTTTCGATTTCCGACTTTCGAATGACCGACTTTCGATTTCCGACTTTCGAATGACCGACTTTCGATTTCCGACTTTCGAATGACCGACTTTCGAATGACCGACTTTCGAATGACCGACTTTCGATTTCCGACTTTCGAATGACTGACTTTCGATTTCCGACTTTCGAATGACCGACTTTCGAATGACCGACTTTCGAATGACCGACTTTAAAATGACCGACTTTTGAATGACCGACTTTCGAATGACCGACTTTCGATTTCCGACTTTCGAATGACCGGCTTTAGAATGACCGACTTTCGATTTCCTACTTTCGAATGACCGACTTTCGATTTCCGACTTTCGAATGACCGACTTTCGATTTCCGACTTTCGAATGACCGACTTTCGATTTCCGACTTTCGAATGACCGACTTTCGAATGACCGACTTTCGAATGACCGACTTTCGAATGACCGGCTTTCGAATGACCGACTTTCGACTTTCGAATGACCAACTTTCGAATGACCGACTTTCGAAAGACCGACTTTCGATTTCCGACTTTCGAATGACCGACTTTCGATTTCCGACTTTCGAATGACCGGCTTTTGATTTCCGACTTTCGAACGACCGGCTTTCGAATGACCGACTTTGGATTTCCGACTTTCGAATGACCAACTTTCGATTTCCGACTTTCGAATGACCGGCTTTCGATTTCCGACTTTCGAATGACCGGCTTTAGAATGACCGACTTTCGATTTCCGACTTTCGAATGACCGACTTTCGATTTCCGACTTTCGAATGACCGACTTTCGATTTCCGACTTTCGAATGACCGACTTTCGATTTCCGACTTTCGAATGACCGACTTTCGAATGACCGACTTTCGAATGACCGACTTTCGAATGACCGACTTTCGAATGACCGACTTTCGATTTCCGACTTTCGAATGACTGACTTTCGATTTTCGACTTTCGAATGACCGACTTTCGAATGACCGACTTTAAAATGACCGACTTTCGAATTACCGACTTTCGAATGACCGACTTTCGATTTCCGACTTTCGAATGACCGACTTTCGAATGACCGACTTTCGAATGACCGACTTTCGAATGACCGACTTTCGAATGACCGGCTTTCGAATGTCCGGCTTTCGAACGACCGACTTTAGAATGACCGACTTTCGAATGACCGACTTACGATTTCCGACTTTCGAATGACCGACTTTCGATTTCCGACTTTCGAATGACCGACTTTCGATTTCCGACTTTCGAATGACCGACTTTCGATTTCCGACTTTCGAAGGACCGGCTTTCGATTTCCGACTTTCGAACGACAGACTTTCGATTTCCGACTTTCGAATGACCGGCTTTCGAATGACTCACCTTCCAGTTCCGACTTTCGAATGACCGACTTTCGATTTCCGACCTTCGAATGACCGACTTTCGATTTCCGACTTTCGAATGACCGGCTTTCAAGTGACCGACTTTAGAATGACCGGCTTTCGAATGACCGACTTTCGAATGACCGACTTTCGATTTCCAACCTTCGAATGACCGGCTTTCGAATGACCGACTTTCGATTTCCGACTTTCGAATGACCGACTTTCGATTTCCGACTTTCGAATGACCGACTTTCGATTTCCGACTTTCGAATGACCGACTTTCGATTTCCGACTTTCGAATGACCGACTTTCGAATGACCGACTTTCGAATGACCGACTTTCGATTTCCGACTTTCGTATGACTGACTTTCGATTTCCGACTTTCGAATGACCGACTTTCGAATGACCGACTTTCGAATGACCGACTTTAAAATGACCGACTTTTGAATGACCGACTTTCGAATGACCGACTTTCGATTTCCGACTTTCGAATGACCGGCTTTAGAATGACCGACTTTCGATTTCCTACTTTCGAATGACCGACTTTCGATTTCCGACTTTCGAATGACCGACTTTCGATTTCCGACTTTCGAATGACCGACTTTCGATTTCCGACTTTCGAATGACCGACTTTCGAATGACCGACTTTCGAATGACCGACTTTCGAATGACCGGCTTTCGAATGACCGACTTTCGACTTTCGAATGACCAACTTTCGAATGACCGACTTTCGAAAGACCGACTTTCGATTTCCGACTTTCGAATGACCGACTTTCGATTTCCGACTTTCGAATGACCGGCTTTTGATTTCCGACTTTCGAACGACCGGCTTTCGAATGACCGACTTTGGATTTCCGACTTTCGAATGACCAACTTTCGATTTCCGACTTTCGAATGACCGGCTTTCGATTTCCGACTTTCGAATGACCGGCTTTAGAATGACCGACTTTCGATTTCCGACTTTCGAATGACCGACTTTCGATTTCCGACTTTCGAATGACCGACTTTCGATTTCCGACTTTCGAATGACCGACTTTCGATTTCCGACTTTCGAATGACCGACTTTCGAATGACCGACTTTCGAATGACCGACTTTCGAATGACCGACTTTCGAATGACCGACTTTCGATTTCCGACTTTCGAATGACTGACTTTCGATTTCCGACTTTCGAATGACCGACTTTCGAATGACCGACTTTAAAATGACCGACTTTCGAATTACCGACTTTCGAATGACCGACTTTCGATTTCCGACTTTCGAATGACCGACTTTCGAATGACCGACTTTCGAATGACCGACTTTCGAATGACCGACTTTCGAATGACCGGCTTTCGAATGTCCGGCTTTCGAACGACCGACTTTAGAATGACCGACTTTCGAATGACCGACTTACGATTTCCGACTTTCGAATGACCGACTTTCGATTTCCGACTTTCGAATGACCGACTTTCGATTTCCGACTTTCGAATGACCGACTTTCGATTTCCGACTTTCGAAGGACCGGCTTTCGATTTCCGACTTTCGAACGACAGACTTTCGATTTCCGACTTTCGAATGACCGGCTTTCGAATGACTCACCTTCCAGTTCCGACTTTCGAATGACCGACTTTCGATTTCCGACCTTCGAATGACCGACTTTCGATTTCCGACTTTCGAATGACCGGCTTTCGATTTCCGACTTTCGAATGACCGACTTTCGATTTCCGACATTCAAATGACCGACTTTCGATTTCCGACTTTCGAATGACCGACTTTCGATTTCCGACTTTCGAATGAAGACTTTCCATTTCCGACCTTCGAATGACCGACTTTCGATTTCCGACTGTCGAATGACCGACTTTCGATTTCCGACTTTCGAATGACCGAATTTTGATTTCTGACTTTGGAATGACCGACTTTCGATTTCCGACTTTCAAATGACCGACTTTCGATTTCCGACTTTCGAATGACCGACTTTCGATTTCCGACTTTCGAATTACCGGCTTTCGAATGACCGACTTTCGAATGACCGACAATCGATTTCCGACTTTCGGTTTCCGACTGTCGAATGACCGACTTTCGAATGACTGACTTTCGATTTCCGACTTTCGAATGACCGACTTTCGATTTCCGACTTTCGAATGACCGACTTTCGATTTTCGGCTTTCGAATGACCCACTTTCGATTTACGACTTTCGAATGACCGACTTTCGATTTCCGACTTTCGAATGACCGACTTTCGATTTCCGACTTTCGAATGACCGACTTTCGATTTCTGACTTTCGAATGACCGACTTTCGATTTCCGACTTTCGAATGACCGACTTTCGAATGACCGACTTTCGAATGACCGACTTTCGATTTCCGACTTTCGAATGACCGACTTTCGATTTCCGACTTTCGAATGAACGACTTTCGATTTCCGACTTTCGAATGACCGACTTTCGATTTCCGACTTTCGAATGACCGACTTTCGATTTCCGACTTTCGAATGACCGACTTTCGAATGACCGACTTTCGATTTCCGACTTTCGAATGACCGACTTTCGATTTCCGACTTTCGAATGACCGACTTTCGAATGACCGACTTTGCATTTCCGACTTTCGAATGACCGACCTTCGATTTCCGACTTTCGAATGAGTGACTTTCGATTGAGTGACTTTCGAATGACCGACTTTCGAATGAGTGACTTTCGAATGACCGACTTTCCAATTCCGACTTTCGAATGACCGACTTTCGATTTTTGACTTTGGAATGACCGGTTCTCGAATGACCGACTTTCGAACGACTGACTTTCGATTTCCGACTTTCAATGTCCGACTTTCGAATGACCGACTTTCGATTTCCGACCTTCGAATGACCGACTTTCGATTTCCGACTTTCGAATGACCGACTTTCCATTTCCGACTTTCGAATGACCGGCTTTCGATTTCCGACTTTCAAATGACCGACATTCGATTTCCGACTTTCGAATGACCGACTTTCGATTTCCGACTTTCGAATGACCGACTTTCGAATGACCGACTTTCGAATGACCGACTTTCGATTTCCGACTTTCGAATGACCGACTTTCGATTTCCGACCTTCGAATGACCGACTTTCGATTTCCGACTGTCGAATGACCGACTTTCTATTTCCGACATTCGAATGACAGACTTTCTATTTCCGACATTCGAATGACCGACTTTCGATGACCGACTTTCGAATGACCGACTTTCTATTTCCGACATTCGAATGACCGACTTTCGATTTCCGACTTTCGAATGACCGACTTTCGATTTCCGACTTTCGAATGACCGACTTTCGAATGACCGACTTTCGAATGACCGACTTTCGAATGACCGGCTTTCGAATGACCGACTTTCGACTTTCGAATGACCAACTTTCGAATGACCGACTTTCGAAAGACCGACTTTCGATTTCCGACTTTCGAATGACCGACTTTCGATTTCCGACTTTCGAATGACCGGCTTTTGATTTCCGACTTTCGAACGACCGGCTTTCGAATGACCGACTTTGGATTTCCGACTTTCGAATGACCAACTTTCGATTTCCGACTTTCGAATGACCGGCTTTCGATTTCCGACTTTCGAATGACCGGCTTTAGAATGACCGACTTTCGATTTCCGACTTTCGAATGACCGACTTTCGATTTCCGACTTTCGAATGACCGACTTTCGATTTCCGACTTTCGAATGACCGACTTTCGATTTCCGACTTTCGAATGACCGACTTTCGAATGACCGACTTTCGAATGACCGACTTTCGAATGACCGACTTTCGAATGACCGACTTTCGATTTCCGACTTTCGAATGACTGACTTTCGATTTCCGACTTTCGAATGACCGACTTTCGAATGACCGACTTTAAAATGACCGACTTTCGAATTACCGACTTTCGAATGACCGACTTTCGATTTCCGACTTTCGAATGACCGACTTTCGAATGACCGACTTTCGAATGACCGACTTTCGAATGACCGACTTTCGAATGACCGGCTTTCGAATGTCCGGCTTTCGAACGACCGACTTTAGAATGACCGACTTTCGAATGACCGACTTACGATTTCCGACTTTCGAATGACCGACTTTCGATTTCCGACTTTCGAATGACCGACTTTCGATTTCCGACTTTCGAATGACCGACTTTCGATTTCCGACTTTCGAAGGACCGGCTTTCGATTTCCGACTTTCGAACGACAGACTTTCGATTTCCGACTTTCGAATGACCGGCTTTCGAATGACTCACCTTCCAGTTCCGACTTTCGAATGACCGACTTTCGATTTCCGACCTTCGAATGACCGACTTTCGATTTCCGACTTTCGAATGACCGGCTTTCGATTTCCGACTTTCGAATGACCGACTTTCGATTTCCGACATTCAAATGACCGACTTTCGATTTCCGACTTTCGAATGACCGACTTTCGATTTCCGACTTTCGAATGAAGACTTTCCATTTCCGACCTTCGAATGACCGACTTTCGATTTCCGACTGTCGAATGACCGACTTTCGATTTCCGACTTTCGAATGACCGAATTTTGATTTCTGACTTTGGAATGACCGACTTTCGATTTCCGACTTTCAAATGACCGACTTTCGATTTCCGACTTTCGAATGACCGACTTTCGATTTCCGACTTTCGAATTACCGGCTTTCGAATGACCGACTTTCGAATGACCGACAATCGATTTCCGACTTTCGGTTTCCGACTGTCGAATGACCGACTTTCGAATGACTGACTTTCGATTTCCGACTTTCGAATGACCGACTTTCGATTTCCGACTTTCGAATGACCGACTTTCGATTTTCGGCTTTCGAATGACCCACTTTCGATTTACGACTTTCGAATGACCGACTTTCGATTTCCGACTTTCGAATGACCGACTTTCGATTTCCGACTTTCGAATGACCGACTTTCGATTTCTGACTTTCGAATGACCGACTTTCGATTTCCGACTTTCGAATGACCGACTTTCGAATGACCGACTTTCGAATGACCGACTTTCGATTTCCGACTTTCGAATGACCGACTTTCGATTTCCGACTTTCGAATGAACGACTTTCGATTTCCGACTTTCGAATGACCGACTTTCGATTTCCGACTTTCGAATGACCGACTTTCGATTTCCGACTTTCGAATGACCGACTTTCGAATGACCGACTTTCGATTTCCGACTTTCGAATGACCGACTTTCGATTTCCGACTTTCGAATGACCGACTTTCGAATGACCGACTTTGCATTTCCGACTTTCGAATGACCGACCTTCGATTTCCGACTTTCGAATGAGTGACTTTCGATTGAGTGACTTTCGAATGACCGACTTTCGAATGAGTGACTTTCGAATGACCGACTTTCCAATTCCGACTTTCGAATGACCGACTTTCGATTTTTGACTTTGGAATGACCGGTTCTCGAATGACCGACTTTCGAACGACTGACTTTCGATTTCCGACTTTCAATGTCCGACTTTCGAATGACCGACTTTCGATTTCCGACCTTCGAATGACCGACTTTCGATTTCCGACTTTCGAATGACCGACTTTCCATTTCCGACTTTCGAATGACCGGCTTTCGATTTCCGACTTTCAAATGACCGACATTCGATTTCCGACTTTCGAATGACCGACTTTCGATTTCCGACTTTCGAATGACCGACTTTCGAATGACCGACTTTCGAATGACCGACTTTCGATTTCCGACTTTCGAATGACCGACTTTCGATTTCCGACCTTCGAATGACCGACTTTCGATTTCCGACTGTCGAATGACCGACTTTCTATTTCCGACATTCGAATGACAGACTTTCTATTTCCGACATTCGAATGACCGACTTTCGATGACCGACTTTCGAATGACCGACTTTCTATTTCCGACATTCGAATGACCGACTTTCTATTTCCGACATTCGAATGACCGACTTTCGATGACCGACTTTCGAATGACCGACTTTCGATTTCCGAATTTCGAATGACCGACTTTCGATTTCCGACTTTCGAATGACCAGCTTTCGAATGTCCGACTTTCGAATGACCGATTTTCGATTTCCGACTTTCGAATGACCGGCTTTCGATTTCCGACTTTCGAATGACCGACTGTCTATTTCCGACATTCGAATGACCGACTTTCGATTTCCGACTTTCAATGACCGACTTTCGAATGACCGACTTTCGATTTCCGACTTTCGAATGACCGACTTTCGATTTCCGACTTTCGAATGACCGACCTTCAATTTCCGACCTTCGAATGACCGACTTTCGATTTCCGACTGTCGAATGACCGACTTTCTATTTCCGACATTCGAATGACCGACTTTCTTTTTCCGACATTCGATTGACCGACTTTCGATGACCGACTTTCGAATGACCGACTTTCTATTTCCGACATTCGAATGACCGACTTTCTATTTCCGACATTCGAATGACCGACTTTCGATGACCGACTTTCGAATGACCGACTTTCGAATAACCGACTTTCAATGACCGACTTTCGAATGACCGACTTTCGATTTCCGACTTTCGAATGACCGACTTTCGATTTCCGGCTTTCAATGACCGACTTTCGGATGACCGACTTTCGATTTCCGACTTTCGAATGACCGACTTTCGATTTCCGACCTTCGAATGCCCGACTTTCGATTTCCGACCTTCGAATAACCGACTTTCGATTTCCGACCTTCGAATGACTGACTTTCGATTTCCGACATTCGAATGACCGACTTTCTATTTCCGACATTCAAATGACCGACTTTCGATTTCCGACTTTCAATGACCGACTTTCGAATGACCGACTTTCGATTTCCGACTTTCGAATGACCGACTTTCGATTTCCGACTTTCGAATGACCGACTTTCGATTTCCGACCTTCGAATGACCGACTTTCGATTTCCGACTGTCGAATGACCGACTTTCGATTTCCGACTTTGGAATGACCGACTTTCGATTTCCGACTTTCAAATGACCGACTTTCCGATTTCCGAATTTCGAATGACCGACTTTCGATTTCCGACTTTCGAATGACCAGCTTTCGAATGACCGACTTTCAAATGACCGACATTCGATTTCCGACTTTCGAATGACCGACTTTCGATTTCCGACATTCGAATGACCGACTTTCGATTTCCGACTTTCGAATGACCGGCTTTCGAATGACCGACTTTCGAATGACCGACTTTTAATTTCCAACTTTCGAATGACCGACTTTCGATTTCCGACTTTCGAATGACCGACTTTCGAATGACCGACTTTCGAATGACCGACTTTCGATTTCCGACTTTCGAATGACCGACTTTCGATTTCCGACCTTCGAATGACCGACTTTCGATTTCCGACTGTCGAATGACCGACTTTCTATTTCCGACATTCGAATGACAGACTTTCTATTTCCGACATTCGAATGACCAACTTTCGATGACCGACTTTCGAATGACCGACTTTCTATTTCCGACATTCGAATGACCGACTTTCTATTTCCGACATTCGAATGACCGACTTTCGATGACCGACTTTCGAATGACCGACTTTCGATTTCCGAATTTCGAATGACCGACTTTCGATTTCCGACTTTCGAATGACCAGCTTTCGAATGTCCGACTTTCGAATGACCGATTTTCGATTTCCGACTTTCGAATGACCGGCTTTCGATTTCCGACTTTCGAATGACCGACTGTCTATTTCCGACATTCGAATGACCGACTTTCGATTTCCGACTTTCAATGACCGACTTTAGAATGACCGACTTTCGATTTCCGACTTTCGAATGACCGACTTTCGATTTCCAACTTTCGAATGACCGACTTTCGATTTCCGACCTTCGAATGACCGACTTTCGATTTCCGACTGTCGAATGACCGACTTTCTATTTCCGACATTCGAATGACCGACTTTCTATTTCCGACATTCGAATGACCGACTTTCGATGACCGACTTTCGAATGACCGACTTTCTATTTCCGACATTCGAATGACCGACTTTCTATTTCCGACATTCGAATGACCGACTTTCGATGACCGACTTTCGAATGACCGACTTTCCAATGACCGACTTTCAATGACCGACTTTCAAATGACCGACTTTCGATTTCCGACTTTCGAATTACCGACTTTCGATTTCCGACCTTCGAATGACCGACTTTCGATTTCCGACGGTCGAATGACCGACTTTCTATTTCCGACATTCGAATGACCGACTTTCTATTTCCGACATTCGAATGACCGACTTTCGATTTCTAACTCTCAATGACCGACTTTCGAATGACCGACTTTCGATTTCCGACTTTCGAATGACCGACTTTCGATTTCCGACCTTCGATTGACCGGCTTTCGATTTCCGACCTTCGAATGACCGACTTTCGATTTCCGACCTTCGAATGACCGACTTTCGATTTCCGACATTCGAATGACCGACTTTCTATTTCCGACATTCGAATACCGACTTTCAATGACCGACTTTCGAATGACCGACTTTCGATTTGCGACTTTCGAATGACCGACTTTCGATTTCCGACTTTCGAAAGACCGACTTTCGATTTCCGACCTTCGAATGACCGACTTTCAAATTCCGACTGTCGAATGACCGACTTTCGATTTCCGACTTTAGATTTCCGACTTTGGAATGACCGTCTTTCGATTTCCGACTTTCAAATGACCGACTTTCGATTTCCGACTATCGAATGACCGACTTTCGATTTCCGACTTTCGAATGACCGGCTTTCGAATGACCGACTTTCGAATGACCGACATTCGATTTCCGACTTTCGAATGACCGACTTTCGATTTCCGACTTTCGAATGAACGACTTTCGATTTCCGACTTTCGAATGACCGACTTTCGATTTCCGACTTTCGAATGACCGACTTTCGATTTCCGACTTTCGAATGACTGACTTTCGAATGACCGACTTTCGATTTCCGACTTTCGAATGACCGACTTTCAATTTCCGACTTTCGAATGACCGACTTTCGAATGACCGACTTTGCATTTCCGACTTTCGAATGACCGACCTTCGATTTCCGACTTTCGAATGAGTGACTTTCGATTGAGTGACTTTCGAATGACCGACTTTCGAATGAGTGACTTTCGAATGACCGACTTTCCAATTCCGACTTTCGAATGACCGACTTTCGATTTTTGACTTTGGAATGACCGGTTTTCGAATGACCGACTTTCGAACGACTGACTTTCGATTTCCGACTTTCAATGTCCGACTTTCGAATGACCGACTTTCGATTTCCGACTTTGGAATGACCGACTTTCGATTTCCGACTTTCGAATGACCGACTTTCCATTTCCGACTTTCGAATGACCGGCCTTCGATTTCCGACTTTCAAATGACCGACATTCGATTTCCGACTTTCGAATGACCGACATTCGATTTCCGACTTTCAAATGACCGACTTTCGATTTCCGACTTTCGAATGACCGACATTCGATTTCCGACTTTCGTTTTCCGACTTTCGAATGACCGACTTTCGATTTCCGACTTTCGAATGACCGGCTTTCGAATGACCGACTTTCGAATGACCGACTTTCGATTTCCGACTTTCAAATGAGCGACTTTCGATTTCCGACTTTCGAATGACCGACTTTCGAATGACCGGCTTTCGAATGACCGACTTTCGACTTTCGAATGACCAACTTTCGAATGACCGACTTTCGAAAGACCGACTTTCGATTTCCGACTTTCGAATGACCGACTTTCGATTTCCGACTTTCGAATGACCGGCTTTTGATTTCCGACTTTCGAATGACCGGCTTTCGAGTGACCGACTTTGGATTTCCGACTTTCGAATGACCAACTTTTGATTTTCGACTTTCGAATGACCGGCTTTCGATTTCCGACTTTCGAATGACCGGCTTTAGAATGACCGACTTTCGATTTCCGACTTTCGAATGACCGACTTTCGATTTCCGACTTTCGAATGACCGACTTTCGATTTCCGACTTTCGAATGACCGACTTTCGTTTTCCGACTTTCGAATGACCGACTTTCGAAAGACCGTCTTTCGAATGACCGACTTTCGAATGACCGACTTTCGAATGACCGACTTTCGATTTCCGACTTTCGAATGACTGACTTTCGATTTCCGACTTTCGAATGACCGACTTTCGAATGACCGACTTTAAAATGACCGACTTTCGAATTACCGACTTTCGAATGACCGACTTTCGATTTCCGACTTTCGAATGACCGACTTTCGAATGACCGACTTTCGAATGACCGGCTTTCGAATGTCCGGCTTTCGAATGACCGACTTTAGAACGACCGACTTTCGAATGACCGACTTACGATTTCCGACTTTCGAATGACCGACTTTCGATTTCCGACTTTCGAATGACCGACTTTCGATTTCCGACTTTCGAATGACCGACTTTCGATTTCCGACTTTCGAAGGACCGGCTTTCGATTTCCGACTTTCGAACGACCGACTTTAGATTTCCGACTTTCGAATGACCGGCTTTCGAATGACTGACCTTCCAGTTCCGACTTTCGAATGACCGACTTTCGATTTCCGACCTTCGAATGACCGACTTTCGATTTCCGACTTTCGAATGACCGGCTTTCGATTTCCGACTTTCGAATGACCGACTTTCGATTTCCGACATTCGAATGACCGACTTTCGATTTCCGACTTTCGAATAACCGACTTTCGATTTCCGACTTTCGAATGCCGACTTTCCATTTCCGACCTTCGAATGACCGACTTTCGGTTTCCGACTGTCGAATGACCGACTTTCAATTTCCGACTTTCTAATGACCGAATTTTGATTTCCGACTTTGGAATGACCGACTTTCGATTTCCGACTTTCAAATGACCGACTTTCGATTTCCGACTTTCGAATGACCGACTTTCGATTTCCGACTTTCGAATTACCGGCTTTCGAATGACCGACTTTCGAATGACCGACAATCGATTTCCGACTTTCGGTTTCCGACTGTCGAATGACCGACTTTCGAATGACTGACTTTCGATTTCCGACTTTCGAATGACCGACTTTCGATTTCCGACTTTCGAATGACCGACTTTCAATTTTCGGCTTTCGAATGACCGACTTTCGATTTCTGACTGTCGAATGACCGACTTTCGATTTCCGACTTTCGAATGACCGACTTTCGAATGACCGACTTTGGATTTCCGACTTTCGAATGACCGACTTTCGATTTCCGACTTTCGAATGACCGGCTTTCGATTTCCGACTTTCGAATGACCGGCTTACGAATGACCGACTTTCGAATGACCGACTTTCGATTTCCGACTTTCGAATGACCGACTTTCGATTTCCGACTTTCGAATGACCGACTTTCGATTTCCGACTTTCGAATGACTGGCTTTCAAATGACCGACTTTAGAATGACCGGCTTTCGAATGACCGACTTTCGAATGACCGACTTTCGATTTCTAACCTTCGAATGACCGGCTTTCGAATGACCGACTTTCGATTTCCGACTTTCGAATCACCGACTTTCGATTTCCGACTTTCGAATCACCGACTTTCGATTTCCGACTTTCGAATGACCGACTTTCGATTTCCGACTTTCGAATGACCGACTTTCGAATGACCGACTTTCGAATGACCGACTTTCGATTTCCGACTTTCGAATGACCGACTTTCGATTTCCGACTTTCGAATGACCGGCTTACAAGTGACCGACTTTAGAATGACCGGCTTTCGAATGACCGACTTTCGAATGACCGACTTTCGATTTCCAACCTTCGAATGACCGGCTTTCGAATGACCGACTTTCGATTTCCGACTTTCGAATGACCGACTTTCGATTTCCGACTTTCGAATGACCGACTTTCGATTTCCGACTTTCGAATGACCGACTTTCGATTTCCGACTTTCGAATGACCGACTTTCGAATGACCGACTTTCGAATGACCGACTTTCGATTTCCGACTTTCGAATGACTGACTTTCGATTTCCGACTTTCGAATGACCGACTTTCGAATGACCGACTTTCGAATGACCGACTTTAAAATGACCGACTTTTGAATGACCGACTTTCGAATGACCGACTTTCGATTTCCGACTTTCGAATGACCGGCTTTAGAATGACCGACTTTCGATTTCCTACTTTCGAATGACCGACTTTCGATTTCCGACTTTCGAATGACCGACTTTCGATTTCCGACTTTCGAATGACCGACTTTCGATTTCCGACTTTCGAATGACCGACTTTCGAATGACCGACTTTCGAATGACCGACTTTCGAATGACCGGCTTTCGAATGACCGACTTTCGACTTTCGAATGACCAACTTTCGAATGACCGACTTTCGAAAGACCGACTTTCGATTTCCGACTTTTGAATGACCGACTTTCGATTTCCGACTTTCGAATGACCGGCTTTTGATTTCCGACTTTCGAACGACCGGCTTTCGAATGACCGACTTTGGATTTCCGACTTTCGAATGACCAACTTTCGATTTCCGACTTTCGAATGACCGGCTTTCGATTTCCGACTTTCGAATGACCGGCTTTAGAATGACCGACTTTCGATTTCCGACTTTCGAATGACCGACTTTCGATTTCCGACTTTCGAATGACCGACTTTCGATTTCCGACTTTCGAATGACCGACTTTCGATTTCCGACTTTCGAATGACCGACTTTCGAATGACCGACTTTCGAATGACCGACTTTCGAATGACCGACTTTCGAATGACCGACTTTCGATTTCCGACTTTCGAATGACTGACTTTCGATTTCCGACTTTCGAATGACCGACTTTCGAATGACCGACTTTAAAATGACCGACTTTCGAATTACCGACTTTCGAATGACCGACTTTCGATTTCCGACTTTCGAATGACCGACTTTCGAATGACCGACTTTCGAATGACCGACTTTCGAATGACCGGCTTTCGAATGTCCGGCTTTCGAACGACCGACTTTAGAATGACCGACTTTCGAATGACCGACTTACGATTTCCGACTTTCGAATGACCGACTTTCGATTTCCGACTTTCGAATGCCCGACTTTCGATTTCCGACTTTCGAATGACCGACTTTCGATTTCCGACTTTCGAAGGACCGGCTTTCGATTTCCGACTTTCGAACGACAGACTTTCGATTTCCGACTTTCGAATGACCGGCTTTCGAATGACTCACCTTCCAGTTCCGACTTTCGAATGACCGACTTTCGATTTCCGACTTTCGAATGACCGACTTTCGATTTCCGACTTTCGAATGACCGGCTTTCAAGTGACCGACTTTAGAATGACCGGCTTTCGAATGACCGACTTTCGAATGACCGACTTTCGATTTCCGACTTTCGAATGACCGGCTTTCGAATGACCGACTTTCGATTTCCGACTTTCGAATGACCGACTTTCGAATGACCGACTTTCGAATGACCGACTTTCGATTTCCGACTTTCGAATGACTGACTTTCGATTTCCGACTTTCGAATGACCGACTTTCGAATGACCGACTTTCGAATGACCGACTTTAAAATGACCGACTTTTGAATGACCGACTTTCGAATGACCGACTTTCGATTTCCGACTTTCGAATGACCGGCTTTAGAATGACCGACTTTCGATTTCCTACTTTCGAATGACCGACTTTCGATTTCCGACTTTCGAATGACCGACTTTCGATTTCCGACTTTCGAATGACCGACTTTCGATTTCCGACTTTCGAATGACCGACTTTCGAATGACCGACTTTCGAATGACCGACTTTCGAATGACCGGCTTTCGAATGACCGACTTTCGACTTTCGAATGACCAACTTTCGAATGACCGACTTTCGAAAGACCGACTTTCGATTTCCGACTTTCGAATGACCGACTTTCGATTTCCGACTTTCGAATGACCGGCTTTTGATTTCCGACTTTCGAACGACCGGCTTTCGAATGACCGACTTTGGATTTCCGACTTTCGAATGACCAACTTTCGATTTCCGACTTTCGAATGACCGGCTTTCGATTTCCGACTTTCGAATGACCGGCTTTAGAATGACCGACTTTCGATTTCCGACTTTCGAATGACCGACTTTCGATTTCCGACTTTCGAATGACCGACTTTCGATTTCCGACTTTCGAATGACCGACTTTCGATTTCCGACTTTCGAATGACCGACTTTCGAATGACCGACTTTCGAATGACCGACTTTCGAATGACCGACTTTCGATTTCCGACTTTCGAATGACTGACTTTCGATTTCCGACTTTCGAATGACCGACTTTCGAATGACCGACTTTAAAATGACCGACTTTCGAATTACCGACTTTCGAATGACCGACTTTCGATTTCCGACTTTCGAATGACCGACTTTCGAATGACCGACTTTCGAATGACCGACTTTCGAATGACCGACTTTCGAATGACCGGCTTTCGAATGTCCGGCTTTCGAACGACCGACTTTAGAATGACCGACTTTCGAATGACCGACTTACGATTTCCGACTTTCGAATGATCGACTTTCGATTTCCGACTTTCGAATGACCGACTTTCGATTTCCGACTTTCGAATGACCGACTTTCGATTTCCGACTTTCGAAGGACCGGCTTTCGATTTCCGACTTTCGAACGACAGACTTTCGATTTCCGACTTTCGAATGACCGGCTTTCGAATGACTCACCTTCCAGTTCCGACTTTCGAATGACCGACTTTCGATTTCCGACCTTCGAATGACCGACTTTCGATTTCCGACTTTCGAATGACCGGCTTTCGATTTCTGACTTTCGAATGACCGACTTTCGATTTCCGACATTCAAATGACCGACTTTCGATTTCCCACTTTCGAATGACCGACTTTCGATTTCCGACTTTCGAATGCCGACTTTCCATTTCCGACCTTCGAATGACCGACTTTCGATTTCCGACTGTCGAATGACCGACTTTCGATTTCCGACTTTCGAATGACCGAATTTTGATTTCCGACTTTGGAATGACCGACTTTCGATTTCCGACTTTCAAATGACCGACTTTCGATTTCCGACTTTCGAATGACCGACTTTCGAATGACCGACAATCGATTTCCGACTTTCGGTTTCCGACTGTCGAATGACCGACTTTCGAATGACTGACTTTCGATTTCCGACTTTCGAATGACCGACTTTCGATTTCCGACTTTCGAATGACCGACTTTCGATTTTCGGCTTTCGAATGACCCACTTTCGATTTACGACTTTCGAATGACCGACTTTCGATTTCCGACTTTCGAATGACCGACTTTCGATTTCCGACTTTCGAATGACCGACTTTCGATTTCTGACTTTCGAATGACCGACTTTCGATTTCCGACTTTCGAATGACCGACTTTCGAATGACCGACTTTCGATTTCCGACTTTCGAATGACCGACTTTCGATTTCCGACTTTCGAATGAACGACTTTCGATTTCCGACTTTCGAATGACCGACTTTCGATTTCCGACTTTCGAATGACCGACTTTCGATTTCCGACTTTCGAATGACCGACTTTCGAATGACCGACTTTCGATTTCCGACTTTCGAATGACCGACTTTCGATTTCCGACTTTCGAATGACCGACTTTCGAATGACCGACTTTGCATTTCCGACTTTCGAATGACCGACCTTCGATTTCCGACTTTCGAATGAGTGACTTTCGATTGAGTGACTTTCGAATGACCGACTTTCGAATGAGTGACTTTCGAATGACCGACTTTCCAATTCCGACTTTCGAATGACCGACTTTCGATTTTTGACTTTGGAATGACCGGTTTTCGAATGACCGACTTTCGAACGACTGACTTTCGATTTCCGACTTTCAATGTCCGACTTTCGAATGACCGACTTTCGATTTCCGACTTTCGAATGACCGACTTTCGATTTCCGACTTTCGAATGACCGACTTTCCATTTCCGACTTTCGAATGACCGGCTTTCGATTTCCGACTTTCAAATGACCGACATTCGATTTCCGACTTTCGAATGACCGACATTCGATTATCGACTTTCAAATGACCGACTTTCGATTTCCGACTTTCGAATGACCGACATTCGATTTCCGACTTTCGGTTTCCGACTTTCGAATGACCGACTTTCGATTTCCGACTTTCGAATGACCGGCTTTCGAATGACCGACTTTCGAATGACGGACTTTCGATTTCCGACTTTCAAATGAGCGACTTTCGATTTCCGACTTTCGAATGACCGACTTTCGAATGACCGGCTTTCGAATGACCGACTTTCGATTTCCGACTTTCGAATGACCGGCTTTCGATTTCCGACTTTCGAATGACCGACTTTCGATTTCCGATCTTCGAATGACCGACTTTCGATTTCCGACTTTCGAATGACCGACTTACGATTTCCGACTTTCGAATGACCGACTTTCGATTTCCGACTTTCGAATGACCGACTTTCGATTTCCGACTTTCGAATGACCGACTTTCGATTTCCGACTTTCGAAAGACCAGCTTTCGATTCCGACTTTCGAATGACCGACTTTCGATTTCCGACTTTCGAATGACCGGCTTTCGAATCACCGACCTTCCAATTCCGACTTTCGAATGACCTACTTTCGATTTCCGACTTTCGAATGACCGACTTTCGATTTCCGACTTTCGAATGACCGGCTTTCGATTTCCGACCTTCGATGACCGACTTTCGATTTCCGACTTTCGAATGACCGACTTTCGATTTCCGACTTTCGAACGACCGACTTTCGATTTCCGACTTTCGAATGACCGACTTTCGATTTCCGACTTTCGAATGAGTGACTTTCGATTGAGGTACTTTCGAATGACCGACTTTCGAATGAGTGAGTTTCGAATGACCGACTTTCCAATTCCGAATTTCGAATGACCGACTTTCGATTTCCGACTTTCGAATGACCGCCTTTCGATTTTTGACTTTGGAATGACCAGCTTTCGAATGACCGGCTTTCGAATGACTGACTTTCGATTTCCGACTTTCAATGTCCGACTTTCGAATGACCAACTTCCGATTTCCGAGTTTCGAATGACCGACTTTCGATTTCCGACTTTCAAATGACCGACTTTCGATTTCCGACTTTCGAATGACCGGCTTTCGATTTCCGACTTTCGAATGACCGAGTTTCGATTTCCGACATTCGACTGACCGACTTTCGATTTCCGACTTTCGAAAGACCGACTTTCGATTTCCGACTTTCGAATGACCGACTTTCGATTTCCGACTTTAGAATGACCGGCTTTCGATTTCCGACTTTCGAATGACCGGCTTTCTAATGACCGACTTTCGAATGACCGACTTTCGACTTTCGAATGACCGACTTTCGAATGACCGACTTTCGAAAGACCGACTTTCGATTTCCGGCTTTCGAATGACCGACTTTCGATTTCCGACTTTCGAATGACCGGCTTTTGATTTCCGACTTTCGAATGACCGGCTTTATAATGACCGGCTTTCGATTTCTGACTTTCGAATGACCGACTTTCGATTTCCGACTTTCGAATGACCGGCTTTCGATTTCCGACTTTCGAATGACCGGCTTTAGAATGACCGACTTTCGATTTCCGACTTTCGAATGACCGACTTTCGATTTCCGACTTTCGAATGACCGACTTTCGATTTCCGACTTTCGAATGAACGACTTTCGATTTCCGACTTTCGAATGACCGCTTTTCGAATGACCGACTTTCGAATGACCGACTTTCGAATGACCGACTTTCGATTTCCGACTTTCGAATGACTGACTTTCGATTTCCGACTTTCGAATGACCGACTTTCGAATGAGCGACTTTCGAATGACCGACTTCTAAATGACCGACTTTCGAATGACCGAATTTCGAATGACCGACTTTCAATTTGCGACTTTCGAATGACCGACTTTCGAATGACCGACTTTCGAATGACCGACTTTCGAATGACCGACTTTCGATTTCCGACTTTCGAATGACCGACTTCGATTTCCGACTTTCGAATGACCGACTTTCGATTTCCGACTTTCGAATGACCGACTTTCGATTTCCGACTTTCGAATGACGGACTTTCGAATGACCGACTTTCGATTTCCGACTTTCGAATGACCGAGTTTCGATTTCCGACTTTCGAATGACCGGCTTTCGATTTCCGACTTTCGAATGACCGGCTTACGAATGACCGACTTTCGAATGACCGACTTTCGATTTCCGACTTTCGAATGACCGACTTTCGATTTCCGACTTTCGAATGACCTGCTTTCAAATGACCGACTTCCGAATGACCGACTTTCGATTTCCGACTTTCGAATGACCGGCTTTCGAATGACCGACTTTCGATTTCCGACCTTCGAATGACCGGCTTTCGATTTCCGACTTTCGAATTACCGGCTTTCTAATGACCGACTTTCGAATGACCGACTTTCGACTTTCGAATCACCGACTTTCGAATTACCGACTTTCGAAAGACCGACTTTCGATTTCCGACTTTCGAATGACCGACTTTCGAATGACCGGCTTTTGATTTCCGACTTTCGAATGACCGGCTTTCGAATGACTGACTTTCTATTTCCGACTCTCGAATGACCGACTTTCGATTTCCGACTTTCGAGTGAGTGAGTGAGTGTGTGGGGTTTAACGGCCCGACGACAACGAGGTCATTTGGGCCCCCGACTTTCGAATGACCGGCTTTTGATTTCCGACTTTCGAAAGACCGGCATTAGAATGACCGACTTTCGATTTCCGACTTTCGAATGACCGACTTTCGATTTCCGACTTTCGAATGACCGACTTTCGATTTCCGATTTTCGAATGTCTGACTTTCGATTTCCGACTTTCGAATGACCGAATTTCGAATGACCGACTTTCGAATGACCGACTTTCGATTTCCGACTTTCGAATGACTGACTTTCGATTTCTGACTTTCGAATGACCGACTTTCGAATGACCGACTTTCGAATGACCGACTTTAAAATGACCGACTTTCGAATGCTCGACTTTAGATTTCCGACTTTTGAGTGACCGACTTTCGAATGACCGACTTTCGAATGTCCGGCTTTCGAATGACCGACTTTCGAATGACCGACTTTCGAATGATCGACTTACGATTTCCGACTTTCGAATGACCGACTTTCGATTTCCGACTTTCGAATGACCGACTTTCGATTTCCGACTTTCGAATGACCGACTTTCGATTTCCGACTTTCGAATGACCGGCTTTCGATTTCCGACTTTCGAATGACCGACTTTCGATTTCCGACTTTCGAATGACCGGCTTTCGAATCACCGACCTTCCAATTCCGACTTTCGAATGACCTACTTTCGATTTCTTTCGAATGACCGACTTTCGATTTCCGACTTTCGAATGACCGACTTTCGATTTCTGACTTTCGAATGACCGACTTTCGAATGACCGACTTTCGAATGACCGACTTTAAAATGACCGACTTTCGAATGACCGACTTTAGATTTCCGACTTTTGAGTGACCGACTTTCGAATGACCGACTTTCGAATGTCCGGCTTTCGAATGACCGACTTTCGAATGACCGACTTTCGAATGATCGACTTACGATTTCCGACTTTCGAATGACCGACTTTCGATTTCCGACTTTCGAATGACCGACTTTCGATTTCCGACTTTCGAATGACCGACTTTCGATTTCCGACTTTCGAATGACCGGCTTTCGATTTCCGACTTTCGAATGACCGACTTTCGATTTCCGATCTTCGAATGACCGACTTTCGATTTCCGACTTTCGAATGACCGACTTACGATTTCCGACTTTCGAATGACCGACTTTCGATTTCCGACTTTCGAATGACCGACTTTCGATTTCCGACTTTCGAATGACCGACTTTCGATTTCCGACTTTCGAATGACCAGCTTTCGATTTCCGACTTTCGAATGACCGACTTTCGATTTCCGACTTTCGAATGACCGGCTTTCGAATCACCGACCTTCCAATTCCGACTTTCGAATGACCTACTTTCGATTTCCGACTTTCGAATGACCGACTTTCGATTTCCGACTTTCGAATGACCGGCTTTCGATTTCCGACCTTCGATGACCGACTTTCGATTTCCGACTTTCGAATGACCGACTTTCGATTTCCGACTTTCGAACGACCGACTTTCGATTTCCGACTTTCGAATGACCGACTTTCGATTTCCGACTTTCGAATGAGTGACTTTCGATTGAGGTACTTTCGAATGACCGACTTTCGAATGAGTGAGTTTCGAATGACCGACTTTCCAATTCCGACTTTCGAATTTCCGACTTTCGATTTCCGACTTTCGAATGACCGCCTTTCGATTTTTGACTTTGGAATGACCAGCTTTCGAATGACCGGCTTTGGAATGACTGACTTTCGATTTCCGACTTTCAATGTCCGACTTTCGAATGACCAACTTCCGATTTCCGAGTTTCGAATGACCGACTTTCGATTTCCGACTTTCGAATGACCGACTTTCGATTTCCGACTTTCGAATGACCGGCTTTCGATTTCCGACTTTCGAATGACCGACTTTCGATTTCCGACATTCGACTGACCGACTTTCGATTTCCGACTTCCGAAAGACCGACTTTCGATTTCCGACTTTCGAATGACCGACTTTCGATTTCCGACTTTAGAATGACCGGCTTTCGATTTCCGACTTTCGAATGACCGGCTTTCTAATGACCGACTTTCGAATGACCGACTTTCGACTTTCGAATGACCGACTTTCGAATGACCGACTTTCGAAAGACCGACTTTCGATTTCCGGCTTTCGAATGACCGACTTTCGATTTCCGACTTTCGAATGACCGGCTTTTGATTTCCGACTTTCGAATGACCGGCTTTATAATGACCGGCTTTCGATTTCTGACTTTCGAATGACCGACTTTCGATTTCCGACTTTCGAATGACCGGCTTTCGATTTCCGACTTTCGAATGACCGGCTTTAGAATGACCGACTTTCGATTTCCGACTTTCGAATGACCGACTTTCGATTTCCGACTTTCGAATGACCGACTTTCGATTTCCGACTTTCGAATGAACGACTTTCGATTTCCGACTTTCGAATGACCGACTTTCGAATGACCGACTTTCGAATGACCGACTTTCGAATGACCGACTTTCGATTTCCGACTTTCGAATGACTGACTTTCGATTTCCGACTTTCGAATGACCGACTTTCGAATGAGCGACTTTCGAATGACCGACTTCTAAATGACCGACTTTCGAATGACCGACTTTCGAATGACCGACTTTCAATTTGCGACTTTCGAATGACCGACTTTCGAATGACCGACTTTCGAATGACCGACTTTCGAATGACCGACTTTCGATTTCCGACTTTCGAATGACCGACTTCGATTTCCGACTTTCGAATGACCGACTTTCGATTTCCGACTTTCGAATGACCGACTTTCGATTTCCGACTTTCGAATGACGGACTTTCGAATGACCGACTTTCGATTTCCGACTTTCGAATGACCGAGTTTCGATTTCCGACTTTCGAATGACCGGCTTTCGATTTCCGACTTTCGAATGACCGGCTTACGAATGACCGACTTTCGAATGACCGACTTTCGATTTCCGACTTTCGAATGACAGACTTTCGATTTCCGACTTTCGAATGACCTGCTTTCAAATGACCGACTTCCGAATGACCGACTTTCGATTTCCGACTTTCGAATGACCGACTTTCGATTTCCGACTTTCGAATGACCGGCTTTCGATTTCCGACTTTCGAATGATCGACTTTCGATTTCCGACTTTCGAATGACCGGCTTTCGATTTCCGACTTTCGAATGACTGCCTTTCGAATGACCGACTTTCGATTTGCGACTTTCGAATGACCGGCTTTCGATTTCCGACTTTCGAATGACCGGCTTTCGATTTCCGACTTTCGAATGACCGGCTTTCGATTTCCGACTTTCGAATGACCGGCATTCGAATGACCGACTTTCGATTTCCGACCTTCGAATGACCGACTTTCGATTTCCGACTTTCGAAAGACCGACTTTCGATTTCCGACTTTCGAGTGACCGACTTTCGATTTCCGACTTTAGAATGACCGGCTTTCGATTTCCGACTTTCGAATGACCGGCTTTCTAATGACCGACTTTCGAATGACCGACTTTCGACTTCAGAATCACCGACTTTCGAATTACCGACTTTCGAAAGACCGACTTTCGATTTCCGACTTTCGAATGACCGCCTTTCGAATGACCGACTTTCGATTTCCGACTTTCGAATGACCGGCTTCCGATTTCCGACTTTCGAATGACCGGCTTTCGATTTCCGACTTTCGAATGACCGGCTTTCGATTTCCGACTTTCGAATGACCGGCTTTCGATTTCCGACTTTCGAATGACCGGCTTTCGAATGACCGACTTTCGATTTCCGACCTTCGAATGACCGACTTTCGATTTCCGACTTTCGAAAGACCGACTTTCGATTTCTGACTTTCGAATGACCAACTTTCGATCTCCGACTTTAGAATGACCGGCTTTCGATTTCCGACTTTCGAATGACCGGCTTTCTAATGACCGACTTTCGAATGACCGACTTTCGACTTTCGAATCACCGACTTTCGAATTACCGACTTTCGAAAGACCGACTTTCGATTTCCGACTTTCGAATGACCGACTTTCGAATGACCGGCTTTTGATTTCCGACTTTCGAATGACCGGCTTTCGAATGACCGACTTTCGATTTCCGACCCTCGAATGACCGACTTTCGATTTCCGACTTTCGAATGACCGGCTTTTGATTTCCGACTTTCGATTGACCGGCATTAGAATGACCGACTTTCGATTTCCGACTTTGGAATGACCGACTTTCGATTTCCGACTTTCGAATGACCGACTTTCGATTTCCGATTTTCGAATGACTGACTTTCGATTTCCGACTTTCGAATGACCGACTTTCGAATGACCGACTTTCGAATGACCGACTTTCGAATGACCGACTTTCGATTTCCGACTTTCGAATGACTGACTTTCGACTTCCGACTTTCGAATGACCGACTTTCGAATGACATACTTTCGAATGACCGACTTTAAAATGACCGACTTTCGAATGACCGACTTTCGATTTCCGACATTTGAATGACCGACTTTCGAATGACCGACTTTCGAATGTCCGGCTTTCGAATGACCGACTTTCGAATGACCGACTTTCGCATGATCGACTTACGATTTCCGACTTTCGAATGACCGACTTTCGATTTCCGACTTTCGAATGACCGACTTTATATTTCCGACTTTCGAATGACCGGCTTTTGATTTCCGACTTTCGAATGACCGGCTTTATAATGACCGACTTTCGATTTCCGACTTTCGAATGACCGACTTTCGATTTCCGACTTTCGAATGACCGGCTTTCGATTTCCGACTTTCGAATGACCGGCTTTAGAATGACCGACTTTCGATTTCCGACTTTCGAATGACCGACTTTCTGTTTCCGACTTTCGAATGACCGACTTTCGATTTCCGACTTTCGAATGACCGACTTTCGATTTCCGACTTTCGAATGACCGACTTTCGAATGACCGACTTTCGAATGACCGACTTTCGAATGACCGACTTTCGATTTCCGACTTTCGAATGACTGACTTTCGATTTCCGACTTTCGAATGACCGACTTTCGAATGACCGACTTTAAAATGACCGACTTTCGAATGACCGACTTTCGAATGACCGACTTTCGATTTGCGACTTTCGAATGACCGACTTTCGAATGACCGACTTTCGAATGACCGACTTTCGAATGACCGACTTTCGAATGACCGACTTTCGATTTCCGACTTTCGAATGACCGACTTCGATTTCCGACTTTCGATTGACCGACTTTCGACTTCCGACTTTCGAATGACCGACTTTCGATTTCCGACTTTCGAATGACCGACTTTCGAATGACCGACTTTCGATTTCCGACTTTCGAATGACCGACTTTCGATTTCCGACTTTCGAATGACCGGCTTTCGATTTCCGACTTTCGAATGACCGGCTTACGAATGACCGACTTTCGAATGACCGACTTTCGATTTCCGACTTTCGAATGACCGACTTTCGATTTCCGACTTTCGAATGACCTGCTTTCAAATGACCGACTTCCGAATGACCGACTTTCGATTTCCGACTTTCGAATGACCGACTTTCGATTTCCGACTTTCGAATGACCGGCTTTCGATTTCCGACTTTCGAATGACCGACTTTCGATTTCCGACTTTCGAATGACCGGCTTTCGATTTCAGACTTTCGAATGACCGCCTTTCGAATGACCGACTTTCGATTTCCGACTTTCGAATGACCGGCTTTCAATTTCCGACTTTCGAATGACCGGCTTTCGATTTCCGACTTTCGAATGACCGGCTTTCGATTTCCGACTTTCGAATGACCGACTTTCGATTTCCGACCTTCGAATGACCGACATTCGATTTCCGACTTTCGAAAGACCGACTTTCGATTTCGGACTTTCGAATGACCGACTTTCGATTTCCGACTTTAGAATGACCGGCTTTCGATTTCCGACTTTCGAATGACCGGCTTTCTAATGACCGACTTTCGAATGACCGACTTTCGACTTTCGAATCACCGACTTTCGAATTACCGACTTTCGAAAGACCAACTTTCGATTTCCGACTTTCGAATGACCAACTTTCGAATGACCGGCTTTTGATTTCCGACTTTCGAATGACCGGCTTTCGAATGACCGACTTAAGATTTCCGACTCTCGAATGACCGACTTTGGATTTCCGACTTTCGAATGACCGGCTTTTGATTTCCGACTTTCGAATGACCGGCATTAGAATGACCGACTTTCGATTTCCGACTTTCGAATGACCGACTTTCGATTTCCGACTTTCGAATGACCAACTTTCGGTTTCCGATTTTCGAATGACTGACTTTCGATTTCCGACTGTCGAATGACCGACTTTCGAATGACCGACTTTCGAATGACCGACTTTCGAATGACCGACTTTCGATTTCCGACTTTCGAATGACTGACTTTCGATTTCCGACTTTCGAATGACCGACTTTCGAATGACCGACTTTCGAATGACCTACTTTAAAATGACCGACTTTCGAATGAGCGACTTTCGATTTCCGACATTTGAATGACCGACTTTCGAATGACCGACTTTCGAATGTCCGGCTTTCGAATGACCGACTTTCGAATGACCGACTTTCGAATGATCGACTTACGATTTCCGACTTTCGAATGACCGAGTTTCGATTTCCGACTTTCGAATGACCGACTTTCGATTTCCGACTTTCGAATGACCGACTTTCGATTTCCGACTTTCGAATGACCGGCTTTCGATTTCCGACTTTCGAATGACCGACTTTCGATTTCCGACTTTCGAATGACCGGCTTTCGAATCACCGACCTTCCAATTCCGACTTTCGAATGACCTACTTTCGATTTCCGACTTTCGAATGACCGACTTTCGATTTCCGACTTTCGAATGACCGACTTTCGATTTCCGACCTTCGAATGACCTACTTTCGATTTCCGACTTTCGAATGACCGGCTTTCGAATCACCGACCTTCCAATTCCGACTTTCGAATGACCTACTTTCGATTTCCGACTTTCGAATGACCGACTTTCGATTTCCGACTTTCGAATGACCGGCTTTCGATTTCCGACCTTCGAATGACCGACTTTCGATTTCCGACTTTCGAATGACCGACTTTCGTTTCCGACTTTCGAACGACCGACTTTCGATTTCCGACTTTCGAATGACCGACTTTCGATTTCCGACTTTCGAATGAGTGACTTTCGATTGAGGTACTTTCGAATGACCGACTTTTGAATGAGTGAGTTTCGAATGACCGACTTTCCAATTCCGACTTTCGAATGACCGACTTTCGATTTCCGACTTTCGAATGACCGGCTTTCGATTTTTGACTTTGGAATGACTAGCTTTCGAATGACCGGCTTTCGAATGACTGACTTTCGATTTCCGACTTTCAATGTCCGACTTTCGAATGACCAACTTCCGATTTCCGACTTTCGAATGACCGACTTTCGATTTCCGACTTTCGAATGACCGACTTTCGATTTCCGACTTTCGAATGACCGGCTTTCGATTTCCGACTTTCGAATGACCGACTTTCGATTTCCGACATTCGAATGACCGACTTTCGATTTCCGACTTTCGAAAGACCGACTTTCGATTTCCGACTTTCGAATGACCGGCTTTCGATTTCCGACTTTGGAATGACCGGCTTTCGAATGACCGACTTTCGATTTCCGACCTTCGAATGACCGACTTTCGATTTCCGACTTTTGAAAGACCGACTTTCGATTTCCGACTTTCGAATGACCGACTTTCGATTTCCGACTTTAGAATGACCGGCTTTCGATTTCCGACTTTCGAATGACCGGCTTTCTAATGACCGACTTTCGAATGACCGACTTTCGACTTTCGAATGACCGACTTTCGAATTACCGACTTTCGAAAGACCGACTTTCGATTTCCGACTTTCGAATGACCGACTTTCGAATGACCGGCTTTTGATTTCCGACTTTCGAATGACCGGCTTTCGAATGACCGACTTTCGATTTCCGACTCTCGAATGACCGACTTTCGATTTCCGACTTTCGAATGACCCGCTTTTGATTTCCGACTTTCGAATGACCGGCATTAGAATGACCGACTTTCGATTTCCGACTTTCGAATGACCGACTTTCAATTTCCGACTTTCGAATGACCGACTTTCGATTACCGATTTTCGAATGACTGACTTTCGATTTCCGACTTTCGAATGACCGACTTTCGAATGACCGACATTCGAATGACCGACTTTCGAATGACCGACTTTCGATTTCCGACTTTCGAATGACTGACTTTCGATTTCCGACTTTCGAATGACCGACTTTCGAATGACCGACTTTCGAATGACCGACTTTAAAATGACCGACTTTCGAATGACCGACTTTCGATTTCCGACTTTTGAATGACCGACTTTCGAATGACCGACTTACGATTTCCGACTTTCGAATGACCGACTTTCGATTTCCGACTTTCGAATGACCGACTTTCGATTTCCGACTTTCGAATGACCGACTTTCAATTTCCGACTTTCGAATGACCGGCTTTCGATTTCCGACTTTCGAATGACCGACTTTCGATTTCCGACTTTCGAACGACCGGCTTTCGAATCACCGACCTTCCAATTCCGACTTTCGAATGACCTACTTTCGATTTCCGACTTTCGAATGACCGACTTTCGATTTCCGACTTTCGAATGACCGACTTTCGATTTCCGACCTTCGAATTACCGACTTTCGATTTCCGACTTTCGAATGACCGACTTTCGATTTCCGACTTTCGAACGACCGACTTTCGATTTCCGACTATCGAATGACCGACTTTCGATTTCCGACTTTCGAATGAGTGACTTTCGATTGAGGTACTTCCGAATGAGTGAGTTTCGAATGACCGACTTTCCAATTCCGACTTTCGAATGACCGACTTTCGATTTCCGACTTTCGAATGACCGGCTTTCGATTTCTGACTTTGGAATGACCAGCCTTCGAATGACCAGCTTTCGAATGACTGACTTTCGATTTCCGACTTTCAATGTCCGACTTTCGAATGACCAACTTCCGATTTCCGAGTTTCGAATGAACGACTTTCGATTTCCGACTTTCGAATGACCGACTTTCGATTTCCGACTTTCGAATGACCGGCTTTCGATTTCCGACCTTCGAATGACCGACTTACGATTTCCGACATTCGAATGACCGACTTTCGATTTCCGACTTTCGAAAGACCGACTTTCGATTTCCGACTTTCGAATGACCGACTTTCGATTTCCGACTTTAGAATGACCGGCTTTCGATTTCCGACTTTCGAATGACCGGCTTTCTAATGACCGACTTTCGAATGACCGACTTTCGACTTTCGAATGACCGACTTTCGAATGACCGACTTTCGAAAGACCAACTTTCGATTTCCGACTTTCGAATGACCGACTTTCGATTTCCGACTTTCGAATGACCGGCTTTTGATTTCCGACTTTCGAATGACCGGCTTTATAATGACCGACTTTCGATTTCCGACTTTCGAATGACCGACTTTCGATTTCCGACTTTCGAATGACCGACTTTCGATTTCCGACTTTCGAATGACCGACTTTCGATTTCCGACTTTCGAATGACCGACTTTCGAATGACCGACTTTCGAGTGACCGACTTTCGATTTCCGACTTTCGAATGACTGACTTTCGATTTCCGACTTTCGAATGACCGACTTTCGAATGACCGACTTTCGAATGACCGACTTTAAAATGACCGACTTTCGAATGACCGACTATCGATTTGCGACTTTCGAATGACCGACTTTCGAATGACCGACTTTCGATTTCCGACTTTCGAATGACCGACTTCGATTTCCGACTTTCGAATGACCGACATTCGATTTCCGACTTTCGAATGACCGACTTTCGATTTCCGACTTTCGAATGACCGACTTTCGAATGACCGACTTTCGATTTCCGACTTTCGAATGACCGACTTTCGATTTCCGACTTTCGAATGACCGGCTTTCGATTTCCGACTTTCGAATGACCGGCTTACGAATGACCGACTTTCGAAGGACCGACATTCGATTTCCGACTTTCGAGTGACCGACTTTCGAATGACCTGCTTTCAAATGACCGACTTCCGAATGACCGACTTTCGATTTCCGACTTTCGAATGACCGACTTTCGATTTCCGACTTTCGAATGACCGGCTTTCGATTTCCGACTTTCGAATGACCGACTATCGATTTCCGACTTTCGAATGACCGGCTTTCGATTTCCGACTTTCGAATGACCGCCTTTCGAATGACCGACTTTCGATTTCCGACTTTCGAATGACCGGCTTTCGATTTCCGACTTTCGAATGACCGGCTTTCGATTTCCGACTTTCGAATGACAAGCTTTCGATTTCCGACTTTCGAATGACCGGCTTTCGAATGACCGACTTTCGATTTCCGACCTTCGAATGACCGACTTTCGATTTCCGACTTTCGAAAGACCGACTTTCGATTTCCGACTTTCGAATGACCGACTTTCGATTTCCGACTTTAGAATGACCGGCTTTCGATTTCCGACTTTCGAATGACCGGCTTTCTAATGACCGACTTTCGAATGACCGACTTTCGACTTTCGAATCACCGACTTTCGAATTACCGGCTTTCGAAAGACCGACTTTCGATTTCCGACTTTCGAATGACCGACTTTCGAATGACCGGCTTTTGATTTCCGACTTTTGAATGACCGGCTTTCGAATGACTGACTTTCGATTTCCGACTCTCGAATGACCGACTTTCGATTTCCGACTTTCGAGTGAGTGAGTGAGTGAGTGAGTGAGTGTGTGGGGTTTAACGGCCCGACGACAACGAGGTCATTTGGGCCCCCGACTTTCGAATCACCGGCTTTTGATTTCCGACTTTCGAAAGGCCGGCATTAGAATGACCGACTTTCGATTTCCGACTTTCGAATGACCGACTTTCGATTTCCGACTTTCGAATGACCGACTTTCGATTTCCGATTTTCGAATGACTGACTTTCGATTTCCGACTTTCGAATGACCGACTTTCGAATGACCGACTTTCGATTTCCGACTTTCGAATGACTGACTTTCGATTTCCGACTTTCGAATGACCGACTTTCGAACGACCGACTTTCGAATGACCGACTTTAAAATGACCGACTTTCGAATGACCGACTTTCGATTTCCGACTTTTGAGTGACCGACTTTCGAATGACCGACTTTCGAATGTCCGGCTTTCGAATGACCGACTTTCGAATGACCGACTTTCGAATGATCGACTTACGATTTCCGACTTTCGAATGACCGACTTTCGATTTCCGACTTTCGAATGACCGACTTTCGATTTCCGACTTTCGAATGACCGACTTTCGATTTCCGACTTTCGAATGACCGGCTTTCGATTTCCGACTTTCGAATGACCGACTTTCGATTTCCGACTTTCGAATGACCGGCTTTCGAATCACCGACCTTCCAATTCCGACTTTCGAATGACCTACTTTCGATTTCTTTCGAATGACCGACTTTCGATTTCCGACTTTCGAATGACCGACTTTCGATTTCCGACTTTCGAATGACCGACTTTCGATTTCCGATCTTCGAATGACCGACTTTCGATTTGCGACTTTCGAATGACCGACTTACGATTTCCGACTTTCGAATGACCGACTTTCGATTTCCGACTTTCGAATGACCGACTTTCGATTTCCGACTTTCGAATGACCGACTTTCGATTTCCGACTTTCGAATGACCTGCTTTCGATTTCCGACTTTCGAATGACCGACTTTCGATTTCCGACTTTCGACTGACCGGCTTTCGAATCACCGACCTTCCAATTCCGACTTTCGAATGACCTACTTTCGATTTCCAACTTTCGAATGACCGACTTTCGATTTCCGACTTTCGAATGACCGGCTTTCGATTTCCGACCTTCGATGACCGACTTTCGATTTCCGACTTTCGAAGCACCGACTTTCGATTTCCGACTTTCGAACGACCGACTTTCGATTTCCGACTTTCGAATGACCGACTTTCGATTTCCGACTTTCGAATGAGTGACTTTCGATTGAGGCACTTTCGAATGACCGACTTTCGAATGAGTGAGTTTCGAATGACCGACTTTCCAATTCCGACTTTCGAATGACCGACTTTCGATTTCCGACTTTCGAATGACCGGCTTTCGATTTTTGACTTTGGAATGACCAGCTTTCGAATGACCGGCTTTCGAATGACTGACTTTCGATTTCCGACTTTCAATGTCCGACTTTCGAATGACCAACTTCCGATTTCCGAGTTTCGAATGACCGACTTTCGATTTCCGACTTTCGAATGACCGACTTTCGATTTCCGACTTTCGAATGACCGGTTTCGATTTCCGACTTTCGAATGACCGACTTTTGATTTCCGACATTCGAATGACCGACTTTCGATTTCCGACTTTCGAAAGACCGACTTTCGATTTCCGACTTTCGAATGACCGACTTTCGATTTCCGACTTTAGAATGACCGGCTTTCGATTTCCGGCTTTCGAATGACCGGCTTTCTAATGACCGACTTTCGAAAGACCGACTTTCGACTTTCGAATGACCGACTTTCGAATGACGGACTTTCGAAAGACCGACTTTCGATTTCCGGCTTTCGAATGACCGACTTTCGATTTCCGACTTTCGAATGACCGGCTTTCGATTTCCGACTTTCGAATGACCGGCTTTAGAATGACCGACTTTCGATTTCCGACTTTCGAATGACCGACTTTCGATTTCCGACTTTCGAATGACCGACTTTCGATTTCCGACTTTCGAATGACCGACTTTCGAATGACCGACTTTCGAATGACCGACTTTCGAATGACCGACTTTCGATTTCCGACTTTCGAATGACTGACTTTCGATTTCCGACTTTCGAATGACCGACTTTCGAGTGAGCGACTTTCGAATGACCGACTTCTAAATGACCGACTTTCGAATGACCGACTTTCGAATGACCGACTTTCGATTTGCGACTTTCGAATGACCGACTTTCGAATGACCGACTTTCGAATGACCGACTTTCGAATGACCGACTTTCGATTTCCGACTTTCGAATGACCGACTTCGATTTCCGACTTTCGAATGACCGACCTTCGATTTCCGACTTTCGAATGACCGACTTTCGATTTCCGACTTTCGAATGACCGACTTTCGAATGACCGACTTTCGATTTCCGACTTTCGAATGACCGAGTTTCGATTTCCGACTTTCGAATGACCGGCTTTCGATTTCCGACTTTCGAATGACCGGCTTACGAATGACCGACTTTCGAATGACCGACTTTCGATTTCCGACTTTCGAATGACAGACTTTCGATTTCCGACTTTCGAATGACCTGCTTTCAAATGACCGACTTCCGAATGACCGACTTTCGATTTCCGACTTTCGAATGACCGACTTTCGATTTCCGACTTTCGAATGACCGGCTTTCGATTTCCGACTTTCGAATGATCGACTTTCGATTTCCGACTTTCGAATGACCGGCTTTCGATTTCCGACTTTCGAATGACCGCCTTTCGAATGACCGACTTTCGATTTCCGACTTTCGAATGACCGGCTTTCGATTTCCGACTTTCGAATGACCGGCTTTCGATTTCCGACTTTCGAATGACCGGCTTTCGATTTCCGACTTTCGAATGACCGGCTTTCGAATGACCGACTTTCGATTTCCGACCTTCGAATGACCGACTTTCGATTTCCGACTTTCGAAAGACCGACTTTCGATTTCCGACTTTCGAGTGACCGACTTTCGATTTCCGACTTTCGAATGACCGGCTTTCTAATGAGCGACTTTCGAATGACCGACTTTCAACTTTCGAATCACCGACTTTCGAATTACCGACTTTCGAAAGACCGACTTTCGATTTCCGACTTTCGAATGACCGGCTTTCTAATGAGCGACTTTCGAATGACCGACTTTCGACTTTCGAATCACCGACTTTCGAATTACCGACTTTCGAAAGACCGACTTTCGATTTCCGACTTTCGAATGACCGCATTTCGAATGACCGACTTTCGATTTCCGACTTTCGAATGACCGGCTTTCGATTTCCGACTTTCGAATGACCGGCATTCGATTTCCGACTTTCGAATGACCGGCTTTCGATTTCCGACTTTCGAATGACCGGCTTTCGATTTCCGACTTTCGAATGACCGGCTTTCGAATGACCGACTTTTGATTTCCGACCTTCGAATGACCGACTTTCGATTTCCGACTTTCGATTTCCGACTTTCGAATGACCGGCTTTCGAATGACCGACTTTCGATTTCCGACCTTCGAATGACCGACTTTCGATTTCCGACTTTCGAAAGACCGACTTTCGATTTCCGACTTTCGAATGACCGACTTTGGATTTCCGACTTTAGAATGACCGGCTTTCGATTTCCGACATTCGAATGACCGGCTTTCTAATGACCGACTTTCGAATGACCGACTTTCGACTTTCGAATCACCGACTTTCGAATTACCGACTTTCGAAAGACCGACTTTCGATTTCCGACTTTCGAATGACCGACTTTCGAATGACCGGCTTTTGATTTCCGACTTTCGAATGACCGGCTTTCGAATGACCGACTTTCGATTTCCGACCCTCAAATGACCGACTTTCGATTTCCGACTTTCGAATGACCGGCTTTTGATTTCCGACTTTCGAATGACCGGCATTAGAATGACCGACTTTCGATTTCCGACTTTGGAATGACCGACTTTCGATTTCCGACTTTCGAATGACCGACTTTCGATTTCCGATTTTCGAATGACTGACTTTCGATTTCCGACTTTCGAATGACCGACTTTCGAATGACCGACTTTCGAATGACCGACTTTCGAATGACCGACTTTCGAATGACATACTTTCGAATGACCGACTTTAAAATGACCGACTTTCGAATGACCGACTTTCGATTTCCGACATTTGAATGACCGACTTTCGAATGACCGACTTTCGAATGTCCGGCTTTCGAATGATCGACTTTCGAATGACCGACTTTCGAATGATCGACTTACGATTTCCGACTTTCGAATGACCGACTTTCGATTTCCGACTTTCGAATGACCGACTTTCGATTTCCGACTTTCGAATGACCGGCTTTTGATTTCCGACTTTCGAATGACCGGCTTTGTAATGACCGACTTTCGATTTCCGACTTTCGAATGACCGACTTTCGATTTCCGACTTTCGAATGACCTGCTTTCAAATGACCGACTTCCGAATGACCGACTTTCGATTTCCGACTTTCGAATGACCGACTTTCGATTTCCGACTTTCGAATGACCGGCTTTCGATTTCCGACTTTCGAATGACCGACTATCGATTTCCGACTTTCGAATGACCGGCTTTCGATTTCCGACTTTCGAATGACCGCCTTTCGAATGACCGACTTTCGATTTCCGACTTTCGAATGACCGGCTTTCGATTTCCGACTTTCGAATGACCGGCTTTCGATTTCCGACTTTCGAATGACAAGCTTTCGATTTCCGACTTTCGAATGACCGGCTTTCGAATGACCGACTTTCGATTTCCGACCTTCGAATGACCGACTTTCGATTTCCGACTTTCGAAAGACCGACTTTCGATTTCCGACTTTCGAATGACCGACTTTCGATTTCCGACTTTAGAATGACCGGCTTTCGATTTCCGACTTTCGAATGACCGGCTTTCTAATGACCGACTTTCGAATGACCGACTTTCGACTTTCGAATCACCGACTTTCGAATTACCGGCTTTCGAAAGACCGACTTTCGATTTCCGACTTTCGAATGACCGACTTTCGAATGACCGGCTTTTGATTTCCGACTTTTGAATGACCGGCTTTCGAATGACTGACTTTCGATTTCCGACTCTCGAATGACCGACTTTCGATTTCCGACTTTCGAGTGAGTGAGTGAGTGAGTGAGTGAGTGTGTGGGGTTTAACGGCCCGACGACAACGAGGTCATTTGGGCCCCCGACTTTCGAATCACCGGCTTTTGATTTCCGACTTTCGAAAGGCCGGCATTAGAATGACCGACTTTCGATTTCCGACTTTCGAATGACCGACTTTCGATTTCCGACTTTCGAATGACCGACTTTCGATTTCCGATTTTCGAATGACTGACTTTCGATTTCCGACTTTCGAATGACCGACTTTCGAATGACCGACTTTCGATTTCCGACTTTCGAATGACTGACTTTCGATTTCCGACTTTCGAATGACCGACTTTCGAACGACCGACTTTCGAATGACCGACTTTAAAATGACCGACTTTCGAATGACCGACTTTCGATTTACGACTTTTGAGTGACCGACTTTCGAATGACCGACTTTCGAATGTCCGGCTTTCGAATGACCGACTTTCGAATGACCGACTTTCGAATGATCGACTTACGATTTCCGACTTTCGAATGACCGACTTTCGATTTCCGACTTTCGAATGACCGACTTTCGATTTCCGACTTTCGAATGACCGACTTTCGATTTCCGACTTTCGAATGACCGGCTTTCGATTTCCGACTTTCGAATGACCGACTTTCGATTTCCGACTTTCGAATGACCGGCTTTCGAATCACCGACCTTCCAATTCCGACTTTCGAATGACCTACTTTCGATTTCTTTCGAATGACCGACTTTCGATTTCCGACTTTCGAATGACCGACTTTCGATTTCCGACTTTCGAATGACCGACTTTCGATTTCCGATCTTCGAATGACCGACTTTCGATTTGCGACTTTCGAATGACCGACTTACGATTTCCGACTTTCGAATGACCGACTTTCGATTTCCGACTTTCGAATGACCGACTTTCGATTTCCGACTTTCGAATGACCGACTTTCGATTTCCGACTTTCGAATGACCTGCTTTCGATTTCCGACTTTCGAATGACCGACTTTCGATTTCCGACTTTCGACTGACCGGCTTTCGAATCACCGACCTTCCAATTCCGACTTTCGAATGACCTACTTTCGATTTCCAACTTTCGAATGACCGACTTTCGATTTCCGACTTTCGAATGACCGGCTTTCGATTTCCGACCTTCGATGACCGACTTTCGATTTCCGACTTTCGAAGCACCGACTTTCGATTTCCGACTTTCGAACGACCGACTTTCGATTTCCGACTTTCGAATGACCGACTTTCGATTTCCGACTTTCGAATGAGTGACTTTCGATTGAGGCACTTTCGAATGACCGACTTTCGAATGAGTGAGTTTCGAATGACCGACTTTCCAATTCCGACTTTCGAATGACCGACTTTCGATTTCCGACTTTCGAATGACCGGCTTTCGATTTTTGACTTTGGAATGACCAGCTTTCGAATGACCGGCTTTCGAATGACTGACTTTCGATTTCCGACTTTCAATGTCCGACTTTCGAATGACCAACTTCCGATTTCCGAGTTTCGAATGACCGACTTTCGATTTCCGACTTTCGAATGACCGACTTTCGATTTCCGACTTTCGAATGACCGGTTTCGATTTCCGACTTTCGAATGACCGACTTTTGATTTCCGACATTCGAATGACCGACTTTCGATTTCCGACTTTCGAAAGACCGACTTTCGATTTCCGACTTTCGAATGACCGACTTTCGATTTCCGACTTTAGAATGACCGGCTTTCGATTTCCGGCTTTCGAATGACCGACTTTCGAATGACCGACTTTCGATTTCCGACTTTCGAATGACCGAGTTTCGATTTCCGACTTTCGAATGACCGGCTTTCGATTTCCGACTTTCGAATGACCGGCTTACGAATGACCGACTTTCGAATGACCGACTTTCGATTTCCGACTTTCGAATGACAGACTTTCGATTTCCGACTTTCGAATGACCTGCTTTCAAATGACCGACTTCCGAATGACCGACTTTCGATTTCCGACTTCCGAATGACCGACTTTCGATTTCCGACTTTCGAATGACCGGCTTTCGATTTCCGACTTTCGAATGACCGGCTTTCGATTTCCGACTTTCGAATGACCGACTATCGATTTCCGACTTTCGAATGACCGGCTTTCGATTTCCGACTTTCGAATGACCGCCTTTCGAATGACCGACTTTCGATTTCCGACTTTCGAATGACCGGCTTTCGATTTCCGACTTTCGAATGACCGGCTTTCGATTTCCGACTTTCGAATGACAAGCTTTCGATTTCCGACTTTCGAATGACCGGCTTTCGAATGACCGACTTTCGATTTCCGACCTTCGAATGACCGACTTTCGATTTCCGACTTTCGAAAGACCGACTTTCGATTTCCGACTTTCGAATGACCGACTTTCGATTTCCGACTTTAGAATGACCGGCTTTCGATTTCCGACTTTCGAATGACCGGCTTTCTAATGACCGACTTTCGAATGACCGACTTTCGACTTTCGAATCACCGACTTTCGAATTACCGGCTTTCGAAAGACCGACTTTCGATTTCCGACTTTCGAATGACCGACTTTCGAATGACCGGCTTTTGATTTCCGACTTTCGAATGACCGGCTTTCGATTTCCGACTTTCGAATGACCGGCTTTCGAATGACCGACTTTTGATTTCCGACCTTCGAATGACCGACTTTCGATTTCCGACTTTCGATTTCCGACTTTCGAATGACCGGCTTTCGAATGACCGACTTTCGATTTCCGACCTTCGAATGACCGACTTTCGATTTCCGACTTTCGAAAGACCGACTTTCGATTTCCGACTTTCGAATGACCGACTTTGGATTTCCGACTTTAGAATGACCGGCTTTCGATTTCCGACATTCGAATGACCGGCTTTCTAATGACCGACTTTCGAATGACCGACTTTCGACTTTCGAATCACCGACTTTCGAATTACCGACTTTCGAAAGACCGACTTTCGATTTCCGACTTTCGAATGACCGACTTTCGAATGACCGGCTTTTGATTTCCGACTTTCGAATGACCGGCTTTCGAATGACCGACTTTCGATTTCCGACCCTCAAATGACCGACTTTCGATTTCCGACTTTCGAATGACCGGCTTTTGATTTCCGACTTTCGAATGACCGGCATTAGAATGACCGACTTTCGATTTCCGACTTTGGAATGACCGACTTTCGATTTCCGACTTTCGAATGACCGACTTTCGATTTCCGATTTTCGAATGACTGACTTTCGATTTCCGACTTTCGAATGACCGACTTTCGAATGACCGACTTTCGAATGACCGACTTTCGAATGACCGACTTTCGAATGACATACTTTCGAATGACCGACTTTAAAATGACCGACTTTCGAATGACCGACTTTCGATTTCCGACATTTGAATGACCGACTTTCGAATGACCGACTTTCGAATGTCCGGCTTTCGAATGATCGACTTTCGAATGACCGACTTTCGAATGATCGACTTACGATTTCCGACTTTCGAATGACCGACTTTCGATTTCCGACTTTCGAATGACCGACTTTCGATTTCCGACTTTCGAATGACCGGCTTTTGATTTCCGACTTTCGAATGACCGGCTTTGTAATGACCGACTTTCGATTTCCGACTTTCGAATGACCGACTTTCGATTTCCGACTTTCGAATGACCTGCTTTCAAATGACCGACTTCCGAATGACCGACTTTCGATTTCCGACTTTCGAATGACCGACTTTCGATTTCCGACTTTCGAATGACCGGCTTTCGATTTCCGACTTTCGAATGACCGACTATCGATTTCCGACTTTCGAATGACCGGCTTTCGATTTCCGACTTTCGAATGACCGCCTTTCGAATGACCGACTTTCGATTTCCGACTTTCGAATGACCGGCTTTCGATTTCCGACTTTCGAATGACCGGCTTTCGATTTCCGACTTTCGAATGACAAGCTTTCGATTTCCGACTTTCGAATGACCGGCTTTCGAATGACCGACTTTCGATTTCCGACCTTCGAATGACCGACTTTCGATTTCCGACTTTCGAAAGACCGACTTTCGATTTCCGACTTTCGAATGACCGACTTTCGATTTCCGACTTTAGAATGACCGGCTTTCGATTTCCGACTTTCGAATGACCGGCTTTCTAATGACCGACTTTCGAATGACCGACTTTCGACTTTCGAATCACCGACTTTCGAATTACCGGCTTTCGAAAGACCGACTTTCGATTTCCGACTTTCGAATGACCGACTTTCGAATGACCGGCTTTTGATTTCCGACTTTTGAATGACCGGCTTTCGAATGACTGACTTTCGATTTCCGACTCTCGAATGACCGACTTTCGATTTCCGACTTTCGAGTGAGTGAGTGAGTGAGTGAGTGAGTGTGTGGGGTTTAACGGCCCGACGACAACGAGGTCATTTGGGCCCCCGACTTTCGAATCACCGGCTTTTGATTTCCGACTTTCGAAAGGCCGGCATTAGAATGACCGACTTTCGATTTCCGACTTTCGAATGACCGACTTTCGATTTCCGACTTTCGAATGACCGACTTTCGATTTCCGATTTTCGAATGACTGACTTTCGATTTCCGACTTTCGAATGACCGACTTTCGAATGACCGACTTTCGATTTCCGACTTTCGAATGACTGACTTTCGATTTCCGACTTTCGAATGACCGACTTTCGAACGACCGACTTTCGAATGACCGACTTTAAAATGACCGACTTTCGAATGACCGACTTTCGATTTCCGACTTTTGAGTGACCGACTTTCGAATGACCGACTTTCGAATGTCCGGCTTTCGAATGACCGACTTTCGAATGACCGACTTTCGAATGATCGACTTACGATTTCCGACTTTCGAATGACCGACTTTCGATTTCCGACTTTCGAATGACCGACTTTCGATTTCCGACTTTCGAATGACCGACTTTCGATTTCCGACTTTCGAATGACCGGCTTTCGATTTCCGACTTTCGAATGACCGACTTTCGATTTCCGACTTTCGAATGACCGGCTTTCGAATCACCGACCTTCCAATTCCGACTTTCGAATGACCTACTTTCGATTTCTTTCGAATGACCGACTTTCGATTTCCGACTTTCGAATGACCGACTTTCGATTTCCGACTTTCGAATGACCGACTTTCGATTTCCGATCTTCGAATGACCGACTTTCGATTTGCGACTTTCGAATGACCGACTTACGATTTCCGACTTTCGAATGACCGACTTTCGATTTCCGACTTTCGAATGACCGACTTTCGATTTCCGACTTTCGAATGACCGACTTTCGATTTCCGACTTTCGAATGACCTGCTTTCGATTTCCGACTTTCGAATGACCGACTTTCGATTTCCGACTTTCGACTGACCGGCTTTCGAATCACCGACCTTCCAATTCCGACTTTCGAATGACCTACTTTCGATTTCCAACTTTCGAATGACCGACTTTCGATTTCCGACTTTCGAATGACCGGCTTTCGATTTCCGACCTTCGATGACCGACTTTCGATTTCCGACTTTCGAAGCACCGACTTTCGATTTCCGACTTTCGAACGACCGACTTTCGATTTCCGACTTTCGAATGACCGACTTTCGATTTCCGACTTTCGAATGAGTGACTTTCGATTGAGGCACTTTCGAATGACCGACTTTCGAATGAGTGAGTTTCGAATGACCGACTTTCCAATTCCGACTTTCGAATGACCGACTTTCGATTTCCGACTTTCGAATGACCGGCTTTCGATTTTTGACTTTGGAATGACCAGCTTTCGAATGACCGGCTTTCGAATGACTGACTTTCGATTTCCGACTTTCAATGTCCGACTTTCGAATGACCAACTTCCGATTTCCGAGTTTCGAATGACCGACTTTCGATTTCCGACTTTCGAATGACCGACTTTCGATTTCCGACTTTCGAATGACCGGTTTCGATTTCCGACTTTCGAATGACCGACTTTTGATTTCCGACATTCGAATGACCGACTTTCGATTTCCGACTTTCGAAAGACCGACTTTCGATTTCCGACTTTCGAATGACCGACTTTCGATTTCCGACTTTAGAATGACCGGCTTTCGATTTCCGGCTTTCGAATGACCGACTTTCGAATGACCGACTTTCGATTTCCGACTTTCGAATGACCGAGTTTCGATTTCCGACTTTCGAATGACCGGCTTTCGATTTCCGACTTTCGAATGACCGGCTTACGAATGACCGACTTTCGAATGACCGACTTTCGATTTCCGACTTTCGAATGACAGACTTTCGATTTCCGACTTTCGAATGACCTGCTTTCAAATGACCGACTTCCGAATGACCGACTTTCGATTTCCGACTTCCGAATGACCGACTTTCGATTTCCGACTTTCGAATGACCGGCTTTCGATTTCCGACTTTCGAATGACCGGCTTTCGATTTCCGACTTTCGAATGACCGACTATCGATTTCCGACTTTCGAATGACCGGCTTTCGATTTCCGACTTTCGAATGACCGCCTTTCGAATGACCGACTTTCGATTTCCGACTTTCGAATGACCGGCTTTCGATTTCCGACTTTCGAATGACCGGCTTTCGATTTCCGACTTTCGAATGACAAGCTTTCGATTTCCGACTTTCGAATGACCGGCTTTCGAATGACCGACTTTCGATTTCCGACCTTCGAATGACCGACTTTCGATTTCCGACTTTCGAAAGACCGACTTTCGATTTCCGACTTTCGAATGACCGACTTTCGATTTCCGACTTTAGAATGACCGGCTTTCGATTTCCGACTTTCGAATGACCGGCTTTCTAATGACCGACTTTCGAATGACCGACTTTCGACTTTCGAATCACCGACTTTCGAATTACCGGCTTTCGAAAGACCGACTTTCGATTTCCGACTTTCGAATGACCGACTTTCGAATGACCGGCTTTTGATTTCCGACTTTTGAATGACCGGCTTTCGAATGACTGACTTTCGATTTCCGACTCTCGAATGACCGACTTTCGATTTCCGACTTTCGAGTGAGTGAGTGAGTGAGTGAGTGAGTGTGTGGGGTTTAACGGCCCGACGACAACGAGGTCATTTGGGCCCCCGACTTTCGAATCACCGGCTTTTGATTTCCGACTTTCGAAAGGCCGGCATTAGAATGACCGACTTTCGATTTCCGACTTTCGAATGACCGACTTTCGATTTCCGACTTTCGAATGACCGACTTTCGATTTCCGATTTTCGAATGACTGACTTTCGATTTCCGACTTTCGAATGACCGACTTTCGAATGACCGACTTTCGATTTCCGACTTTCGAATGACTGACTTTCGATTTCCGACTTTCGAATGACCGACTTTCGAACGACCGACTTTCGAATGACCGACTTTAAAATGACCGACTTTCGAATGACCGACTTTCGATTTCCGACTTTTGAGTGACCGACTTTCGAATGACCGACTTTCGAATGTCCGGCTTTCGAATGACCGACTTTCGAATGACCGACTTTCGAATGATCGACTTACGATTTCCGACTTTCGAATGACCGACTTTCGATTTCCGACTTTCGAATGACCGACTTTCGATTTCCGACTTTCGAATGACCGACTTTCGATTTCCGACTTTCGAATGACCGGCTTTCGATTTCCGACTTTCGAATGACCGACTTTCGATTTCCGACTTTCGAATGACCGAGTTTCGATTTCCGACTTTCGAATGACCGGCTTTCGATTTCCGACTTTCGAATGACCGGCTTACGAATGACCGACTTTCGAATGACCGACTTTCGATTTCCGACTTTCGAATGACAGACTTTCGATTTCCGACTTTCGAATGACCTGCTTTCAAATGACCGACTTCCGAATGACCGACTTTCGATTTCCGACTTTCGAATGACCGACTTTCGATTTCCGACTTTCGAATGACCGGCTTTCGATTTCCGACTTTCGAATGATCGACTTTCGATTTCCGACTTTCGAATGACCGGCTTTCGATTTCCGACTTTCGAATGACCGCCTTTCGAATGACCGACTTTCGATTTCCGACTTTCGAATGACCGGCTTTCGATTTCCGACTTTCGAATGACCGGCTTTCGATTTCCGACTTTCGAATGACCGGCTTTCGATTTCCGACTTTCGAATGACCGGCTTTCGAATGACCGACTTTCGATTTCCGACCTTCGAATGACCGACTTTCGATTTCCGACTTTCGAAAGACCGACTTTCGATTTCCGACTTTCGAGTGACCGACTTTCGATTTCCGACTTTCGAATGACCGGCTTTCTAATGAGCGACTTTCGAATGACCGACTTTCAACTTTCGAATCACCGACTTTCGAATTACCGACTTTCGAAAGACCGACTTTCGATTTCCGACTTTCGAATGACCGGCTTTCTAATGAGCGACTTTCGAATGACCGACTTTCGACTTTCGAATCACCGACTTTCGAATTACCGACTTTCGAAAGACCGACTTTCGATTTCCGACTTTCGAATGACCGCATTTCGAATGACCGAATTTCGATTTCCGACTTTCGAATGACCGGCTTTCGATTTCCGACTTTCGAATGACCGGCATTCGATTTCCGACTTTCGAATGACCGGCTTTCCATTTCCGACTTTCGAATGACCGGCTTTCGACTTCCGACTTTCGAATGACCGGCTTTCGAATGACCGACTTTTGATTTCCGACCTTCGAATGACCGACTTTCGATTTCCGACTTTCGATTTCCGACTTTCGAATGACCGGCTTTCGAATGACCGACTTTCGATTTCCGACCTTCGAATGACCGACTTTCGATTTCCGACTTTCGAAAGACCGACTTTCGATTTCCGACTTTCGAATGACCGACTTTGGATTTCCGACTTTAGAATGACCGGCTTTCGATTTCCGACATTCGAATGACCGGCTTTCTAATGACCGACTTTCGAATGACCGACTTTCGACTTTCGAATCACCGACTTTCGAATTACCGACTTTCGAAAGACCGACTTTCGATTTCCGACTTTCGAATGACCGACTTTCGAATGACCGGCTTTTGATTTCCGACTTTCGAATGACCGGCTTTCGAATGACCGACTTTCGATTTCCGACCCTCAAATGACCGACTTTCGATTTCCGACTTTCGAATGACCGGCTTTTGATTTCCGACTTTCGAATGACCGGCATTAGAATGACCGACTTTCGATTTCCGACTTTGGAATGACCGACTTTCGATTTCCGACTTTCGAATGACCGACTTTCGATTTCCGATTTTCGAATGACTGACTTTCGATTTCCGACTTTCGAATGACCGACTTTCGAATGACCGACTTTCGAATGACCGACTTTCGAATGACCGACTTTCGAATGACATACTTTCGAATGACCGACTTTAAAATGACCGACTTTCGAATGACCGACTTTCGATTTCCGACATTTGAATGACCGACTTTCGAATGACCGACTTTCGAATGTCCGGCTTTCGAATGATCGACTTTCGAATGACCGACTTTCGAATGATCGACTTACGATTTCCGACTTTCGAATGACCGACTTTCGATTTCCGACTTTCGAATGACCGACTTTCGATTTCCGACTTTCGAATGACCGGCTTTTGATTTCCGACTTTCGAATGACCGGCTTTGTAATGACCGACTTTCGATTTCCGACTTTCGAATGACCGACTTTCGATTTCCGACTTTCGAATGACCGGCTTTCGATTTCCGACTTTCGAATGACCGGCTTTAGAATGACCGACTTTCGATTTCCGACTTTCGAATGACCGACTTTCTGTTTCCGACTTTCGAATGACCGACCTTCGATTTCCGACTTTCTAATGACCGACTTTCGATTTCCGACTTTCGAATGACCGACTTTCGAATGACCGACTTTCGAATGACCGACTTTCGAATGACCGACTTTCGATTTCCGACTTTCGAATGACTGACTTTCGATTTCCGACTTTCGAATGACCGACTTTCGAATGACCGACTTTCGAATGACCGACTTTAAAATGATACCTTTCGAATGACCGACTTTCGAATGACCGACTTTCGATTTGCGACTTTCGAATGACCGACTTTCGAATGACCGACTTTCGAATGACCGACTTCGATTTCCGACTTTCGAATGACCGACTTTCTATTTCCGACTTTCGAATGACCGACTTTCGATTTCCGACTTTCGAATGACCGACTTTCGAATGACCGACTTTCGATTTCCGACTTGCGAATGACCGACTTTCGATTTCCGACTTTCGAATGACCGGCTTTCGATTTCCGACTTTCGAATGACCGGCTTACGAATGACCGACTTTCGAATGACCGACTTTCGATTTCCGACTTTCGAATGACCGACTTTCGATTTCCGACTTTCGAATGACCGGCTTTCGATTTCAGACTTTCGAATGACCGCCTTTTGAATGACCGACTTTCGATTTCCGACTTTCGAATGACCGGCTTTCAATTTCCGACTTTCGAATGACCGGCTTTCGATTTCCGACTTTCGAATGACCGGCTTTCGATTTCCGACTTTCGAATGACCGACTTTCGATTTCCGACCTTCGAATGACCGACTTTCGATTTCCGACTTTCGAAAGACCGACTTTCGATTTCGGACTTTCGAATGACCGACGTTCGATTTCCGACTTTAGAATGACCGGCTTTCGATTTCCGACTTTCGAATGACCGGCTTTCTAATGACCGACTTACGAATGACCGACTTTCGACTTTCGAATCACCGACTTTCGAATTACCGACTTTCGAAAGACCGACTTTCGATTTCCGACTTTCGAATGACCGACTTTCGATTTCCGATTTTCGAATGACTGACTTTCGATTTCCGACTTTCGAATGACCGACTTTCGAATGACCGACTTTCGAATGACCGACTTTCGAATGACCGACTTTCGAATGACCGGCTTTTGATTTCCGACTTTCGAAAGACCGGCATTAGAATGACCAACTTTCGATTTCCGACTTTCGAATGACCGACTTTCGATTTCCGACTTTCGAATGACCGACTTTCGATTTCCGATTTTCGAATGACTGACTTTCGATTTCCGACTTTCGAATGACCGACTTTCGAATGACCGACTTTCGAATGACCGACTTTCGAATGACCGACTTTCGATTTCCGACTTTCGAATGACTGACTTTCGATTTCCGACTTTCGAATGACCGACTTTCGAATGACCGACTTTCGAATGACCGACTTTAAAATGACCGACTTTCGAATGAGCGACTTTCGATTTCCGACATTTGAATGACCGACTTTCGAATGACCGACTTTCGAATGTCCGGCTTTCGAATGACCGACTTTCGAATGACCGACTTTCGAATGATCGACTTACGATTTCCGACTTTCGAATGACCGAGTTTCGATTTCCGACTTTCGAATGACCGACTTTCGATTTCCGACCTTCGAATGACCTACTTTCGATTTCCGACTTTCGAATGACCGACTTTCGATTTCCGACTTTCGAACGACCGACTTTCGATTTCCGACTTTCGAATGACCGACTTTCGATTTCTGACTTTGGAATGACCGGCTTTTGAATGACCGGCTTTCGAATGACTGCCTTTCGATTTCCGACTTTCAATGTCCGACTTTCGAATGACCAACTTTCGATTTCCGACTTTCGAATGACCGACTTTCGATTTCTGACTTTCGAATGACCGACTATCGACTTCCGACTTTCGAATGACCGGCTTTCGATTTCCGACTTTCGAATGACCGACTTTCGATTTCCGACATTCGAATGACCGACTTTCGATTTCCGACTTTCGAATGACAGACTTTCGATTTCCGACTTTCGAATGACCAACTTTCGATTTCCGACCTTCGAATGACCGACTTTCGATTTCCGACTGTCGAATGACCGACTTTCGATTTCCGACTTTCAAATGACCGACTTTTGATTTCCGACTTTCGAATGACCGACTTTCGCTTTCCGACTTTCGAATGACCGGCTTTCGAATGACCGACTTTCGAATGACCGACATTCGATTTCCGACTTTCGGTTTCCGACTTTCGTATGACAGACTTTCGATTTACGACTTTCGAATGACCGACTTTCGATTTCTGACTTTGGAATGACCGGCTTTTGAATGACCGGCTTTCGAATGACTGACTTTCGATTTCCGACTTTCAATGAACGACTTTCGAATGACCAACTTTCGATTTCCGACTTTCGAATGACCGACTTTCGATTTCCGACTTTCGAATGACCGACTTTCGACTTCCGACTTTCGAATGACCAGCTTTCGATTTCCGACTTTCGAATGACCGATTTTCGATTTCCGACATTCGAATGACCGACTTTCGATTTCCGACTTTCGAATGACCGACTTTCGATTTCCGACTTTCGAATGACCGACTTTCGATTTCCGACCTTCGAATGACCGACTTTCGATTTCCGACTGTCGAATGACCGACTTTCGATTTCCGACTTTCAAATGACCGACTTTCGATTTCCGACTTTCGAATGACCGACTTTCGCTTTCCGACTTTCGAATGACCGGCTTTCGAATGACCGACTTTCGAATGACCGACATTCGATTTCCGACTTTCGGTTTCCGACTTTCGAATGACCGACTTTCGATTTCCGACTTTCGAATGACCGGCTTTCGAATGACCGACTTTCGAATGACAGACTTTCGATTTCCGACTTTCGAATGACCGACTTTCGATTTCCGACTTTCGAATGACCGGCTTTCGATTTCCGACTTTCGAATGACCGGCTTTCGATTTCCGACTTTCGAATGACCGGCTTTCGATTTCCGACTTTCGAATGACCGGCTTTCGAATGACCGACTTTCGATTTCCGACCTTCGAATGACCGACTTTCGATTTCCGACTTTCGAAAGACAGTCTTTCGATTTCCGACTTTCGAATGACCGACTTTCGATTTCCGACTTTAGAATGACCGGCTTTCGATTTCCGACTTTCGAATGACCGGCTTTCTAATGACCGACTTTCGAATGACCGACCTTCGACTTTCGAATGACCGACTTTCGAATTACCGACTTTCGAAAGACCGACTTTCGATTTCCGACTTTCGAATGACCGACTTTCGAATGACCGGCTTTTGATTTCCGACTTTCGAATGACCGGCTTTCGAATGACCGACTTTCGATTTCCGACTCTCGAATGGCCAGCTTTCAAATGACCGACTTTAGAATGACCGGCTTTCTAATGACCGACTTTCAAATGACCGACTTTTGGTTTCCAACTTTCGAATGACCCAATTTCGAATGACCGACTTCCGAATGACCGACTTCCGAATGACCGACTTCCGAATGACCGACTTTCGATTTCCGACTTTCGAATGACCGGCTTTCGATTTCCGACTTTCGAATGACCGAATTTCGATTTCCGACTTTCGAATGACCGACTTTCGATTTCCGACTTTAGAATGACCGGCTTTCGATTTCCGACTTTCGAATGACCGGCTTTCTAATGACCGACTTTCGAATGACCGACTTTCGACTTTCGAATGACCGACTTTCGAATTACCGACTTTCGAAAGACCGACTTTCGATTTCCGACTTTCGAATGACCGACTTTCGAATGACCGGCTTTTGATTTCCGACTTTCGAATGACCGGCTTTCGAATGACCGACTTTCGATTTCCGACTCTCGAATAACAAGCTTTCAAATGACCGACTTTAGAATGACCGGCTTTCTAATGACCGACTTTCGAATGACCGACTTTCGATTTCCAACTTTCGAATGACCGAATTTCGAATGACCGACTTCCGAATGACCGACTTCCGAATGACCGACTTTCGATTTCCGACTTTCGAATGACCGACTTTCGATTTCCGACTTTCGAATGACCGGCTTTCGATTTCCGACTTTCGAATGACCGACTTTCTATTTCCGACTTTCGAATGACCGCCTTTCGAATGACCGTCTTCCGATTTGCGACTTTCGAATGACCGGCTTTCGATTTCCGACTTTCGAATGACCGGCTTTCGATTTCCGAATTTCGAATGACCGGCTTTCGATTTCCGACTTTCGAATGAACGGCTTTCGAATGACCGACTTTCGATTTCCGACCTTCGAATGACCGACTTTCGATTTCCCACTTTCGAAAGACCGACTTTCAATTTCCGACTTTCGAATGACCGACTTTCGATTTCCGACTTTAGAATGACCGGCTTTCGATTTCCGACTTTCGAATGACCGACTTTCTAATGACCGACTTTCGAATGACCGACTTTCGACTTTCGAATGACCGACTTTCGAATGACCGACTTTCGAATGACCGACTTTAAAATGACCGACTTTCGAATGAGCGACTTTCGATTTCCGACATTTGAATGACCGACTTTCGAATGACCGACTTTCGAATGTCCGGCTTTCGAATGACCGACTTTCGAATGACCGACTTTCGAATGATCGACTTACGATTTGCGACTTTCGAATGACCGACTTTCGATTTCCGACTTTCGAATGACCGACTTTCGATTTCCGACTTTCGAATGACCGACTTTCGATTTCCGACTTTCGAATGACCGGCTTTCGATTTCCGACTTTCGAATGACCGACCTTCGATTTCCGACTTTCGAATGACCGGCTTTCGAATCACCGACCTTCCAATTCCGACTTTCGAATGACCGACTTTCGATTTCCGACTTTCGAACGACCGACTTTCGATTTCCGACTTTCGAATGACCGACTTTCGATTTCTGACTTTGGAATGACCGGCTTTTGAATGACCGGCTTTCGAATGACTGACTTTCGATTTCCGACTTTCAATGTCCGACTTTCGAATGACCAACTTTCGATTTCCGACTTTCGAATGACCGACTTTCGATTTCTGACTTTCGAATGACCGACTTTCGACTTCCGACTTTCGAATGACCGGCTTTCGATTTCCGACTTTCGAATGACCGACTTTCGATTTCCGACATTCGAATGACCGACTTTCGATTTCCGACTTTCGAATGACCGACTTTCGATTTCTGACTTTGGAATGACCGGCTTTTGAATGACCGGCTTTCGAATGACTGACTTTCGATTTCCGACTTTCAATGTCCGACTTTCGAATGACCCACTTTCGATTTCCGACTTTCGAATGACCGACTTTCGATTTCCGACTTTCGAATGACCGACTTTCGACTTTCGAATGGCCTACTTTCGATTTCCGACTTTCGAATGACCGACTTTCGATTTCCGACTTTCGAATGACCGACTTTCGGTTTCCGACCTTCGAATGACCGACATTCGATTTCCGACTTTCGAATGACCGACTTTCGATTTCCGACTTTCGAACGACCGACTTTCTATTTCCGACTTTCGAATGACCGACTTTCGATTTCTGACTTTGGAATGACCGGCTTTTGAATGACCGGCTTTCGAATGACTGACTTTCGATTTCCGACTTTCAATGTCCGACTTTCGAATGACAAACTTTCGATTTCCGACTTTCGAATGACCGACTTTCGATTTCCGACTTTCGAATGACCGACTTTCGACTTCCGACTTTCGAATGACCAGCTTTCGATTTCCGACTTTCGAATGACCGATTTTCGATTTCCGACATTCGAATGACCGACTTTCGATTTCCGACTTTCGAATGACCGACTTTCGATTTCCGACTTTCGAATGACCGACTTTCGATTTCCGACCTTCGAATGACCGACTTTCGATTTCCGACTGTCGAATGACCGACTTTCGATTTCCGACTTTCAAATGACCGACTTTCGATTTCCGACTTTCGAATGACCGACTTTCGCTTTCCGACTTTCGAATGACCGGCTTTCGAATGACCGACTTTCGAATGACCGACATTCGATTTCCGACTTTCGGTTTCCGTCTTTCGAATGACCGACTTTCGATTTCCGACTTTCGAATGACCGGCTTTCGAATGACCGACTTTCGAATGACAGACTTTCGATTTCCGACTTTCGAATGACCGACTTTCCATTTCCGACTTTCGAATGACCGGCTTTCGATTTCCGACTTTCGAATGACCGGCTTTCGATTTCCGACTTTCGAATGACCGGTTTTCGATTTCCGACTTTCGAATGACCGGCTTTCGAATGACCGACTTTCGATTTCCGACCTTCGAATGACCGACTTTCGATTTCCGACTTTCGAAAGACCGACTTTCGATTTCCGACTTTCGAATGACCGACTTTCGATTTCCGACTTTAGAATGACCGGCTTTCGATTTCCGACTTTCGAATGACCGGCTTTCTAATGACCGACTTTCGAATGACCGACTTTCGAATGACCGGCTTTTGATTTCCGACTTTCGAATGACCGGCTTTCGAATGACCGACTTTCCATTTCCGACTCTCGAATGACCAGCTTTCAAATGACCGACTTTAGAATGACCGGCTTTCTACAGACCGACTTTCAAATGACCGACTTTCGATTTCCAACTTTCGAATGACCGAATTTCGAATGACCGACTTCCGAATGACCGACTTTCGATTTCCGACTTTCGAATTTCCGACTTTCGATTTCCGACTTTCGAATGACCGGCTTTCGATTTCCGACTTTCGAATGACCGACTTTCGATTTCCGACTTTCGAATGACCGACTTTCGATTTCCGACTTTCGAATGACCTACTTTCGACTTTCGAATGACCGACTTTCGAATGACCGACTTTCGAATGTCCGGCTTTCGAATGACCGACTTTCGAATGACCGACTTTCGAATGATCGACTTACGATTTCCGACTTTCGAATGACCGACTTTCGATTTCCGACTTTCGAATGACCGACTTTCGATTTCCGACTTTCGAATGACCGACTTTCGATTTCCGAATTTCGAATGACCGGCTTTCGATTTCCGACTTTCGAATGACCGACTTTCGATTTCCGACTTTCGAATGACCGGCTCTCGAATCACCGACCTTCCAATTCCGACTTTCGAATGACCTACTTTCGATTTCCGACTTTCGAATGACCGACTTTCGATTTCCGACTTTCGAATGACCGACTTTCGATTTCCGACCTTCGAATGACCGACTTTCGATTTCCGACTTTCGAATGACCGACTTTCGATTTCCGACTTTCGAACGACCGACTTTCGATTTCCGACTTTCGAATGACCGACTTTCGATTTCTGACTTTGGAATGACCGGCTTTTGAATGACCGGCTTTCGAATGACTGACTTTCGATTTTCGACTTTCAATGTCCGACTTTCGAATGACAAACTTTCGATTTCCGACTTTCGAATGACCGACTTTCGATTTCCGACTTTCGAATGACCGACTTTCGACTTCCGACTTTCGAATGACCAGCTTTCGATTTCCGACTTTCGAATGACCGATTTTCGATTTCCGACATTCGAATGACTGACTTTCGATTTCCGACTTTCGAATGACCGACTTTCGATTTCCGACTTTCGAATGACCGGCTTTCGATTTCCGACTTTCGAATGACCGGCTTTAGAATGACCGACTTTCGATTTCCGACTTTCGAATGACCGACTTTCTGTTTCCGACTTTCGAATGACCGACTTTCGATTTCCGACTTTCGAATGACCGACTTTCGATTTCCGACTTTCGAATGACCGACTTTCGAATGACCGACTTTCGAATGACCGACTTTCGAATGACCGACTTTCGATTTCCGACTTTCGAATGACTGACTTTCGATTTCCGACTTTCGAATGACCGACTTTCGAATGACCGGCTTTTGATTTCCGACTTTCGAATGACCGGCTTTCGAATGACCGACTTTCGATTTCCGACTCTCGAATGGCCAGCTTTCAAATGACCGACTTTAGAATGACCGGCTTTCTAATGACCGACTTTCAAATGACCGACTTTTGGTTTCCAACTTTCGAATGACCCAATTTCGAATGACCGACTTCCGAATGACCGACTTCCGAATGACCGACTTCCGAATGACCGACTTTCGATTTCCGACTTTCGAATGACCGGCTTTCGATTTCCGACTTTCGAATGACCGACTTTCGATTTCCGACTTTCGAATGACCGACTTTCGATTTCCGTCTTTAGAATGACCGGCTTTCGATTTCCGACTTTCGAATGACCGGCTTTCTAATGACCGACTTTCGAATGACCGACTTTCGACTTTCGAATGACCGACTTTCGAATTACCGACTTTCGAAAGACCGACTTTCGATTTCCGACTTTCGAATGACCGACTTTCGAATGACCGGCTTTTGATTTCCGACTTTCGAATGACCGGCTTTCGAATGACCGACTTTCGATTTCCGACTCTCGAATAACAAGCTTTCAAATGACCGACTTTAGAATGACCGGCTTTCTAATGACCGACTTTCGAATGACCGACTTTCGATTTCCAACTTTCGAATGACCGAATTTCGAATGACCGACTTCCGAATGACCGACTTCCGAATGACCGACTTTCGATTTCCGACTTTCGAATGACCGACTTTCGATTTCCGACTTTCGAATGACCGGCTTTCGATTTCCGACTTTCGAATGACCGACTTTCGATTTCCGACTTTCGAATGACCGCCTTTCGAATGACCGTCTTCCGATTTGCGACTTTCGAATGACCGGCTTTCGATTTCCGACTTTCGAATGACCGGCTTTCGATTTCCGAATTTCGAATGACCGGCTTTCGATTTCCGACTTTCGAATGAACGGCTTTCGAATGACCGACTTTCGATTTCCGACCTTCGAATGACCGACTTTCGATTTCCCACTTTCGAAAGACCGACTTTCAATTTCCGACTTTCGAATGACCGACTTTCGACTTCCGACTTTAGAATGACCGGCTTTCGATTTCCGACTTTCGAATGACCGACTTTCTAATGACCGACTTTCGAATGACCGACTTTCGACTTTCGAATGACCGACTTTCGAATGACCGACTTTCGAATGACCGACTTTAAAATGACCGACTTTCGAATGAGCGACTTTCGATTTCCGACATTTGAATGACCGACTTTCGAATGACCGACTTTCGAATGTCCGGCTTTCGAATGACCGACTTTCGAATGACCGACTTTCGAATGATCGACTTACGATTTGCGACTTTCGAATGACCGACTTTCGATTTCCGACTTTCGAATGACCGACTTTCGATTTCCGACTTTCGAATGACCGACTTTCGATTTCCGACTTTCGAATGACCGGCTTTCGATTTCCGACTTTCGAATGACCGACCTTCGATTTCCGACTTTCGAATGACCGGCTTTCGAATCACCGACCTTCCAATTCCGACTTTCGAATGACCGACTTTCGATTTCCGACTTTCGAACGACCGACTTACGATTTCCGACTTTCGAATGACCGACTTTCGATTTCTGACTTTGGAATGACCGGCTTTTGAATGACCGGCTTTCGAATGACTGACTTTCGATTTCCGACTTTCAATGTCCGACTTTCGAATGACCAACTTTCGATTTCCGACTTTCGAATGACCGACTTTCGATTTCTGACTTTCGAATGACCGACTTTCGACTTCCGACTTTCGAATGACCGGCTTTCGATTTCCGACTTTCGAATGACCGACTTTCGATTTCCGACATTCGAATGACCGACTTTCGATTTCCGACTTTCGAATGACCGACTTTCGATTTCCGACTTTCGAATGACCGACTTTCGATTTCCGACCTTCGAATGACCGACTTTCGATTTCCGACTGTCGAATGACCGACTTTCGATTTCCGACTTTCAAATGACCGCCTTTTGATTTCCGACTTTCGAATGACCGACTTTCGCTTTCCGACTTTCGAATGACCGGCTTTCGAATGACCGACTTTCGAATGACCGACATTCGATTTCCGACTTTCGGTTTCCGACTTTCGAATGACCGACTTTCGATTTCCGACTTTCGAATGACCGACTTTCGATTTCTGACTTTGGAATGACCGGCTTTTGAATGACCGGCTTTCGAATGACTGACTTTCGATTTCCGACTTTCAATGTCCGACTTTCGAATGACCAACTTTCGATTTCCGACTTTCGAATGACCGACTTTCGATTTCCGACTTTCGAATGACCGACTTTCGACTTTCGAATGGCCTACTTTCGATTTCCGACTTTCGAATGACCGACATTCGATTTCCGACTTTCGAATGACCGACTTTCGATTTCCGACTTTCGAACGACCGACTTTCGATTTCCGACTTTCGAATGACCGACTTTCGATTTCTGACTTTGGAATGACCGGCTTTTGAATGACCGGCTTTCGAATGACTGACTTTCGATTTCCGACTTTCAATGTCCGACTTTCGAATGACAAACTTTCGATTTCCGACTTTCGAATGACCGACTTTATATTTCCGACTTTCGAATGACCGACTTTCGACTTCCGACTTTCGAATGACCAGCTTTCGATTTCCGACTTTCGAATGACCGATTTTCGATTTCCGACATTCGAATGACCGACTTTCGATTTCCGACTTTCGAATGACCGACTTTCGATTTCCGACTTTCGAATGACCGACTTTCGATTTCCGACCTTCGAATGACCGACTTTCGATTTCCGACTGTCGAATGACCGACTTTCGATTTCCGACTTTCAAATGACCGACTTTCGATTTCCGACTTTCGAATGACCGACTTTCGCTTTCCGACTTTCGAATGACCGGCTTTCGAATGACCGACTTTCGAATGACCGACATTCGATTTCCGACTTTCGGTTTCCGTCTTTCGAATGACCGACTTTCGATTTCCGACTTTCGAATGACCGGCTTTCGAATGACCGACTTTCGAAAGACAGACTTTCGATTTCCGACTTTCGAATGACCGACTTTCCATTTCCGACTTTCGAATGACCGGCTTTCGATTTCCGGCTTTCGAATGACCGGCTTTCGATTTCCGACTTTCGAATGACCGGTTTTCGATTTCCGACTTTCGAATGACCGGCTTTCGAATGACCGACTTTCGATTTCCGACCTTCGAATGACCGACTTTCGATTTCCGACTTTCGAAAGACCGACTTTCGATTTCCGACTTTCGAATGACCGACTTTCGATTTCCGACTTTAGAATGACCGGCTTTCGATTTCCGACTTTCGAATGACCGGCTTTCTAATGACCGACTTTCGAATGACCGACTTTCGAATGACCGGCTTTTGATTTCCGACTTTCGAATGACCGGCTTTCGAATGACCGACTTTCCATTTCCGACTCTCGAATGACCAGCTTTCAAATGACCGACTTTAGAATGACCGGCTTTCTACAGACCGACTTTCAAATGACCGACTTTCGATTTCCAACTTTCGAATGACCGAATTTCGAATGACCGACTTCCGAATGACCGACTTTCGATTTCCGACTTTCGAATTTCCGACTTTCGATTTCCGACTTTCGAATGACCGGCTTTTGATTTCCGACTTTCGAATGACCGACTTTCGATTTCCGACTTTCGAATGACCGACTTTCGATTTCCGACTTTCGAATGACCTACTTTCGACTTTCGAATGACCGACTTTCGAATGACCGACTTTCGAATGTCCGGCTTTCGAATGACCGACTTTCGAATGACCGACTTTCGAATGATCGACTTACGATTTCCGACTTTCGAATGACCGACTTTCGATTTCCGACTTTCGAATGACCGACTTTCGATTTCCGACTTTCGAATGACCGACTTTCGATTTCCGACTTTCGAATGACCGGCTTTCGATTTCCGACTTTCGAATGACCGACTTTCGATTTCCGACTTTCGAATGACCGGCTTTCGAATCACCGACCTTCCAATTCCGACTTCCGAATGACCTACTTTCGATTTCCGACTTTCGAATGACCGACTTTCGATTTCCGACTTTCGAATGACCGACTTTCGATTTCCGACCTTCGAATGACCGACTTTCGATTTCCGACTTTCGAATGACCGACTTTCGATTTCCGACTTTCGAACGACCGACTTTCGATTTCCGACTTTCGAATGACCGACTTTCGATTTCTGACTTTGGAATGACCGGCTTTTGAATGACCGGCTTTCGAATGACTGACTTTCGATTTTCGACTTTCAATGTCCGACTTTCGAATGACAAACTTTCGATTTCCGACTTTCGAATGACCGACTTTCGATTTCCGACTTTCGAATGACCGACTTTCGACTTCCGACTTTCGAATGACCAGCTTTCGATTTCCGACTTTCGAATGACCGATTTTCGATTTCCGACATTCGAATGACTGACTTTCGATTTCCGACTTTCGAATGACCGACTTTCGATTTCCGACTTTCGAATGACCGGCTTTCGATTTCCGACTTTCGAATGACCGGCTTTAGAATGACCGACTTTCGATTTCCGACTTTCGAATGACCGACTTTCTGTTTCCGACTTTCGAATGACCGACTTTCGATTTCCGACTTTCGAATGACCGACTTTCGATTTCCGACTTTCGAATGACCGACTTTCGAATGACCGACTTTCGAATGACCGACTTTCGAATGACCGACTTTCGATTTCCGACTTTCGAATGACTGACTTTCGATTTCCGACTCTCGAATGGCCAGCTTTCAAATGACCGACTTTAGAATGACCGGCTTTCTAATGACCGACTTTCAAATGACCGACTTTTGGTTTCCAACTTTCGAATGACCCAATTTCGAATGACCGACTTCCGAATGACCGACTTCCGAATGACCGACTTCCGAATGACCGACTTTCGATTTCCGACTTTCGAATGACCGGCTTTCGATTTCCGACTTTCGAATGACCGACTTTCGATTTCCGACTTTCGAATGACCGACTTTCGATTTCCGTCTTTAGAATGACCGGCTTTCGATTTCCGACTTTCGAATGACCGGCTTTCTAATGACCGACTTTCGAATGACCGACTTTCGACTTTCGAATGACCGACTTTCGAATTACCGACTTTCGAAAGACCGACTTTCGATTTCCGACTTTCGAATGACCGACTTTCGAATGACCGGCTTTTGATTTCCGACTTTCGAATGACCGGCTTTCGAATGACCGACTTTCGATTTCCGACTCTCGAATAACAAGCTTTCAAATGACCGACTTTAGAATGACCGGCTTTCTAATGACCGACTTTCGAATGACCGACTTTCGATTTCCAACTTTCGAATGACCGAATTTCGAATGACCGACTTCCGAATGACCGACTTCCGAATGACCGACTTTCGATTTCCGACTTTCGAATGACCGACTTTCGATTTCCGACTTTCGAATGACCGGCTTTCGATTTCCGACTTTCGAATGACCGACTTTCGATTTCCGACTTTCGAATGACCGCCTTTCGAATGACCGTCTTCCGATTTGCGACTTTCGAATGACCGGCTTTCGATTTCCGACTTTCGAATGACCGGCTTTCGATTTCCGAATTTCGAATGACCGGCTTTCGATTTCCGACTTTCGAATGAACGGCTTTCGAATGACCGACTTTCGATTTCCGACCTTCGAATGACCGACTTTCGATTTCCCACTTTCGAAAGACCGACTTTCAATTTCCGACTTTCGAATGACCGACTTTCGACTTCCGACTTTAGAATGACCGGCTTTCGATTTCCGACTTTCGAATGACCGACTTTCTAATGACCGACTTTCGAATGACCGACTTTCGACTTTCGAATGACCGACTTTCGAATGACCGACTTTCGAATGACCGACTTTAAAATGACCGACTTTCGAATGAGCGACTTTCGATTTCCGACATTTGAATGACCGACTTTCGAATGACCGACTTTCGAATGTCCGGCTTTCGAATGACCGACTTTCGAATGACCGACTTTCGAATGATCGACTTACGATTTGCGACTTTCGAATGACCGACTTTCGATTTCCGACTTTCGAATGACCGACTTTCGATTTCCGACTTTCGAATGACCGACTTTCGATTTCCGACTTTCGAATGACCGGCTTTCGATTTCCGACTTTCGAATGACCGACCTTCGATTTCCGACTTTCGAATGACCGGCTTTCGAATCACCGACCTTCCAATTCCGACTTTCGAATGACCGACTTTCGATTTCCGACTTTCGAACGACCGACTTTCGATTTCCGACTTTCGAATGACCGACTTTCGATTTCTGACTTTGGAATGACCGGCTTTTGAATGACCGGCTTTCGAATGACTGACTTTCGATTTCCGACTTTCAATGTCCGACTTTCGAATGACCAACTTTCGATTTCCGACTTTCGAATGACCGACTTTCGATTTCTGACTTTCGAATGACCGACTTTCGACTTCCGACTTTCGAATGACCGGCTTTCGATTTCCGACTTTCGAATGACCGACTTTCGATTTCCGACATTCGAATGACCGACTTTCGATTTCCGACTTTCGAATGACCGACTTTCGATTTCCGACTTTCGAATGACCGACTTTCGATTTCCGACCTTCGAATGACCGACTTTCGATTTCCGACTGTCGAATGACCGACTTTCGATTTCCGACTTTCAAATGACCGCCTTTTGATTTCCGACTTTCGAATGACCGACTTTCGCTTTCCGACTTTCGAATGACCGGCTTTCGAATGACCGACTTTCGAATGACCGACATTCGATTTCCGACTTTCGGTTTCCGACTTTCGAATGACCGACTTTCGATTTCCGACTTTCGAATGACCGACTTTCGATTTCTGACTTTGGAATGACCGGCTTTTTAATGACCGGCTTTCGAATGACTGACTTTCGATTTCCGACTTTCAATGTCCGACTTTCGAATGACCAACTTTCGATTTCCGACTTTCGAATGACCGACTTTCGATTTCCGACTTTCGAATGACCGACTTTCGACTTTCGAATGGCCTACTTTCGATTTCCGACTTTCGAATGACCGACATTCGATTTCCGACTTTCGAATGACCGACTTTCGATTTCCGACTTTCGAACGACCGACTTTCGATTTCCGACTTTCGAATGACCGACTTTCGATTTCTGACTTTGGAATGACCGGCTTTTGAATGACCGGCTTTCGAATGACTGACTTTCGATTTCCGACTTTCAATGTCCGACTTTCGAATGACAAACTTTCGATTTCCGACTTTCGAATGACCGACTTTATATTTCCGACTTTCGAATGACCGACTTTCGACTTCCGACTTTCGAATGACCAGCTTTCGATTTCCGACTTTCGAATGACCGATTTTCGATTTCCGACATTCGAATGACCGACTTTCGATTTCCGACTTTCGAATGACCGACTTTCGATTTCCGACTTTCGAATGACCGACTTTCGATTTCCGACCTTCGAATGACCGACTTTCGATTTCCGACTGTCGAATGACCGACTTTCGATTTCCGACTTTCAAATGACCGACTTTCGATTTCCGACTTTCGAATGACCGACTTTCGCTTTCCGACTTTCGAATGACCGGCTTTCGAATGACCGACTTTCGAATGACCGACATTCGATTTCCGACTTTCGGTTTCCGTCTTTCGAATGACCGACTTTCGATTTCCGACTTTCGAATGACCGGCTTTCGAATGACCGACTTTCGAATGACAGACTTTCGATTTCCGACTTTCGAATGACCGACTTTCCATTTCCGACTTTCGAATGACCGGCTTTCGATTTCCGGCTTTCGAATGACCGGCTTTCGATTTCCGACTTTCGAATGACCGGTTTTCGATTTCCGACTTTCGAATGACCGGCTTTCGAATGACCGACTTTCGATTTCCGACCTTCGAATGACCGACTTTCGATTTCCGACTTTCGAAAGACCGACTTTCGATTTCCGACTTTCGAATGACCGACTTTCGATTTCCGACTTTAGAATGACCGGCTTTCGATTTCCGACTTTCGAATGACCGGCTTTCTAATGACCGACTTTCGAATGACCGACTTTCGAATGACCGGCTTTTGATTTCCGACTTTCGAATGACCGGCTTTCGAATGACCGACTTTCCATTTCCGACTCTCGAATGACCAGCTTTCAAATGACCGACTTTAGAATGACCGGCTTTCTACAGACCGACTTTCAAATGACCGACTTTCGATTTCCAACTTTCGAATGACCGAATTTCGAATGACCGACTTCCGAATGACCGACTTTCGATTTCCGACTTTCGAATTTCCGACTTTCGATTTCCGACTTTCGAATGACCGGCTTTTGATTTCCGACTTTCGAATGACCGACTTTCGATTTCCGACTTTCGAATGACCGACTTTCGATTTCCGACTTTCGAATGACCTACTTTCGACTTTCGAATGACCGACTTTCGAATGACCGACTTTCGAATGTCCGGCTTTCGAATGACCGACTTTCGAATGACCGACTTTCGAATGATCGACTTACGATTTCCGACTTTCGAATGACCGACTTTCGATTTCCGACTTTCGAATGACCGACTTTCGATTTCCGACTTTCGAATGACCGACTTTCGATTTCCGACTTTCGAATGACCGGCTTTCGATTTCCGACTTTCGAATGACCGACTTTCGATTTCCGACTTTCGAATGACCGGCTTTCGAATCACCGACCTTCCAATTCCGACTTCCGAATGACCTACTTTCGATTTCCGACTTTCGAATGACCGACTTTCGATTTCCGACTTTCGAATGACCGACTTTCGATTTCCGACCTTCGAATGACCGACTTTCGATTTCCGACTTTCGAATGACCGACTTTCGATTTCCGACTTTCGAACGACCGACTTTCGATTTCCGACTTTCGAATGACCGACTTTCGATTTCTGACTTTGGAATGACCGGCTTTTGAATGACCGGCTTTCGAATGACTGACTTTCGATTTTCGACTTTCAATGTCCGACTTTCGAATGACAAACTTTCGATTTCCGACTTTCGAATGACCGACTTTCGATTTCCGACTTTCGAATGACCGACTTTCGACTTCCGACTTTCGAATGACCAGCTTTCGATTTCCGACTTTCGAATGACCGATTTTCGATTTCCGACATTCGAATGACTGACTTTCGATTTCCGACTTTCGAATGACCGACTTTCGATTTCCGACTTTCGAATGACCGGCTTTCGATTTCCGACTTTCGAATGACCGGCTTTAGAATGACCGACTTTCGATTTCCGACTTTCGAATGACCGACTTTCTGTTTCCGACTTTCGAATGACCGACTTTCGATTTCCGACTTTCGAATGACCGACTTTCGATTTCCGACTTTCGAATGACCGACTTTCGAATGACCGACTTTCGAATGACCGACTTTGGAATGACCGACTTTCGATTTCCGACTTTCGAATGACTGACTTTCGATTTCCGACTTTCGAATGACCGACTTTCGAATGACCGACTTTCGAATGACCGACTTTAAAATGATACCTTTCGAATGACCGACTTTCGAATGACCGACTTTCGATTTGCGACTTTCGAATGACCGACTTTCGAATGACCGACTTTCGAATGACCGACTTTCGAATGACCGACTTTCGAATGACCGACTTTCGATTTCCGACTTTCGAATGACCGACTTCGATTTCCGACTTTCGAATGACCGACTTTCGATTTCCGACTTTCGAATGACCGACTTTCGATTTCCGACTTTCGAATGACCGACTTTCGAATGACCGACTTTCGATTTCCGA